>OX465293.1:85210086-85892586 GCA_949987695.1 Merzomyia westermanni
ACAATTTTGGTCGGATTTTGAGGATTTATACACCAATGGAAAGCTAATGCAATAACCTTTCCAAAAATGTATAGTTCTTTATTGTTATCTTAATTTTAAAAAATGCCAACTTTGATGGGTCTAGCTGCATCCGTTCGTCCAATAATCGCAAAAAACCTTAAACTAAGAGACAAATTACCGCTACATCCACAATTTTGGTCGGATTTTGAGGATTTAAACACCAATGGAAAGCTAATGCAATAACCTTTCCAAAAATGCATAGTTCTTTATTGTTATCTTAATTTTAAAAAATGCCAACTTTGATGGGTCTAGCTGCATCCGTTCGTCCAATAATCGCAAAAAACCTTAAACTAAGAGACAAATTACCGCTACATCCACAATTTTGGTCGGATTTTGAGGATTTATACACCAATGGAAAGCTAATGCAATAACCTTTCCAAAAATGTATAGTTCTTTATTGTTATCTTAATTTTAAAAAATGCCAACTTTGATGGGTCTAGCTGCATCCGTTCGTCCAATAATCGCAAAAAACCTTAAACTAAGAGACAAATTACCGCTACATCCACAATTTTGGTCGGATTTTGAGGATTTATACACCAATGGAAAGCTAATGCAATAACCTTTCCAAAAATGTATAGTTCTTTATTGTTATCTTAATTTTAAAAAATGCCAACTTTGATGGGTCTAGCTGCATCCGTTCGTCCAATAATCGCAAAAAACCTTAAACTAAGAGACAAATTACCGCTACATCCACAATTTTGGTCGGATTTTGAGGATTTATACACCAATGGAAAGCTAATGCAATAACCTTTCCAAAAATGTATAGTTCTTTATTGTTATCTTAATTTTAAAAAATGCCAACTTTGATGGGTCTAGCTGCATCCGTTCGTCCAATAATCGCAAAAAACCTTAAACTAAGAGACAAATTACCGCTACATCCACAATTTTGGTCGGACTTTGAGGATTTATACACCAATGGAAAGCTAATGCAATAACCTTTCCAAAAATGTATAGTTCTTAATTGTTATCTTAATTTTAAAAAATGCCAACTTTGATGGGTCTAGCTGCATCCGTTCGTCCAATAATCGCAAAAAACCTTAAACTAAGAGACAAATTACCGCTACATCCACAATTTTGGTCGGATTTTGAGGATTTAACCACCAATGGAAAGCTAATGCAATAACCTTTCCAAAAATGTATAGTTCTTTATTGTTATCTTAATTTTAAAAAATGCCAACTTTGATGGGTCTAGCTGCATCCGTTCGTCCAATAATCGCAAAAAACCTTAAACTAAGAGACAAATTACCGCTACATCCACAATTTTGGTCGGATTTTGAGGATTTATACACCAATGGAAAGCTAATGCAATAACCTTTCCAAAAATGTATAGTTCTTTATTGTTATCTTAATTTTAAAAAATGCCAACTTTGATGGGTCTAGCTGCATCCGTTCGTCCAATAATCGCAAAAAACCTTAAACTAAGAGACAAATTACCGCTACATCCACAATTTTGGTCGGATTTTGAGGATTTAAACACCAATGGAAAGCTAATGCAATAACCTTTCCAAAAATGTATAGTTCTTTATTGTTATCTTAATTTTAAAAAATGCCAACTTTGATGGGTCTAGCTGCATCCGTTCGTCCAATAATCGCAAAAAACCTTAAACTAAGAGACAAATTACCGCTACATCCACAATTTTGGTCGGATTTTGAGGATTTATACACCAATGGAAAGCTAATGCAATAACCTTTCCAAAAATGTATAGTTCTTTATTGTTATCTTAATTTTAAAAAATGCCAACTTTGATGGGTCTAGCTGCATCCGTTCGTCCAATAATCGCAAAAAAACCTTAAACTAAGAGACAAATTACCGCTACATCCACAATTTTGGTCGGATTTTGAGGATTTAAACACCAATGGAAAGCTAATGCAATAACCTTTCCAAAAATGCATAGTTCTTTATTGTTATCTTAATTTTAAAAAATGCCAACTTTGATGGGTCTAGCTGCATCCGTTCGTCCAATAATCGCAAAAAAACCTTAAACTAAGAGACAAATTACCGCTACATCCACAATTTTGGTCGGACTTTGAGGATTTATACACCAATGGAAAGCTAATGCAATAACCTTTCCAAAAATGTATAGTTCTTTATTGTTATCTTAATTTTAAAAAATGCCAACTTTGATGGGTCTAGCTGCATCCGTTCGTCCAATAATCGCAAAAAACCTTAAACTAAGAGACAAATTACCGCTACATCCACAATTTTGGTCGGATTTTGAGGATTTATACACCAATGGAAAGCTAATGCAATAACCTTTCCAAAAATGTACAGTTCTTTATTGTTATCTTAATTTTAAAAAATGCCAACTTTGATGGGTCTAGCTGCATCCGTTCGTCCAATAATCGCAAAAAACCTTAAACTAAGAGACAAATTACCGCTACATCCACAATTTTGGTCGGATTTTGAGGATTTATACACCAATGGAAATCTAATGCAATAACCTTTCCAAAAATGTATAGTTCTTTATTGTTATCTTAATTTTAAAAAATGCCAACTTTGATGGGTCTAGCTGCATCCGTTCGTCCAATAATCGCAAAAAACCTTAAACTAAGAGACAAATTACCGCTACATCTACAATTTTGGTCGGATTTTGAGGATTTATACACCAATGGAAAGCTAATGCAATAACCTTCCAAAAATGTATAGTTCTTTATTGTTATCTTAATTTTAAAAAATGCCAACTTTGATGGGTCTAGCTGCATCCGTTCGTCCAATAATCGCAAAAAACCTTAAACTAAGAGACAAATTACCGCTACATCCACAATTTTGGTCGGATTTTGAGGATTTATACACCAATGGAAAGCTAATGCAATAACCTTTCTAAAAATGGATAGTTCTTTATTGTTATCTTAATTTTAAAAATGCCAACTTTGATGGGTCTAGCTGCATCCGTTCGTCCAATAATCGCAAAAAACCTTAAACTATGAGACAAATTACCGCTACATCCACAATTTTGGTCGGATTTTGAGGATTTATACACCAATGGAAAGCTAATGCAATAACCTTTCCAAAAATGTATAGTTCTTTATTGTTATCTTAATTTTAAAAAATGCCAACTTTGATGGGTCTAGCTGCATCCGTTCGTCCAATAATCGCAAAAAACCTTAAACTAAGAGACAAATTACCGCTACATCCACAATTTTGGTCGGATTTTGAGGATTTATACACCAATGGAAAGCTAATGCAATAACCTTTCCAAAAATGTATAGTTCTTAATTGTTATCTTAATTTTAAAAAATGCCAACTTTGATGGGTCTAGCTGCATCCGTTCGTCCAATAATCGCAAAAAACCTTAAACTAAGAGACAAATTACCGCTACATCCACAATTTTGGTCGGATTTTGAGGATTTATACACCAATGGAAAGCTAATGCAATAACCTTTCCAAAAATGTATAGTTCTTAATTGTTATCTTAATTTTAAAAAATGCCAACTTTGATGGGTCTAGCTGCATCCGTTCGTCCAATAATCGCAAAAAACCTTAAACTAAGAGACAAATTACCGCTACATCCACAATTTTGGTCGGATTTTGAGGATTTATACACCAATGGAAAGCTAATGCAATAACCTTTCCAAAAATGTATAGTTCTTTATTGTTATCTTAATTTTAAAAAATGCCAACTTTGATGGGTCTAGCTGCATCCGTTCGTCCAATAATCGCAAAAAACCTTAAACTAAGAGACAAATTACCGCTACATCCACAATTTTGGTCGGATTTTGAGGATTTATACACCAATGGAAAGCTAATGCAATAACCTTTCCAAAAATGTATAGTTCTTTATTGTTATCTTGATTTTAAAAAATGCCAACTTTGATGGGTCTAGCTGCATCCGTTCGTCCAATAATCGCAAAAAACCTTAAACTAAGAGACAAATTACCGCTACATCCACAATTTTGGTCGGATTTTGAGGATTTATACACCAATGGAAAGCTAATGCAATAACCTTTCCAAAAATGTATAGTTCTTTATTGTTATCTTAATTTTAAAAAATGCCAACTTTGATGGGTCTAGCTGCATCCGTTCGTCCAATAATCGCAAAAAACCTTAAACTAAGAGACAAATTACCGCTACATCCACAATTTTGGTCGGATTTTGAGGATTTATACACCAATGGAAAGCTAATGCAATAACCTTTCCAAAAATGTATAGTTCTTTATTGTTATCTTAATTTTAAAAAATGCCAACTTTGATGGGTCTAGCTGCATCCGTTCGTCCAATAATCGCAAAAAACCTTAAACTAAGAGACAAATTACCGCTACATCCACAATTTTGGTCGGATTTTGAGGATTTATACACCAATGGAAAGCTAATGCAATAACCTTTCCAAAAATGTATAGTTCTTTATTGTTATCTTGATTTTAAAAAATGCCAACTTTGATGGGTCTAGCTGCATCCGTTCGTCCAATAATCGCAAAAAACCTTAAACTAAGAGACAAATTACCGCTACATCCACAATTTTGGTCGGATTTTGAGGATTTATACACCAATGGAAAGCTAATGCAATAACCTTTCCAAAAATGTATAGTTCTTTATTGTTATCTTAATTTTAAAAAATGCCAACTTTGATGGGTCTAGCTGCATCCGTTCGTCCAATAATCGCAAAAAAACCTTAAACTAAGAGACAAATTACCGCTACATCCACAATTTTGGTCGGATTTTGAGGATTTATACACCAATGGAAAGCTAATGCAATAACCTTTCCAAAAATGTATAGTTCTTAATTGTTATCTTAATTTTAAAAAATGCCAACTTTGATGGGTCTAGCTGCATCCGTTCGTCCAATAATCGCAAAAAAACCTTAAACTAAGAGACAAATTACCGCTACATCCACAATTTTGGTCGGATTTTGAGGATTTATACACCAATGGAAAGCTAATGCAATAACCTTTCCAAAAATGTATAGTTCTTTATTGTTATCTTGATTTTAAAAAATGCCAACTTTGATGGGTCTAGCTGCATCCGTTCGTCCAATAATCGCAAAAAAACCTTAAACTAAGAGACAAATTACCGCTACATCCACAATTTTGGTCGGATTTTGAGGATTTATACACCAATGGAAAGCTAATGCAATAACCTTTCCAAAAATGTATAGTTCTTTATTGTTATCTTAATTTTAAAAAATGCCAACTTTGATGGGTCTAGCTGCATCCGTTCGTCCAATAATCGCAAAAAACCTTAAACTAAGAGACAAATTACCGCTACATCCACAATTTTGGTCGGATTTTGAGGATTTATACACCAATGGAAAGCTAATGCAATAACCTTTCCAAAAATGTATAGTTCTTTATTGTTATCTTAATTTTAAAAAATGCCAACTTTGATGGGTCTAGCTGCATCCGTTCGTCCAATAATCGCAAAAAACCTTAAACTAAGAGACAAATTACCGCTACATCCACAATTTTGGTCGGATTTTGAGGATTTATACACCAATGGAAAGCTAATGCAATAACCTTTCCAAAAATGTATAGTTCTTTATTGTTATCTTGATTTTAAAAAATGCCAACTTTGATGGGTCTAGCTGCATCCGTTCGTCCAATAATCGCAAAAAACCTTAAACTAAGAGACAAATTACCGCTACATCCACAATTTTGGTCGGATTTTGAGGATTTATACACCAATGGAAAGCTAATGCAATAACCTTTCCAAAAATGTATAGTTCTTTATTGTTATCTTGATTTTAAAAAATGCCAACTTTGATGGGTCTAGCTGCATCCGTTCGTCCAATAATCGCAAAAAAACCTTAAACTAAGAGACAAATTACCGCTACATCCACAATTTTGGTCGGATTTTGAGGATTTATACACCAATGGAAAGCTAATGCAATAACCTTTCCAAAAATGTATAGTTCTTTATTGTTATCTTAATTTTAAAAAATGCCAACTTTGATGGGTCTAGCTGCATCCGTTCGTCCAATAATCGCAAAAAACCTTAAACTAAGAGACAAATTACCGCTACATCCACAATTTTGGTCGGATTTTGAGGATTTATACACCAATGGAAAGCTAATGCAATAACCTTTCCAAAAATGTATAGTTCTTAATTGTTATCTTAATTTTAAAAAATGCCAACTTTGATGGGTCTAGCTGCATCCGTTCGTCCAATAATCGCAAAAAACCTTAAACTAAGAGACAAATTACCGCTACATCCACAATTTTGGTCGGATTTTGAGGATTTATACACCAATGGAAAGCTAATGCAATAACCTTTCCAAAAATCTATAGTTCTTTATTGTTATCTTAATTTTAAAAAATGCCAACTTTGATGGGTCTAGCTGCATCCGTTCGTCCAATAATCGCAAAAAACCTTAAACTAAGAGACAAATTACCGCTACATCCACAATTTTGGTCGGATTTTGAGGATTTATACACCAATGGAAAGCTAATGCAATAACCTTTCCAAAAATGTATAGTTCTTTATTGTTATCTTGATTTTAAAAAATGCCAACTTTGATGGGTCTAGCTGCATCCGTTCGTCCAATAATCGCAAAAAACCTTAAACTAAGAGACAAATTACCGCTACATCCACAATTTTGGTCGGATTTTGAGGATTTATACACCAATGGAAAGCTAATGCAATAACCTTTCCAAAAATGTATAGTTCTTTATTGTTATCTTAATTTTAAAAAATGCCAACTTTGATGGGTCTAGCTGCATCCGTTCGTCCAATAATCGCAAAAAACCTTAAAATAAGAGACAAATTACCGCTACATCCACAATTTTGGTCGGATTTTGAGGATTTATACACCAATGGAAAGCTAATGCAATAACCTTTCCAAAAATGTATAGTTCTTTATTGTTATCTTAATTTTAAAAAATGCCAACTTTGATGGGTCTAGCTGCATCCGTTCGTCCAATAATCGCAAAAAACCTTAAACTAAGAGACAAATTAAAGCTACATCCACAATTTTGGTCGGATTTTGAGGATTTATACACCAATGGAAAGCTAATGCAATAACCTTTCCAAAAATGTATAGTTCTTTATTGTTATCTTGATTTTAAAAAATGCCAACTTTGATGGGTCTAGCTGCATCCGTTCGTCCAATAATCGCAAAAAACCTTAAACTAAGAGACAAATTACCGCTACATCCACAATTTTGGTCGGATTTTGAGGATTTATACACCAATGGAAAGCTAATGCAATAACCTTTCCAAAAATGTATAGTTCTTTATTGTTATCTTAATTTTAAAAAATGCCAACTTTGATGGGTCTAGCTGCATCCGTTCGTCCAATAATCGCAAAAAACCTTAAACTAAGAGACAAATTACCGCTACATCCACAATTTTGGTCGGATTTTGAGGATTTATACACCAATGGAAAGCTAATGCAATAACCTTTCCAAAAATGTATAGTTCTTTATTGTTATCTTGATTTTAAAAAATGCCAACTTTGATGGGTCTAGCTGCATCCGTTCGTCCAATAATCGCAAAAAACCTTAAACTAAGAGACAAATTACCGCTACATCCACAATTTTGGTCGGATTTTGAGGATTTATACACCAATGGAAAGCTAATGCAATAACCTTTCCAAAAATGTATAGTTCTTTATTGTTATCTTAATTTTAAAAAATGCCAACTTTGATGGGTCTAGCTGCATCCGTTCGTCCAATAATCGCAAAAAACCTTAAACTAAGAGACAAATTACCGCTACATCCACAATTTTGGTCGGATTTTGAGGATTTATACACCAATGGAAAGCTAATGCAATAACCTTTCCAAAAATGTATAGTTCTTTATTGTTATCTTGATTTTAAAAAATGCCAACTTTGATGGGTCTAGCTGCATCCGTTCGTCCAATAATCGCAAAAAACCTTAAACTAAGAGACAAATTACCGCTACATCCACAATTTTGGTCGGATTTTGAGGATTTATACACCAATGGAAAGCTAATGCAATAACCTTTCCAAAAATGTATAGTTCTTTATTGTTATCTTAATTTTAAAAAATGCCAACTTTGATGGGTCTAGCTGCATCCGTTCGTCCAATAATCGCAAAAAACCTTAAACTAAGAGACAAATTACCGCTACATCCACAATTTTGGTCGGATTTTGAGGATTTATACACCAATGGAAAGCTAATGCAATAACCTTTCCAAAAATGTATAGTTCTTTATTGTTATCTTAATTTTAAAAAATGCCAACTTTGATGGGTCTAGCTGCATCCGTTCGTCCAATAATCGCAAAAAACCTTAAACTAAGAGACAAATTACCGCTACATCCACAATTTTGGTCGGATTTTGAGGATTTATACACCAATGGAAAGCTAATGCAATAACCTTTCCAAAAATGTATAGTTCTTTATTGTTATCTTGATTTTAAAAAATGCCAACTTTGATGGGTCTAGCTGCATCCGTTCGTCCAATAATCGCAAAAAACCTTAAACTAAGAGACAAATTACCGCTACATCCACAATTTTGGTCGGATTTTGAGGATTTATACACCAATGGAAAGCTAATGCAATAACCTTTCCAAAAATGTATAGTTCTTTATTGTTATCTTGATTTTAAAAAATGCCAACTTTGATGGGTCTAGCTGCATCCGTTCGTCCAATAATCGCAAAAAACCTTAAACTAAGAGACAAATTACCGCTACATCCACAATTTTGGTCGGATTTTGAGGATTTATACACCAATGGAAAGCTAATGCAATAACCTTTCCAAAAATGTATAGTTCTTTATTGTTATCTTGATTTTAAAAAATGCCAACTTTGATGGGTCTAGCTGCATCCGTTCGTCCAATAATCGCAAAAAACCTTAAACTAAGAGACAAATTACCGCTACATCCACAATTTTGGTCGGATTTTGAGGATTTATACACCAATGGAAAGCTAATGCAATAACCTTTCCAAAAATGTATAGTTCTTTATTGTTATCTTAATTTTAAAAAATGCCAACTTTGATGGGTCTAGCTGCATCCGTTCGTCCAATAATCGCAAAAAACCTTAAACTAAGAGACAAATTACCGCTACATCCACAATTTTGGTCGGATTTTGAGGATTTATACACCAATGGAAAGCTAATGCAATAACCTTTCCAAAAATGTATAGTTCTTTATTGTTATCTTGATTTTAAAAAATGCCAACTTTGATGGGTCTAGCTGCATCCGTTCGTCCAATAATCGCAAAAAACCTTAAACTAAGAGACAAATTACCGCTACATCCACAATTTTGGTCGGATTTTGAGGATTTATACACCAATGGAAAGCTAATGCAATAACCTTTCCAAAAATGTATAGTTCTTTATTGTTATCTTAATTTTAAAAAATGCCAACTTTGATGGGTCTAGCTGCATCCGTTCGTCCAATAATCGCAAAAAACCTTAAACTAAGAGACAAATTACCGCTACATCCACAATTTTGGTCGGATTTTGAGGATTTATACACCAATGGAAAGCTAATGCAATAACCTTTCCAAAAATGTATAGTTCTTTACTGTTATCTTGATTTTAAAAAATGCCAACTTTGATGGGTCTAGCTGCATCCGTTCGTCCAATAATCGCAAAAAAACCTTAAACTAAGAGACAAATTACCGCTACATCCACAATTTTGGTCGGATTTTGAGGATTTATACACCAATGGAAAGCTAATGCAATAACCTTTCCAAAAATGTATAGTTCTTTATTGTTATCTTAATTTTAAAAAATGCCAACTTTGATGGGTCTAGCTGCATCCGTTCGTCCAATAATCGCAAAAAACCTTAAACTAAGAGACAAATTACCGCTACATCCACAATTTTGGTCGGATTTTGAGGATTTATACACCAATGGAAAGCTAATGCAATAACCTTTCCAAAAATGTATAGTTCTTTATTGTTATCTTGATTTTAAAAAATGCCAACTTTGATGGGTCTAGCTGCATCCGTTCGTCCAATAATCGCAAAAAACCTTAAACTAAGAGACAAATTACCGCTACATCCACAATTTTGGTCGGATTTTGAGGATTTATACACCAATGGAAAGCTAATGCAATAACCTTTCCAAAAATGTATAGTTCTTTATTGTTATCTTAATTTTAAAAAATGCCAACTTTGATGGGTCTAGCTGCATCCGTTCGTCCAATAATCGCAAAAAACCTTAAACTAAGAGACAAATTACCGCTACATCCACAATTTTGGTCGGATTTTGAGGATTTATACACCAATGGAAAGCTAATGCAATAACCTTTCCAAAAATGTATAGTTCTTTATTGTTATCTTGATTTTAAAAAATGCCAACTTTGATGGGTCTAGCTGCATCCGTTCGTCCAATAATCGCAAAAAAACCTTAAACTAAGAGACAAATTACCGCTACATCCACAATTTTGGTCGGATTTTGAGGATTTATACACCAATGGAAAGCTAATGCAATAACCTTTCCAAAAATGTATAGTTCTTTATTGTTATCTTGATTTTAAAAAATGCCAACTTTGATGGGTCTAGCTGCATCCGTTCGTCCAATAATCGCAAAAAACCTTAAACTAAGAGACAAATTACCGCTACATCCACAATTTTGGTCGGATTTTGAGGATTTATACACCAATGGAAAGCTAATGCAATAACCTTTCCAAAAATGTATAGTTCTTTATTGTTATCTTGATTTTAAAAAATGCCAACTTTGATGGGTCTAGCTGCATCCGTTCGTCCAATAATCGCAAAAAACCTTAAACTAAGAGACAAATTACCGCTACATCCACAATTTTGGTCGGATTTTGAGGATTTATACACCAATGGAAAGCTAATGCAATAACCTTTCCAAAAATGTATAGTTCTTTATTGTTATCTTGATTTTAAAAAATGCCAACTTTGATGGGTCTAGCTGCATCCGTTCGTCCAATAATCGCAAAAAACCTTAAACTAAGAGACAAATTACCGCTACATCCACAATTTTGGTCGGATTTTGAGGATTTATACACCAATGGAAAGCTAATGCAATAACCTTTCCAAAAATGTATAGTTCTTTATTGTTATCTTGATTTTAAAAAATGCCAACTTTGATGGGTCTAGCTGCGTTCGTCCAATAATCGCAAAAAACCTTAAACTAAGAGACAAATTACCGCTACATCCACAATTTTGGTCGGATTTTGAGGATTTATACACCAATGGAAAGCTAATGCAATAACCTTTCCAAAAATGTATAGTTCTTTATTGTTATCTTAATTTTAAAAAATCCCAACTTTGATGGGTCTAGCTGCATCCGTTCGTCCAATAATCGCAAAAAACCTTAAACTAAGAGACAAATTACCGCTACATCCACAATTTTTGGTCGGATTTTGAGGATTTATACACCAATGGAAAGCTAATGCAATAACCTTTCCAAAAATGTATAGTTCTTTATTGTTATCTTAATTTTAAAAAATGCCAACTTTGATGGGTCTAGCTGCATCCGTTCGTCCAATAATCGCAAAAAACCTTAAACTAAGAGACAAATTACCGCTACATCCACAATTTTGGTCGGATTTTGAGGATTTATACACCAATGGAAAGCTAATGCAATAACCTTTCCAAAAATGTATAGTTCTTTATTGTTATCTTAGTTTTAAAAAATGCCAACTTTGATGGGTCTAGCTGCATCCGTTCGTCCAATAATCGCAAAAAACCTTAAACTAAGAGACAAATTACCGCTACATCCACAATTTTGGTCGGATTTTGAGGATTTATACACCAATGGAAAGCTAATGCAATAACCTTTCCAAAAATGTATAGTTCTTTATTGTTATCTTGATTTTAAAAAATGCCAACTTTGATGGGTCCTAGCTGCATCCGTTCGTCCAATAATCGCAAAAAACCTTAAACTAAGAGACAAATTACCGCTACATCCACAATTTTGGTCGGATTTTGAGGATTTATACACCAATGGAAAGCTAATGCAATAACCTTTCCAAAAATGTATAGTTCTTTATTGTTATCTTAATTTTTAAAAAATGCCAACTTTGATGGGTCTAGCTGCATCCGTTCGTCCAATAATCGCAAAAAACCTTAAACTAAGAGACAAATTACCGCTACATCCACAATTTTGGTCGGATTTTGAGGATTTATACACCAATGGAAAGCTAATGCAATAACCTTTCCAAAAATGTATAGTTCTTTATTGTTATCTTAGTTTTAAAAAATGCCAACTTTGATGGGTCTAGCTGCATCCGTTCGTCCAATAATCGCAAAAAACCTTAAACTAAGAGACAAATTACCGCTACATCCACAATTTTGGTCGGATTTTGAGGATTTATACACCAATGGAAAGCTAATGCAATAACCTTTCCAAAAATGTATAGTTCTTTATTGTTATCTTAATTTTAAAAAAATGCCAACTTTGATGGGTCTAGCTGCATCCGTTCGTCCAATAATCGCAAAAAACCTTAAACTAAGAGACAAATTACCGCTACATCCACAATTTTGGTCGGATTTTGAGGATTTATACACCAATGGAAAGCTAATGCAATAACCTTTCCAAAAATGTATAGTTCTTTATTGTTATCTTAGTTTTAAAAAATGCCAACTTTGATGGGTCTAGCTGCATCCGTTCGTCCAATAATCGCAAAAAACCTTAAACTAAGAGACAAATTACCGCTACATCCACAATTTTGGTCGGATTTTGAGGATTTATACACCAATGGAAAGCTAATGCAATAACCTTTCCAAAAATGTATAGTTCTTTATTGTTATCTTGATTTTAAAAAATGCCAACTTTGATGGGTCTAGCTGCATCCGTTCGTCCAATAATCGCAAAAAACCTTAAACTAAGAGACAAATTACCGCTACATCCACAATTTTGGTCGGATTTTGAGGATTTATACACCAATGGAAAGCTAATGCAATAACCTTTCCAAAAATGTATAGTTCTTTATTGTTATCTTAATTTTAAAAAATGCCAACTTTGATGGGTCTAGCTGCATCCGTTCGTCCAATAATCGCAAAAAACCTTAAACTAAGAGACAAATTACCGCTACATCCACAATTTTGGTCGGATTTTGAGGATTTATACACCAATGGAAAGCTAATGCAATAACCTTTCCAAAAATGTATAGTTCTTTATTGTTATCTTAGTTTTAAAAAATGCCAACTTTGATGGGTCTAGCTGCATCCGTTCGTCCAATAATCGCAAAAAACCTTAAACTAAGAGACAAATTACCGCTACATCCACAATTTTGGTCGGATTTTGAGGATTTATACACCAATGGAAAGCTAATGCAATAACCTTTCCAAAAATGTATAGTTCTTTATTGTTATCTTGATTTTAAAAAATGCCAACTTTGATGGGTCTAGCTGCATCCGTTCGTCCAATAATCGCAAAAAACCTTAAACTAAGAGACAAATTACCGCTACATCCACAATTTTGGTCGGATTTTGAGGATTTATACACCAATGGAAAGCTAATGCAATAACCTTTCCAAAAATGTATAGTTCTTTATTGTTATCTTAATTTTAAAAAATGCCAACTTTGATGGGTCTAGCTGCATCCGTTCGTCCAATAATCGCAAAAAACCTTAAACTAAGAGACAAATTACCGCTACATCCACAATTTTGGTCGGATTTTGAGGATTTATACACCAATGGAAAGCTAATGCAATAACCTTTCCAAAAATGTATAGTTCTTTATTGTTATCTTGATTTTAAAAAATGCCAACTTTGATGGGTCTAGCTGCATCCGTTCGTCCAATAATCGCAAAAAACCTTAAACTAAGAGACAAATTACCGCTACATCCACAATTTTGGTCGGATTTTGAGGATTTATACACCAATGGAAAGCTAATGCAATAACCTTTCCAAAAATGTATAGTTCTTTATTGTTATCTTAATTTTAAAAAATGCCAACTTTGATGGGTCTAGCTGCATCCGTTCGTCCAATAATCGCAAAAAACCTTAAACTAAGAGACAAATTACCGCTACATCCACAATTTTGGTCGGATTTTGAGGATTTATACACCAATGGAAAGCTAATGCAATAACCTTTCCAAAAATGTATAGTTCTTTATTGTTATCTTAGTTTTAAAAAATGCCAACTTTGATGGGTCTAGCTGCATCCGTTCGTCCAATAATCGCAAAAAACCTTAAACTAAGAGACAAATTACCGCTACATCCACAATTTTGGTCGGATTTTGAGGATTTATACACCAATGGAAAGCTAATGCAATAACCTTTCCAAAAATGTATAGTTCTTTATTGTTATCTTGATTTTAAAAAATGCCAACTTTGATGGGTCTAGCTGCATCCGTTCGTCCAATAATCGCAAAAAACCTTAAACTAAGAGACAAATTACCGCTACATCCACAATTTTGGTCGGATTTTGAGGATTTATACACCAATGGAAAGCTAATGCAATAACCTTTCCAAAAATGTATAGTTCTTTATTGTTATCTTAATTTTAAAAAATGCCAACTTTGATGGGTCTAGCTGCATCCGTTCGTCCAATAATCGCAAAAAACCTTAAACTAAGAGACAAATTACCGCTACATCCACAATTTTGGTCGGATTTTGAGGATTTATACACCAATGGAAAGCTAATGCAATAACCTTTCCAAAAATGTATAGTTCTTTATTGTTATCTTAGTTTTAAAAAATGCCAACTTTGATGGGTCTAGCTGCATCCGTTCGTCCAATAATCGCAAAAAACCTTAAACTAAGAGACAAATTACCGCTACATCCACAATTTTGGTCGGATTTTGAGGATTTATACACCAATGGAAAGCTAATGCAATAACCTTTCCAAAAATGTATAGTTCTTTATTGTTATCTTGATTTTAAAAAATGCCAACTTTGATGGGTCTAGCTGCATCCGTTCGTCCAATAATCGCAAAAAACCTTAAACTAAGAGACAAATTACCGCTACATCCACAATTTTGGTCGGATTTTGAGGATTTATACACCAATGGAAAGCTAATGCAATAACCTTTCCAAAAATGTATAGTTCTTTATTGTTATCTTAATTTTAAAAAATGCCAACTTTGATGGGTCTAGCTGCATCCGTTCGTCCAATAATCGCAAAAAACCTTAAACTAAGAGACAAATTACCGCTACATCCACAATTTTGGTCGGATTTTGAGGATTTATACACCAATGGAAAGCTAATGCAATAACCTTTCCAAAAATGTATAGTTCTTTATTGTTATCTTAGTTTTAAAAAATGCCAACTTTGATGGGTCTAGCTGCATCCGTTCGTCCAATAATCGCAAAAAACCTTAAACTAAGAGACAAATTACCGCTACATCCACAATTTTGGTCGGATTTTAAGGATTTATACACCAATGGAAAGCTAATGCAATAACCTTTCCAAAAATGTATAGTTCTTTATTGTTATCTTGATTTTAAAAAATGCCAACTTTGATGGGTCTAGCTGCATCCGTTCGTCCAATAATCGCAAAAAACCTTAAACTAAGAGACAAATTACCGCTACATCCACAATTTTGGTCGGATTTTGAGGATTTATACACCAATGGAAAGCTAATGCAATAACCTTTCCAAAAATGTATAGTTCTTTATTGTTATCTTAATTTTAAAAAATGCCAACTTTGATGGGTCTAGCTGCATCCGTTCGTCCAATAATCGCAAAAAACCTTAAACTAAGAGACAAATTACCGCTACATCCACAATTTTGGTCGGATTTTGAGGATTTATACACCAATGGAAAGCTAATGCAATAACCTTTCCAAAAATGTATAGTTCTTTATTGTTATCTTGATTTTAAAAAATGCCAACTTTGATGGGTCTAGCTGCATCCGTTCGTCCAATAATCGCAAAAAACCTTAAACTAAGAGACAAATTACCGCTACATCCACAATTTTGGTCGGATTTTGAGGATTTATACACCAATGGAAAGCTAATGCAATAACCTTTCCAAAAATGTATAGTTCTTTATTGTTATCTTAATTTTAAAAAATGCCAACTTTGATGGGTCTAGCTGCATCCGTTCGTCCAATAATCGCAAAAAACCTTAAACTAAGAGACAAATTACCGCTACATCCACAATTTTGGTCGGATTTTGAGGATTTATACACCAATGGAAAGCTAATGCAATAACCTTTCCAAAAATGTATAGTTCTTTATTGTTATCTTAGTTTTAAAAAATGCCAACTTTGATGGGTCTAGCTGCATCCGTTCGTCCAATAATCGCAAAAAACCTTAAACTAAGAGACAAATTACCGCTACATCCACAATTTTGGTCGGATTTTGAGGATTTATACACCAATGGAAAGCTAATGCAATAACCTTTCCAAAAATGTATAGTTCTTTATTGTTATCTTGATTTTAAAAAATGCCAACTTTGATGGGTCTAGCTGCATCCGTTCGTCCAATAATCGCAAAAAACCTTAAACTAAGAGACAAATTACCGCTACATCCACAATTTTGGTCGGATTTTGAGGATTTATACACCAATGGAAAGCTAATGCAATAACCTTTCCAAAAATGTATAGTTCTTTATTGTTATCTTAGTTTTAAAAAATGCCAACTTTGATGGGTCTAGCTGCATCCGTTCGTCCAATAATCGCAAAAAACCTTAAACTAAGAGACAAATTACCGCTACATCCACAATTTTGGTCGGATTTTGAGGATTTATACACCAATGGAAAGCTAATGCAATAACCTTTCCAAAAATGTATAGTTCTTTATTGTTATCTTAGTTTTAAAAAATGCCAACTTTGATGGGTCTAGCTGCATCCGTTCGTCCAATAATCGCAAAAAACCTTAAACTAAGAGACAAATTACCGCTACATCCACAATTTTGGTCGGATTTTGAGGATTTATACACCAATGGAAAGCTAATGCAATAACCTTTCCAAAAATGTATAGTTCTTTATTGTTATCTTGATTTTAAAAAATGCCAACTTTGATGGGTCTAGCTGCATCCGTTCGTCCAATAATCGCAAAAAACCTTAAACTAAGAGACAAATTACCGCTACATCCACAATTTTGGTCGGATTTTGAGGATTTATACACCAATGGAAAGCTAATGCAATAACCTTTCCAAAAATGTATAGTTCTTTATTGTTATCTTAATTTTAAAAAATGCCAACTTTGATGGGTCTAGCTGCATCCGTTCGTCCAATAATCGCAAAAAACCTTAAACTAAGAGACAAATTACCGCTACATCCACAATTTTGGTCGGATTTTGAGGATTTATACACCAATGGAAAGCTAATGCAATAACCTTTCCAAAAATGTATAGTTCTTTATTGTTATCTTAGTTTTAAAAAATGCCAACTTTGATGGGTCTAGCTGCATCCGTTCGTCCAATAATCGCAAAAAACCTTAAACTAAGAGACAAATTACCGCTACATCCACAATTTTGGTCGGATTTTGAGGATTTATACACCAATGGAAAGCTAATGCAATAACCTTTCCAAAAATGTATAGTTCTTTATTGTTATCTTGATTTTAAAAAATGCCAACTTTGATGGGTCTAGCTGCATCCGTTCGTCCAATAATCGCAAAAAACCTTAAACTAAGAGACAAATTACCGCTACATCCACAATTTTGGTCGGATTTTGAGGATTTATACACCAATGGAAAGCTAATGCAATAACCTTTCCAAAAATGTATAGTTCTTTATTGTTATCTTAGTTTTAAAAAATGCCAACTTTGATGGGTCTAGCTGCATCCGTTCGTCCAATAATCGCAAAAAACCTTAAACTAAGAGACAAATTACCGCTACATCCACAATTTTGGTCGGATTTTGAGGATTTATACACCAATGGAAAGCTAATGCAATAACCTTTCCAAAAATGTATAGTTCTTTATTGTTATCTTGATTTTAAAAAATGCCAACTTTGATGGGTCTAGCTGCATCCGTTCGTCCAATAATCGCAAAAAACCTTAAACTAAGAGACAAATTACCGCTACATCCACAATTTTGGTCGGATTTTGAGGATTTATACACCAATGGAAAGCTAATGCAATAACCTTTCCAAAAATGTATAGTTCTTTATTGTTATCTTGATTTTAAAAAATGCCAACTTTGATGGGTCTAGCTGCATCCGTTCGTCCAATAATCGCAAAAAACCTTAAACTAAGAGACAAATTACCGCTACATCCACAATTTTGGTCGGATTTTGAGGATTTATACGCCAATGGAAAGCTAATGCAATAACCTTTCCAAAAATGTATAGTTCTTTATGGTTATCTTAATTTTAAAAAATGCCAACTTTGATGGGTCTAGCTGCATCCGTTCGTCCAATAAGCGCAAAAAACCTTAAACTAAGAGACAAATTACCGCTACATCCACAATTTTGGTCGGATTTTGAGGATTTATACACCAATGGAAAGCTAATGCAATAACCTTTCCAAAAATGTATAGTTCTTTATTGTTATCTTAGTTTTAAAAAATGCCAACTTTGATGGGTCTAGCTGCATCCGTTCGTCCAATAATCGCAAAAAACCTTAAACTAAGAGACAAATTACCGCTACATCCACAATTTTGGTCGGATTTTGAGGATTTATACACCAATGGAAAGCTAATGCAATAACCTTTCCAAAAATGTATAGTTCTTTATTGTTATCTTGATTTTAAAAAATGCCAACTTTGATGGGTCTAGCTGCATCCGTTCGTCCAATAATCGCAAAAAACCTTAAACTAAGAGACAAATTACCGCTACATCCACAATTTTGGTCGGATTTTGAGGATTTATACACCAATGGAAAGCTAATGCAATAACCTTTCCAAAAATGTATAGTTCTTTATTGTTATCTTAATTTTAAAAAATGCCAACTTTGATGGGTCTAGCTGCATCCGTTCGTCCAATAATCGCAAAAAACCTTAAACTAAGAGACAAATTACCGCTACATCCACAATTTTGGTCGGATTTTGAGGATTTATACACCAATGGAAAGCTAATGCAATAACCTTTCCAAAAATGTATAGTTCTTTATTGTTATCTTAGTTTTAAAAAATGCCAACTTTGATGGGTCTAGCTGCATCCGTTCGTCCAATAATCGCAAAAAACCTTAAACTAAGAGACAAATTACCGCTACATCCACAATTTTGGTCGGATTTTGAGGATTTATACACCAATGGAAAGCTAATGCAATAACCTTTCCAAAAATGTATAGTTCTTTATTGTTATCTTGATTTTAAAAAATGCCAACTTTGATGGGTCTAGCTGCATCCGTTCGTCCAATAATCGCAAAAAACCTTAAACTAAGAGACAAATTACCGCTACATCCACAATTTTGGTCGGATTTTGAGGATTTATACACCAATGGAAAGCTAATGCAATAACCTTTCCAAAAATGTATAGTTCTTTATTGTTATCTTAATTTTAAAAAATGCCAACTTTGATGGGTCTAGCTGCATCCGTTCGTCCAATAATCGCAAAAAACCTTAAACTAAGAGACAAATTACCGCTACATCCACAATTTTGGTCGGATTTTGAGGATTTATACACCAATGGAAAGCTAATGCAATAACCTTTCCAAAAATGTATAGTTCTTTATTGTTATCTTAATTTTAAAAAATGCCAACTTTGATGGGTCTAGCTGCATCCGTTCGTCCAATAATCGCAAAAAACCTTAAACTAAGAGACAAATTACCGCTACATCCACAATTTTGGTCGGATTTTGAGGATTTATACACCAATGGAAAGCTAATGCAATAACCTTTCCAAAAATGTATAGTTCTTTATTGTTATCTTGGTTTTAAAAAATGCCAACTTTGATGGGTCTAGCTGCATCCGTTCGTCCAATAATCGCAAAAAACCTTAAACTAAGAGACAAATTACCGCTACATCCACAATTTTGGTCGGATTTTGAGGATTTATACACCAATGGAAAGCTAATGCAATAACCTTTCCAAAAATGTATAGTTCTTTATTGTTATCTTAATTTAAAAAAATGCCAACTTTGATGGGTCTAGCTGCATCCGTTCGTCCAATAATCGCAAAAAACCTTAAACTAAGAGACAAATTACCGCTACATCCACAATTTTGGTCGGATTTTGAGGATTTATACACCAATGGAAAGCTAATGCAATAACCTTTCCAAAAATGTATAGTTCTTTATTGTTATCTTAGTTTTAAAAAATGCCAACTTTGATGGGTCTAGCTGCATCCGTTCGTCCAATAATCGCAAAAAACCTTAAACTAAGAGACAAATTACCGCTACATCCACAATTTTGGTCGGATTTTGAGGATTTATACACCAATGGAAAGCTAATGCAATAACCTTTCCAAAAATGTATAGTTCTTTATTGTTATCTTGATTTTAAAAAATGCCAACTTTGATGGGTCTAGCTGCATCCGTTCGTCCAATAATCGCAAAAAACCTTAAACTAAGAGACAAATTACCGCTACATCCACAATTTTGGTCGGATTTTGAGGATTTATACACCAATGGAAAGCTAATGCAATAACCTTTCCAAAAATGTATAGTTCTTTATTGTTATCTTAATTTTAAAAAATGCCAACTTTGATGGGTCTAGCTGCATCCGTTCGTCCAATAATCGCAAAAAACCTTAAACTAAGAGACAAATTACCGCTACATCCACAATTTTGGTCGGATTTTGAGGATTTATACACCAATGGAAAGCTAATGCAATAACCTTTCCAAAAATGTATAGTTCTTTATTGTTATCTTAGTTTTAAAAAATGCCAACTTTGATGGGTCTAGCTGCATCCGTTCGTCCAATAATCGCAAAAAAACCTTAAACTAAGAGACAAATTACCGCTACATCCACAATTTTGGTCGGATTTTGAGGATTTATACACCAATGGAAAGCTAATGCAATAACCTTTCCAAAAATGTATAGTTCTTTATTGTTATCTTGATTTTAAAAAATGCCAACTTTGATGGGTCTAGCTGCATCCGTTCGTCCAATAATCGCAAAAAACCTTAAACTAAGAGACAAATTACCGCTACATCCACAATTTTGGTCGGATTTTGAGGATTTATACACCAATGGAAAGCTAATGCAATAACCTTTCCAAAAATGTATAGTTCTTTATTGTTATCTTAATTTTAAAAAATGCCAACTTTGATGGGTCTAGCTGCATCCGTTCGTCCAATAATCGCAAAAAACCTTAAACTAAGAGACAAATTACCGCTACATCCACAATTTTGGTCGGATTTTGAGGATTTATACACCAATGGAAAGCTAATGCAATAACCTTTCCAAAAATGTATAGTTCTTTATTGTTATCTTAGTTTTAAAAAATGCCAACTTTGATGGGTCTAGCTGCATCCGTTCGTCCAATAATCGCAAAAAACCTTAAACTAAGAGACAAATTACCGCTACATCCACAAGTTTGGTCGGATTTTGAGGATTTATACACCAATGGAAAGCTAATGCAATAACCTTTCCAAAAATGTATAGTTCTTTATTGTTATCTTGATTTTAAAAAATGCCAACTTTGATGGGTCTAGCTGCATCCGTTCGTCCAATAATCGCAAAAAACCTTAAACTAAGAGACAAATTACCGCTACATCCACAATTTTGGTCGGATTTTGAGGATTTATACACCAATGGAAAGCTAATGCAATAACCTTTCCAAAAATGTATAGTTCTTTATTGTTATCTTAATTTTAAAAAATGCCAACTTTGATGGGTCTAGCTGCATCCGTTCGTCCAATAATCGCAAAAAACCTTAAACTAAGAGACAAATTACCGCTACATCCACAATTTTGGTCGGATTTTGAGGATTTATACACCAATGGAAAGCTAATGCAATAACCTTTCCAAAAATGTATAGTTCTTTATTGTTATCTTAATTTTAAAAAATGCCAACTTTGATGGGTCTAGCTGCATCCGTTCGTCCAATAATCGCAAAAAACCTTAAACTAAGAGACAAATTACCGCTACATCCACAATTTTGGTCGGATTTTGAGGATTTATACACCAATGGAAAGCTAATGCAATAACCTTTCCAAAAATGTATAGTTCTTTATTGTTATCTTAGTTTTAAAAAATGCCAACTTTGATGGGTCTAGCTGCATCCGTTCGTCCAATAATCGCAAAAAACCTTAAACTAAGAGACAAATTACCGCTACATCCACAATTTTGGTCGGATTTTGAGGATTTATACACCAATGGAAAGCTAATGCAATAACCTTTCCAAAAATGTATAGTTCTTTATTGTTATCTTGATTTTAAAAAATGCCAACTTTTATGGGTCTAGCTGCATCCGTTCGTCCAATAATCGCAAAAAACCTTAAACTAAGAGACAAATTACCGCTACATCCACAATTTTGGTCGGATTTTGAGGATTTATACACCAATGGAAAGCTAATGCAATAAATTTCCAAAAATGTATAGTTCTTTATTGTTATCTTAATTTTAAAAAATGCCAACTTTGATGGGTCTAGCTGCATCCGTTCGTCCAATAATCGCAAAAAACCTTAAACTAAGAGACAAATTACCGCTACATCCACAATTTTGGTCGGATTTTGAGGATTTATACACCAATGGAAAGCTAATGCAATAACCTTTCCAAAAATGTATAGTTCTTTATTGTTATCTTAATTTTAAAAAATGCCAACTTTGATGGGTCTAGCTGCATCCGTTCGTCCAATAATCGCAAAAAACCTTAAACTAAGAGACAAATTACCGCTACATCCACAATTTTGGTCGGATTTTGAGGATTTATACACCAATGGAAAGCTAATGCAATAACCTTTCCAAAAATGTATAGTTCTTTATTGTTATCTTAGTTTTAAAAAATGCCAACTTTGATGGGTCTAGCTGCATCCGTTCGTCCAATAATCGCAAAAAACCTTAAACTAAGAGACAAATTACCGCTACATCCACAATTTTGGTCGGATTTTGAGGATTTATACACCAATGGAAAGCTAATGCAATAACCTTTCCAAAAATGTATAGTTCTTTATTGTTATCTTGATTTTAAAAAATGCCAACTTTGATGGGTCTAGCTGCATCCGTTCGTCCAATAATCGCAAAAAACCTTAAACTAAGAGACAAATTACCGCTACATCCACAATTTTGGTCGGATTTTGAGGATTTATACACCAATGGAAAGCTAATGCAATAACCTTTCCAAAAATGTATAGTTCTTTATTGTTATCTTAATTTTAAAAAATGCCAACTTTGATGGGTCTAGCTGCATCCGTTTGTCCAATAATCGCAAAAAACCTTAAACTAAGAGACAAATTACCGCTACATCCACAATTTTGGTCGGATTTTGAGGATTTATACACCAATGGAAAGCTAATGCAATAACCTTTCCAAAAATGTATAGTTCTTTATTGTTATCTTAATTTTAAAAAATGCCAACTTTGATGGGTCTAGCTGCATCCGTTCGTCCAATAATCGCAAAAAACCTTAAACTAAGAGACAAATTACCGCTACATCCACAATTTTGGTCGGATTTTGAGGATTTATACACCAATGGAAAGCTAATGCAATAACCTTTCCAAAAATGTATAGTTCTTTATTGTTATCTTAGTTTTAAAAAATGCCAACTTTGATGGGTCTAGCTGCATCCGTTCGTCCAATAATCGCAAAAAACCTTAAACTAAGAGACAAATTACCGCTACATCCACAATTTTGGTCGGATTTTGAGGATTTATACACCAATGGAAAGCTAATGCAATAACCTTTCCAAAAATTTATAGTTCTTTATTGTTATCTTAATTTTAAAAAATGCCAACTTTGATGGGTCTAGCTGCATCCGTTCGTCCAATAATCGCAAAAAACCTTAAACTAAGAGACAAATTACCGCTACATCCACAATTTTGGTCGGATTTTGAGGATTTATACACCAATGGAAAGCTAATGCAATAACCTTTCCAAAAATTTATAGTTCTTTATTGTTATCTTAATTTTAAAAAATGCCAACTTTGATGGGTCTAGCTGCATCCGTTCGTCCAATAATCGCAAAAAACCTTAAACTAAGAGACAAATTACCGCTACATCCACAATTTTGGTCGGATTTTGAGGATTTATACACCAATGGAAAGCTAATGCAATAACCTTTCCAAAAATGTATAGTTCTTAATTGTTATCTTAATTTTAAAAAATGCCAACTTTGATGGGTCTAGCTGCATCCGTTCGTCCAATAATCGCAAAAAACCTTAAACTAAGAGACAAATTACCGCTACATCCACAATTTTGGTCGGATTTTGAGGATTTATACACCAATGGAAAGCTAATGCAATAACCTTTCCAAAAATGTATAGTTCTTAATTGTTATCTTAATTTTAAAAAATGCCAACTTTGATGGGTCTAGCTGCATCCGTTCGTCCAATAATCGCAAAAAACCTTAAACTAAGAGACAAATTACCGCTACATCCACAATTTTGGTCGGATTTTGAGGATTTATACACCAATGGAAAGCTTATGCAATAACCTTTCCAAAAATGTATAGTTCTTTATTGTTATCTTAGTTTTAAAAAATGCCAACTTTGATGGGTCTAGCTGCATCCGTTCGTCCAATAATCGCAAAAAACCTTAAACTAAGAGACAAATTACCGCTACATCCACAATTTTGGTCGGATTTTGAGGATTTATACACCAATGGAAAGCTAATGCAATAACCTTTCCAAAAATGTATAGTTCTTTATTGTTATCTTAATTTTAAAAAATGCCAACTTTGATGGGTCTAGCTGCATCCGTTCGTCCAATAATCGCAAAAAACCTTAAACTAAGAGACAAATTACCGCTACATCCACAATTTTGGTCGGATTTTGAGGATTTATACACCAATGGAAAGCTAATGCAATAACCTTTCCAAAAATGTATAGTTCTTTATTGTTATCTTAATTTAAAAAAATGCCAACTTTGATGGGTCTAGCTGCATCCGTTCGTCCAATAATCGCAAAAAACCTTAAACTAAGAGACAAATTACCGCTACATCCACAATTTTGGTCGGATTTTGAGGATTTATACACCAATGGAAAGCTAATGCAATAACCTTTCCAAAAATGTATAGTTCTTAATTGTTATCTTAATTTTAAAAAATGCCAACTTTGATGGGTCTAGCTGCATCCGTTCGTCCAATAATCGCAAAAAACCTTAAACTAAGAGACAAATTACCGCTACATCCACAATTTTGGTCGGATTTTGAGGATTTATACACCAATGGAAAGCTTATGCAATAACCTTTCCAAAAATGTATAGTTCTTTATTGTTATCTTAGTTTTAAAAAATGCCAACTTTGATGGGTCTAGCTGCATCCGTTCGTCCAATAATCGCAAAAAACCTTAAACTAAGAGACAAATTACCGCTACATCCACAATTTTGGTCGGATTTTGAGGATTTATACACCAATGGAAAGCTAATGCAATAACCTTTCCAAAAATGTATAGTTCTTTATTGTTATCTTGATTTTAAAAAATGCCAACTTTGATGGGTCTAGCTGCATCCGTTCGTCCAATAATCGCAAAAAACCTTAAACTAAGAGACAAATTACCGCTACATCCACAATTTTGGTCGGATTTTGAGGATTTATACACCAATGGAAAGCTAATAACCTTTCCAAAAATGTATAGTTCTTTATTGTTATCTTAATTTTAAAAAATGCCAACTTTGATGGGTCTAGCTGCATCCGTTCGTCCAATAATCGCAAAAAACCTTAAACTAAGAGACAAATTACCGCTACATCCACAATTTTGGTCGGATTTTGAGGATTTATACACCAATGGAAAGCTAATGCAATAACCTTTCCAAAAATGTATAATTCGTTATTGTTATCTTAATTTTTAAAAATGCCAACTTTGATGGGTCTAGCTGCATCCGTTCGTCCAATAATCGCAAAAAACCTTAAACTAAGAGACAAATTACCGCTACATCCACAATTTTGGTCGGATTCTGACGATTTATACACCAATGGAAGGCTAATGCAATAACTTTTCCAAAAATTTATAATTCTTTATTGTTATCTTAATTTTTAAAAATGCCAACTTTGATTAGTTTAGCTGCATCCGTTCGTCCAATAATCGCAAAAAACCTTAAACTAAGAGACAAATTACCGCTACATCCACAATTTTGGTCGGATTCTGACGATTTATACACCAATGGAAAGCTAATGCAATAACCTTTCCAAAAATGTACAGTTCTTTATTGTTATCTTAATTTTTAAAAATTCCAACTTTGATGGGTCTAGCTGCATCCGTTCGTCCAATAATCGCAAAAAACCTTAAACTAAGAGACAAATTACCGCTACATCCACAATTTTGGTCGGATTCTGACGATTTATACACCAATGGAAAGCTAATGCAATAACTTTTCCAAAAATTTATAATTCTTTATTGTTATCTTAATTTTTAAAAATGCCAACCTTTATTAGTTTAGCTGCATCCGTTCGTCCAATAATCGCAAAAAACCTTAAGCTAAGAGACAAATTACCGCTACATCCACAATTTTGGTCGGATTCTGACGATTTATACACAAATGGAAAGCTAATGCAATAACCTTTCCAAAAATGTATAGTTCTTTATTGTTATCTTAATTTTTAAAAATGCCAACTTTGATGGGTCTAGCTGCATCCGTTCGTCCAATAATCGCAAAAAACCTTAAACTAAGAGACAAATTACCGCTACATCCACAATTTTGGTCGGATTCTGACGATTTATACACCAATGGAAAGCTAATGCAATAACCTTTCCAAAAATGTATAGTTCTTTATTGTTATCTTAATTTTAAAAAATGCCAACTTTGATGGGTCTAGCTGCATCCGTTCGTCCAATAATCGCAAAAAACCTTAAACTAAGAGACAAATTACCGCTACATCCACAATTTTGGTCGGATTTTGAGGATTTATACACCAATGGAAAGCTAATGCAATAACCTTTCCAAAAATGTATAATTCGTTATTGTTATCTTAATTTTTAAAAATGCCAACTTTGATGGGTTTAGCTGCATCCGTTCGTCCAATAATCGCAAAAAACCTTAAACTAAGAGACAAATTACCGCTACATCCACAATTTTGGTCGGATTCTGACGATTTATACACCAATGGAAAGCTAATGCAATAACCTTTCCAAAAATGTATAATTCTTTATTGTTATCTTAATTTTTAAAAATGCCAACTTTGATGGGTTTAGCTGCATCCGTTCGTCCAATAATCGCAACAAACCTTAAACTAAGAGACAAATTACCGCTACATCCACAATTTTGGTCGGATTCTGACGATTTATACACCAATGGAAAGCTAATGCAATAACCTTTCCAAAAATGTATAATTCTTTACTGTTATCTTAATTTTTAAAAATGCCAACTTTGATGGGTTTAGCTGCATCCGTTCGTCCAATAATCGCAAAAAACCTTAAACTAAGAGACAAATTACCGCTACATCCACAATTTTGGTCGGATTCTGACGATTTATACACCAATGGAAAGCTAATGCAATAACTTTTCCAAAAATTTATAATTCTTTATTGTTATCTTAATTTTTAAAAATGCCAACTTTGATTAGTTTAGCTGCATCCGTTCGTCCAATAATCGCAAAAAACCTTAAACTAAGAGACAAATTACCGCTACATCCACAATTTTGGTCGGATTTTGAGGATTTATACACCAATGGAAAGCTAATGCAATAACCTTTCCAAAAATGTATAATTCGTTATTGTTATCTTAATTTTTAAAAATGCCAACTTTGATGGGTCTAGCTGCATCCGTTCGTCCAATAATCGCAAAAAACCTTAAACTAAGAGACAAATTACCGCTACATCCACAATTTTGGTCGGATTCTGACGATTTATACACCAATGGAAGGCTAATGCAATAACTTTTCCAAAAATTTATAATTCTTTATTGTTATCTTAATTTTTAAAAATGCCAACTTTGATGGGTCTAGCTGCATCCGTTCGTCCAATAATCGCAAAAAACCTTAAACTAAGAGACAAATTACCGCTACATCCACAATTTTGGTCGGATTCTGACGATTTATACACCAATGGAAAGCTAATGCAATAACTTTTCCAAAAATTTATAATTCTTTATTGTTATCTTAATTTTTAAAAATGCCAACCTTTATTAGTTTAGCTGCATCCGTTCGTCCAATAATCGCAAAAAACCTTAAGCTAAGAGACAAATTACCGCTACATCCACAATTTTGGTCGGATTCTGACGATTTATACACAAATGGAAAGCTAATGCAATAACCTTTCCAAAAATGTATAGTTCTTTATTGTTATCTTAATTTTTAAAAATGCCAACTTTGATGGGTCTAGCTGCATCCGTTCGTCCAATAATCGCAAAAAACCTTAAACTAAGAGACAAATTACCGCTACATCCACAATTTTGGTCGGATTCTGACGATTTATACACCAATGGAAAGCTAATGCAATAACCTTTCCAAAAATGTATAGTTCTTTATTGTTATCTTAATTTTAAAAAATGCCAACTTTGATGGGTCTAGCTGCATCCGTTCGTCCAATAATCGCAAAAAACCTTAAACTAAGAGACAAATTACCGCTACATCCACAATTTTGGTCGGATTTTGAGGATTTATACACCAATGGAAAGCTAATGCAATAACCTTTCCAAAAATGTATAATTCGTTATTGTTATCTTAATTTTTAAAAATGCCAACTTTGATGGGTTTAGCTGCATCCGTTCGTCCAATAATCGCAAAAAAACCTTAAACTAAGAGACAAATTACCGCTACATCCACAATTTTGGTCGGATTCTGACGATTTATACACCAATGGAAAGCTAATGCAATAACCTTTCCAAAAATGTATAATTCTTTATTGTTATCTTAATTTTTAAAAATGCCAACTTTGATGGGTTTAGCTGCATCCGTTCGTCCAATAATCGCAACAAACCTTAAACTAAGAGACAAATTACCGCTACATCCACAATTTTGGTCGGATTCTGACGATTTATACACCAATGGAAAGCTAATGCAATAACCTTTCCAAAAATGTACAGTTCTTTATTGTTATCTTAATTTTTAAAAATTCCAACTTTGATGGGCTAGCTGCATCCGTTCGTCCAATAATCGCAAAAAACCTTAAACTAAGAGACAAATTACCGCTACATCCACAATTTTGGTCGGATTCTGACGATTTATACACCAATGGAAAGCTAATGCAATAACCTTTCCAAAAATGTATAGTTCTTTATTGTTATCTTAATTTTTAAAAATGCCAACTTTGATGGGTCTAGCTGCATCCGTTCGTCCAGTAATCGCAACAAACCTTAAACTAAGAGACAAATTACCGCTACATCCACAATTTTGGTCGGATTCTGACGATTTATACACCAATGGAAAGCTAATGCAATAACCTTTCCAAAAATGTATAATTCTTTATTGTTATCTTAATTTTTAAAAATGCCAACTTTGATGGGTTTAGCTGCATCCGTTCGTCCAATAATCGCAACAAACCTTAAACTAAGAGACAAATTACCGCTACATCCACAATTTTGGTCGGATTCTGACGATTTATACACCAATGGAAAGCTAATGCAATAACCTTTCCAAAAATGTATAATTCTTTATTGTTATCTTAATTTTTAAAAATGCCAACTTTGATGGGTTTAGCTGCATCCGTTCGTCCAGTAATCGCAACAAACCTTAAACTAAGAGACAAATTACCGCTACATCCACAATTTTGGTCGGATTCTGACGATTTATACACCAATGGAAAGCTAATGCAATAACCTTTCCAAAAATGTATAATTCTTTACTGTTATCTTAATTTTTAAAAATGCCAACTTTGTTGGGTTTAGCTGCATCCGTTCGTCCAATAATCGCAAAAAACCTTAAACTAAGAGACAAATTACCGCTACATCCACAATTTTGGTCGGATTCTGACGATTTATACACCAATGGAAAGCTAATGCAATAACTTTTCCAAAAATTTATAATTCTTTATTGTTATCTTAATTTTTAAAAATGCCAACTTTGATGGGTCTAGCTGCATCCGTTCGTCCAATAATCGCAAAAAACCTTAAACTAAGAGACAAATTACCGCTACATCCACAATTTTGGTCGGATTCTGACGATTTATACACCAATGGAAAGCTAATGCAATAACCTTTCCAAAAATGTATAGTTCTTTATTGTTATCTTAATTTTTAAAAATTCCAACTTTGATGGGTCTAGCTGCATCCGTTCGTCCAATAATCGCAAAAAACCTTAAACTAAGAGACAAATTACCGCTACATCCACAATTTTGGTCAGATTCTGACTATTTATACACCAATGGAAAGCTAATACAATAACCTTTCCAAAAATGTATAATTCTTTATTGTTATCTTAATTTTTAAAAATGCCAACTTTGATGGGTTTAGCTGCAGAGACAAATTACCGCTACATCCACAATTTTGGTCAGATTCTGACTATTTATACACCAATGGAAAGCTAATACAATAACCTTTCCAAAAATGTATAATTCTTTATTGTTATCTTAATTTTTAAAAATGCCAACTTTGATGGGTTTAGCTGCATCCGTTCGTCCAATAATCGCAACAAACCTTAAACTAAGAGACAAATTACCGCTACATCCACAATTTTGGTCGGATTCTGACGATTTATACACCAATGGAAAGCTAATGCAATAACCTTTCCAAAAATGTATAATTCTTTATTGTTATCTTAATTTTTAAAAATGCCAACTTTGATGGGTCTAGCTGCATCCGTTCGTCCAATAATCGCAAAAAACCTTAAACTAAGAGACAAATTACCGCTACATCCACAATTTTGGTCGGATTCTGACGATTTATACACCAATGGAAAGCTAATGCAATAACCTTTCCAAAAATGTATAGTTCTTTATGGTTATCTTAATTTTTAAAAATGCCAACTTTGATGGGTCTAGCTGCATCCGTTCGTCCAATAATCGCAAAAAACCTTAAGCTAAGAGACAAATTACCGCTACATCCACAATTTGGGTCGGATTCTGACGATTTATACACAAATGGAAAGCTAATGCAATAACCTTTCCAAAAATGTATAGTTCTTTATGGTTATCTTAATTTTTAAAAATGCCAACTTTGATGGGTCTAGCTGCATCCGTTCGTCCAATAATCGCAAAAAACCTTAAGCTAAGAGACAAATTACCGCTACATCCACAATTTTGGTCGGATTCTGACGATTTATACACAAATGGAAAGCTAATGCAATAACCTTTCCAAAAATGTATAATTCTTTATTGTTATCTTAATTTTTAAAAATGCCAACTTTGATGGGTCTAGCTGCATCCGTTCGTCCAATAATCGCAAAAAACCTTAAGCTAAGAGACAAATTACCGCTACATCCACAATTTTGGTCGGATTCTGACGATTTATACACCAATGGAAAGCTAATGCAATAACCTTTCCAAAAATGTATAGTTCTTTATGGTTATCTTAATTTTTAAAAATGCCAACTTTGATGGGTCTAGCTGCATCCGTTCGTCCAATAATCGCAAAAAACCTTAAGCTAAGAGACAAATTACCGCTACATCCACAATTTGGGTCGGATTCTGACGATTTATACACAAATGGAAAGCTAATGCAATAACCTTTCCAAAAATGTATAGTTCTTTATGGTTATCTTAATTTTTAAAAATGCCAACTTTGATGGGTCTAGCTGCATCCGTTCGTCCAATAATCGCAAAAAACCTTAAGCTAAGAGACAAATTACCGCTACATCCACAATTTTGGTCGGATTCTGACGATTTATACACCAATGGAAAGCTAATGCAATAACCTTTCCAAAAATGTATAATTCTTTATTGTTATCTTAATTTTTAAAAATGCCAACTTTGATGGGTCTAGCTGCATCCGTTCGTCCAATAATCGCAAAAAACCTTAAGCTAAGAGACAAATTACCGCTACATCCACAATTTGGGTCGGATTCTGACGATTTATACACAAATGGAAAGCTAATGCAATAACCTTTCCAAAAATGTATAGTTCTTTATGGTTATCTTAATTTTTAAAAATGCCAACTTTGATGGGTCTAGCTGCATCCGTTCGTCCAATAATCGCAAAAAACCTTAAGCTAAGAGACAAATTACCGCTACATCCACAATTTTGGTCGGATTCTGACGATTTATACACCAATGGAAAGCTAATGCAATAACCTTTCCAAAAATGTATAATTCTTTATTGTTATCTTAATTTTTAAAAATGCCAACTTTGATGGGTTTAGCTGCATCCGTTCGTCCAATAATCGCAACAAACCTTAAACTAAGAGACAAATTACCGCTACATCCACAATTTTGGTCGGATTCTGACGATTTATACACCAATGGAAAGCTAATGCAATAACCTTTCCAAAAATGTATAATTCTTTACTGTTATCTTAATTTTTAAAAATGCCAACTTTGATGGGTCTAGCTGCATCCGTTCGTCCAATAATCGCAAAAAAACCTTAAACTAAGAGACAAATTACCGCTACATCCACAATTTTGGTCGGATTCTGACGATTTAAACACCAATGGAAAGCTAATGCAATAACCTTTCCAAAAATGTATAATTCGTTATTGTTATCTTAATTTTTAAAAATGCCAACTTTGATGGGTCTAGCTGCATCCGTTCGTCCAATAATCGCAAAAAACCTTAAACTAAGAGACAAATTACCGCTACATCCACAATTTTGGTCGGATTCTGACGATTTATACACCAATGAAAAGCTAATGCAATAACCTTTCCAAAAATGTATAGTTCTTTATTGTTATCTTAATTTTTAAAAATGCCAACTTTGATGGGTTTAGCTGCATCCGTTCGTCCAATAATCGCAAAAAACCTTAAGCTAAGAGACAAATTACCGCTACATCCACAATTTTGGTCGGATTCTGACGATTTATACACCAATGGAAAGCTAATGCAATAACCTTTCCAAAAATGTATAATTCTTTATTGTTATCTTAATTTTTAAAAATGCCAACTTTGATGGGTCTAGCTGCATCCGTTCGTCCAATAATCGCAAAAAACCTTAAGCTAAGAGACAAATTACCGCTACATCCACAATTTTGGTCGGATTCTGACGATTTATACACCAATGGAAAGCTAATGCAATAACCTTTCCAAAAATGTATAATTCTTTATTGTTATCTTAATTTTAAAAAATGCCAACTTTGATGGGTTTAGCTGCATCCGTTCGTCCAATAATCGCAACAAACCTTAAACTAAGAGACAAATTACCGCTACATCCACAATTTTTTTCAGATTCTGACTATTTATACACCAATGGAAAGCTAAAACAATAACCTTTCCAAAAATGTATAGTTCTTTATGGTTATCTTAATTTTTAAAAATGCCAACTTTGATGGGTCTAGCTGCATCCGTTCGTCCAATAATCGCAAAAAACCTTAAACTAAGAGACAAATTACCGCTACATCCACAATTTTGGTCGGATTCTGACGATTTATACACCAATGGAAAGCTAATGCAATAACCTTTCCAAAAATGTATAATTCTTTATTGTTATCTTAATTTTTAAAAATGCCAACTTTGATGGGTTTAGCTGCATCCGTTCGTCCAATAATCGCAAAAAACCTTAAGCTAAGAGACAAATTACCGCTACATCCACAATTTTGGTCGGATTCTGACGATTTATACACCAATGGAAAGCTAATGCAATAACCTTTCCAAAAATGTATAATTCTTTATTGTTATCTTAATTTTTAAAAATGCCAACTTTGATGGGTCTAGCTGCATCCGTTCGTCCAATAATCGCAAAAAACCTTAAGCTAAGAGACAAATTACCGCTACATCCACAATTTTGGTCGGATTCTGACGATTTATACACCAATGGAAAGCTAATGCAATAACCTTTCCAAAAATGTATAGTTCTTTATTGTTATCTTAATTTTAAAATATGCCAACTTTGATGGGTTTAGCTGCATCCGTTCGTCCAATAATCGCAAAAAACCTTAAGCTAAGAGACAAATTACCGCTACATCCACAATTTTGGTCGGATTCTGACGATTTATACACCAATGGAAAGCTAATGCAATAACCTTTCCAAAAATGTATAATTCTTTATTGTTATCTTAATTTTTAAAAATGCCAACTTTGATGGGTCTAGCTGCATCCGTTCGTCCAATAATCGCAAAAAACCTTAAGCTAAGAGACAAATTACCGCTACATCCACAATTTTGGTCGGATTCTGACGATTTATACACCAATGGAAAGCTAATGCAATAACCTTTCCAAAAATGTATAATTCTTTATTGTTATCTTAATTTTTAAAAATGCCAACTTTGATGGGTCTAGCTGCATCCGTTCGTCCAATAATCGCAAAAAACCTTAAGCTAAGAGACAAATTACCGCTACATCCACAATTTTGGTCGGATTCTGACGATTTATACACCAATGGAAAGCTAATGCAATAACCTTTCCAAAAATGTATAATTCTTTATTGTTATCTTAATTTTAAAAAATGCCAACTTTGATGGGTTTAGCTGCATCCGTTCGTCCAATAATCGCAACAAACCTTAAACTAAGAGACAAATTACCGCTACATCCACAATTTTGGTCAGATTCTGACTATTTATACACCAATGGAAAGCTAAAACAATAACCTTTCCAAAAATGTATAGTTCTTTATGGTTATCTTAATTTTTAAAAATGCCAACTTTGATGGGTCTAGCTGCATCCGTTCGTCCAATAATCGCAAAACACCTTAAACTAAGAGACAAATTACCGCTACATCCACAATTTTGGTCGGATTCTGACGATTTATACACCAATGGAAAGCTAATGCAATAACCTTTCCAAAAATGTATAATTCTTTATTGTTATCTTAATTTTTAAAAATGCCAACTTTGATGGGTTTAGCTGCATCCGTTCGTCCAATAATCGCAAAAAACCTTAAGCTAAGAGACAAATTACCGCTACATCCACAATTTTGGGCGGATTCTGACGATTTATACACCAATGGAAAGCTAATGCAATAACCTTTCCAAAAATGTAGAATTCTTTATTGTTATCTTAATTTTTAAAAATGCCAACTTTGATGGGTCTAGCTGCATCCGTTCGTCCAATAATCGCAAAAAAACCTTAAACTAAGAGACAAATTACCGCTACATCCACAATTTTGGTCGGATTCTGACGATTTAAACACCAATGGAAAGCTAATGCAATAACCTTTCCAAAAATGTATAATTCTTTATTGTTATCTTAATTTTTAAAAATGCCAACTTTGATGGGTCTAGTAGCTGCATCCGTTCGTCCAATAATCGCAAAAAAACTTAAACTAAGAGACAAATTACCGCTACATCCACAATTTTGGTCGGCTTCTGACGATTTATACACCAATGGAAAGCTAATGCAATAACCTTTCCAAAAATGTATAGTTCTTTATTGTTATCTTAATTTTTAAAAATTCCAACTTTGATGGGTCTAGCTGCATCCGTTCGTCCAATAATCGCAAAAAACCTTAAACTAAGAGACAAATTACCGCTACATCCACAATTTTGGTCAGATTCTGACTATTTATACACCAATGGAAAGCTAATACAATAACCTTTCCAAAAATGTATAGTTCTTTATGGTTATCTTAGTTTTTAAAAATGCCAACTTTGATGGGTCTAGCTGCATCCGTTCGTCCAATAATCGCAAAAAACCTTAAGCTAAGAGACAAATTACCGCTACATCCACAATTTGGGTCGGATTCTGACGATTTATACACAAATGGAAAGCTAATGCAATAACCTTTCCAAAAATGTATAGTTCTTTATGGTTATCTTAATTTTTAAAAATGCCAACTTTGATGGGTCTAGCTGCATCCGTTCGTCCAATAATCGCAAAAAACCTTAAGCTAAGAGACAAATTACCGCTACATCCACAATTTTGGTCGGATTCTGACGATTTATACACCAATGGAAAGCTAATGCAATAACCTTTCCAAAAATGTATAATTCTTTATTGTTATCTTAATTTTTAAAAATGCCAACTTTGATGGGTTTAGCTGCATCCGTTCGTCCAATAATCGCAACAAACCTTAAACTAAGAGACAAATTACCGCTACATCCACAATTTTGGTCGGATTCTGACGATTTATACACCAATGGAAAGCTTATGCAATAACTTTTCCAAAAATTTATAATTCTTTATTGTTATCTTAATTTTTAAAAATGCCAACTTTGATGGGTTTAGCTGCATCCGTTCGTCCAATAATCGCAAAAAACCTTAAACTAAGAGACAAATTACCGCTACATCCACAATTTTGGTCGGATTCTGACGATTTATACACCAATGGAAAGCTAATGCAATAACCTTTCCAAAAATGTATAGTTCTTTATTGTTATCTTAATTTTTAAAAATTCCAACTTTGATGGGTCTAGCTGCATCCGTTCGTCCAATAATCGCAAAAAACCTTAAACTAAGAGACAAATTACCGCTACATCCACAATTTTGGTCAGATTCTGACTATTTATACACCAATGGAAAGCTAATACAATAACCTTTCCAAAAATGTATAGTTCTTTATTGTTATCTTAATTTTTAAAAATTCCAACTTTGATGGGTTTAGCTGCATCCGTTCGTCCAATAATCGCAAAAAACCTTAAACTAAGAGACAAATTACCGCTACATCCACAATTTTGGTCGGATTCTGACGATTTATACACCAATGGAAAGCTAATGCAATAACCTTTCCAAAAATGTATAGTTCTTTATTGTTATCTTAATTTTTAAAAATTCCAACTTTGATGGGTTTAGCTGCATCCGTTCGTCCAATAATCGCAAAAAACCTTAAACTAAGAGACAAATTACCGCTACATCCACAATTTTGGTCGGATTCTGACGATTTATACACCAATGGAAAGCTAATGCAATAACCTTTCCAAAAATGTATAGTTCTTTATTGTTATCTTAATTTTTAAAAATTCCAACTTTGATGGGTCTAGCTGCATCCGTTCGTCCAATAATCGCAAAAAACCTTAAACTAAGAGACAAATTACCGCTACATCCACAATTTTGGTCGGATTCTGACGATTTATACACCAATGGAAAGCTAATGCAATAACCTTTCCAAAAATGTATAGTTCTTTATTGTTATCTTAATTTTTAAAAATGCCAACTTTGATGGGTCTAGCTGCATCCGTTCGTCCAATAATCGCAAAAAACCTTAAGCTAAGAGACAAATTACCGCTACATTCACAATTTTGGTCGGATTCTGACGATTTATACACAAATGGAAAGCTAATGCAATAACCTTTCCAAAAATATATAGTTCTTTATGGTTATCTTAATTTTTAAAAATGCCAACTTTGATGGGTCTAGCTGCATCCGTTCGTCCAATAATCGCAAAAAACCTTAAACTAAGAGACAAATTACCGCTACATCCACAATTTTGGTCGGATTCTGACGATTTATACACCAATGGAAAGCTAATGCAATAACCTTTCCAAAAATGTATAATTCTTTATTGTTATCTTAATTTTTAAAAATGCCAACTTTGATGGGTTTAGCTGCATCCGTTCGTCCAATAATCGCAAAAAACCTTAAGCTAAGAGACAAATTACCGCTACATCCACAATTTTGGTCGGATTCTGACGATTTATACACCAATGGAAAGCTAATGCAATAACCTTTCCAAAAATGTATAATTCTTTATTGTTATCTTAATTTTTAAAAATGCCAACTTTGATGGGTCTAGCTGCATCCGTTCGTCCAATAATCGCAAAAAAACCTTAAACTAAGAGACAAATTACCGCTACATCCACAATTTTGGTCGGATTCTGACGATTTAAACACCAATGGAAAGCTAATGCAATAACCTTTCCAAAAATGTATAATTCTTTATTGTTATCTTAATTTTTAAAAATGCCAACTTTGATGGGTCTAGTAGCTGCATCCGTTCGTCCAATAATCGCAAAAAAACTTAAACTAAGAGACAAATTACCGCTACATCCACAATTTTGGTCGGATTCTGACGATTTATACACCAATGGAAAGCTAATGCAATAACCTTTCCAAAAATGTATAATTCTTTATTGTTATCTTAATTTTTAAAAATGCCAACTGTGATGGGTTTAGCTGCATCCGTTCGTCCAATAATCGCAACAAACCTTAAACTAAGAGACAAATTACCGCTACATCCACAATTTTGGTCGGATTCTGACGATTTATACACCAATGGAAAGCTAATGCAATAACCTTTCCAAAAATGTATAATTCTTTACTGTTATCTTAATTTTTAAAAATGCCAACTTTGATGGGTTTAGCTGCATCCGTTCGTCCAATAATCGCAAAAAACCTTAAACTAAGAGACAAATTACCGCTACATCCACAATTTTGGTCGGATTCTGACGATTTATACACCAATGGAAAGCTAATGCAATAACTTTTCCAAAAATGTATAATTCTTTATTGTTATCTTAATTTTTAAAAATGCCAACTGTGATGGGTTTAGCTGCATCCGTTCGTCCAATAATCGCAACAAACCTTAAACTAAGAGACAAATTACCGCTACATCCACAATTTTGGTCGGATTCTGACGATTTATACACCAATGGAAAGCTAATGCAATAACCTTTCCAAAAATGTATAATTCTTTACTGTTATCTTAATTTTTAAAAATGCCAACTTTGATGGGTTTAGCTGCATCCGTTCGTCCAATAATCGCAAAAAACCTTAAACTAAGAGACAAATTACCGCTACATCCACAATTTTGGTCGGATTCTGACGATTTATACACCAATGGAAAGCTAATGCAATAACCTTTCCAAAAATGTATAGTTCTTTATTGTTATCTTAATTTTTAAAAATTCCAACTTTGATGGGTCTAGCTGCATCCGTTCGTCCAATAATCGCAAAAAACCTTAAACTAAGAGACAAATTACCGCTACATCCACAATTTTGGTCAGATTCTGACGATTTATACACCAATGGAAAGCTAATACAATAACCTTTCCAAAAATTTATAGTTCTTTATGGTTATCTTAGTTTTTAAAAATGCCAACTTTGATGGGTCTAGCTGCATCCGTTCGTCCAATAATCGCAAAAAACCTTAAACTAAGAGACAAATTACCGCTACATCCACAATTTTGGTCGGATTCTGACGATTTATACACCAATGGAAAGCTAATGCAATAACCTTTCCAAAAATGTATAATTCTTTATTGTTATCTTAATTTTTAAAAATGCCAACTTTGATGGGTTTAGCTGCATCCGTTCGTCCAATAATCGCAAAAAACCTTAAGCTAAGAGATAAATTACCGCTACATCCACAATTTTGGTCGGATTCTGACGATTTATACACAAATGGAAAGCTAATGCAATAACCTTTCCAAAAATGTATAGTTCTTTATGGTTATCTTAATTTTTAAAAATGCCAACTTTGATGGGTCTAGCTGCATCCGTTCGTCCAATAATCGCAAAAAACCTTAAACTAAGAGACAAATTACCGCTACATCCACAATTTTGGTCGGATTCTGACGATTTATACACCAATGGAAAGCTAATGCAATAACCTTTCCAAAAATGTATAATTCTTTATTGTTATCTTAATTTTTAAAAATGCCAACTTTGATGGGTTTAGCTGCATCCGTTCGTCCAATAATCGCAAAAAACCTTAAGCTAAGAGACAAATTACCGCTACATCCACAATTTTGGTCGGATTCTGACGATTCATACACAAATGGAAAGCTAATGCAATAACCTTTCCAAAAATGTATAGTTCTTTATTGTTATCTTAATTTTTAAAAATTCCAACTTTGATGGGTTTAGCTGCATCCGTTCGTCCAATAATCGCAAAAAACCTTAAGCTAAGAGACAAATTACCGCTACATCCACAATTTTGGTCGGATTCTGACGATTTATACACAAATGGAAAGCTAATGCAATAACCTTTCCAAAAATGTATAGTTCTTTATGGTTATCTTAATTTTTAAAAATGCCAACTTTGATGGGTCTAGCTGCATCCGTTCGTCCAATAATCGCAAAAAACCTTAAGCTAAGAGACAAATTACCGCTACATCCACAATTTTGGTCGGATTCTGACGATTTATACACAAATGGAAAGCTAATGCAATAACCTTTCCAAAAATGTATAGTTCTTTATTGTTATCTTAATTTTTAAAAATGCCAACTTTGATGGGTCTAGCTGCATCCGTTCGTCCAATAATCGCAAAAAACCTTAAACTAAGAGACAAATTACCGCTACATCCACAATTTTGGTCGGATTCTGACGATTTATACACCAATGGAAAGCTAATGCAATAACCTTTCCAAAAATGTATAATTCTTTATTGTTATCTTAATTTTAAAAAATGCCAACTTTGATGGGTTTAGCTGCATCCGTTCGTCCAATAATCGCAAAAAACCTTAAGCTAAGAGACAAATTACCGCTACATCCACAATTTTGGTCGGATTCTGACGATTCATACACAAATGGAAAGCTAATGCAATAACCTTTCCAAAAATGTATAGTTCTTTATTGTTATCTTAATTTTTAAAAATTCCAACTTTGATGGGTTTAGCTGCATCCGTTCGTCCAATAATCGCAAAAAACCTTAAGCTAAGAGACAAATTACCGCTACATCCACAATTTTGGTCGGATTCTGACGATTTATACACAAATGGAAAGCTAATGCAATAACCTTTCCAAAAATGTATAATTCTTTATTGTTATCTTAATTTTTAAAAATGCCAACTTTGATGGGTTTAGCTGCATCCGTTCGTCCAATAATCGCAAAAAACCTTAAGCTAAGAGACAAATTACCGCTACATCCACAATTTTGGTCGGATTCTGACGATTTATACACAAATGGAAAGCTAATGCAATAACCTTTCCAAAAATGTATAGTTCTTTATTGTTATCTTAATTTTTAAAAATGCCAACTTTGATGGATCTAGCTGCATCCGTTCGTCCAATAATCGCAAAAAACCTTAAACTAAGAGACAAATTACCGCTACATCCACAATTTTGGTCAGATTCTGACTATTTATACACCAATGGAAAGCTAATGCAATAACCTTTCCAAAAATGTATAGTTCTTTATGGTTATCTTAATTTTTAAAAATGCCAACTTTGATGGGTTTAGCTGCATCCGTTCGTCCAATAATCGCAAAAAACCTTAAGCTAAGAGACAAATTACCGCTACATCCACAATTTTGGTCGGATTCTGACGATTTATACACAAATGGAAAGCTAATGCAATAACCTTTCCAAAAATGTATAATTCTTTATTGTTATCTTAATTTTTAAAAATGCCAACTTTGATGGGTTTAGCTGCATCCGTTCGTCCAATAATCGCAAAAAACCTTAAGCTAAGAGACAAATTACCGCTACATCCACAATTTTGGTCGGATTCTGACGATTTATACACAAATGGAAAGCTAATGCAATAACCTTTCCAAAAATGTATAGTTCTTTATGGTTATCTTAATTTTTAAAAATGCCAACTTTGATGGGTTTAGCTGCATCCGTTCGTCCAATAATCGCAAAAAACCTTAAGCTAAGAGACAAATTACCGCTACATCCACAATTTTGGTCGGATTCTGACGATTTATACACAAATGGAAAGCTAATGCAATAACCTTTCCAAAAATGTATAATTCTTTATTGTTATCTTAATTTTTAAAAATGCCAACTTTGATGGGTTTAGCTGCATCCGTTCGTCCAATAATCGCAAAAAACCTTAAGCTAAGAGACAAATTACCGCTACATCCACAATTTTGGTCGGATTCTGACGATTTATACACAAATGGAAAGCTAATGCAATAACCTTTCCAAAAATGTATAATTCTTTATTGTTATCTTAATTTTTAAAAATGCCAACTTTGATGGGTTTAGCTGCATCCGTTCGTCCAATAATCGCAAAAAACCTTAAGCTAAGAGACAAATTACCGCTACATCCACAATTTTGGTCGGATTCTGACGATTTATACACAAATGGAAAGCTAATGCAATAACCTTTCCAAAAATGTATAATTCTTTATTGTTATCTTAATTTTTAAAAATGCCAACTTTGATGGGTTTAGCTGCATCCGTTCGTCCAATAATCGCAAAAAACCTTAAGCTAAGAGACAAATTACCGCTACATCCACAATTTTGGTCAGATTCTGACTATTTATACACCAATGGAAAGCTAATGCAATAACCTTTCCAAAAATGTATAGTTCTTTATGGTTATCTTAATTTTTAAAAATGCCAACTTTGATGGGTTTAGCTGCATCCGTTCGTCCAATAATCGCAAAAAACCTTAAGCTAAGAGACAAATTACCGCTACATCCACAATTTTGGTCGGATTCTGACGATTTATACACAAATGGAAAGCTAATGCAATAACCTTTCCAAAAATGTATAATTCTTTATTGTTATCTTAATTTTTAAAAATGCCAACTTTGATGGGTTTAGCTGCATCCGTTCGTCCAATAATCGCAAAAAACCTTAAGCTAAGAGACAAATTACCGCTACATCCACAATTTTGGTCGGATTCTGACGATTTATACACAAATGGAAAGCTAATGCAATAACCTTTCCAAAAATGTATAGTTCTTTATTGTTATCTTAATTTTTAAAAATGCCAACTTTGATGGATCTAGCTGCATCCGTTCGTCCAATAATCGCAAAAAACCTTAAACTAAGAGACAAATTACCGCTACATCCACAATTTTGGTCAGATTCTGACTATTTATACACCAATGGAAAGCTAATGCAATAACCTTTCCAAAAATGTATAGTTCTTTATTGTTATCTTAATTTTTAAAAATGCCAACTTTGATGGGTCTAGCTGCATCCGTTCGTCCAATAATCGCAAAAAACCTTAAGCTAAGAGACAAATTACCGCTACATCCACAATTTTGGTCGGATTCTGACGATTTATACACCAATGGAAAGCTAATGCAACAACCTTTCCAAAAAAATCATAGTTGTGCAGCCTTATCGCAACTTCGAAAAATGCCAAGTGTAGGGGGTCCGCGGTTACTGTATCAAAAATTATAGGCGATTAGAGATGTGGCACCCTGCACTTTTCAATTTGCACATTCCTTTCTATTTACATACGTTTCCTTTTGTAAACTACTCACTTCTCTTTTTCAACTTACTTCGGAACGACGATCTTTTTCCCAACCACTAGCCGCGCTCGTACATTTTTGGAAATTCAACTTTTATTACGATTGTTATCATTAAATTACTTTGTAACTTAATTGTAGTAAACTTGAGTTAAATATTTGAATAAATCATTTTTGGTGGTTTAACATAAGAACCCCTAAAAACTGGTGACCCCGCTGAGAAATTTTACGGACAACGGCAATATACTCCCGTTAAATCACACCACCTTCTGAAACGGGTATATTACACAAACGTAAAAAACTACGAACACGCGGTTCCAACTTTTGAGCAAACAACCATGCCTAACGACAGTGTTTTTTCAACAAATCCTGGCACACCGCCGAATAACACTCCACCAGCTAACACGGTAGCAGCGGTGTACGCAAGACTCCCGATACCACCAATGAGCAACACAAATATTGAGGCTTGGTTCACTACGATGGATTTTTGGTTTTCTGCATCAGGCATTACAGCCGATAAGCAAAAGACCGCTACAATTCTAGCTGCGCTCGATCCGAACGTTATTGCACAGCTGAGCGATGTCATTGCTTCCTTGCCACAAAGCGACAGATTCGACTACGTAAAACAAAAAATCATAGAACATTTCGCCGACAGCGAACAGCGACGACTAAATCGCCTCTTGTCAGAGCTGCCGCTAGGAGACAAGAAGCCATCAGAACTTTACTACGAAATGAAGAGAGTAGCGGGTAGCACTCTGGGGGAGGCAGCACTAAAAGGCCTTTGGACGAAGCGCTTGCCAGAGTTCGCACAGCCGGTAGTAGCCGCCTCATCCGGCACCGCAGCTGAATTTACAAAGATAGCAGATTCTATCGTCGACGCCATCACTCCAGGCCACATCAACAAAGTCAGCTTGGACAAACCAAACGAAATAAACGAACTACGTGCAGCTATAGTGGAGTTGGGTAAGAAATTCGAAAAGCTAACATCTCGTTCACGTTCTAGGAACCGCAGTCACAATAATTCACGTCCACGACCTCGGAGTGGTAACTCCGCGTCAAGAGCGTCAACATCAAGCGCAGCTGTCGATGAATGTTGGTACCACAAAAAATACGGGCGTAGCGCTCGCAAATGCAGGAGTCCATGTTGTTTTAAAAGTGACGCAACAACCACAAATTCATCTACAAAATGACTGTCAACGCGCGTGTCGAGCCATGGCGAAGACTTAGACACTGAGCGCAAAGTTTTTCGCTTGCAGGTCCACGACAGGAACTCGAAAAAATCTTTTCTCGTCGACACTGGTGCTGATGTTTCCGTCCTTCCGTTCATGAGTAAAACGTATGATGTACGACCTACAACAACAAGGCTCTACGCCGCAAACGGAACGCTTATTAAAGTCATCGGGGAAAAGAGAATTAATTTAGATCTCGGCCTCCGCCGCAATTTTCAATGGTCATTTGTGATTGCTGACGTAACGACTCCTATTATCGGCGCAGATTTTATCCGTTGTTACGACTTACTGATAGACTTACGCCGCAATAAAATCATCGACAACACAACCCAGCTGCATGCACCTCTAACGCTTCCAAATATGCAAGACCCAATCACAATCAAAACGTTTGACACAACCGAGCCGTTTTCATTATTATTGGCTGAGTTCTCTGACATCACGAAACTAGCACCGCAAGGATCATCAACGAAAAGTAACGTTACGCATCGAATAATTACAACTGGCCAACCGGTAGTTGCACGACCGAGGCGACTACCCTCCGACAAGCTTAAGGCAGCGCGAAATGAATTTGAGTTCCTAATGAAAGCAGGCATCTGTCGTCCGTCGAGCAGCAACTGGTCTAGCCCATTGCACATGGTCAAAAAATCCGACGGTACATGGAGACCATGCGGGGACTATCGTGCCCTTAACTCGCAGACCGTGCCCGACCGATACCCGCTTCCGTACCTTACTGATTTTACTACAAATTTGCGAGGTAAGACCATATTTTCTAAAATTGACCTCCAACGTGCTTTTCACCAGGTGCCCATCCACGAAGAAGACATCCCAAAGACCGCGATTACGACACCTTTCGGCTTGTACGAGTTTAACTATATGACTTTTGGTCTCTGCAATGCCGCGCAAACCTTTCAAAGGTTAATCAACGAGGTCTTGCGTGGTTTGCATTTCGCATTTCCTTACATCGACGATATTTGCGTTGCATCCACGTCTATCGAGCAACACCGGCACGACTTACGACAAATTTTTCAACGCCTACGCGATCATAACCTTGCTATAAATCCTTCGAAGTGCGAGTTCGGCAAAAGTCAACTAAAGTTCTTGGGACATTTAGTCGACGCTCAAGGTATCCATCCAACGCCGGAGAAAGTTTCCGCGATTAGTAATTTTCCGAAGCCTTCTATCGCCAAAGAATTGAAACGCTTTCTAGCAATGGTAAATTTCTACAGGAAATTTCTGCCAAATGCGATGTCATATCAATCACATCTACATAGCCTCATCATCGGCAATAAGAAAAATGACAGCACGCCAATTAAATGGAATGCCGAAGCCGAAGCTGCATTCGAACGCTGCAAAAACGAACTGGCGAATGTAACGCTCCTCGCGCACCCCGCAGCGGATGCAGAGTTAGCGTTATATGTCGACGCGTCAGATACCGCTGTTGGAGCTGCACTGCATCAAGTTGTTAATGGTGAACTAGAGCCGCTCGGATTTTACTCAAAAAAGTTCACCGCTCCGCAACGCAACTACAGTACGTACGACCGTGAATTGACAGCTGTATACCAAGGCGTATCTCATTTCCGTTACATGCTTGAAGGCCGAAAATGTCATATTGTCACCGATCATCGTCCACTTATTTATGCATTTCGTCAAAAACCCGAGAAGGCTCCACCTCGTCGACTTCGACAACTCGACTTTATTGGGCAATTTTCAACCGACATACGTCATATACCCGGAAAAGGAAACGTTACAGCAGACCTATTGTCGCGCATACAATCGATCGAAACTATGATCGACTATACAAAGGTCGCAGCCGCTCAGCAAACCGACACTCAGCTACAAGCAATGCTGAACGGAACAGGTATGCAAAATAGTTCACTAATACTAAAATCTTTTCCGATACCCAACAGCACCGCTCTATTAGTATGCGATACATCAACATCTACCATCCGTCCATACGTGCCAAAGGAGTTCCGAGAAACCGTCTTAAGAAAAGTACATGGTTTGTCACACCCAGGTGCCCGTGCGACAGTAAAGTTAATCACACAAAAATTTGTTTGGCCGAGCATCAAGAAAGACACTACCACTTTCGTCCGCTGTTGTGAACCATGCCAAAGAGCGAAGATTCATCGCCATACTAAATCCTCACCTTCGAAATACGAGCCACCGAAAGAACGATTTACGCATGTCAACATAGATATAGTGGGTCCCTTCCCACTTTGCGAGGGGAAACGGTATTGTTTGACAATGATAGACCGTTACACGCGATGGCCGGAGGCAGCGCCTATGGCTGACATGTCTGCCGAATCGGTCGTAAAAGCACTTTTGTCCCATTGGATTGCGCGGTTTGGTGTCCCAGAACGCATCACGTCAGACCAAGGAAGGCAATTCGATTCCGCCGTTTTTACAGAGCTAATGTCAACAATCGGCGCAACACATCTTCGAACGACTCCGTACCACCCGCAATCAAATGGCTTAATCGAAAGATGGCACAGGAGTTTAAAGTCGGCCATACTATGCCACGATCCTTCAAAATGGTTACAACAATTGCCAATGATACTGCTAGGGTTGCGAGTAGCCTTTAAGCCTGACATCAAAGCATGTCCCGCGTTACTTGTTTACGGCTCGACACTGCGTATCCCTGGCGAGTTCTTCCAAGAGAGCAAACCGAAACCAATCACTGAAGGCACGGTATCGCAATTCAGAATAGCGATGCAGAAACTGCGACCAACGCAGACAGCACATCATGCAACGTCAAAAATATTTGTATCGCCCGCTCTGCAAACATCAACTCACGTCTTCGTGCGCAATGACTCTATACGACCATCATTAACATGTCCTTACGATGGACCGTATCAAGTAATCAAGCGATCGCCTAAAATTTTCGAAGTACTCATAAGAGGACGCCGGACTAATGTCAGCATTGATCGATTAAAGCCGGCATTCCTAGCCAATTCCAACTGCACAGAATCGACTGCCAACCAACAAGTAGAAGAGCAACAGCCTCAACCTGTCCCGATGAAACCTACTCGTAGTGGCAGACACGTAACTATACCTCTTCGATACCGTTAGTTTTATCTAGCGGGGGGAGTACTGTGGCACCCTGCACTTTTCAATTTGCACATTCCTTTCTATTTACATACGTTTCCTTTTGTAAACTACTCACTTCTCTTTTTCAACTTACTTCGGAACGACGATCTTTTTCCCAACCACTAGCCGCGCTCGTACATTTTTGGAAATTCAACTTTTATTACGATTGTTATCATTAAATTACTTTGTAACTTAATTGTAGTAAACTTGAGTTAAATATTTGAATAAATCATTTTTGGTGGTTTAACATAAGAACCCCTAAAGAGATAACGTATGTGCACATTGGCACGACGTCCACAGGTTTGATCGCATTTTCAAGATTTATATATTAATGGAAAGCGAAAACTGGGTACTATCTAAAAATGTTTAGTTGTATGGCCCTATTGCACCTTTGAAATTTTGGAAAATACCAACTTTAGCGCAAAAAGAAAAATAAGTCATTGGATATTATCGATTCATTAGCTAATTTTCTTTGATTTCTGGTAACAGATTGTCCGAAAGAAAACTTTCTTAATTTATTGTAATGATAAATAGATTTTATTAAAAGTTGTTGGTTAACTAAAACATCAATCACATTACGTTTAGAAATGAATTCATGAAGTAACAAACTTGAACCTGGTGAATAAATTAGGCTTCTTATTGCAAGTTAATTAATCTTTAGCCTGCTATAAAGTTCATACTTGTGAAGGGTGTTTTTTTAGGGGTATAGAACTTTGAATTGAAATAAAACACAAGAAAATCGTTTTAAGGTCCATCAATTTGGCTTTATTGGAAGGATAATTTTATGCCATAAATGTTTAAATATGATTTCGGGCATGTGGCCGCCGCGGCTGGCTCGAATAAAGCCAATTCTACAGGTCCAATTTTCAACCACTTTTTCGAGCATATGGGGCCGTATGTCGGCAATAACGCCACGAATGTTGGCTTCCAATTCCCCTAACGTTTCTGGTTTGTTGGTGTAGACGAGCGACTTCACATATCCCCAAAGAAAATAATCCAATGGTGTCAAATCACACGACCTTGGTGGCCAATTGACAGGTCCATTCCGCGAAATTATGCGCTCATCGAATGTTTCCTTCAATAAATCGATTGTGACGTGCGCTGTGTGGCATGTAGCGCCATCTTGTTGGAACCACAACTCATCCACATTCATGCCATCCAATTCGGGAACAAAATAGTCGGTTATCATGGCTCTATACCGGTCTCCATTAACGGTAGCTGCCTCTCCAGCATTATTGCGGAAGAAGTATGGCCCAATGACTCCACCAGCCCATAGAGCACACCAAACAGTCAGTTTTTGTGGATGTAATGGCGTTTCAAGGGTCTCATGTGGATTCTCTTCACTCCAAATGCGGCAATTTTGCTTGTTGACGTAGCCATTCAACCAAAAATGAGCCTCATCACTGAACAAAATTTTGCGATGAAAATCAGCATCGAAATCAATCTCATTTTCGGCCCATACACCAAAATCACGACGCATTGCATGGTCTCGCGGCTTTAATTCTTGCACAAGCTGGATCTTGTAAGGTCGCAAGCCAAGATCTTTGCGCAAAATCTTCCATAAAGTTGATGGACAAAGCTCCAATTGCTGTGCACGGTGGCGAATCGATTCATTCGGGTCCTCTTCAACACTTTGCTCTACAGCGGCAATTGTTTCTTCGGTGCGCACTGTTCGACGTCTCTGCGGATGCGTATTATCACATAGAGTAAACGTAGTGCGAAAACGATCCATGGTTAACCGAATTAATTGCTCTGATGGACGATTATGTCGACCATAAAATGGACGGAGCTCACGGTAAACTTCGCGAACTGAACCATTATTTTCGAAATAAATTTGCACGATTTGCAAGCGTTGTTCTTTTGTCAACCTGTTCATGATGAAATGGCAAACCAAACTGAACATAAATGACATTAGAGTTGCCAGATTTGACCACAAAATGCCAGTTTTATCTCTATTCGAAAAACAAACCTGTAAAAAAAACACCCTTGACTTTTGCCTCTTAAATTGGCAGCTTATGTCAAGTCAAAATGAGTGACGTCATCAATACTTAAAAACTTGAATTGTTGGAGAGTACTGGACAGGAGCCACATTTGACAGTTTGTACTTGTTGTAAAGAACGAACAATGAAAATCGTAAAGGTTTCACGACCATGCTAATGGGTTTGGCTTAAACCTGGTTGGTTGGTTGCCGTGCGGGTCGGGAGAGGAGATTCTCCCGTGCTCAAGTAGCACTCTGGGCGTCATTTTGATACACTTCCTCCTGGAACCATCTACATATTTGGATGCTGGTGTAAGTTGTGTTGCGTTTAGCGTTAATTTTAATCACGAACAAACCATCCAGTTCTTTCTATATAGTTGCTAATATCCCTTATAGAGCGATTCGCCATGACATTAAGGTCTGGTATTATGTAACTGCCCAGAGTTGCAAGCCGGGTGTGCATTAGAGCTGGACACTCACATAGGAATTGCTCAACTGTTTCTTTGCAGCCCTTTTCTTTGCAACTCCTGCATCTGTTGTTGAAAGGGATGCACATTCTTTCTTTCTGAAAATTTCCTTTCTTACTTTTCAAACTTAAAATTAAAGTTATCCACCAAAATGTGGAGCAGGGTGACGCGAAATGTGTTAGTACAGTATGGGTGCGCTGCCATAAGAGATGTGATTATTTCCCATACCCCAACTGGTTTCGGCGATATACTTATTAAACTCGAACTCAGTCTATTAAATTTCTGAGACGTAGCGAAGCGTGACAGGGTTTTCTAGTATAATACAATATATATCCCAAAAGATGGCCCAGAAGTACAGATAAACTTGCGCTGGACTGCAATGGTGCCTTACATGATATGATTTAACATAACACTTTGTAACTAGTCTTGGCCCAGATACGTAAGGAGTTCGAGGGAAACGATGATAAGTTGGACTACATAATAGATGCAACGCCTCTAACAGGAATCTCACTAATATCTTGTAACTTTATTATAACTTTAAACGAGCTATTCTTGTATATTTGTATATCCAGACTATCTTAAAAACCACTCAACCGATTTGGATGATATTTGGTATGTACATAGTGTACCACATTCTAAGAATTTTTACCTAGGTGTTGTCACATAGGATGTCTTTACGGGGTTGCCACTTATCTGAAATTTTTTTTTAATGAAATGAAATATGCTAATATGGGTATCAAAAGAAATGTATTTTCCTGCGCATTGAAAAAAGAAAAACATTTCTAAGTAGGGTTGCCACTTTTGTTCGACAAGAAAAATCCGGCAAAGAAGTAAGTACATATACCGAGAATCACAGTCACGTAAGGGGCCGCTAGGGTGGAATTTCCAGTGAGGCCAACATTTTCCATGACTGCGCATAAAAGACAGGCAGAAACTTTTGGGTTTGTCGGAGTGGAGCTAAACTCATCGATGTGCATGCATGGTATGTTATATGTGGCGTTTTCAAGAGTTAAGCGACCAAATACGGTAAAAGTAAAGCTTCTGAAAGAAAGAGATGTACTCGGAACATGGTATGGAAGAAAGTGTTGGGTTAGATTTCATATGTATTAAATATAAAAGGTTATGCATTATTTTATCTCTAAAAACAAGTAGGGACGGCGCTGTCTTCGGCTGTGCCGAAGGCTTTATACCTTTCATGAATACGTGCAAACTTAAATACGCATTGTTTAAAGTTCTCTAAAACTTTGTCAGCAATACATTTAATTTTCTCTTATAATAAGCTTTATTTGTTTAAGGGAAGTTGCCATGATCCTCTTATCTGAACGATCGGTTGTATGGCATATATACTATATATAGCTCCGATCTTGCTGACTTTTTTACGAAATCTTTTACTATCCATAAGAAAATATCTCACCAAGTTTTAATCTTCCAAAATGAGGGATAAATGGCCGTAATCCTCTTATCTGAACGATCGGTTGTATGGGATATATACTATATATAGCTCCGATCTTAGCGATTCTTTTACAAAATTTTTTATTATCTGTAAGCAAATATCTCACCAAGTTTCAAGGTTTAATCTTTAAAAATGAGGGAGAAATGGTCATAATCCTCTTATTTGAACGATCGGTTGTATGGGAGATATATGCTATAGTGACCCGATTATACCGGATCCGACAAATGTCTAATATAATACAAAAATACATCCGTGTGCCAAATTTCATCGAGATATCTCAAAAATTGAGGGACTATTTTGCGTTCAAACAGACGGACGGACAGACGGACATGGCTGTACGGTATACTTAATGGTGGGTCTATCTCTTATATTTCTAAACGTTACAAACATCGGACCAAAGTTAATATACCATTTCATGTTCATTAAAGGTATAATAAAGAAGAAATCAAAGAATGTTGACCGATATATGGAGCACTAACTGACAAATATACCCATGTGACCCTATTCTGTCTCGATTATTTGATAACAATCGACAGCCTCTAACCATACAATTCAGCAAGAAATCTTTTAAAGACTTGTCAAAAATAATGGGAAAATTTTTTGAGGACCTTCAAAGGAGTAATTATGTGTATTCAAACTTTGTTACCATTAAAAAAATATTAAACATCTTCCTATTATCAAGAATTGTTTTTAAAATCTCTTTTTGAAAAGTTCCACTGCTGGTAAGTACAATTATTCAAACATAGAATATCTTTACTGATGAGTATCTAAAGAAACTAAATTGTATGGCAACCTATGAATAAGACGAGCAAAGCTCGGTCGCCCAGGTACTATGTTTTAATGATACATTTTCGGATGGGTTGAAGGTAGTTCAAAAATCCACTGTAAATGATGTAATACAATTCCATCGTCTTTTTGGCTTGTTTGAAAAGGTAGAATTAAATAAATTAATTAAATAAATTTCACATCCAGGATTACCTATTCTAACTAACTTTTTATAAGAAAGGAGATTACGATTTTTCATTCAGAGTTCAAAAGTATTTAAGTTATAACCAAAATCTAGCATTATTCAAGTCCGAACGCCAATTGCTATCACAAGCATTAGAGTCATCATTTATTAGCCAGAAAATACTCTTTGTGTGTGCCACAATTCAAATCTTCTCTTACATTGCATATTTTAATTTCGGTTAATTCATTTCATTCATTCCTTCTCTCACTGGCTCTCTCATTTTAATTCCTCTTTTGCCTTTTTATTTTCTTCCAATTTGGTATTAACAAAGCTAAACAATAAATTGACACCTTCTTGGTTAATTGTCTCGTAGTATGGTAATTGTGAGATACGTTTTAGCCAGGCCCTCACATTTGGAAATGTCGCATTGTCGATTGGCGCAAACATTTGAGCGCTAGCCACAGTTGCCGCCGTACTTAAGTCGGCTATAGTCATGTGCTCGCCACACAAATACGGCGCAATGGTGAGACATTTCTCCAAACCATCATAAGCTTTTTGCATGTATGTTATTTTGCATTGCTCAATTGTGTCTTCACCAAAGTAAATAACCGGTTCGACCATCAAACGAACACGTGGGAACAAATGGCCGGCATCAAAATATAGACACGCATCAACTGCTCTACGCTTGATTGCATCTTTTGGGTAAAGCGTGTCATCTGTCGCATATTTGTCCACCAAATAGGCATTAATTAAATGTGAGTCGCTGATAATTACGCCATTATCATCTAAGACGGGTATGGTGTGTAGTGGATTGAGCTTGAGAAACCCAGGTGTAAGATGTTCTTTTGCGAGTAGATTAGTCGGCCTGAAATGAAAGTAAAAAATATTATATACCCAGTTGTTGTTTCTAGCATTAAATTGCTAATACATAAAAATTACTTCTTTCTAAACTTTAGTTTTCGTGCTAATTGAATAAAATATCTGCTCAAAACAAATGAATATAATAATCATTCCGTGTTAACAATTTTTCGTTCACTCGTCATGTGTTTGTAGCTTGAGCGCGCACTAAAAACCTCAACCTTAAACATACAAGCACTTACCGCAAATCCAATTCGAGTCCAATAGCAGCAGCTGTCAAAAGTACACCACGAGAGGGAGGGCTACGCAGAGAATAGTACAAAACAGGTTTGGCAGACATTTTTTCTTTCTTTTTGTATATTTACCAACGAAGTTGTATGCTGAAAAGTAAAACAGAAGGACTTGAGTTATGACACATTTATATGCACGGTTAGAAATTTAAGTTGAATGGCTTTTTCTTTTGGGGAGAAATATTTTAACCTCTGTGCTTAGTGAAGTGGCAATGGATTATGTAATTAGCGCTCAAAACTGAGAGAAGGCTGAGAAAAATATAATTTAAAAACTTTTGAAAAAAAAATTTGGAAATTGGTATTTGGTAAAGTGGGAAAGAAGTATAATGTTATGATTTTTTTTTCACTAAGACCTCCTTACCTGTTCTATAATCACTTAAGTTACTTTCAGAAAATTGGTGTCAAGTAAATTGTCCATGAATATGTCTGCTATGGTCGGTGAGAGGGGGTTGTCCATGGGCATACCAAAAGGTTGCCTATAAATTTGTCCGTCGTATATGAAGTAATTGTTGTCTTTTAGACAGAAATTTAGTATTTTTAAAAATTTATTTTTTGATATGTTTGATGGGATTTCTTGGAACTTTTTCATTATAATTTTAATGGCCAGATATGTCGGTATATTAGTGAATAATAATACCACATCGAAAGATACCAATAAATCGTCTTCGCATATCTCTATATCTTTAAGTCTTTTCTTCAGTGATTGAACAGTTATTAAAAAAAACTGATTCAAAAAAAAAAAAACTTATCACTGCTAGCACGACAACCGCCTTCAAACTTAACTCCAACAAGACTATATTTGCTCCGTTCTTGAAAAAAATTTCTATTTTCTGTTTAGTAAAGGGATGGAACAAAGTGTATTCAATAAAGTGTGATTGACAGCTAAATATGATTCTCTTGTAACAGACTATTATGTCAACTGAATGTAAAGAAATGAATTAACCCTTTGAGTTGCATGTTTCTTTTTAATTGTATAAGTTTCATTCAAATATATGGGTGAGCTCGGTTCTACTAATATATACAAATTTTATCATTCTAGTTATTTTTGGCCATAAACTTTCATAAAAACAGCTTAAAACTGTTTATTCCATTAAGAAATTAGATATTTGGTTTCCTAAGGCTACCATCCGAAATTCGGGGTATCCATTCATAAACATGCGAAGTAGTTTGCTCATATTGGCCAAACCCAATTTTTCGAATTATGCTACTTACTTCACAGCATCTATCGCATTTGGAAGTTCTGTCTATATCGAGTTCGGAGGCAATTCTATAAATATTTCGTCCATGGTGTCGTCATACTTGCTTGAGGAATCCTCTCTGCTTTCAACTCTGCTATAAGTGTTTGTTGCTTTCATACTTCGTATTGTTTCATTCCTTTTTACCATTTTTTTTTAATACTAAGAAAATGAAAGGGAACACTGAAGATGGCCCAACGCCGAAACTGGTTTGCCACGACACCAAATTTACAAGGGATAATAGAAAATTTCTGATAGCGTATTTTCAATGAATTTTCTATTCATCCTATCATATTTGTTAATTTAGTAAAAAAGCTATGAATTTCAGGGCAACTTAAATTGCTTTTCGTGTCTTCTAGAATCTTTCATTTCTCTGTCAACTAGGCAGTGGACCAACATCAACTTAAAAGCCGAATTGGGCGAGACCTAACGCAGATATGAAGACTCCAGCTTATAACATTTGACTTCCATAAAATTCAAGACCTTTATGAAAAATGTATGGGTAAAATTTGAGCCCAACCCCAAAAAACACCTGAATTGCTTTCGTTTCCTACTAGCGGCGACGTTTTTTTAGTATCAACAACATACTCCTATTTTGTATACCTTTCATGAACATGAAATGGGATTATAACTTTGGTCCGATGTTTGTAAGTATGAGAAGAAGAAGAGATAGAACTTCCAATAAGTATACCGAAATGATCAGGGCGATGAGCTGGGCCGATTTAGCTGTGTCCGTCTGTCTGTTTGTACGCAAACTAGTCCCTCAGTTTTTGAGATATCTTGATGAAATTTGGTATGGAGCCGATATTAATCATTCGTCGGAATCAGCAAGATCGGAGCAATACAACGCATACCTCCCATACATTTGATAGTTTCGATAAATGGGTTTTGGGCTATAAATTTTGCAATTAAAAAGCTAGGAACGTAAAACTTTTCAGGTTTGGTACTTATTATGTATGTAATGTACGTAGTGAAAATCAGTCAGATCGGGCCAACATAGCATATAGTTCCCATACAATCGATAGTTTCGATAAATGGGTTTTTGGCTATAAATTTTCCAATTAAAAATCTAGGAACGTAAAGTTTTGCAGGTTTAGTACCTATTATGTATGTAATGTTTGTACTGAAAATCAGTCAGATCGGACCTGCATAACATATAGCTCCCACACAATCGATTGTTCCGATAAATGGGGTTTGGGCTGTGTATCTTTAAATTAACAGTTTTGCAGAGTTTGTACTAATTGTAAGTAAGGAGCGGACACTTAAAACCGTGATGCGTATTCATGAAAGATATTAAGTCTTCGGCACAGTCGAAGACAGCTCTTTCCTTACTTGTTACAAAAGATTTTTATCTCAAATTCCTTCATTTGAATTAAAGTCGAAAAAGAAATATTGAAATTTCGAAAATTTAAAACAAAAATTATTTAGAATTTGTTTTTTAAACGTTTTTAAACTGAAAAGATTATTTTGAAAAGGGTTAAAGGGTTGAGAGAATGTCAAATTCAATCACACACACTTTGTTGAATACCTTTAGGATGGAACTGTAGGTTTTCTCTTTAGGTTTGAATTGCAAATGTATGAAAAGCCAATTGTTGTTATGGAGGGTACATGAGCGTAAAGGACTATTAAAAAATTTAAAGTTGAAATATTTGAGATATTTAAAAGTTGTTCATTTTTTCTGCTGATTATATATATGTATATTAGACTGGGTCGATTTATTAACCGATATCGCGCCATCGATTTTTCGATAGGTTTTGGGCTCAGGAAAAAAAAAATTCCACTACGCATACCCAAAAAATAATTTTCGAGCCTGCGGAATTTCATTTTTTTGACTTTTTTCGACTTTGATTTTTAAGGTTTTTTTCATGACCTACTAAAAAGTTTTCGTTTGATTTTAAAATTTTCATGTATAGCCTGTCCGACCCAAAAATATCTTTGGCGCGATACTGGTTAATAAATCGACCCAGTCTAATACAGTACACTTGTGCTCATATAATTAGGCCACACGATCGGTGAAGTATACAAGTTCTTTTTTCGCAATTTTTATTAGAAATCATGAATTAAAGTTTACAAAAATATTAAGGGAAATGCATTTCAATTTAATTTGTCTACTTATTTCATGAGTTAAAATTCAAATGTTGGAACATAAAAAGATTTTACCTTCGTAGGTACAAAATTTGTTCTCATATAATTAAGCCATCTGTGAAAAAACCCGATTACTGCCAAAAAATTTAGGTTTTTTTTTCTCAAAGTATACCTTATTTATACTAATACTTAGTTGGAGAACCATTTTTGAAGATTACTTCCTTTCAGCAGTTATTCATGGTAACCCCTGTGGGTTAGGGGTTTAGAATATGGCCGGGGTAGGCATACCGATCGTAAAAGGCAACTAAAATGCAGAAAGTTAATGACGTGTGATTCGATCCCATTTAGGACTCTTTTCTGACTCATTTATGAATCCAATGATTTGCTGGGATGGTTTGGCAAATTTTTTTTAAGTGAACATTTTTGTATATTTTATCGCAGAAACAGTGAATTTTTTTTATAAAAGATTTTGTGGACATTGTTTTTTGCAATTTTTATTAATGACATCGCAGCTTGCTTTCAACACGCAAATTTTCTGCTGTGCACCGATGATCTAAAGGTGTTTAAAACTACTTTTGCTCTGAACAAAATTGTCGACTAGTGTCGTACTAATAATCTCCCGGTTAATCGAATTGCTAAATGCTTTCATGTAACCTTCTCCAAGTCTCAATGCACCATACCCAAAATATATTTCATTGACCGTTCTCGCCTATCCACTCGTACTGAGATTGCTGAATTCAAACACCATACGTAACACTCTAACGTTTGAATATATACATTTTTTCCTTGAAAAGCTAAGGTTTAAAAAAAGCTGAGTGATTATATTGTATTTAGGCAACATCTATAACGATGTGTACTTTTTTCCAGCTAACTCCATACAGTCGAAACACAAAATTTTTTACCATCATCCGATTTTTCCTATATCCATTAATAATTAAGACAGAAATTTTTTGTTAGATCTCTTAAGCTTTTAGAGTTTGTTGAGAAATTTAATTTGGAGAAAATTTTTTCCAAAATGTCCCATAGTTCAACGCCACTTGTATGCTACGAAACATACGCAGCCGCCAGCGGGTAGCGATCCGCATTAATCTCTAATACATGAATACTTTTTCTTACACTTCTTATTTTAAGAATTTTTCAACACTTGTAACTATCGAAATTGTAGTAAGAGATTCATTCATTTTGATTAACGTAATAGTCTAATTTGCAATAAATTGCTGGGTGTGCACTTTTTACCACAAACATATTTAGGTGTGATAGTGAAAATTTGAATAAATACCATATGGTTTTGTTATATACATAAAATACAGGCGTGGGAAATGATTTCACTAGGAGTATATATTAGATTATACTTATATATCTTATCGGTGAAAGTGCAAAAGCGCTTAAAAAATAAATATGAATACGCGATTTCGTAGTTTTGACGATATGAAGGTATATCAACAAAAACATAGTATTCACTTGTAAAACCGGTTACGTTGACGTACCGTAGAACAGCTTTGTTTATAAATTTGTACTTGGCAAAGTCGACTTGAATTTTATTAATAACACAAATATGGTTTTAACTTCTACAAGTTTGTGCTGTGCCGCACGTTGTACGACTGATTCATATCTCTTCTGCACCAACACATTTTGTGAAATGTGCTGGTGTCAAAAGATTGAAGAGAGGCGCTCATAATTGAGCATGATTTTATTTATATACAATGGAACGCTCAACAAAGTTTATAATAAAAGCGATGAGCGAGCGATATGTTAACATCGATAGTGGTCGTTGTTTATTTGCTTTATTTTAAAAACATATTTTGCAAACAAACGCTTATGCGGAATTTTAATTTTTTTATTTTATTTCTCTCTCTATGGCGCGATATACAACAGGTATATCATCATAAACCTCCTAAGAGATTTTTTGCGCCAAGCTTCTCTTCCAATTTGTGGTGTGCCGATTTTGAACTTTCCCTACAAATTGGTGGGACCTACAGTTTTTTGCCGACTCCGAACGGCATCTACAAAGGAGACGAATTTTTGCTGAGAAGCCTGTCATGGCAGAAATACACTCGGAGAGTTTGCCAAACCACTGCCGAGGGGCGACCCCGTTTTGAAAAACTTTTTTCAAATCACTTTTGATGTTACCTGTACCAGGGCTCGAACCATGGACCTTCGGTGTGGTAGGCCGGCAACACTACCTTCACACCACGGCGGCCGCCGTTTATTTAGCAATGTGTTTAATACGAATTTGTTGCTAACTTCCACCAATATGTGCATTAGAGATGTCAAACCCAAAATATTGTGCGTTTTTTTGGTACCGAAAGCTCTGAGATTTTCGGTATTGGAAATATGTTACTCAAAACTATGTATGTATTATAGTATATTAATGAAAGTTATATTGATTTTTTGTTGACATGCAATATTTTCGAATATTTTTTGGTTGCATAAACTGAATAGAGGCTTTCTAGCAAGAGACTGTTGGTCTAAAGCTTCCACTATCGAAAGTGTTAAATTTATTTATTTAGTAATCGATTATTTATTTAATAGTGATATATTATTTAACAAACACTGAGTTTACAGGGGTTTTAAATTTAAGAAAGGTGTCGTTTTCTCATGTCAATTTTAAATTTTACCGAGACGATACATTTTAAAAATTGTATTAACTAATCTTTTCTAAAATTCAAAACTATTACTATTTTTCTTTCTTATGAATATTAATGGAATCACTTTTATTTTAAATAAAAAAAATTTTATTATTGCAATTATTTGTGTTTTATCTTTAAGTTGGATAGTTCCTCAAATATTTTGTTCACTTTTACATATTCAAAAAATATATTTCTTTACTTTTTTCAAACTAAACTTTTGAAAAATGGCTAATGCACAAACTCGGGACCAATTAAGGGATTATAAAATTGTTCAATAATTCCTGGAGGTCAATTCTGGGCCCTCACTCTGTAGTTCTATTCGAAACAAAATTTGTTCGCTTTCGAGTGATTCGTACTCTGTAAGAAATTTTCGAGTAGAACGCATTCGTTCTTCGAGCTCCATTCTGTTCCCTTCGGATTTGATTTATCCATCTTTCTATTGTAGAAATTTTGTTACTCACTACTTCGAAAACATATGCCACAATGGTCGAAAGTTAGAAAATTATATTCGACAACAATTTATCAAACGGAAATCCACTAAAATGTATTTTCTCATGATTATAATAAAAAAATTAGGGCCGGTTTCCAACGCGACGGTGATAAGAATCTCGACTACCACGCGTGTGGTTGCTGGTTCGAACGTAAGTCCTTGCAGAAGTAATTTTTATTTTTTTATTTTATTTTTATTAAATACAATTTTATTTTTTTAAATAATCTAATCCCAAAAATTTCTTTGGTTAAATTTTTCCAAATTTTTACCTAGAATTCTTTAATTATTTTCTGTCAACAACGATTGCTTAACTCTTTCTGCTATAAAAATTACTTCTTGATGAAAAAAATACTAATTGTTTTATTATAATCATAAGAAAATACATTTTCGTGGATTTCCGTTTGCTAAATTGTTGTCGAATAGAATTTTCTAACTTTCGACCACTGTGGCATATGTTTTCGAAGTAGTGAGTACCAAATTTTCTACAATAGAAAGGGGGATAAATCAAATCCGAAAGGAACAGAATGGAACTCGAACAACGAATGCGTTCTACTCGAACATTTCTTACAGAGTACGAATCACTCGAAAGCGAACAAATTTTGTTTCGAATAGAACTACAGAGTGAGGGCCCTGGTTTGCATTATCGTGAAGTGAAAAAAATCTTTTCACTTTAATTATCACTTGACGTTTTACTTTCCACACTTCACTGGGTTTTAAAATGCAATTTTAATATGTGCAGTGGAAACTCTTTGTTGAAGAACATTTGTGCTTGCTAAATGATAGTTTATTATAGAATTGTAAAAATAAAAGTAGTTTTTATCACTTAAAATGTTTACATTTTTAAAAAATCCGATGTTTGAATTTTTTCGAAATTTATAAATTTGGTGTTAACTTTTCTTCACTTCACTTCAAATCGAAAATTTTAAGTAGAACGAGAATCAAAATTGACGCATTTACTTTTCACTTCACAATAACGCAAAACCTGAATTGAGCCCCTGGTTTTGCTAAAGTCCGAAAACCTGGCATCCCAACGTGGATACATCTCAGCTCGTTGCTTGACAACAGTGTTGCTACTTTAGCTAATTATTGTCTAGATTAAGAAGGTTTTAATCAGAAACAGCCGGGAAAATCTGGGTTAGCGTTTGCGAAAAGACAAACGAAATCGAAAATGAAAAAATTTTTTTTTCACTTGACATTTTCATAGAAAACGAATCAACCTTCAGAACTTGCAAGAACCAAATTACAACAAAAGCTTCTATGAGAAACAAACTTTTCATGTCATAAATTACCATATTTGACAGTTGTTTTTGTAATATGCTCTCCTCTCCTGGAAACGAAATAATTCCTTTTTTAAGAAATTTCTTCAATAACGCTCTATTTAAGAATTTTATTCAGAAACGCCCTATCTCAAGTTTTCAACCATGCCCTATCTCCGCAATCAATTCTAAAACCCCCTATCTCGGCTGAAAATATATGGAATTTCCGGTAAGATAGTATGTTTTAGAAACCCATTCTAAGATAGGGTGTTCCTAAACCAACTCCTTAAATAGGGCGTTATCTTTTTCAGCTATCGATATCATCTCTTAAATTTTTTTTTATTTGTTTTAATTTGGTAGTAAATTAGCTACAGTTTTTTTTTTGTAATTTGCAAAGGAAATTTAAAGATTTTTTATTTCTTTCTGACTGAGTTTAGGGATCATTTTTAACCGTTTTCATGTGCTAATTTTGAATTATTTGGAAATTAACTAACAATTTTTAAAATCTTTTTTTATATTAAAACTATTTCCGAAGCATAATCCTTATGTTATACCCATATTCGTGTCAAGTAAGTTTTATGCATAAACCTAATAAGTTTAATGTTTCGAATCCAGGTGAAGAATCTATAGGGTCAAATTAACTGAATGCTTTCAGTACGCCGATTTTAGCCCTTCAGCTAAACCAGTTCTAGCAACACTGCTTCACAATAGAAAATCGGAGAATACTGCGATTATGAAACGCGGGAGAGCTCCCAGAATAAAATGTCTGACATGTCAACAATTTCGAATGCGGACTGAGTAACGGATAATCGGTTGTTACATTAATTTGAGGTTAGGGTTTTAGATGCCATTGACAAAAATTTAGTGATATTGAGTTCTATCAATCTATTAATAATTTTTGTTAGTTATTTCTTGACTTTTTACAAATATCGAAAATATAAGAGTCGATATAGATACAATATATTCTTTAGCTTAGAAGTATTGGTTTAATGTTAATTGTTAATAATTTTTGTCATGTAAACCTTCAGTGGATGGCACGTTCTTCTGGCCTTTTCATTTTGAAATAAAACAAGTAAGGAAAGCGCTGTGCCGAAGGCTTTATACCTTTATTGAATACGCATCAGGGGTTGAAGTGTCCGATCTTTACTTACAAACTATGCAAAATTTGATGCTCTTACCCTGTTAATTTATAGATACATAGCCCATTCGCCGTTTATCGGAAAAATGTGTTGTATGGTGACTATACGATATATTCGTCCAATCTTGATGATTTTCACTACACACATTACATATGTAATAAGTACTGTAACTGTCGAATTTTGTGTTCTTCGCTATTAAAATGCACTAGTTACGTTCCAAACCTCATTTATCGAACCAATCGATTGTATGGGAGCTATATGTTATGTAGGTCCACTTTGGCTGATTTTCATCTGCGAAATTACGTTCCTAGCTTTTTACTTGCAAGATTTATAGGCAAAAACTTGTTTATCGGAACAACCGATTGTATGGGAGCTATGCGTTGTATTGGTGCAATCTTGTTGATTCCGACAAATGATTATTATATTACAAAATGGCGGCCCAATACTAACTTTTAGCCAGATAACTCTAAAACTGAGGCACTAGCTTGCGTTCAAACAGACAGACAGACGGACATAGCTAAACCAAGTCAGCTCATCGCTCCGATCATTTCGGTATACTTATTGGTGAGTCTATCTCTTCTTCTTCTCATACTTACAAACATCGGACCAAAGTTATTATACCATTTCATGTTCATGAAAGGAATTAAAAGGAGCCATTAATATCCTCAAAATAAAAAGAGCAATGACCAAAACTTGACGATCTCACAAATTCGTAGAAAAATGCAGGATCCATTTTTTTTTTATCCAAACTCGTACTTATTTAAGTCCTTAAACGCTAATGATGTTATTATATCGGGCACAAAAACATCTATGAACTCATACCATATCAATTTCAAGTAGCTCTAATGACAAAATTGCGCAATAACTGAGGAATTCACTTAGATTGTCGACTTGACTTTGTTATTGCAATGAATTTTTGTATTTTGCCTTCGTCCTTTTATATATCCCTTCACGAAATAATAATAAATTGTGGTATGTATATATGTCCTGTGCTTTTTCTTTTGCTTTCACTGCTCAACACAACTTTGGTCAACCTTTTTGGTTTGGGTCCCATTTTTAGTTGTGCAAGACCAAACTAATTTAATGATTTCTTGAATTTGTATTCTGTTAGAGTGCATAAGTATGATGGGATAGCAAAAAGTTTGGTAGTTTTGCAATTACAATATTAAGCAAGCATCCTTATTTTGTTGGTCGCGGCACATCTACCAAGTATTCTGATTTGAGTGCATGCATCAAATCCACTTGAGATTGCGGTTCAGCTGCCTGTCAGTATTCGTTAACTCAAAGCATGACGACGTCGTCCTAAAAGAAATGCAGTGGTTGGGGAAGCCAAGTGATCTGACGGGTGCAAGCGCTTACGAGTTAAGCAGATTAGGGCTGGCACTTCTCCACCTTGCGCACATTCTCTTATGAGTCTCATTTGAATGGCATCGTCCACCATAGCGGTTTCTGCTTTCATTGTCCGGAGTAAGTAATCAATTCCTCTTATAATGCGTTGCTGAACTTCTTTCCCATCAATTGCTTCACTTATATTATAATGGGATTCATTATCAAATGCCGCCATGTAGTAATCGAAGCACGCTACATTTCCTTTTCAGGTCCTACAACGCTCTACCAGTTGGTATGCCTGATGCTAGTTCCGGAGCGTATCGGAGTCATATCAGTATAGACCTGTTTGGTTCGCCACTTACTATTCCATAATTGACATCGCTGACTGAGCAAGACGAAGCACTGCTACTACTACAACAACAGCAAAATCTAATCTAATAGTTTACTGTCTTCAAAGATTTTAGAGCAAAGTTGTTAGACTAGTTGTTTTGGAGGCCGTTGTTGTTGTTGTGGTAACGACAAAACACTCCCCGAAGCTTTTGAGGAGTGTTGCCGAACTAATAGTCCTTGGCCGGATTTCAACCCGGTACGCTCCGGTACTCCCTTGCGGTACTGCCCGACTGTCGTGGTAGCGATTTATGACCAGTGAAACCTTCTAGGTCATGTCACCCCTCCTTCCGTAATGAGAGGTCAGAGGCATTATATCCGTAGATCGTGTACGCTTCATTTTTAAGCGTCAACCCCAGTTTCGTTTTACCTCCCTGGACAATTGAAATGGGTAAATTTTGCAAAAACCTTTTATGACATCACGGATTGCCTCCACCAAGAGATAGCCTAGATACGAGGTGTGTTCAAAAAGTATCGCGAATTTTGTGTTTTTTCAAAAATTATTTATTTATTCATGAATATCTATTTTGTCCCCTTCAAAGTAATCCCCATGGGATATTTTGCACTTGTGCCAACGGTTTTTCCAAACTTCTAAGGACTTCAAAAAATCATTTTTTTGTATCTTGTTCAGCTCCTCCTTCGATGCCGTCTTTATCTCGTCAAGAGAAGCGTAACGTCGTCCTTTCATGGGCCTCTTCAGTTTAGGGAACAAGAAAAAGTCACAGGGGGCCAGATCTGGGGAATACGGTGGCTGCGGCATCATTAGTGTGTTGTTTTTGGCCAAAAAGCCGCGCACAAGCAACGATGCGTGAGCAGGGGCGTTATCGTGGTGCAAAAGCCAATTTTTGTTCTTCCACAAATCCGGGCGTTTCTGGCGGATTGCTTCGCGCAAATTGCGCATAACTTGCAGGTAAAATTCCTTATTGACCGTTCTTCCCTGTGGCGGGAACTCATGATGCACCACGCCCCTGCAATTGAAGAAAACTGTCAGCAAAACTTTCACATTCGACCGAACTTGGCGCGCTTTTTTCGGTCTTGGTTCGTGCGGCAGCTTCCATTGAGATGATTGCGCTTTGGTTTCCACGTCATAACCATAAACCCACGATTCGTCACCAGTTATGACCCTCTGGAGCAAATTTGGGTCGTCGCGGACAGAGTTTAACATCTCATAAGCAATGTTCATGCGATGCTGTTTTTGGTCACAATTGAGCAATTTTGGTAAAAAAATAGGTAAAAATCGAAGACGGTCCAAAACACGTGCAAGCAAAGCAGCTGTCAACAATTAACTGAACATTCAAAATGGCCGAGCTTGTCGGCATAAGTGAGAGACATGAGTACCAACATAACGCCACAAAAAATTCGAAATTCGAATATACGTAACCAGCGAAAATTCAAAATTCGCGATACGTTTTGAACACACCTCGTTTGTTGGTTCTCATTGCCTTCCTTTTAGCAATCACTAGCTGTTAAAAAGCCTATATCAAATTTCACACTTTATTGCTTAGGTTTCGGAACTGTTTTCTCAAATCGTCCTCCACTTGTTCCTTCCATCGAAATGGGCGACTCCTTCTTTCTGTGCTTGCATCGTCGGGTGCCAATAAGAATGCCTTCTGGGACGGAACATCATTCGCAAAGCATGGCATTCCGCCAATACAGCGAACCATTAAGTCTTCTTCGACGATCTCCCTCTAAAACTCTTTACGATCAATCTATTTGTCGAAGGGCAAATTCTCTCGAATACAGATGTAAATGTTAAGTAAATTTTTTTAGGCAAACGCTATCACAGTTAATGTTTTCATTAAATCCCATTAATCTTTTTTGTTTTGGTAGACTATTTAATTCTAATCTTACAAAGTGCAAATCTCAAGACACTTCAAAATTTAGTTGATTTTTGAAATTTTTTTTTAAATGTTGTTCAATATTTTCTTCCATATGATCTCGAATTATGTGGAAGAGAAGACCAAACACCCCCAAAAAATAGCTTCGAAACACTGATTCAAAAGATTTATATGAAAGAACTATCTTTAGTTTTATATGAAATTAACAGATGAATTTTATTATGTATATTAGAGCAAATAATTGTATCATTTTCACAGTGAGCCCCTGTATATACATAAATACTACAAAAATATTTATTTCTTTAATACAAGGTGGCGCAAAAGTAAGCTTCCGATGTTCAGCATATCGGTTGTGGCATGTGCAGTGTGTGCTGTTGCACCGTCTTGTTGGAACCACATGTTTTCCAACCCCAATTCATCAAGTTGCGGCAAAAAGAACTCGTTGATCATTGCTCTGTAGCGCTCACCATTCACAGTAATAGTAAATAGTCAGCATTATTCCGCGTTCTGGAGCAGTGTAGCGTAACATTGTTTATTAACGTGTATTTCGCATGTGTTTACTACACAAATGTCAAAACAGAACTGACTTTAGGGGCCAATCGCAAAATTTATAGCATTTTCTGATAGGAGGATTACTTTTGCGCCACCCTGTATTTAGATAATTCTTGCCTCGTGTTAAGCAATCTATTCGACACATTAATTCGCCCACCAGTTAAAATGAAATCTTCACAAATAATAAAAGGTGAAAAATTCGGAAAATCCCTACAAATGAGCGGAATAAATCATTATAAAAGCAAAATGGATTGTAACGTTATTCTCACTTGGGATGGGTTTATTTGCCGAAAGTCGATAGTCAAACATCTGAAAGCGAAAGGTCGTCAATAACAAATACACAGATAAGTGGCAAATCCAGGAGTGAACACAAGTTTAGCCAAAGCGGAAAAACACTTGGCAAGCAGCAAAGAAAGATATGAGACACAAACAAAAATGAATAAACACACGCAAATGACAGGTAGACTTTATGTACTATTTCGAGCTCTGGTAGCTCAACTTTTTGGTAGTTGGTGGAAATTTTCAAGTATAGAAATATTATATGCTCCTTTTGCAAATCTACAGCCCAAAGAAAATTTTCTTGAACTGAGGAAAACAAATTGAGTTGCAACAAGTAAGAAAACCGAAGTTAGGTTAAAAACGAATATTATATAATATGGCAAATGCTTAGGAAAGAAAACCTAGAAAGTTTTCACTTTACTATCAAGTGAGATCAGGCTGGTGCTCAATGACCTACTCAATCCAGTAGCACTTGCTGGAAAGTGTGATTCTAAGTTAAAATTCTACGCAAAGAAGCAAATCACATTTCCGTATGCTTTTAAAGGAAAAGGTGGTATCTTTGAAATTACTATCCATTACCATTTTTTCCCCAATACCATATTCGAAAAAATGGTTCATCACATCTCACGTAGATACAAACATCCAAGCATACAGGTACAATGATGAAGACATTTACCATCAATCCAGGGCACCAAAAGTCAGCAAAAATGTGCTGCTCATCTGCCAAAGGACTTGAACTAGAGGCATGACCCGCATTACTTATGAAGTCAGTGGAAGCAAGTGCGCTCAATTGGCTGATGTGAATTATGAAAATCTGTAGTAACAATTTCATGAAAGCTAAAGCAAAAAAGCCAAAAATATAAAAGGTGTTTGGCATTAAAATTTCTGACTAAAGATAAAGTTATATTTTCAGAATACAGGGTGGCTGATGAATTTTGCTACACTAAGAAACTCAAATAATTTTTTTTTTCAGTGTATGGAATTCATTTTTCTTTTATTCATGTTAAAGCTCATTAAATTTTATTAAATATAGCTTAATTAGTTTTAAAAATAATGGAATTTAAATGCCCCCCCTGCTCGTCGATGCATGTGCGGCATCTTACCAAAAAGTTGTTCATTACTGCTTGGAGAGTTGAGACAGGAATAGCCGCAATTGTTTCTCGAATGGATTGCCTTAGTTCATTCAAATTTGTTGGTTTTGCTTTGAAGACTTCCTGTTTGCAATAACCCCACAAGAAAAAGTCAGGTGCAGTAAGGTCAGGCGACCTGGGTGGCCAACGGAATGTGGAGTTTCTGGATATCAGCTTATTGGGAAATTTTCGTCGCAATTCTGTCATAACAGGTTGGGCTATATGAGGAGCTGCACCATCTTGCTGAAACCACACAGAGTTGAAAGAAATTCTCATTCGGCGTAATTCTGGATAGAAAAACTCTCTCAACATGCTCAAGTAACGGTCTCCAGTAACCGTAACGGTGTGACCGTTTTCTTCGAAGAAGTAGGGCCCGACAATGCAGCGTGATGAAACTGCACACCACACTGTGACACGAAGTGGATGCAATTCCGTCTCATGGAGTATCTGTGGGTTGGAAGCACTCCATATTCGACAATTTTGTTTGTTTATGTTGCCGTTTAAATCGAAATGGGCCTCGTCAGACATGAAAAGACAGTTCAACATGTTTCCATCCTCTTCCACCATTTGAAGCATCTTCTGGCAAAATTCCAAGCGAATCGGCAAGTCTGCAGCGTTCAGTTTGTTGGCCATTTGAATTTTATATGGGAATAAGTCCAAATCTTTGTGCATAATTGACTGTAATGACTGTCTGCTTACACCCATTTGAGCAGATAAGCTTCTTGTCGAAACACGTGAATTGTTTTGTATGGCAGCAGCTACAGCAGCGATTGTTTCCTCCGTTCGAACTGAAGGGTTTCGATGGTAAGGTCTTCTGTTGACTGTCCCATTCTCGGCAAAATTGTTTACAAGTCTTATTATGGTCCATCTGCTCGGAGGATTGCCGCCAAACGTGCGCCTATACTCTCTTTGAACCGAAACTACGGACTCCAGTGCGTGATAGCGGCGGACAATCCAAATTCTTGTTTCAGTGTCCCAGTTATCCATTTTTGTTAAATGTAAAAGTCAATCTGCAAAATAAAAAAAAAATTTACCAGATTCATTAAATAGAAAAAAAGTTATTTAATTTTTTTTTGGTAGCGGCTTTCATCAGCCACCCTGTATGAATACTTAGTTATCAGCTGTATTAGAATTTTTTTCTTGATTAAAAAAAACCCCGACCCCTTAATATAAATGCGAATGGTAATGTACCGAATCAATGATAATAAAATAACATAATATTAAGTACTATCCGTCGAAAGTTAGAGGAGAGTGTATCAACTCTTATTCAAAATATGGTCGAGCGAATGTCTCAAAGCTGGAAGGTAAGGTGAATACGTCTTATTTTAGACCCCATATTTTATTTCAAAATTTGTATTTATCTCTCTTATACATATATTAACTTAATTCGCCTAATGGTAGTATGTAACGGCATAAATGTATCGAGATAATATTGAGTTATATATACTCGTATACAAATGATCAGGAGGAAAAGAGGAATTGATTAAGGCATGCCTGCCTGCGTCTGTGAACACGATAACTTGAGTAAATTGGAAAATATCTTAATGAAATTTGGAATGCAGGTTTCTTAGCATTTATGTGGCGTGGCACCGCCCTCTTTTGATTAAGTCAAATTCAGAAATATTATTAATCATAAATCCCAAACCGTTCAATATATCGAAACGAAATTCAGCACACAGATTTCTATGAAAATAAGGAATTTTCCGGGAAAAAGTGGGCGAAATCGATTAAGGTCCCCGCCCACTTTTATATGAAAGATTTTAAAAAGGATCATAGACATATTTAATAGGCAATAAATTTGCGTAAAATAGCTTTATATCATTTCTATATCACTTTCAAAGTGTCCATGAACGATAAAAATAAATTTTTGAAAATAAGCGTGGCCCCGCCCTTTTATAGTGGATTATTCCACAAAACTTTTTATGTCATAACTCCGGCAAAAGCTGATTTGTCTGAACGAAATTTGGCGAAAATGTTGAATATATAAAGGTAACTATTTATTGTAAAAATGGGCGAAATACTTCAGGGCCCGCTTTTTTAACAAAGTTTGTAAAATTTAAAACACGATATTTCTACAACTATGCACACTATATAAATAAGATCTTGCACATAATAAGCTTTTTAAACAAAACTAGACCGCAAAAACCCTGTGTGGATTTTAGGGAAGTAGGCGTCACGTCCCTCACGTTTTAGCATAAAAGTTCTGCTATTTTCAAAGGCGATTGCTTGTAATTTCAACTATATATTTCAATGAAAACACACAAGCAAAATATCTGGGCAAGTAGTTAATACCCCACTGCGGAATCCAAATGGCATCTGCAACCACAAATTTCTCTGAAAATTCCGTAATTTGCTACATATATAAATTAGTTGGTGACGTCATTTTGTCTGTAGTTGTAATTAAAATAAAAATGTATTAATAAAATGGACTCTGCTCCAATAACAATTACCTTAATGAAATTCAATACACGTAAAATATGGAATTTTTATATTTAGGCAAAGCCAGCAGGACATACCAAAACTTGTGGAGAGTTATTTTGTGGGCAAAATTTTTGTCAATTAAATATCAAAGCCCTCGAGCATACTTACGTCTTTTGTATGTATGGCTGTGCATTGTAACTCCCAAATCTAGAAGCTACCTGTAAAACCTGCATCTATGGTTCATCCCAGTAGTTTGCTAATGAAGTCCACTGCATCCACAGACCCACATAAACATACTAACACCTGTAATTATCAGGTGTTGCATTCGTAACCACGGCTGCATTGAGCCGCTTGAAAAGCTTGCGAGTTATAATCGTTTTTCGATAACACACGCCAGACAGCTACACCAAGGGAACGCAAGCCCCTTTTCATTTAAACTAACAAACATTGTAAGTATTTTTCCTTGTATCCTTACACTTCAAGACCCATTTCTTGTCTCTTTATAACTTCTTGACAAGGCAAAGCCCCTACTAGTTAGTCATAAATCTCTTGAACTCTATTTGGGATACCGAAAGTTTGGTCACTAGCTATAGCTCTTCAGGTCAAATTATGCACCAGTTGGGTGTGAGTGTTGATACGCTTTTTATGATTAAAAAATGCTTTTGTTCTGTCACTCAACAATATAAAATGCAAACTTGAGTGGTCAGTGTAACCGCAGTGTACGAGTGCTCTTTGATGTGCTTGTTGTGGGTTATGATACTGCGACTGACATATTGTGAAAACTAAGAGGACACACTTCAAGTTCTCTTCAACAATTTTACAAGCATATCTACTCCTAATACAAGTATTTTGTATCATTTTTTGTTGTTTTCTTGGTTTCTCCATTATGCTCGTGTACGGCTTTCTTTTGTTGTTTTACAATTTCATTTCATCAACGTAATTGTAAGAGGGGTTGCTTTGTAACTTTTTGTTGTTGGTTTGGCTAGTGTTGGAAGGTATGGGTTTACTATTTAGACTATTAGGTCGTATCGAAAAAACAAAAATCTGGAAATTATTTACTTACTTGTGGCTTAAGCGTTTAAGTGGATTTGGGCGTTAAACAAAGCAATGCTGTCAGTGATTTCTTTTGCTAATTGATAATTTTAAATCTGACTTACCTTGGTCCTTCCATCGGCATGGTGATTTTTCTCTTCCTATGTGTTACTTTCATTCATTCATTACAGAGAGCACTATGATTCTCAATTGCCTAATCAGTTCGAAGAAGCATTTAGTTGAAACAGCAATTCTTCGATTTTTTGCTCGAGTACAGCAAGTGAATCGTTTTACTTTCACCTATCCCATTTCTCCATTTCTTTTCATAACTTGGGAAAGAATAAGATATGGCACTGTTATTAAAGCCATTAAATCCAAATTCGTGTGGAGGAGAAAAGGTTTTTTTTACTGAAACCCCTTTTCAGCAAAACTGATCTTGCTTAGTAGATGGCATTCAGTGTCTGCATTAAAACCTGTAGCTCCTGCCAATTCTCAGAAAAATAGGAGAAGCAGCACGAGACAAATTCAAAGAGAATCTTAGCATTAATCCCTTCGGAAGTACTTCGCCCCAAATTATTATTATTAGCTTTTTTTGATTTCGAAAGGCTCTGATTGAATTCGTGTAGATTCTAAAGGAAATGTTTTAATAACCGTTACAAACTTGTTAAAAAGTGTGAAAAAACAAATACATTTTCTGAATTGAATTGATTGAATCGGAATTAAATATGGGGTGACAGTTCGGCCTTAGCCCCCCAAAAAAATTTATGATAGTTTTTCTTTTTTCGTTTTTTGAAATTTACCGAAACACAGCCCGGTGGTTAAATTCTGTTTTCGAAATTTGGTTCAGGTCGTCAGAATAAAGAGCTCTTGACTTGCCTTTTATTATAAGCATGCACGTACAGTTGTGCTCAATATAATAGTAGTGAAATAAAATTGGATATCATTCGACGAAATAAGTTGCATCTGTGTTTTTAATCATTTTAATTTAAATATAGCCAATTCTATGACAGAAACCTTTTAAAAATAAATTTCAAAGTTTACACAAAGTTCAGTAAAATTAATTGAAGTTTTACAAACTTAAATCAAAATTTCGCATTTTTTTGGAAGAATGTTTTTTCTCAAAAATAATTTCTTGTAAGAATTTGGTTTCTACTTTTTCTATATCGGTTTCTTCCCAACTATATGCAACTTAGTTTAATGATTCAGTAGTTTGTCAAGTTCTGAAATATAGTTCTCAAAAAAACAAAATTTGTGACGAGTTTATTGTAGATATATTCATATGTCATAAAATACCTACTTCGTTGCCCTTGTTTTTCTGCAGTAAATAGTTTTTCCTAATTACTGCACTTTTCAAGCACTCAGCGTTGCCAAATATTTATTGTGCGTTAAAATTAAAATCATTTAAAAAAATTGAAATCATTTAAAAAACAGTAAGAGCAAGACAATCATTTTTTATTGCATTTCTAAAAGCTTTTTCAAGTCATTAAGTTTTTCTGAAATTATATTTGTAAATGCCACAGGTCAGTGGGTAGTACTCTTCAAAACCTTTTAACAAACACAAATTGGTATACCTTTCACGAACATGAAATGGTAATATAACTTAGGTCCGATATTTGTGAGTATGAGAAGAAAAGATAGACCCAATACGTAAACCAAAATGATCAGGGCGATGCTAGTGAAAATCAGCCAAATCGGCGGGGTGCAATAAAGCCATGTGGCCTTATTTTTCAATATGTTTATTGCACCCCCCCGCCACATCGGACCAACATAACACATGAGTCGATACATTTCAAAGTCGCTTAAGTCCACTATAAGACAATTTTGGAAAACTGCGATTTTTTATTTTCTTGAAATATACTTTATGTAATTTTCGCGAAGCTCTATAAACGTTTATATAAGAAAGCGTAAGAGCATTTTGTGAAGAAAAAATAATGGAAAATTCAGCCATTTTAAAAGAAAAACAGTTTTAACGTTGGACTTATGCAACTTTGAAATACACCACATGGACTTAATTAGTTTTGAAAAAAAATATATGTGGACTTAAGCAACTTTGAAATGCGATGTATCACTTGCAAGGTAGCGGATTTCACACAGCCTTTTCTCCACATGATTTTTTAGGGCCCTGAAAATGTTATACTTTCTTTAATATGGCGCAGAATGAAATTGTCCTGGGCTATTTTGCTCAGGAAGCTGTAAAATTTTTTATGGAAGTAGTAAATGTCACGCGATCGCAGGGTTTTGCACTTGTATTTTGATTTTTTCCATGATTGCACTTCGGTTTTTGTGGGAGCCCTTTTGGCGAATACCTAAAGGCATGAATGCGGCCGTAAAGACAAAAACAACATGAGTAATACACTCAGTAGATACCTTAACAATAATAGCAATTACTAATAAAATACTTACAGTTTCGCCATATTTTTTTGTTTTTTTTTATATCTTTTATTAATATTCTCTTTTTTTTGCTTTGTCCGGTGACAAAATTTGCACATACTCGTATTCGCTATTTTCTTCCATTTTTATCAAAACACACTCACTATTAAAGTTTTCAGTTTAAGAAAGTTCGTTGAATATGTCACAATAAAGAATAGCAGAGCACACCCTGATTGGTTGAAATGGACTTAAGTGGTTTTGATTTACAGGTATACAAGGACTTATTCAACTTTGAAAAAATTGCTAAAACAAAATGCGAATTTTTAGCGTCATTGCCATTAATTAGACATACTTCTATATTTAAAACTATTGATTTGTTAGTGCAGTATATAACGCAACAAAAATCTCAAAAAATTCTACATGTGGACTTAAGCGACTTTGATATGTATCGACTCACATCAAACGGGGTTTGGGCTACGTATCTTTAAATTAACAGGTTATACCATCTAATTTTACAGAGTTTGTACTTATTGTAAGAGTTGGACATTTAAAACCGTGATGCGTATTCATTAAAGGTATAAAGAATGTGCAACAGCCGAAGACAGCGCGTTCCTTACTTGTTCTTAATAACAAAGATCTAAATTTTTAGTTTAAACTTAAAACTCTTATCATCACACTAGTTTTCTCGGCAGCAAGAATAGTCCGATGTTATGCTATAACCTTCCTGCTATTAAGGTTGTGCTTAACATATTTGATTTTATTTTATTTTGTTTTGTTTTGTATTATTTTATTTTATTTTAAATTATTCATGAAACGAGCTCAAGGCCAAGAATAATAATTTTTCATTTTTATGAATATTATTATTGTTTTTATTTTTTTAATAATCATTTTTAATTAATTATTAAAAGTTTTTTAATTGAACAAAAATTGTTGGTATAAAACAAGCAACTACTTTATTTTATCTTATTTTATTTTATTTCATTTTATTTTATTTTATTTTATTTTATTTTATTTTATTTTTTTTTATTTCATTTTGTTTTATTTTAGTATACTCGTATTTAATTTTATTTTATTTTATTTAATATCATTTTATTTTACTTTGTTGTCGTTGGTGTTGTTTGTTAGGACAAAAGGACTTCCCGAAGGTTTTGGGGGTGTTGTCGAAAGAAACAGTCCTTTTGCCTGATACGAACCCGGCACGCTACGGTAGTCCCCTTCACTACATGCCCGACTGTTGCGGGTGCGATTTGGTATGACCAGTGCAACCTTCTAGGTCGTATCATCCCTATTTCAGTAAGGAAGAAGAAGATGAGTAATAAGAAGTGAGAGCCATCATATCCGTAGATCAACCATCAAGTTCCACTTCATTACCTTTTTACATTTGAGTAGCCTCTCGGGTATATTCTAAACCCCTAATCAGAGTTATGTACATAATTCGTGGAATCCGAGCAATTTTCAAAACTTAGTGAAACCACCTTATATATAAGCGGGCTTTTCCAGCTGAGTATAACTATGAAAAAAAAAAATATTTCCCTTTTACCCACTCTTACTTTACTTACCCTCAATGAGGAAGGTATCTCAAATGCTTTCAGAAGTATATTTAGGCTCCGTATTATAGATGGTGTCTTGGTCGTCTGACAGGTGATTTAAGCACTTCAGCATTTTTCCTATTGTTGTTTCACTTGAGTGCATTTGTTGTGCTTTGTGGGCTTATTCTCTCAATGTTCCTCATGTGGATATATCCCAAAGAGCTTAAAGTTATTTGAATTTAAGGTTTCTGATTTTTATTTTTATTTTTTGAATCTTAACTTCAAATGTATATGAATTGACAATTGCTGTTGTGCGTTGCCATTATGCAAATCATTTAAGTATTATTTTCGCTCATTTATATTCATTTCCTAAAAATCAAAAGGTCAGTTTACGAGTATTGTACCAAAAATACTTGCAGACGACAATGAATTGATATGTGAATGTTTATTGAATGTTAGATGAACAATGTTGTTATTATTTTTGCAACAGCAAGGAAAAAACCTAAGCTTTGCGGAGTGTTACGGTTATCGGCAGTCCTTTGCCAGAATGAGTCCTGTAGGCTGTTGGCCCAGCACCTTCTGAAACCACTAGAACATGACGGTAAATTTGAAGCTGAAGCATATGATTGAACATATGCTGAGTATATAATGGGTCCTTAAAATTATTAACACAGACCTGACTAAAGTGGGATGCCATAATGATCACTGCCAGCTATATATGGTACTGCTTTACCCCAATTTTGACTTCCTTACTTGCTTAACTGGGCACCTCCCTAATGCATTGCATTCCACCCACCTTTGGCTAAAGCATTATAGTGACCACAATGAAGGTATGTGGTGCGTAAACAATATCGCCCCATATTCATAAAAGACACAAAAGTCATTCGAACAGGCAAGTAGGTACATACACATATAAAAGTATTCAATATGGTTCAATGAAATGAAATTATAAAATGTAGTTTTTCTAATATCCTGTAATCGAATACTTGCCTCTCCGGAAGGTTGCTATTGCCAACCCCCTTTTTATCGCCATAATACGAGGTGTGTTCATAAAGTATCGCGAATTTTGAATTTTCGCTGGTTACGTATATTCGAATTCCGAATTTTTTGTGGAGTTATGTTGGTACTCATGTCTCTCACTTATGCCGACAAGCTCGGCCATTTTGAATGTTCAGTTAATTGTTGACAGCTGCTTTGCTTGCACGTGTTTTGGATCGTCTTCGATTTTTACCTATTTTTTTACCAAAATTGCTCAATTGTGACCAAAAACAGCATCGCATGAACATTGCTAATGAGATGTTAAACTCTGTCCGCGACGACCCAAATTTGCTCCAGAGGGTCATAACTGGTGACGAATCGTGGGTTTATGGTTATGACGTGAAAACCAAAGCTTAATCATCTCAATGGAAGCTGCCGCACGAACCAAGACCGAAAAAAGCGCGCCAAGTTCGGTCGAATGTGAAAGTTTTGCTGACAGTTTTCTTCGATTGCAGGGGCGTGGTGCATCATGAGTTCTTGCCACAGGGAAGAACGGTCAATAAGGAATATTACCTGCAAGTTATGCGCAATTTGCGCCAAGCAATCCGCCAGAAACGCCCGGATTTGTGGAAGAACAAAAATTGGCTTTTGCACCACGATAACGCCCCTGCTCACGCATCGTTGCTTGTGCGCGACTTTTTGGCCAAAAACAACACACTAATGATGCCGCAGCCACTGTATTTCCCAGATCTGGCCCCCTGTGACTTTTTCTTGTTCCCTAAACTGAAGAGGCCCGAGACGAGACGAGATAAAGACGGCATCGAAGGAGGAGCTGAACAAGATACAAAAAAATGATTTTTTGAAGTGCTTCGAAGATTGGAAAAACCGTTGGCACAAGTGTATAATATCTCATGGGGATTACTTTGAAGGGGACAAAATAGATATTCATGAATAAATAAATAATTTTTGAAAAAACACAAAATTCGCGATACTTTTTGAACACACCTCGTATACTAATGTTTATAAAATAACTAGAAGATATACTAAACGCATAGAACATGCCGATGTTTGTATGTAAGTATGCACTGGCTGTAGAGCTATTAAAATCAAATAAAAGTAGAAACATGAGCAAACGAAGAAAAGCACATAATAATGGTTTATAAAACTGTTTATTTGTGGTATTCACAATTATCATTGTTCGACTTTATGTTGGTTGAGCTAGAAGTTTGCCGTTTTATTAGCGGCATGTCGTAGCCTCAACAGTTCCCGTCACCGCAGACCAGCAAACGACTTTCTCACACTTGCTTCTTGAGCAATAGAATTGTTATTGGTCATTATTGTTAGCGCCATATTACTTACTTTTTCTTTTTGTGGTTTTTGTTAAGAAATTTTGCTATATTTTAAATTAAACCTATTAAAATCACGGCTTCTTCTTATTTCATCGAACGATGTCCATTTTAATTTCACTACTATTAAATTGAACACAGCTGTATGTACATTAGGGTGGGCCAAATACATTTTTTAGTGAAGGTAGTGTTGCCGGCCTACCACACCGAAGGTCCATGGTTCGAGCCCTGGTACAGGTAACATCAAAAGTGATTTGAAAAAAGTTTTTCAAAACGGGGTCGCCCCTCGGCAGTGGTTTGGCAAACTCTCCGAGTGTATTTCTGCCATGACAGGCTTCTCAGCAAAAAATTCGTCTCCTTTGTAGATGCCGTTCGGAGTCGGCAAAAAACTGTAGGTCCCACCAATTTGTAGGGAAAATTCAAATCGGCACACCACAAATTGGAAGAGAAGCTTGGCGCAAAAATCTCTTAGGAGGTTTATGATGATATAGCTGTTGTATATCGCGCCATAGAGAGAGATATTATTTTTCAGAAAGGCAAAAAAATACTGCAAGTGTTTCAAATGATTTCTTAAGGTATTTATTTCATATATTTTGTTGCCTAGCGACATGAAAACTTCAAACGTAAAATCTCAAAAAATAACAACAATAAAAAACCAAAATTTTAAGTTATGAAAAATTGTCTCCTCAGTCCCAAGATGGACTTTTAAAGCTGCAGCTTACATTTGTAGTTAATATGCGGTAAAAGTTAAAGCGAATTACTGGATAGCTGTCCTGCTTTGGGAAGAGGATCAATACCATTGTTAATGGACTTACTTTTTAATCTCTCTCACCTTCTCTTCCTGAAGCAACATATATATATATATATACTAGCAACCCGCCCCGGTTTCGCACGGAAATAAAATATAATTGAATTGAAAATACATACATGCATTTAATTATGCGAGAGATTCGTACATATGTACTTACATACATACGTACCGAGTTCTTTCACTATACGATCTAATTAAACATGAATGAGGTGGGGTGAGATTCCCGCATAACTTCTAATGTTTCATTCGGTTGACAGCGAACAAACACACAAACAGGTTTTTTTGGAAAAAGTGCTGATTTTGTTTAAACATATGAATCAATTATTTTTTTGATGCAGAACGAAAGTAAATATTTCAAAGTTTAACTTCCAGTAAGTTTCATTTCAATCGGTGGATTCTTTTATGATTTATGGCTGTGTAAAAAAAAATGTATGGTTTTTTACCACATTTTGTCCGATTGCCACGCCCCCTTTATATATTTCTTCACATTATAGTGACATAAACCTTCCTCTTCAACCAATCTATTTATTAAAAAAAACAGTATCGAAATCCTTTGCTTAGTATTCAAGATTTAAGCATTTAAGGGGGACATAGGGACATAGGGACAGAAAAAGTGACTTTGTTTTATAATATGTAATGATTAGGACTCGGAATTTTATGCGCTAAAAAATCGTAAATATGCGCATAAAATATGCATTTAAAATTAAAAAATATGTACGAAAAACAAGTAAAATATGCAACAAACAAATTTTAAGTTTTTTTATTTATTATCATTTTATTATTATAAAAATAAATATTGCATATATTGCACCTTTTATGATTCAGAAATGTAGCCTTAGGCAGAATAAGAATTATTTTTCCAGAAAACTTTAAATTGTCAATGAATTCTTTTATGTATTGTTCAAGGTGCAATATTTTAAAAAGAAAAACCACAAAAACTTATATCTTCCTTCATAGACATAGATACATACATATAAAAAGTAACAAATATATAAAATTAGCATATTAGTGTATGCATACACAAGCGAGATCAATTTTTATTTATTGCTTTATTAGCGTAAACAAAGAAATGTTTTTTGAAATTTGCAAATATGAAACTTTCCCGATTGTGTCGTAAAAAGTTCTTGTACAAAGAAAATGATCGCTCCACATCAACTGATGTTATAGGCCCATATCTAAATGCACACAGTTCTTTTATAGTATAACTGGTTTGAGAACAACTTTCCCCTAAATCTAAAATATCCAAAAATTTCTTTATTTCAAGAAAACCTTTGTTTTTTTGAATAACAAAATTTAGCTTCTCTATAACTTTTTCACCTATTACACCTTTAACATTGTTTATTTTTTCTACGGAGTTATTTACTAAATCCACTGCATCTCTCAAAGAATTATTGCCTTCTAATTTTGTCATTACATCGCATAAAAATCCATAATTGGAAAATACAAAAGTTAATTGAGACTTAAGGAAACGTAAATTTAAAAGTTATTTCATGTTTTTAATCGCTATTGAATCGTTATCCTCTAGCGCTTTTACTACTTCACTGAATTCTTCAAAATTCTGGGCATAATATTTGACTGCATCAAGCCATGTGCCCCATCTGGTTATGATTGGCTCTGGAGGAAGAGGAATATCAGGACATTTTTCACGAAAAAGCTGTATACGCGAGGGAGCTTTCACAAATATTTTTTTTCCATTTGATACAAGAGAATTCAGTTCACTAAAATTACTTCTTATTTCATCCGCTACTCGGTGAAAAGCATGAGCCACACAAGTAACATGTAACAACTTCGGGTAAAATAGCTGTAACCCCCTTGCCGTCTTTACCATATATGGTGCTGCGTCGGTTAAAAATAGGAGAACATTGCTTTTATCGAAATCTTCACCAAGTAAGCCAATTGAGTCGTTAAAAGCACGAGATATTTTGGCATGGTTGGTTTTGTCTAGCTCCACGACATTGAGCAAAAATTTCTTGTCTCGCATATCCTCATTTTCATGTAAAATTCCCACAATAATATTTGCCACATATCTCCCCTGTATATCGGTAGTTTCGTCTATAGAAACCCAAATGAAATGATCTTTTAGAGCCTTCTTGATTTCGTTTAACAATCGAATATACATGTGGTCGACATAATTTTTACGGATTGTCGACTCATGTGGAATGAGCTCATTAGTATATGTTTTTAAGAAACTTTTTAGTTGCGGGTTGCTAAGCTTGAACAAAGGTATATCTGCCGAGATAAATGCTTCGCATAAATCCATTGAAAATTTGCTAAGTCCTGTCTCAGCAGAAGTATTAATGAAAGACTGCGATTTTTTCGAGCGCCAGTTTTGTAATTCCATATGTTTCAAACCTTTCAAATGTTGGTCAACTTGAGATTTTTTTTCACAGCTTACACACTTATTGCAAATTTTGCAAAACAGCACTGCTCCATCGGTTTGAAAAGCTTCCGGATGCTCAGCCACATATTTGTTTACAATTGACGCTGAAGTTGGTTTAATTTTCGGCATTGGTCACTATAAAGATTGTTAAACATAAATGATTTGATATTAAGAATCACCAAAACGAATCCAATTACCAATATTTAAAAGGTTTTTCGTGTTAAATGAATGAGAATCAAAGTTTCCAGTTGTTTTACAGCGAAAGACGACGTTAAAATGTGGATTTACAAATATTAGGTGTGTTCCTTTGGCCTCTTTAGCAAATCAAAATGCTGCCTTGTAAAATAAAACGACCTTTTTATTCTTTGGGTGACAAATTAAACAATGCCATTGATTGTTTAACAGGGTGGTTCAGATGAGTATTTGGAAACAAAATACTTAAAAGAGAAATATACAAAAACCGTATATATATGCGAAAAAATGCACAATAAATATGCAAAAACAAAAGCTTTTGCAAAATATGCAAAAAATATGCATTTATAACAAAATATGTAAAATGTGCATTAACGATTGAATGCCATTTTTAAGGAAATTTCATGATTCATAAAAATAACTTAATCATTACCTTTTTAAAATCACCAGTAAAAATATGTATTTACATAAGAATCCGAGCCCTAGTAATGATATATATATGTAGTTTAGCGAAAGTATGCAACATGCCTTGTGACGTGTGCGGTTCCGTTTAAAAATATCGCCATATTTCAAGTGCTGAGAAACGCATTATTCACAAACTACTGCAGATCGAGACCATTAGCTCACGGAACAACTTTATTAACAATAAGAAAAGCATATCTAACAAACACTTAAACCCGCCGCATTGTTCTTATCGGTATTTCTGTGTATCTATCTATATATGTACATATGAAGCGTATCATGACTAAAATCAACCACATGTGTGACCCGTATTTAATGACAATTAATAATAATTAAGTTGCGCATTTCGCCAAGAACTTGTTAAGTATATTCCTAGGAACATTAATAATCTCAGCCTTTCTATGACCTACTACGACTATCCGTATGTATGTAAGTATGTAGGCATTGAGAATGCCAATCCCGAGATCGCCTGTTTTTTTACGTGGCGAAAATATCTGAGCTTGCTTTCTTACAATCCCGGGATTTGAACGATGTGAAGCATTTGGATTATTATTTCGATTTGTTTTTTTTTTTTTGTTTGTTCGCCTTTCATTTTTTGCTTACATTGAGAAACAATTTTTATAAAAAGGTAGAATTTTAAAGGTAGAGATTAGCTCGTTTTAAGAGTATTTTATAAAAATCAATTGTTGAAAAACACGATTATGAATGCACACAATCCCTACATCATTGTGACCGGTATTGAATTTGTCGCCTAAAACTATTCCTTCCGTTTAATTTTTATAACTTAGAAAATCAAAGGAAATCAGCGGCATTTTATGCCATGTCAGACCGATACAAGTCTGTGAAATAGGAGAGTGAGGAAAAAGGTATGTTAAGGTTAATACCGTTATGGTATGGTAATGGTATGTTGATTAATTGAAAAAATAAACTGTCACTATTCCTTGTTCATTTCCAAATTTATTTCCTGTATGTTTGTTTTTACGTAATTTGTAGCTTATTTTTGTATTTTTGTGCAAAAGATGCACACGGGTCTACATACTTTTACTAAATACTAAAATGACGTGATGTGTTTATGAAAATTATGTAAATTCAGTGTTGATTATAACTCTTAAAGTAACACGAGATTTTCCAGCTACTAACAAGAATCAATCGTAATCACTGTCGAAATATTTCCTTATATTTATTCAATATTAGATTCTTTCATGCAAAGTTTACATATTCCATAACAAAGACTAAGATAATACTTATATGTTTATCAAAAAAAACCATATGAATATATGGTTAACAAAATCCCCTAAAAGATTTTGCATTGAAAATTCATAACCTTTGGGTACCTTATGGATTTTGATTTGCTGTTAAAGAAAATCTTTCGCTTTAAATAAAAAACATATTTTTGAAAGAAATTTTTGGTATATCCATATTAGACTTGGCCAAAAAAAAAAACATTTTTTATTGGAAATTTTTTTGATATCATTTTTAAAATGGCAAAAAAAGACAGTATTGAATTTTGAATTGGAATCCAACAATAATATTGGGTGGAGGTTCGGACTGAATCACCCCAAAAGGAAGGTCAGTTCTTGATTTTCGCTTTTTAAGGTAAAGTAAGTAACTTTTGTAAATTACTTTTGTAAAAGAGCTTTATAAAAAATTCTGTTAACACCGCTTTTCTTTTTTAAAATTTGTGTTTGTTTTCTTTCTCTACAGTGATTTTTGCGTTTTTGAAAAATTTTCAAAATAAAAAAGTGAAATCTGAAAACCATTTCTACTCTCAAAGACTGATTACTCTAGAACAGCTCACCTAATGAAAATGTACGTTAAGAACGTTATGTTGGAACTTGATTCTCTCCAAAACTTTTATACTTTAATAGTTTGGTAATTTTCAAGCCAAAATGGGTTAATTGCTGCCAGATTTAGACTGGCAACGATATACTCTTAGAAATTAATATTGAAGTCTGCAGCTTTCGCTGCATTTGTTCGCAAATCTGAAAAATAGTATAAAAATAAAATTGTCCAAAAGAAAAATGTTATATTCAGTCCAATCTAACACACATTACAGTCTTATAGTCTAGTTTCTCCAATAATTTCTTCACTTTTTCCAACCTAAATTATTCGAATCAGATTCCGAAAATCCCGAGTTTGTTAAAATCAAGAAACTATCATCACTAATAAACATTAACGTCTAACGTCACACAATAACAAATAGCTCGCTAACAACGAAGCTCAATTGTCCCATTTCGGGATGTAATTACCACATTTGTTACAACGCACTTTTACTGCCACTAAATAAATTAGCTTAAGCTCGACTGGAGTTTGTTTATGTTGTTGGGGTTTTTCGACATTACTTTACCCTTACTTTATGCTACTTACATTCATATAAGTAATGCTACTTTATTGGTGAAGTGAACATGCAATTAGATTAATTTGTGTGTCTACACCAACCGCAATGTGAAGCACAATTTAAGTGAAGTGGAGGGGTGCAAGAGTTTACTTTAAATCAATTTTTGGAACGCAAATGTAAATTAGATTTTTATCTAAGTTGTTTGTTTGTGTAACGGCAAAACACTCGCTGAATGTGCAGGGAGCGCTTCCGATGTGGAAAACCCTTTTCCGAATTGGATGTCGCGGTAGCGATCTGTTTGACCCCGTCGAAGTTTCGTATTTTATGGGAACATTGAACTTTTCCATCAAAAAAGGCGGTCCAAAATACATCTTCATAATTTTGTGATGAATAATACAAAGAGCATCCCTGGGCGTATTTGTAACGTGGGAAGGTGTATAAGGTTTAGGCGGCTAGAGTATGGTGGAAGATTCCTCAATTGATCTCAAGCAAGCCCTTCAATGCAAACAGCAAGAATTGTAGTTGAACAGATTCACAATAAACTTGATAACGTGGGTTGCATACAACTTAAGAATGCTTTAGCTGCACTTAGCTCCTATTAACGAAGTAAACAGGGCTTTGATAAGATCCCCTCAACCCTATTCACACAGCTATCAATATGTAATTTAAAGTCTAGGTTGGGGTCCATTGTAACACCTCAGTCAAAAAGGCTAGTAACTTTCTCAATTTCATAGTGGCCTATAGTGTAAACAAAGTGCCCTCTGTCATTATTCAAAGAGCTAGCCCATTCGCGCCTTGGCACCCACACCACTATTGGCAGCCATAAGTTTGAAATAGTAAAGGACTTCGTTTGCCTGGGAACCAGCATTAACACCAGAAATAATGTCAGCTAAGAAATCCAGCGAAGAATTACCTTTGACAGTTAATGTTTCTTTGGACTGACTAGGCAATTGAGAAGCAAAGCCCTCACCCGACGAACAAAAACAACGCTCCAAAAGTCGCTCATAATACTCGTCCTGCAATATGGAGCAGAAGCATGGACGATGACAGCTGCAGATGAGTCGCCCCTTGGAGTATTCGAGAGAAAGGTTCTTCGAAGGTTTTATGGGCCTCTAAGCGATGTTGACGGTGTTTACTGAAAAAGATTTAATGATAAGTTGTATAAGCTATACGCAAACATCGACATAGTCCAACGAAATAAAACCCATCGGCTACGTTGGCTTGGCCATGTAATGCGATTGGAAGAAGACGATCCGGCCCGGAAGGTATTATCGTGGAAACCCACCTGTGAAAGCAGAGGAAGAGGGACACCCCCACTTAGTAAGAAACGGTCTCCGATTCCTTGGTGTTTCTTGGTGGCAAAGGTTTGTTTTTCGAATAGAGATAAAACTGGCATTTTGTGGTCAAATCTGGCAGCTCTAATGTCATTTATGTTCAGTTTGGTTTGCCATTTCATCATGAACAGGTTGACAAAAGAACAACGCTTGCAAATCGTGCAAATTTATTTCGAAAATAATGGTTGAGTTCGCGAAGTTTACCGTGAGCTCCGTCCATTTTATGGTCGACATAATCGTCCATCAGAGCAATTAATTCGGTTAACCATGGATCGTTTTCGCACTACGTTTACTCTATGTGATAATACGCATCCGCAGAGACGTCGAACAGTGCGCACCGAAGAAACAATTGCCGCTGTAGAGCAAAGTGTTGAAGAGGACCCGAATGAATCGATTCGCCACCGTGCACAGCAATTGGAGCTTTGTCCATCAACTTTATGGAAGATTTTGCGCAAAGATCTTGGCTTGCGACCTTACAAGATCCAGCTTGTGCAAGAATTAAAGCCGCGAGACCATGCAATGCGTCGTGATTTTGGTGTATGGGCCGAAAATGAGATTGATTTCGATGCTGATTTTCATCGCAAAATTTTGTTCAGTGATGAGGCTCATTTTTGGTTGAATGGCTACGTCAACAAGCAAAATTGCCGCATTTGGAGTGAAGAGAATCCACATGAGACCCTTGAAACGCCATTACATCCACAAAAACTGACTGTTTGGTGTGCTCTATGGGCTGGTGGAGTCATTGGGCCATACTTCTTCCGCAATAATGCTGGAGAGGCAGCTACCGTTAATGGAGACCGGTATAGAGCCATGATAACCGACTATTTTGTTCCCGAATTGGATGGCATGAATGTGGATGAGTTGTGGTTCCAACAAGACGGCGCTACATGCCACACAGCGCACGTCACAATCGATTTATTGAAGGAAACATTCGATGAGCGCATAATTTCGCGGAATGGACCTGTCAATTGGCCACCAAAGTCGTGTGATTTGACACCATTGGATTATTTTCTTTGGGGACATGTGAAGTCGCTCGTCTACACCAACAAACCAGAAACGTTAGGGGAATTGGAAGCCAACATTCGTGGCGTTATTGCCGACATACGGCCCCATATGCTCGAAAAAGTGGTTGAAAATTGGACCTGTAGAATTAATTGGCTTTATTCGAGCCAGCCGCGGCTGCCACATGCCCGAGATCATATTTAAACATTAATGGCATAAAATTATCCTTCCAATAAAGCCAAATTGATGGACCTTAAAACGATTTTCTTGTGTTTTATTTCAATTCGAAGTTCTATACCCCTAAAAAAACACCCGATACAAAGTAAATGCGCTTTTGCTGAGAAGCCTTCCATAGCAGAAAGACACTCGGAGAGTTTGAAAAACCACTGCCGAGGGGCGACCCCGTTTTGAAAAACTTTTTCAAACCACTTTTGTCAAAACTTGAACTTTCGGTGTGGTAGGCCGGCAACACTACCGCCACACAACGGCGGCCGCCATTAATTTATTTGTATATAAACAGTTTCCCTACCAACAACTGCTAACCACATTTTTTCAAAATACCAATACATGCACATTTTATATTTGAAAAATTTGCGTTCAAATAGACAAACGGACGGGGAGACGGACATGGCTAAATCGACTCAGCTCATCGTCCCATCTCTTCTTCTTCTCATACTTACAAACATTTCATGTTCATTAAAGGTATGAAAATCAAAAAACTTGCTCGGATATTTCATTTCTATGTTATCCGATTTGCCTAGTTTTGAGCAGGAGTATACTACATACTACTGAGCAGCAGCTGACCGATTTTGATTGAAATATCTAGTTGAAATTACAAGCAATCGTCTTTGAAAAATAGCAGAATTTTTATGCTGAAAACTGGGCGACGCCTCGCTTACTTCCCCAAAATCCACAAAAGTTTTTTGCGGTCGTATTTTGCTTAAATAGCTTATTATTTGTGCAAGATCTTATTGATATGGCTTGCATGATTAGATAAATATCGCGTTTTACATTTTTTTTTTTTAATAATAATAATAATAATTTTTTTCCCAACGGATTACCCACCATATCCCGCCCGACCGGCGCGAGGGGCGCATCCGCATAACGCGCGGATTATTCGTTCGTGCCGAGTCGTTGAAAGGCTTTGGTTTGTTAATCGTCGAGATCTAAAACTGCTCAGCTACAGAGAAAACCTCATCAGCTAAGTAAAGTAGATATAGGATAGATTATACATTAAGAAATAACTAGTTAACAGAATAAAATTATTGTTAAAAGTTAAAATAGAAGTCAAAGAATAAAAAACAATTAGTAGCTATGAATTTAGGACAGAAAGGATTGATTTTTTTATGCTGAAAAGCGAGTCTGAAATATCAAATCTACCAGAAAGAGAGTTATAATCTTGACACAAACAGCGAAAAGGCTCATTTAACTGAAAATTGGTTCGGCACTGTTTTAAGACTAGAGGTTTAAAATGCCTTGAAGGACGAGACGGTACATTGAAGTTCACTTCACTTAGAAGAAATGGGCTGGATAGTGAACCATTTAGCAATTTAATCATAAAAATAATTCCAAGCATTTCCCTCCGACTAGAAAGTGTGTGTAGATTAATGAGTTTTAAACGATTCGTATAGGGTGGCAGATTGTACGAGGGATCCCAATGAAAATCTCTTAAGGCAAATAGTAAAAATTGTTTTTGAACTGATTCAAGGCGATCTACATGAACCTGGTAACGCGGGTTCCAAATAATAGAACCATATTCAAGTATCGGTCTGACTAATGTAGTGAAGAGGGCTTTAGTTACATAAGGGTCGCTAAATTCTTTAGACCATCGTTTAACGAATGCTAGGACACCTCTAGCCTTATTGACTGTTGTATTAATATGGCGGTTGAAACTGAGTTTATAGTCCATAGTAACCCCCAGGTCAACAAAATCATACACTTGCTCAAGACTATAATTTTTAATTGTATAGGAAGCCGGCTGAGAAATTCCACGCGAAAAACCCATGTGTTTACATTTTTTAAGGTTAAGTGGCATATAATTTAAATCGCACCAAGTAACTAGTGCATCTAGATCTGATTGTAGCTTATTTCTATCTTCAAATGACGCGAATGACATAAAAAGCTTTACGTCGTCGGCATACATTAACATTTTTGAACATTTTATTATTGTAGAAATATCATTTATAAACAACAAGAACAGAATCGGGCCAAGATGGCTTCCTTGAGGAACCCCCGAAGAGACATAAATGACATCGGATACTAAATTTTTGAACATTACTCTTTGTGTCCTGTCACTAAGGTAAGAAGAGATCCAGCGATTGAGACCCGGCTGGAAGCCCAACTGATCGAGTTTATGAATAAGTAATGAGTGACACACTTTGTCAAAAGCTTTGCTGAAATCCGTATAAATAACGTCGGTTTGCAGATTTTTTCTAAAGCCATTTGAGACATGACTGGTAAACTCAAGTAAATTCGTAACTGTGGACTTTCCCTTACTGAACCCGTGTTGGCAGTCAGCTATCAAAGTAGAGATCGGACCCGTAAGTTGATTTGTAACAATAGCTTCAAACAATTTTGGGATGGCAGAAAGCTTTGCGATGCCACGATAGTTCTCTATAGAAGACCTACTCCCGCTTTTATGCAGCGGTAGAAGAAACGATTCTTTCCACGCAGTTGGAAAAACACCACACTTTAGTGATAGATTGAACAAATTGGTAAGGGGTTGGTAAATATGGTTCGCACACTTTTTCAAGAAACATGTAGGAATCCTATCAGGACCATATTTAAAAGATTCTTTTAAGGTTTTAAGGTAAATTAGAACATCTTTGGCGCATATAATTGGTGAATTAATTGAATTTGTCTCGTGTAGCTTATAGGGATAGTTTTGAAAGTTTGAATTGGTGACAGCAGAATAGTTAGAAGTGAAAAATTGAGCAAAAAAATTTGCGATACATTGATTATCGCTAGATATAATGTCTTGATATTTCATGGCTGAGGGAAACCCTGATACTTTTACAAACAAACTTTTTAGAACTATGTTAAAAACTGGGCGTGGCAGATGACCGATTTCGCACATTTTTACAACAAACATTTACCTTCATATATTCAACATTTTCGCCAGATATTGGTTCGATGAATTTTTTCCGGAGTTATGGCCGGAGTTATGGCATAAAAAGTTTTGGGAATAATCCACTTTTAAAGCGGCGGCATTTTCAAAAATTTATATTTTTCAACCTTCTTCGTTTACGGACACTTTGAAAGTAAAATAGAAATAATATAAAGCTTTTGTACGCAATGTAATTGACTATTAAATATATCTTTGGTCCCTTTCAAAATCTTTCGTATAAAAGTGGGCGTGGACCTTAACCGATTTCGCCAATTTTTTTCCGAAACATTCCTTCTATTAATATAAATATGTGTGATAAATTTCGTTTCGTTATCCTGAACGGTTTTTGATTTATGCTTAAAATTATTTCGAAATTTGACTTAATCAGAAGTGGGCGGTGCCATGCCCATTTTCAAAAATTTATTGAAAAATTTATTTTCTGCCTTAACATACCTACACACCAAATTTTATCCTTATAAGTGTATTATGCACTGAATAATCACTTGTTTTGTATTTTCGAAAATATTCTATATATAAAAAGTGGGCGTGGCTAGCATCCGACTTCGCCCATTTTAAATGGCCCTCGGAGATGAATGCCAAGGAACCTGCATACCAAATTTCTCAAAATTTACTCAAGTTATTGTGCAAACAGATGGACGGACCGACGGACATCGCTTAATCAATTTCTTTTTTCCTCCTGAACATTTTGATATATGTAAGTCCATATTGTAGGATGCCGACAAAATTAAGAATACGTTTGGTTCGTTCGAGAGTTCTTTAATAATGGATTCATATATCTCATTCCAGCAATTAGAAATACGTTTTTTACATGTAAAGTAAAACTACTTGATGTACAATGTATAATAGTTCAACAATACAAAGAAATACAATTATAAATCGACGTGCCATACGAAAACTGGCACTAGCATTTTTGTGTCTGGCGAAAAGTAGCATTTTCGTTTTGTTGCTGACGAAAACTAACAACTTCGATTTGTTGCTGACGAAAACTAGCACTTTCATCTTCTGAATAACGAAAACTAACACTCAAATTGAGTTTGTTATTTTTTTAAAGGGTGTTGGCTATTTAGCAAAATTGTTGTTTATAGTCTGTTTAAAAAATTAATTCGATATGAAGATTCAAGATTCAAAGTTAGCTTGGCGTTAACATTGTCCTTGCAGGTAAATCCGGCTTGAGCGTTTTTGTGAACGAACCACAAACATGTGCTCACCGAAAAGGTTAGTGTCATAAGACTTTGTTTAACGTGTTTACCAGAGATGCGGAGCTTATTTGAAATATCAGGGAATGCATAATAATAAAGTAGATATAATAAAAACAAGTAAGGAAGTTTAAGTCCGGGTGAAACCGAACATTAACTACCCAGCTGTGTCAAAGTGGTCGTGGTAAATTGTTCTGGAGTTATGACCTGTAGAGGGTTTAAACTACCATGTGGGCAATGCGAGGCTTATTCTGTTCAGCCGAATTTCAATCTTATAAATATAAATGAACGTGTTCCTGTGTGTCTGGAGTCCAAAGTACTCAACCGATCTTTATGAAATTTTCACAGTAGATGAACCCGACCATCTACACTGGTTATAGTATAGGCTATATATAATTTTGGAAAAGTGGGCGTTGCCACACCCCCTTGCTAAAAAAATTTTAATTCGTCATAACTATGAATGGACTTGGTTTAAATTAATGATATTTGGATCTTTATGATACTTTCACAGTGGGTTCAGGGGGCCTCTGGGTGCGACGCTATATAAAGTTGAAATCCGGCATAAGTACGAATTTATTTGATTTCAGATAATGCTATTTTATATAAGCATGTCCAATTTATCAAACAACTTTGGAAAAATTGATCGGTACTAAGTTGAAAAATGTATTAATAAGATCACCCGGTCATTGTAACTACCAACTACACTTTTTATTTGTATAACTTGATAGTTTAGCTCATGAATATCTCGATTGCAGTGGATTTATGTCTTTTTAATTGTAGTCATTTCGATAATTATATTGTGGAGATTATTCTCAAGCATGTACCATCCCTAACTCAATAGCACTCCCACCATTAGTTAAACACAACAGAGATAACGATGGCTACTCTTATGCGTGCCAGCGTATACCTAGCAAGAGGAAGAGAGATGGCGCGAGTGCTTGCGAATACGATGCAAAGAGGAGATGCCGATAAATAACACCGACCCTACATAAAAACAAAATCAAAGTGTTAGTTTTCCTCAAACACAAAACGAAAGTGTTAGTTTTCGTATGGCACGTCGAAATAAACAACTATCTTTAAAGAGAGAGTTTGAGAAGCTTCACACAGGTATATCAATATATATACAACCCAACTTACTACAATATCTATCTCGATCCGTTTATGCCGTTACACGACTAAAGTTAATATAGGTATAAAAAGGGGGAGATTTTTAGTTGTTCCACCAGATGAGTTTCCGCCTTTTTTATCATATGTAGCGGCTTTGGAATTCGCAGGTGAACTAATATTATAACCCGTGCCTTTTAAACGGGTTCTCAGTTTGCCCCTCAAACCTTCATCTCGATTAACCTCGCTTATTTGCTTTCCCAAAGATATTTGGAGATAATGCCGCTACCTAGAGTGAAACGGGAGACTAGTATTGGGAGATAAATCGGATCATCTTCGTAATTCAGACATCGCGCTACTTCAATGAATCACTGTAGTCTACGACTTTTGCATAGTCTAAATCATCAGAAATCCGTCAACTTGTAAACACAAAGAAACGTTGACTCACAGAGTCTGCAGATGCGTTTCTTTCTCCAAAAAAACACTTTACTACAGGGTGGCGCAAAAGTAATCCTCCTATCGGAAAATGCTATAAATTTTGCGATTGGCCCCTAAAGTCAGTTCTGTTTTGACATTTGTGTAGTAAACACATGCGAAATACACGTTAATAAACAATGTTACGCTACACTGCTCCAGAACGCGAAATATTGCTGACTATTTATTTGACCAATAATCGGTCGGGGCCAAACGGTTACTGTGAATGGTGAGCGCTACAGAGCAATGATCAACGAGTTCTTTTTGCCGCAACTTGATGAATTGGGATTGGAAAACATGAGGTTCCAACAAGACGGTGCAACAGCACACACTGCACGTGCCACAACCGATATGCTGAACATCGGAAGCTTACTTTTGCGCCACCTTGTACCTATATGGGTTGACTCTTTTTAGTCTAGAGAGAAGTTTTTTAAGTTCTTTGACAGTGTTGGAAGCTTTCTTGGTAGTATGTAATTTACGAGTATCAATCAGTGGTTACCCAATTGGATCTTGTGACTTCGCTCTTGGTGGAATGAGGGATATACTTTTGTTTCTTTATTTGAATAGCAACGAAAACACTACACGAAAGTACTTGGGAGTGTTGCCGATGGGACAGTCTTTGCCGGATATGGAAACGAGACGCTCCGATACCAGCACTTTGCGCTACTAGCGCTACTGTCGGGAACGATTTGGTATGACGAGTGTTACCTTCTACGTCATGTCACCCGGGCAATAAGAGGTGAGAGGCATCTTAACCGTAGATCAACCATCAAATTGCACGTCATTACTTTTGAGCGTTTTACTCGCCTCTTACGACAGGCATGCCTGCCCTGGTCATATTCTAACCTCCTAACCCGCAGGGGTTATAAGGGATATACTCTCTTCTTCTTTAGCTGATTGTCCAGATTAAAGTTGCAGTACTATCTTTGCAACTTCTCTAAGCATCACTTGGAAATTATTCTCATTTCGATATTTCTGACGGTCTATCTTTTCAACTTACGTATGCACATATGTATTACATAAATATGTACTAAACTACATACGTACACACATTAAGGTCACAGTTTGCTTGTGATTTTACTCATAAGAACATTTGCCAACTTCTGCCAACTACCAACTGCTTCTTGTCGTTATCGTTTGCTGGCGATCTTTACCAACATACGAGTACATGCGTAATTGTTGTTGCTGTCTCCCCTGTGTTTGTTAAAGTATTGTTGCCTTGTTAGTTTGCAAAGCCTTGTAAGTCCTTAAATGAGTTTTTCATTGTGTGTCGGCGAATGCGTGTGACCTCTCGTCTTGGTTTACATGAGAATGTAAGGCAGACATGAGGCTGCTAAATAGAATATACTGGGAGTGGATGCTCGTATACTCGTACATAAATAGTATATGATAGGTAATAAACTTCTGCAGGTGCATATTCTGCGTTACACTCAGAGCCGAAAAGAGGTAGCTTTAACATGTCCTTGTCATAGGTTCGTGAAAGCCACCTTGTTATTGTGAATATGTGTTGACCTATCATACCAAAAATATGAAATTCACATCCAGAGATATATTTATGTTGAATCAAAAAACAAGATATTGAAAAAAAGTTTTCTAAAAACTGGACCTTGCCAGTAGTCGATAACTCTCCGACATATTTCTGCATTGACAGGCTTCTCAGCAAAATGCATCTATGTAACTCGAAGTTCTGCCTTAGTTGCTAAACGTAGTGCGGGCATGCATTGCCATGATAAAATAGAATTTTTTTCTTTTGCCACTTATCCCGGACTAATCTTATGGCGTTTTCTTTTCAATAAAAAACTTTATCCTCGTGCTACCCTCTCAAACTTTATCTCTTGACCTAGTTAACCCGGCGCTCCGTGGCGTCTTATTCAATCAAAACGAGATATTTTTTAAGGCAGCAAAAAAAAACCTGACATAGAGAGAGCTGAGAATAACAAACAGGGTAACACTTTTTCTTGAAAAGAAAACGCCATTATACTAAGCACACACATAATTATTTACAGTGTACGACAAAACTAAAGCACCAGAAGTCCCTCTGCTAAGCATGATTAAATAAAATTATATGTGATGGTTTAAAATTTTGTATTTGTTTTAATTGATAAAGACCACATACTAGTTATTTGAAATACGGAACAAAAACCCGTTTTCATTGTCCATCAAAAAAAATATTAATTGCACTTTTCAGGCTAACTAAAAAATGTGTGCGACAAAACTAAAGCACCAAATCAATGTAGGTCTTGTTTTTCCTTAAATGTGTTGTAAAGACCATAAAATCGCAGCAAACGTGAAACGAAACATTTGAAACAACGGTTCTCTTCTTTTTTGGTGGTCTGTAGCAGTCTAAAAAATTTTGCTGGAAATAATTATTTTTAGTATTTATTATTTTATTACTATTACTTTTATTATTTATTTTATTTATTATTTTATTATGTTACTTCGCCAAATAGTCCAGGCGACAGTGCTTTAATTCGGAAGTGGCGCGGAAAATAGGTTTTTTTGGTTTATCTAACTCTCCTACTAGTGGACATGAAAGGGTAAAAAAATAATCAAATTTAAAAGATTATTTATAATTATTATAATATTCAATATAAATTAAATTATAATTATAAATTAATAACATTTTTTAGTTAAAAATAAAATAACCCCCACAATTAAAATCTCAATAAACAATATTTATAAATTAACCCCTAATTAAATTATAAAAACAAACTGATTTAAATGTAAAATAATAAATTAATACACAACTAAAAAATTACTTAAAAAATAGTTAATAATTTTAAAATTTTTGCAATATTTATCGCAAATAAATTCTAAATAAAACTTAAAATTAAAATATAATATCAAACTTTAATGAATAATAAAATTAAGGATAAAACTTTTAAAGAATAAAAGCATACTTTTCTGCATCCATTTAAAGTGCATTTTTTTGTTTTGGTTTTAATTATTTCGGTAATTGTAACATCTGTCAAAATTTTTCTTCCACAGTTTGCTGGTGAGGTGATTCTCCATCGAAAGTGTTTTTACAGTTTTTCTTGTAAATCCTATAGTTTTCCCGCTATAATCAACTTTTCCCTGTGCATTATTACAAAAAACATGCAAACAAGTAGTTTTTTGTGATGCGTGTTGTATGGGACAAAAAATTTTTTTTGCAAAATTTAATTTTTTTTGCGGATTTCGGTAGAATGTTCAGTTGCTAAAAATGTTTGTTCTAGCGATTTATTGGTAAAGGTGACTAACCCCTCGAAAATGGGCGTGGCAGCCACCCTACCTACATTCAAAATTTAATAATTTGTTAAGTTATCCCGTCACTTCACTTCGAAGCTTTGGAAGCTCTTTAATTTTAGAAGAAGAGAAATAATGGTATTCAAGATTCCACCTAAATTGAAGTAGAACAATTCGACGAAGAATCTTATTTTCTGTCAAATAAAACTTTTCTAAAATATTAGAGCTCGCTGAAGCTTGTTCTCAAGCCTAAAGAACAACGCTTACCCATTTTTACTTAACTTTTCGATCGGTGAAACACGGTTGAGGCAGTGTAGGGGCTTGTAGACGTTTCTCCAGTCACGGAGTGGGTCCGATTCATACGATTGATCGTTTCATGTACAAAGATATTCATAAACTCTTCATCCTATTTCTTGAGGGGGAAGGAATGCCATTAAAAGGGAATCTATCAGCAAGATATTCTGCCGAAACATATAGCGATTTGCTTCTAATTTATTTAAATGTATTTATTCAAATTGAATGCTATGCATATGTGGGACTAAACATTATATAGTTTTTTGAGTAAAATGTGTTAAAGGTGGAATTCGAGTGCTTAAGTTTTGCCGCACAATGTATATTTGCATGTGAGCGAGCTAAGGTGATAAAGTGATAGAAAGCATGTGTCGCAAAGAAATATCAAGTGACACTCACACACATAACCGTCAAGGCCATTACTTAGTTTGTCGCCGCTGCCAGCACCATTTGTATGCAAAGACGTGGCATATGTAATCATACAAACAGACATATTACGCATCTTTGTTTATGTTTTCGTCACATGCGAAGCCACTTACTTTGGTTGGAATTTACTATAACAGTGAGACTTGCAGACTTTGCATTCAGCCTAAGTACTTTAACACCACTTTCTACTTGGCTGGGAGTACAATATAGGTTTGAATACAAAAATTACTTTGAAGAAGTTTCTTTTTAAGGATATTTTATGACACTACCCAGAAGAAAACATCTCTAGGGCTAAACTGGTACGCTTCTACGCCATACGAAGTAACCATTAGCCCTCAAACTCTTTTGCATGCTATCAACTGAAGGTGGTAATTTCCGCCGCTGCATTTGCCTTTTCATAATTAAATTCTTAACACCTTGATTTCGAAACAGAATAAAATTTTATCTGTGGATTCTAGCACTATTTCTCGCTAGAAGTTATAGGACTTTCAGAGGCTAATGTCACTTTCAGCCAAGAAATCCAACGAAGAATTACTCTTGCTATCAAAAGCTACTTCGGGCTGAGTAAGCAATTGAAAAGTAAAGTCTCTTCCCGCCGAACGAAAATAACAATCTATAAGTAATTTATTGCACCCGTCCTTCTATATAATGCAAAAGCGTGGACACTGACAATATCAGAAAAGAATTCGAGAGTAATTTTCTTCCAAAGATGTGTGCACCGCCGGGCGTTGGTGAGTACCGAAGAAGATTCAATAATGAGTTATATCACCTTTACACCGACACCGACATAGTTTAGTGAATTAAAACTTATCGGCTTCGCTGGCTAGTCCACGTAGTGCGAATCAACGACAAGTTTCCGGTAAAGAAGGTATTCTTAAGTTTGGACCGATTGCGATTTGTGTCCCCAATTAGCGCTAGTTGGCGAAACGAAGAAACGACTATCGAGCTATGTTGCTCGGTTAAAATCGCCCAGGCGGTTTATTATCATTATCACTCGGACGTAATAACAGTTCATGAGGAAGAGTCGTATACTACAACGACTCGATGCATTAACAAGATTCGAGGATATACAACTAATTGTTGCTGAGGTATTGCTGATGTATTTGATGCCGCCAAAAGCAATGCGATAGCTGCTTCCTCAACTGTTGGTCTGTCTTAAGTTGTTATTTCGGATGCACACACCGCGAATTGAACAAAATTAACTCGCTGCCATCTTTGGGGATAGAAATAGGTAACGGAGTAGCAAAGTTTGCGGAGTAGGGATTCCAGTTCTTGTGTGTTTGACTGTCTTTAGAAAGCGGTGAACCATCTATAATTTTATGACTCCTCATAATTTGAAAATTTGTGATTGAGAATGCTTAGAGTTGTCTCCGAAAAAACATTTCTAGCTGTCATAAAATGCTTAACATGATCAAACTCTTTCCCTCTTTTTCTAGAGCAGTTACTCTATATATTCAACTTGCCAGTACAGAGCATTTTATATTAGCTAGTCTATCACATAGCCAACAAGCTAAAAATCGCTCAGACTCGCTCTTTTTTTATTGTTAAGCGCTTTATTTATTAAACGGTATTTACTTAGCAGATGTAGTAGCAAAGTTTGAAAGCCAATGAGCTGCATAAATGGTTTAAGTAACAGTGGTATGGCTGTTAGAACTAAGTTGCCACTGTGAACAGTTTGGTATGCACTGGATGTAAAATAAACAAGTAAGTAAGAATGATAATAAAAAAGAGGTAGGCAAAAATGATGACAAATAATATGCACTGAAAGAACAAATACACTTATAAGCACAAATTATTTCAAAACTGCACCTGATAGTCTAGGAGCATACCACTAGTGCCAATTCAAATCACTTTATATAAGCACATTTGTTTGAACATGTTCCATCGAAAGACCAATTGTACCCATTTATAACTGAAAAGGTACGATAGGACTAATCCACTTCCTACTCAAACTGAGACGGTCCGAAATGTTTTCAACTCCTATAAGTATGCTACACAAATAAAATATGTATGTGTACCCCTTTGAGTATATTTAGATAATTAAAATTTACTTCTACTGAATTATAGCGAACTGTAGGTAAAGGCACTAATCAAGAATCACCATTTTTAGGAATAAGACACACGATTGCAGGGTAGTTACTGAGTGCCCCGCAGCTCTTGCGCATATGTATATTGTTATGTGTCTTTAATTAAAATTTATTGCTTACGTTTGTTTGTTAGTTGTGCTCACAACAACACAGTGCGTGTTTGGTAGACAACCCTGCAAAAATCGAATGAGTGAAACTCCAATTGGTATTCATGTCGGTAAAATATCCCGTAATTTTACGTGTTATGTACGAGTCAAATGACTAGTAGCTGTGACACCAGTCTGAGCAGTATAGCTATATGTTTATATTAGGTAAAAAAATTAATGAGAAAGAGCGAGAGGTAAAACCGCACACACAGGAACGCGAGGAAAGAAACAGTCAAAAAGTCTAACGTTGATCTTAAAAACGTGAGGGGAGAAATACGGAAACTTTCGGTATCGCTCCGGGTAAATTGACTAATCATTTTACGCGTATCGTTTTTGCAGGGAAGAATGTCTCCAGCATCACAAACACATGTTTACAATATACACGCCATACGCCTTTTACTTCGAGTATTCTTTAGTAAGTATGTGACGGATTAATAATTTTTTTCCTTACAAATCTTCGTTTTTAAAAAATATAGATATATTTTTTTTCTTTGTAAAGTTTAGATGAACGCATAAGGAATTTAAATTTAAAGCACAAAGTAGCTCACACTAAAACTTTCGTTCGTCCGGAAAAGCCGCTTTGCCCCCTACTTCAACTCGCGGTAGCGTTCTCTCACACTCCCTGTTGCAGTCGCTCTCAAAGTGAAATTTTCACAGTATATTTTTGGGTTCTCATAGGCTATATATAGTTTTGGAAAAGTGGGCGGTGTCACGCCTCTCGGTTATATAAAATTTTAATTCGTCATAAACCCCAACGTATTTAGTCTAAAGTAATGATGTTTGGATATATGTGTAATTTAGTCAAGACTTTCATATTTTTCGAAAAGTGGGCGGTGTCATGCCCACGTATTTTGAGTTTTGTTTGTGCTTCAATAATATCCACAGTTTAGTGTAGATGTCTATGAAACTTACAAGATAGGTTTAGGAGTTCGCTGGGCACACCATAGGCTGTATATAGTTGCCTGTAAAATCAGCTTTGTATGGGAGGTGCCACCCCCCCTTTTCTCATAACTCCCGTTTGCTTACTCGTGAGTATGGTATTGATATCGTATATCGCCATACCGATTTTCAGGTCCCTAATTTGACCCGTTAAGAGATATTCAGCTTGAAAAATTCAGTTTGATTGGGAAGTGCCACGCCCACTTTCCCGATAACTCCCATTTTTATCCGTGAGTAAGTTATTGATATCAAATATCTCCATACCAATTATCGGAGCCCTATCGTGAACCCTTTTTGCGATATTACACCTATGAACCATGCCGTGCCCCCTAAGATTTTCGTCTTTTTTTCTCCCTAAATTTTTGAGTTTTGATAAGAAATAAACTCCTATAAGAACATATTCAATTTGGTTTAGTGTTTTCTACTTTTACCAGCAAGCCACGATTAATTTTTATATGTATAGATATGTGTTCTATATATCAAAAAAAACCGTTGGAAACGTAAGCGGTATCACGACCAAAAAAAGTAAAATCGCTATATCTTCGAAAGTATGTACATATCACTACCCGAAGAGGAAAAGGGAGAAGGGGAGTAGGAATGGAAAATTTGAAATGTAGAGGCGGGGTTATAGGAAAATGAAGCGGGTAAGAACAAAGTAATGGGATAAGGGGGTGGGAGAAATCAAAAGTAGAAAAAATGCAATATAAGAAGAAATTACGAGAAAGCGCCGAGTGGGGAGGGAGGAGAGTACAATTTGGTGATTGTGGGCAAGTCGAATTTAAACCAGGAAAAAGTCTGCCGGGTCTGCTAGTTGTCAATATAAAAATTAGTGAACAAGTTACACCGTTACATACACCAATTTGACTTACATTTCTTCAACTTTTCACTTTGTTAAACTCATCTTTAGGGATGTCAAATGTCTATCGGTGCATTTCACTGCAATTTCTCATACGTCCTGTTATACCTTTTGTGCAACGCAGACAAATCGCAGGCGGCCTATTCAGATCGTAACTTACCTAAACACACATGCATATATATGTAGCATTTACGTTGTTCACTTTAACTTTGAAAGTCATATTTTGTATTCCATTTTGTGCTTAGTTGTGTATTCGGCTTGCTGTTGTTGTTTCCATGATGGATTTATATTGGGAAAAGAATATTTTGCAGTGACGCTGAGCCATTAAAAACTTTTACATTTTTGTATTATGTTTTTGTGCTGGCAGGTAATCTGTTTTGGTTAGGTAATAATGAAGATAAATTTCATGTGCAATTCCAGCAAAAAATCCAATTTTACCATGGCTTATGGCATTGCTAGTGTTTTAAGTTTTGTTTTAAAACTTTAATAATTAAATGGCTAGTTGGGGACTAGGACCATTTCAGTTGTGGTTTGGTTTAAAACTAGCTGTTCCATCAGTGGGGTTTCACATGAGTCCTTGTTTTTTGTTTTTTCCACACATCTTAAAGGGCGTCGTAGAATTGCAGCGCGAGCGCTATTTCCAAACGCAACAATTTTAGTGGGTAAAACAAAATTATAAGTACGTTTCATGTTGAAATGAATGCAGCTAATGGAAATGTAGTACATACCTTTTATAAGACATATATACCCAACAGAGAGGTTACTTTTTTCATTTTTCTCTTTATGGCGCGATATACAACAGGTATATCATAAACCTCCTAAGAGATTTTTGCGCCAAGCTTCTCTTCCAATTTGTGGTGTGCCGATTTGAATTTTCCCTACAAATTCATTTTTACAATACCCGTATTTTTGGGGTTTTCATTTTACAATCCCAAGATCCCATGAGTAGGCCGAGGACTTAAGCAATCGTTGGCTTGAGCATTGCATTTATGACACTGTCCAATTTTAAAATATATAACAAATATTTAATTTTTTTAAATGACTTTTTTTTATTAATGCTGTTCAGTTCATAACAAACCAAAATCAAAGTAAATATTTAGGTTTACACTATTTTTATAAAAGTGTTAACGGATGTTTTTTATGCAATCTAAAAAATTTATCAGTTTTATAAGCCTAGATTTCCACATTATAGTTAGAAAATCAGGGATGTTTTGCACCTTTAAAGGTACAGGATCCCGGGATTGTCATCCGTTATTCCCTTACACTGTCCTATACAGTTGCGTGTTCAATATAGTAGTAGCGAAATTAAATTGGATATCGTTCGACGGAATAAAAAAAGCTATACCTTATGCTTACCTATAGGGATGAGTATGAAGTATTTCGCAGTGATATTCTCTCTGGTCCGCATGTGGTTTGACCCAAAAGCTTTCATAATTAGAATGTAAGTTTGTATGCTTATATAAATGAATTTCTTATACATACATATTAGGGTGGGTCGATTTGTATGGACGAAAGTTAACACTACGCATACCCAAAATAATAATTCTCGAGCCTGCGAAATTTCATTTTTTTTACTTTTTTCGACTTGGATTTTTAAGGTTTTTTTCATGACCTACTAAAAAAATTTTCATGTATACCCTGTCCGACCCAAAAATGTCCGCTAAAAACGTTGGCGATAACAGTTTTTTGAAAAAAAAATATTTTTTGGGTTTTGGGGAGTGTTTTGGTCAAAAAATGTACCCTTTCGCCATATTTTTAAGGGTTTTTTTCAGCATACATGCAAAAATGTTTTCGATGAAAACGAACGAGAAAACACACATGCAGTACATATTTTTAAAAAAGACACAGGTTATATAAAGCTGAAGTTCGGCATAGCTAGAAATTTACTTCGTTCAAGTTAGTGATGTTTTATATAAGATGTGTGTTCTATATATAAAAAACTTTGGGAAAAAACCCGGTATCAAAACCAATATTATGTTCAGAAAGGTGTAATAACTACAGATTTCCTGTTAAAGCTCACATCTGAGTATTTACTGTTCCGCTATATCTGAAGTGAAATCATCTCACTTGCTTTATGTTGTATTTTTTTTTCTTTTTTTGTTAAATAGTGAATTATTTCGACGAAACGCAACATTACCTTCTACTGTAGCCAACCTACAACAAATTTTATTCATGAGTCAAATTTCACCCAAAAAGTTTAACTTACGTTTGTTTGCGTATCTTATGAGGGTTTAGATAAAATTATTTTGTGTACGCACTCTTTGCTCCTTACCTGGCTGCGGCATATTCCTACACAACTTTGCCACATGCTAAACAAACTTGAGTCGATTATACTGATGATGGCAATAATTTAAGCAAGATTATGTAAATATTAATTAAATTAAAATAACTTCAAAAGAAAACCTTTTCAAAATATTTTGATAAGATTTCAAATTCAAAGGCGTTTAGTATGCCAATTTGAGTCTTCGGTGATAGTTCAACAGAATGAAGTTACGATGCCGCACACACACATACACACAAAGGCTTTTACCCAGCAAACAATTTGATGTGAAATTGAACGTTGAAATGTTTTAAAAACGCACTATCTCAGATTCCTTTTAATAACACCCTATTTAAAAATTTGTTTAAAGAAAGCTTGCTTTTTTTTATTGTTTCTAACGACAAAAACACTCTCCGAAGGTTTTGGGGTGTGTTATTGAAATTTACAGTTTTTTGCAACCTGCCAGGTCATGTCATCCCTCTTTCCGTTAAAGAACGCTTTATCTAAGAATGAATTTGAAAAATGCTCTATCTCAACGACACTCATATTCAACTGAGTGTGGTATTGTTTGAAAAAAAGTCGACATTTTAAAAATATTTTGAATATATGTGATCTTCACATCACAAAAGCCCATACACATTTTAACTTTTTCATCCTCTAATTTCGCTTTTTACTCTTCAGCAATGTGAACTACAATGGGTTACATCAATTTGTAGTTCGACCGCATTGAAAATAAGCCGACTTTCGTCAACTTTTATAAAATTATTGAATTTCAATAATAAACATTTTTTAACTGTAGAATTTGCCACCCACACCAATACAACAGCGTACACGAGTCCTACATCAAATATTCATTATTAAAATAATCAGCAGCTAACCGGGTGACCCATTCATATTAAATGGAACGTTTTGGCATTGACACATGAACGAAGCTCTTCATAGCTCTCATAGAATGGGTGTTTGCAATTACTCTTATCTCTAGAGTTGAAATGCGCCTGCGCTGCTGTGTGTCATTCAACAAATTTTCTTGTTCACAAACATCATTAGCTAAAGTCGTTAGTAAACACATTTTCATGATGCTAAGGAGCAGGTGAATTTTGAATTGAAAAGTCGAACAATTTAGTCCAATTTGAATTCGTGAAGCAGGCGAGTATTGTCTATGGCGTTATCATAGTCCAAAATGTCGTAAGTATCAACCTGTTGTTGTTTGTTGTCTTAGTTATTTCGACGGTCTCTTTGTGGGCCTTCAGAGTGGGAATGAAGCTACTTAGATAGGCAAATAGATACATATGTATATACATACGATTCGATGGTTTCAGTCATAATCAAACGGAATGCTTGCACACTTCAATTTTTGCTCACTTTTAATTTTGGTGACAATTGCGCGATTATGGGGACACTTTTGGGTTTTGTGCTTATGTATTTATGTTTTTGCATATGAACATATGTTTTTATGTTTAAGTATGTGTAGTATGCTTATAAGAAATGTTACAAAAAAAAGATGACAACGGCACTTAGTGACAAAGAATTGGTACTCCCTATACTCTAGTAGGAAGTTATCCTTATGAATCAAATAGAAGTCCAAATATAAACACAATTCATATAGAAAAGATTACCCAATTGATATTGGCATGTCCTTGAGCAGGATCATTTACTTTAGCGCTCTAAGACATTTCTTGTAGCATTTAAAACAACTCAAAGTACAGGGAAACAGCACACATCAGTTCTAGCAAAAAGCGAAGCAGAATGAAATAGAAAATCCGTATCTATTGATTTAGTATTTATAGTGAGTTCAAAAATTCATATTGCCTAAAAATGGAATTAACCCGTGAACATTTTCGTGGGATGATTTACTACGATTTTCCACGCGGATTATCGAGATAGGAGTGCATCAATCAACTTACTTCTACTTTTGGTGTTGAATCACAAACGATGGTACAACGAGTTCATACGTGGCCGCCAATCTTTGCAGAACGAATTTCGTGAAGGTCGTCCAAAAACGGTGGTTGTGCCAGAAACAGTCGATGCTGTGCGTCAATTGATAATACAAGGTGGTCATGTGACATATCGCGAGATAGAGGCATTCTTGGCCATTAGTGGGACCAGCATAAAAGATTTGTTCTCGTTGGATCCCGCATAATTTGACAATTGCCCAAAAAAGGACTCGTGTCGATTGGTGTAAAGAAATATTGAAGAAATTTAGCCGCGATGGATCAAAGCACGTCTATGACATCGTAACAGGTGACGAATCTTGGATGTATGCATATGAGCCGGAAACAAAGCAGAAATCGACGGTATGGGTGTTCCAAGACGAGCCTAATCCAACAAAAGTTGTTCGCGCAAGAAGCACCTCAAAGCAAATGGTCGCCTGTTTTTTCGGAAAATCTGGTCATGTTGCAACTGTTCCACTAGATAAACTTAAAACGGTCAATTCTGAATGGTATACAACCATTTGTTTGCCAAAAGTTTTTGGAGAATAAAGAAAACTAACCACCGAAGACAAATCATTTTTCACCAAGACAATTCGACGATTCTCACGTATCGATTCACACAAGAGAGTTTTTGAGGACTCAAAAGGTCGAATTGATGTATCATCCGCCCTACAGCCCTGATTTGGCATCTAATAAGTTTCTTTTTATTCCCGAACATCAAAAAAAAGCGAGGTCAACGTTTTTCAACGCCTGCAGGAGCTGCAGAAGCCTTCAAACAGCTTGTTTTAAAGGTATCCTCTTCTGAGTGGCAAAAGTGCTTTGAAAATTGGTTCAAGCGAATGCAGAAGTGTATTGACTTGAATAGAGAATATTTTGAAAAACAATACAACTATTTTCCTCAATATTTGACTGTGTTTTCATTATTAGGCGCAAAATATACAAGGAAACCCGTAATAGCAAAAAATGTGCTCGGCACCCGGTGAAGTTTTTCGTCAAAACCACTTGGCACTCAATGTGTTAATAAATTGTGTTTCACTTTTCTTATTTATTTTACTTTATTTCAATTCACACAAACCCAAACACAAATACAAAAAAAAATAACTCTGGTGATGAATACTTCTTGTGAATAATCAATTATTTAGTTTTAGTTAAGACTGTTTGTATCATCACTGAAGTTTACATATTTGCTCATATGTTACATTTCTTGTTTAATGTCTCCAACAAAGCAACTCTTCGTGCTCTAAGGAGAGCCGCCGACACCGAACATCGTAGCCAGTGAACAATACAATAACAACAACTTAAAGCAAAAATGCTTGACACGTTTACGCACATAACAGCGGCTCTATAGTGCGAATACTTGTTTTTCATTGGTTCACTACCAACTCTTCGCACTCACAGTGAGAGCCGATCACACGAGTAATAACATCCATGACATCTCTACTCACACAAGTACGGTTCTGTAGTATGAATACATGTTTGGCATTTGTAGTGGTATTATTTTTAAACTAATTTTTCTATATTATAATAAAGTTTTTTTAATTTTTTTTGACTGAATTCACCGCTGCTTGGACAGACCTATCCATGCATATGTAATTGTTTATACCTTAGATATATAGTTTGGCCGTAAAGTGGAACAAACGTTCTCAACTTGCGCATTTATATTATAGATAATAGCACACGATTAGTGTCCTCGATGGTGTAGTTGAAAATAATCATAAAAAAAAAAATTTAAAACCCGCTCATTTGGTCCAATGGTAGAGAGGGGGCGGTGTTTAGCAACTTTCGCAATAGATAAAATATCTATGGGATCTACTTTTAATTTTTTTCCATATTTTGTATTTATCATAATTCATGAAATATAAAATTTATATTGTAATAATAGCCATTTGACCAAAAAAAAACCGATCTTTAACACGTAAATTTTATTGAGTAATTTAACACAAGGTTCGTTTGCGAAGCAAATAGTTGGTACATATTATCATGATTATTGCCTGGTTTGCAAAAGGTCAAAATAGCTGCAACTACAAAGATAGGTATTTAGTGTCAAAATCATTTTCATTACCTTTTATAAACTGCCCTGCAAAAAATGATATGAGTCTAGACGCATGCTTCGACTAATGCCAGTTCTGAGCTCTTTATATGGACTTAACTGTTCACATTTGTTTGGGCATGCCCAGTGGAGAGGCCAATTGTACCTATTTATACCGGAATGAGTACGATAGGACTAATCGTTTTTCTATGAGTCTGGAAACGGCGAATACCCAAATAGAGACTAATCTCGGGTACGCGGGATTGTAAAATTATTTCCCGAAAACTTTAGTATTATTAAAATCCAAAAAAAAATTGGTATCCCTAGGTAGTATGAAGTGGCCAAAATTTTTAGTCACCTACGCGATAATAAATAATGATGATTCATAAGCATTATCAGCATTGGAAAAGTCGATCTGATTTTGCAGTTTTATTTTCTTTTGCGTACCAATGAGATGACTGGAACTCTTATGGTTAACTAGTCGTTTAATTTTCTACAGGACATTTCACAATTATCTATGCATCGGGCTGCACAAAAGTTAATTTGGTAAACTTGCCGACCTTTTATTTGTTGGTTTTAGTTATCACCTAGCTGTTAGTTTGCACATAAATATGTATAGCTCTGTGTGTCCATAAGTGCTTACATATTTACCTTTATGTATAATTAATCGAAAGTGCTTAGCCAAACATATAAATACGAGTATGTACATAGCGAGGTATAATGTAGATTTGTAACGATGTTTGCGCAAATGTGTCGGTGAGCTACTTTAATCAATTCGACTACCCCCGGGGATAACTCAACTCCGTTAGTGCTATGTACTGACGGGTAATTCAGTTCCGCTCGCCGTCTAACCTTCCGTTCATCTTAGTGTGGCCTTGTTGATTTGGTTTGTATGTAATATGTATTTTCCATAACTCGAAAAGCCAAATTAAACTAAACAAAACCGCCAATGGATAGAGCATCGCAATTTGATGTAAACAAATTCTATATTAAATTGAGATTCTCAAGTGCCATTTCATTTATTTCGTGAGCATATACTTTAGACTGGGCTACAAAAAGTTTCTTTTTAATTTATTTTTATTATTGGTTTTTACGGTCTGTACATTTTACATAATTTTTGTAAGTTTGAAGAGCTCGAAACAAGTTGATAATAAATATTATTCAATTATTATTTTTAATTTTTAATGGAAAATTTTGAATAACAACAACTATTTGCCGGCTATAGTTATAGTACTATTTCGAAAACAACCACAATTTCTCGTCAGACTTATTCGTATAGTTTTTCTATTTCAGAAAATCTTGAAGTGAATCGAACCCGTACACTTCCGATTTGCCTGCGTAGTAGTCTGAGTCTTAGGCTACGCGGCGCGTTGTTTGCATGCTGCTTAGGTCAACGTTTTCTTTAATTGTCTTTTGTTATCTGACAACAAGTGTACAGTACTTTTTTAGACATTCTCTATATATGTAAATCATTTATGCTGGACTTTTTCATATTACTATTTTTAGAAGGTGGTTATGTACGTGCAACCTGTGCTCCGGTTTTATGTTATTTTGGTTAGCCTGTATATGTTTGTTGTCCTTTCGTAGTCAAACTAACAAAAATACATAAAATCAGTAACAATATTAATGTAATTTTCTTGAAATATAAAAATAAAAATTTTGTTCCCGTCTAATATACACATTTATGTATGCCTGCGTATTTAAATTCTTGTGGGCATGTATATATGATTATTTCGTTTGCATCTATACCCAGTAGAACCAGGGATCATCGTTTTATTAATCCCGGAGTACTCCCTTGAGAGTATTGGATTACTCCCCATTACTCACTATACTTCTATGTATTACCATATAATTTTGTGTACTCTCTTTTAACATTGCATGTCCTAGAAGGGCGAGTAATAGAAAAACTCCCTTTCACCTCCCAAAAAACAATAATGGAGTTTTAGCTATTACTTTTTTATAAATCTCAATCGAGTAATGGGGGAGTTTTGGAGAATTTTAGAAGACCTACCAGGAGAGTAATGAGGGAGACATTTAATATTGCTCCTAAAAGGCCAACGAAAGTTCTTTGTAGAATTATGCCTCAATCCTTCTATGGAAGCAAATAAAGACAGGGAAGCAAATAAATGCCCCCAGCGTACCAGAAGAATGGGATAAATTATGGAAAATGGCACAAATAACATTCATATAAAAAAATTAAACAACCACAATTGGTATCGAATCGGATATTATATTTTTTACGACTCAAACTTTTTTCTTTTGTTGACAGAGAAATTCGGTTTACTCAAAAAGTTGTTAGCGCCGGGAGTAGAAGTTGGAGAAATGTCTACTTTCGCCCCAAAATAGGAGGCGATCATCTCTGCGTGCTAGGCGATTTCAACCTTCCTAACATAAATTGGTCTCGGAATACTTCCAGCTCTTCATTAATAGCGAGTGATGTTACTAGCCTGAATGAAATATATCTAATAGATAGTTTTCTAAGCATTGATTTAGGCCAAATTAATTGTTACCCAAATCTACTTGCTCGCACCTTAGATTTAATATTTTTGAGTAATAATTTAAACTACACATTGCTAAAATGCGATTCACCTGTGACAAAGTCTGACATGCATCATGTTCCGTTAGTCATAACTCTTGAATTTTATAAGTTTGCCAAAGTTATAAATGATGCATCAAATCTTTCTTTTAATTTTAAGCGTTGCAACTTTTTTGATTTGAACAATCTATTTCTGGAAATTAATTGGGATAACTTGTTTCACAACTTAAACACTAACGGGTCTTTCGAGAAATTTAGAACGACTGTTGTGGATATTTGTAAACGGTCTATTCCTTTGGTTTCAAAAATAAAGTACAAAGTTCCCTGGCATAATGCGGCCCTGATGAAAATTCGAAATCTGAGGAATAAGTTTTTTCGCAAGTTCAAAAATAGTAAAAACATGGTGTTCTTCGAAAAGTATAAAGAGTTTGAAAAGAAGGTCGCGTGTCTTGATAAATTTTTGCACAGAAATTACATTTTAGGCTTTGAAGAAAACTTAAAAACAAATCCAAAATCGTTTTGGAATTTTGTTAAGTCAAAAAAATCTGTGTCGAATATTCCGTCCTCTCTCTTCCTTGGCGACAAAGCTGTTGATTCTCCTGCTGATGCGGCAAATCTGTTCGCTGAGTTTTTCCTGACTCTAATAATGGTGAAGAAATTCGTTTCAACATACAACCATCAACTGATTTTGGCAATCTTGCACTTTCTTCCGAAGATGTCGTTAGAGGCATCTCTCGTCTTAAACAGTCATCAAATACCGATGTTGATGGTTTGTCCGCAATTTTGTTTAAGCAGTGCGAAGCTCTTGTTTATCCCCTCTTATTAATATTTAACAGTTCCCTGTCCTCAGGCACTTTCATTGATCCGTGGAAACTGGCTTTTATTAGACCTATCTTCAAGAGTGGCAACAAAAATTACATCAGCAATTATAGACCCATCTCAAAACTTTCCGCCACATCAAAGCTTTTTGAATGCATCATCCAGGAAAAATTAATATTTTTCGTGAAGAATATCGTGTGTCCAGAGCAACACGGCTTTCTTTCGGGACGTTCAACTGTGACTAACCTAGCTATTTTTTCTGATGACTGCATCGCAGCTTTTCAGTCTGGATGTCAGGTTGACACAGTTTATACGGACTTTTCTAAGGCATTTTATCGGGTTTCCCATGCAGTCCTGCTCAATAAGCTTGCCTGTATGGGTTTCCACTCAGTGTTTCTAAAATGGATTTAATCATACCTACGAGATCGCAGTTGTAGGGTCATTGTGGACAATGTCAGGTCTTCTCCTTTCGTTGACTGCTCTGGTGTTCCACAGGGAAGCATCTTAGGACCACTTTTCTTCATATTGTTTATTAATGACATTCGCTCCTGTTTTTCTACAGTAAAGTTTTTACTATATGCGGATGATTTAAAAATATATTCACTCATTTACAGTCACCATGACTCTGAACTGATGCAATTAGATTTGGATAATTTAAGTGCATGGTGTAATAGCAATCGGTTAACTCTTAATTTAAAAAAATGTTTTCATATCACTTTTTCTAAACGCGTTAACGTCATTGAAACCTCATATCATTTATCAAACTCGCCCCTTACTAGGGTTAGTGAAATAAAAGATCTGGGAGTAACTTTTGACTCCAAATTTACCTTCGCAAAACATATTAATCTTTGCATTTCGAAATCGTATGCCATGCTTACTTTTGTTAGACGTCATAGCTCAGAGTTTACTGACCCTTATACGCTAAAGCTGTTATATACAGCGTTTGTGCGCTCTAAACTTGAGTACGCCTGTTTTATTTGGTCGCCTTATTATCAGTGCCATATTGCAAGAATCGAAAGGATTCAGAAAGTATTTTTATACTTTGCTTTGCGCGGCTTACGCTTTTCTGAACCCATTCCGACTTATGAGTCTAGATGCCTCTTGATCAACTTAAAGTCACTGCAGAACAGGAGAATAATTTTGTAGCTGTCGTTTATTTTTGACGTTTTTCGTGGTGCTACTGACTGCCCCATGCTCCTGGAGAGGATTTTCATAAATATTCCTGCCAGAGCCCTTAGGAACTTTGAGTTCTTCAACGTTCGTCTTTTCAAAGCTCTTTATGCAATCAATGCTCCTATTACTAGATCCTTGATTGAGTTTAATAGAATTACTAATTATTTGGAAATAGATTTTTCTTGTTCAAAAGAGTGCTTTTTAAATACTATAAACCCTCTTTATAAGTAAGCGATTTATGTATACCAGTAATTTGCCTACTGATATCACATATTTCTACTTAGCCTGTAAGATTTTCTATTCTGATTGGCTTAAATAAATAAATAAATAAAATAAATAAATAAATAAATAAAAAATATATAGAAGGGAGTAATGGTTTATTATGAACTTAAGGAGGTCTCCCCTACTGCTCCAAGATTAGTAAACTCGGAGCACAAAGTGTAGAAATCTCTGTTATCGTTCCGAAAGGATGTTAAGGGGAGTACTCTCTTGTTCATCGCTTGGGGATGTGTCCGTTTTCCTCCACAAAGAGTAGCATAAGAGCAGAAAACGAAAAACTTATCTTCCTTTGTTCCAAATGGATGTCAAAGGGAGCTCTTTCTTATTCATCGCTTGGGAAGATCTCGCTTCAAGTTCTACTGGGTATATAAACACAAAAAACGTTTTATACATCATAAATTTATATCTTTAATTACATGTATACAAACGGCTGGCCATAAGTATGTCTGCAAGTTCATAGACATGAGTGTGAAGCTTTTACTTACAGGTTGGAATTCCATTAATAATGCGAGAAAAGTGTAAAAGCCCCACAAGCCAAATAATATGTGTGAAAGAAATTTTGTTTTTTGTTTTTTTTTGGACTTTCGGCTAATGAATAAAATTGAAATCACTACCAACATCTATAGAATTCCAGTATTAGGGACAAATGGATATTTAGTATGTGCTCGAGTTTTAAACGGCCAAGCTGTATAATTTGAATTTAACACTGTTTCTTACAAGAGACGAACCAAATGTGAAGTTTAACATAGAGAATTTATGTGTGGAAACATTAGTGGGAGGTGTTGTCTAGGTATTAGAAATGAAGCTAGAGGCGAAGATCTGGAGATAAATCGCCTATCCTATCTTCTTAACAAGTAAAAAAGTTAAAGTTCGGGTGAAACAGACATAATATACTTAGGAGTGTTCTATTATGGTATCTCACTTTACGCAGCACTATCATTTTACTTTAAAATGAAAAAATAACAAAAAAGACAGTAAGTTTCGTTTTGCATCACTTCACTTAATACTTGACCAGATATTTTCTTTGATTGCTATGCGTACTGCTTTATTTCCTGCATATGCTATATACCAATGAGAAGTAACCTATTCATTTCCTTTGCCATATTTTGACAGAGTTACGAGTAATTTCCCTCGAATAGCCGAAAGGTATAGTTACTAGTGCCTTTCTTTAAGTAATATAATTATTAATAATTTTATTTCTAATAAATAAAAAAATAAATAAATTTCCATCAAAGATAGCAGAGTTTTTATACTGAATAATGAGTGGCGTCACGCCTACTTCCACAAGATCCACAAAATGTATTTGCTTGCTTACAATTTACATCGTTACAAAAATATGGCGTTTTAAATTTTGCAAGCACATTTTTATGTGCTTCTTTACCGATTGCCCCAAGTTTTTTCATAAAAATCAATATTTCCACAAAATTTCGTTGCGACAAATGAATTTGTGTTCGAGTTAAGGCATTAAAAGTTGTAAAAGTCCATTACAAAAGAGACGGGACCATGCTCCTCATTAAAAAAATAATATTTTTCGAATTTATTCGTACAGAGCCACTTTGGAATTGAAACAGAATTGATATAAACTTATTTTTCAAAGAGAGATTGCCTATTAAATACACATATGATCCTATTATAAAGCTTTTATATCAAAGTTATCTATGTGACAAATTTCCTTATCATACCCGTGATCCAACTACAACAGATCGTAGCAGCTCGACAAACATACAAACACACAAAAATGTTCCATGTATTTTGTTTTTGTAATTGGTGAGTTTAACGTCAAAATCTTAATGTCAAAATTCGAGCCAAAAGTAAAAATCAGCTGGTCTATTAACACGACCTGTATTATTAGATCATGATGATATCTTATACTGTTTTGATTTAGGATTACAAATATTTTTAAAACTGAACTATTTAAAAAAGTTATATAAAAATTCATTGAAAACCAAAATTTGAGTCTACATACCAAATTTGGTTATCAAAGGTGTATTATGTACTCAATAATCACTTTTTTGTGTTTTCTACGGTAATAGCTATATAATAAATGGGCGTGGCTAACATCTTATCAGTATATGAATTTAACGTACGATATCTCAAAAATTAGCTAAAACTTTTTAGTGTTTCCAGACGTCGGGTGGACATGGCTTGGTCAATTTTTTTTTTTCCTCCCTGAACAGTTTATATACATAAATATATAAGTCTCCATCTATCTCGCTTAGTTTATGCCCTGACAACATACGGCTAGGCTAGCGAAAGTAATAGAGCTTTGCTCAGGTTTCAAAACAAGGAAAAAATGTAGAAGAATATTTGGGATCAGGACGGAAATATGAAGAAAGAGTGGAATAGAATTGGGAAGAGAAGGAGAAATAAAAAATGGTAGAAGAATAGTTACATTAAAAAGAAAGAAGAAAATGAATAAAATAATCTGCGAGATAGCGTGCCTAGGAGAAAGAGATATGAGGAGGGTAAAGAGTACAGTTTTTCAAATTAAATTTGTCAGTTTTCACGTTAGACGTCATCACCCAAATTTGCCAGTATCTTTACACACACTATAATTTTAATAAGTTGATATGGATAACAAATAATTAATCTCTTAAGTAGAGTAATAGAAGCCGAAACCAAAGTTTTTAAATTTTTTTCTTCTATCTGTCTGTATTTTTGGGAGCGTATCACTTAAAAACTGCATCCTGGAATTCAATCATATTTTCACAGAAGTATATCTAGATTTCTAGGTTTAAGTTTAAGGTCCTTTTAACTGCAGGAAAATATTTTGTTCCCGTAGAATACAGAATTTATAGTAGTTTCTTTTTTTTATACCTCTAGTGAAATTGTTTTAAACCCGATGTTCTTCATAATAGATAGTACTTATCTATATAAGCTGAACAGAATTCAATACATTTTGATGGAGCTCCATGCATTTTACAGATGGATTCACTATGTTTTAAATAAAAATATGCTCTAAAATGGCTCTTTTCACTTTTTGTTTATTACTAGCAGACCCAGCAGACGTTGTCCTGCCTAAAATTGCAACTGTAATTTATTCCTATATCTTAATTTTTCTTTCTACTTTTGCTTTTCTCCCACACCCATATCCCGTTATTTTATATTACCCTATTTATTTTCCTCTAACACCTGCTCTAGTTCTCAAATTTTCTATTCCTTCTCCTCTTCTCGTCCCGTTTCCTCTGCGGGTATTGATATGTACATAGTTTCGAATGTATAGCGGTTACATTTTTTTTTGGCCTAGAAACCGCTTACCTTTTTCAAGGTTTTTTTTATGTATCGAACACTTATCTATGTATAAAATAATATTAACTTGAACCTACGAAATTCCTAGTTGTGCCGAATTGAAGCTTAAACAGTCTGGGGGTTTTCCAAAACATAAATACAGCTTGTGTCGTGCCCAACGAACTTCTGAGCCTACCGTGAGAGTTTCAGAGACATCGAAAATAAACTGTGGATATTAATGAAGCACAAATAAAACACAAAATATGTGGGCGTGGCATCAACCAGTTTTAAAAAATTATGTGAACCTTGACTAACGGATATATATATCCAAATATCATTAATTTAGACGCAATACTTTCAGATTTATGACGAATTGAAATAGTTTTACACCTGCATTTCCAATTGTTCCGCTTCGCTGGCTATATGCTTCTTCGTTCTTTAATCCCGGAATATCGCGATGTTAAGCAGAAAATTCCCAAATGCTCAACGCCGGGCGCAGCAATACTATAAGTCTCCATAAAAGACCCCTGGATGGTTTATGGTTACAAAATTCAAGGAAGTTCAGCTCTTGTTAAAAATAATTGTTTTTTTCCAACTCGCTCATAGAGGTAAGAAACATAATTTGGGTTAAAATTTGTTAAAACTGGGACACGCGACATGTTGCTGCAACATGTGGCTGGACATGTAACAATTTCCTTTTAAAGCCACAAGTGTCAGCGCACCAATACGAAGTAAACCACAGAAAATCACATATTTTCGTATTACAAGTACTACACGCATACACACACCCCAAAGCACACGCACTCACCCACACACATACAGGAAGCACTCCCAGCTAACCCAATAACCCATACAAGCACTTCGTCTGTTGACAAAACAGCTACTACCTTGACCAACTCGGAGTACACCACCGTTTAACACAACATAGCTCAAACACAAAGTTGTTAACAATAAGAACAACAACAACTTAAATGCGTATATCGTACATACAAGCTGAACACAGCACATGCCTTTCCTGGAACAACAAGTTACCGAATGCCATTTGGTGCCCAAGCAAAAATACTGAAAACCATAGACTGACTGCCGCTAAAGCTTTAACGTTTTGAATTGTTGTTGTGTATTGAGAAAGGAACACAAGGATGTAGAAAAATGGCTGAGAGTGTTTTGTTGTGCGGGTTAGTGTATTAATGCCCGGCACTTTCACATAACGCGCAGAGCTCCAAAATAAGAGTTAATCGAAAAAAAGGGCTAATAATCTGTGAGCGAGCACCTTATTGTCAGGAAATAGAATTACTAACTGAGACAACCAGGCTCAACCCTACCCACCTAACACTAAAAATGTAATTAACTTTTCAATATAATCTACTCCCCTGACCAAGACTTGAAAAGAATTTGATAACGATGCTGAGAATGAGCGTCCTATAAGGCAGAAGAAGCACTGTTAATAACAACAACTCCAATAAACTTTAATGCTCAAGGAACTTAGATTTCTCAGAGATTTTTTCACTTTTTTCATCTTAATGACTTTTAGTTTTGAAAAAGTTTACACTCCCCATTTCTCATTTTCTTTTTCTTTGCGCCTCAAGCTCTCCATTTTATTCTTCTCTGAATTCTCTTTCGTCTTTCTCTTCTTGGTCTTTTTCAACTACTACCATTCTTTTGCCTCTTCCTATTTCTGTTGAAACTCTTTGCCACATTACTATTTTCTATTCCACGTCCAGCGTAGTGGTGGCCTACGTTACAGAAGGTAACAGCTTCAAGAAACGGAGCAGTTAACGTCAAAATGATTTAAAAACAAAGTGGTGGTCAGCAACCCGGAAAAAGCTTCTTAGCAAAAAAATTCATTTGCCTTCGAAATGCCGTTAGAAGTCGGCATGGAACATAAATATAAATCTCAGTTTTTAGCAAAAGCCTAGAAGTGCCTTGGAGGTACGTCACGTAAAATTATTATTACTATCCCTATATTCCTTTCTATGGTCTTATTCCCATTCGTACCCTAGCATTTTTCCTATTACTTTCCCTTCTTTCTATTTTTGACATATTTCTTTTCATATCCTAATTTCTATTCTATCCATTTCTACCTTTATTTTTTATTCCTATTCGTATTTCTATTCCTATTCCTGGATCTAGTCATATGATTATTATTCTCATTTCTGTTCCAATTCCTAATGTTTTCCTTCTTTATTTAATACTAGCTTATACCCGTGGGTTTCACCGCACATTACTCTCTATATATATAAAATTCAAATTATGCATGTATGTTTCGATAGACCGACTCGAAAAATTCGAGCTGTATCGGAGGTGCCACGCCCCTTTTTCGAAATAACCGTTTTTTGGAGGTGGTAGGGATTAATTTCATATAACCCCTTACCAAATTTCAGCGGTCTAATGTAAATACTTCCAGAGATACGGACTTTCAAAAATTCTATTTGTATGGGAGGTGCCACGCCCCCTATATATTAAAATGAAATATTTTTTAGCACATGACCATCCCTGGCAGATATCTAGTGCGTTTTTTAAATTGGGTTAGGATCGGTTAATACGTTTAGGACACAAGTCGGTCTATATACGAGTATACATACATAATTTGAATTTTGTATACATTGGCGGACATAAGTGTACATACATACAATCGTTTTCTGCGATTTTCACCAAATTTGGCCTCAATAAAATTATTTTAATAAAGGCTATATAAAAGCACGTGTCAGTCTCTATTACAGGAACTATAAAAATCGCGAAAATTCCAAGAAGTTTTAGCAAAATTTTCAACTTTTTTCATAGAATTTTCAGAATTTTTTAGAGTACAAAGTGTTGCAGGCCATTCGTGACACATTTTGCTGATTTTTGACAATTTTTTTTCCGGCGAGCTAAAGTATTTTCTTTCATACAAAAAAAATTGCGTTCATAAACTTGTATGAAGGAAAATGCAGAAGCCTTCAAGAAAAAAAATTGTCAAAAATCAGGGAAATGTGTCACGAATTTAAGATTAACACTATTATAGTAAAATTTAATGGGCTACAAAAGTGCATACTCCAAAAAAATCTAAAAGTTCTGGAAAAAGAATTCAAAATTTTAATAAAATCTCTTAGAGTTTCCACTAATTTTGTGTACATTTTTAAAACAAAATTGATAGTTGTTGTATTATAGCTTGACACATGTTTTTATTCAAGCTTTGTTAAAACAATTTAATTAAGGCCAAAATTTGTGAAAATCGCAGAAAACGACTGTATGTACGCTTATGTTCGCCACTGTATATAGATTGGTATTCCTATTTATACTTCGGTTCCCTTTTTTGTTCCTGTTCTTCCCTCTTTCCTTCTTCATTTACCTATACCTATAATTTGGTTGGTATTAAAATTCTTTTTTTCCTCTTTTTTTCCTGTGGTCGTTTTTTTGATATTTCCTTTTTCTTCTAATACTGCGGTCCCTTTATATTTTATATATATTTTTTTTCCTCTCTTTTGTCCAGGGACGTAACAGCTATTATAGAAATGAGGTAAATGTACTATTTAACCCTTATTATTGATGGATGCAATGACTGGTTATAATTAACTTTTAGTTAGAACAACCATGTTTTTTGTTTGCTCATTTGTGACTATTTCGACAGAATTTTTTTGGTTAGTTATGAACACTTTTTAAGTAGGTCTCTAGGGCACTTTATATGCTCACATATATTAAATGATAATTTGGTTCTGGAAATTCTATATATCTAATATGTATATAAAATGAAAAAAAAAAAAATTTGATAATGGTTATTCTCAACCAAAAAAAAATATTTCTTATGATAATGGTTAAAATTCACGATATAGTATAAAGACAATTTTTGCGTAACCTTTTTGCTAAAAAAAAATTTTTTTAAGTCCCCGCTTTCATCTTCTGGGGTGCGTGGTACCGCCTACATTTATGAAATTTAAAACGATTGATATTTATGGAACGAAAATTTCATTAATCTAAACCAAACATGATCGGAATTATAAGGGATTTGAAATTTATATGGCGTCTGAGCATGGCACAACTCTTATTTTCGAAACTTTATGTATAGAATATGCTGTTCCCAGGTATTGCATGATCCTCTTGTGAAAATTTCATAAAATAGATTGAGCACTTCAGACATCTATAAGAGGCACAAATACAAGATTTGAATGCTCACAAGCCTTTCTTGTTAAAAAAAATGTATTTGAAATTCTTCCCTGTTATCTCCCTTCTCCAAGAGAACTAATTATTTTACTGAAATTAAGGTTTCCAACTGCAAAAAACCGAAACAAATTTCAAAAATTTTATTTTTTAGTTCTATTTTCTAAAAAAAATTATCTCTCATCCATTAACAGTTATTATGGCACCTTTTTAAATGTTTGAGCGGTTTCTGCTAACACTTGTACTAGGCAAAAACATTTGTTGCTGTTCCATTTCGTTGTGTTCCAGAGCAAAAAGCTTTTTCGTGTAAGTAATTCTTGTTATCCAGCACGACACACTTTTGCCCAAAACTCAAACGAATACAAATTTCAGTCTCGCGGCAAAAGTTAAAACGAACGGTACAAAAATACGGAAAAATCGTAAAACAGTGAAAATATTTTCATAAACTATATAAATACAATTGTATGTACATATATACATACATACAGAGATACAGTGTTTCATATGTGTCTACTTTCTCACCTTTAGTGGTGGGTGGTGCGGTTGTGTTATAGGCAGTGGAAGCTGCCAACAAATACTGGCAAAACGTGAGCACATATAAATACATACATACAAACAAACAAACATAGCTATTAGTATGCTATAAAAGAAAGTTTATTGTTTTGTGTTTGTGCGAAGGTGTGCTGTGCGGATACTCGCAAAAAAATCAACAACAACAACAAAGGAAATTGTAGGTGTATACAAATATTCACATCCATATACACATATTGAGGTTACCTACATACATACATACAAATCGTTTTCTTCGTTTGTTTATAATCCTCATTTAGCTTGCGGGTGCTTTAGTAATGTTTGTATATTTGTATTTTTGAAATGAAAAATTTAAAACCCTTATCTGTGATTTTAAGTATGAAGTCAATGGACAGGTGGCTGCGGTGTCTAACCGGCGGCAATCGAAACAATTTGTGAGACACGCTGTACACTTGCTGGGATGAAAAAGCACGCACACACACACACTTATCGGTTAAGAAAAAATAACAATCGAATCAGCTAAGAGCGAAATTTCACTTTATGGCCGTTAAATTCGTTTATGGTTGGAGTGCTTTTATTTTTCCTGTGCCAAAATCTGATTATAACGACAGTTTTGTTGCGTGAATTTTAATGTGATTTAAAATTAATGAAAAAAAACCTTTTCAGTTCATTGGAAGTAAATTAGAAGAAGAATACGTGACGAGAACCAAAGTGACTCAATTTGTGTGAAGAGTGCTGCTGGTGAGCAGTTTAATTGGCAAAAAAATACTCATAAAATGCAATTTTTACTTAATAAACTTAAAAATATGTTAGGAAGAAAGTAAACAAAATTTTGTACGGGCCTCAAAATTTTACTTTTGTCCAGGTGTTATATACGAATTAACTCTTTTTGCAAATCATCAAATCTAAATAATCTATAATCTTAAACTTTTGAAACCGTTTTAGTTTTCGAAACCACAACCGTTTTACACCGTTACATTTTTCAAAACCCCAACAGATTGATTCCGTTTCATCTACAAAACCATAAAAATTTAAGACTGTTTATCTTTTCAAACTCCTAAACGATTTACACAATTTCACTTGTTTAAACAGTAATCGTTGAAGACAGTTTTATTTTTCGAAGTCAGAACCATTTAAGATAAGTCAATTTTTCAAAATCATAAGCGTTTGATCCCGTCTTAGTTTCCAAATCCCGTAATTACCGTTTCATTTTCAAACCAATATTCATTTAAAACGCTTTAGTTCTTCTATAACTTTTTAATTCCTTACAATGCACACATATTGCCTCAAGTTGCCGAATAATAGATGTCCAAAAATAGGGAAAAATAGGATATACGAGCTTAAAGCTTTAAGTCCAGATTGTGGGAGAACTATGTATAATCTGAAAATTCTAAGGCAGTTTTCTGAAAGAACTCTAAGAGCTCCCTTACGCAAAACTATATTTTAGTTCACTTACAAGTTTTTTTTAGAGGGGATGAGGACCGCCCCCTAACAAAAAAAAACGGAGCATGTTACCTCCTGGCATCATTCTAAATCATAATGTGCAAGCTTTTTCGAATTCCACCGCATTAACAGAATGTTGTTCCCTTTTTTTTATTTTTATTACTTTTTATGAAAATAAAATAGAGTGTCCTAAATAAAAAAATCGCCAAAAATCTACAGTAAATCCTGAGTACTTAAAATTTTTGCTCTTTCTTATACGAAAACTAACTGTTCTATAAGCCCCCTTACTGGAAAAGCTTCTTCTTCTTCTTATTTTTTAATCTCTATAACACCGAGGGGCGTATAAGTAACAAAAAATTAATTTTCGATTGCATTTCACAACAGAAAGTGAAACAGACTGGTGATGCAATTTTATCTAATATTTTAGAATAAATAGCTTTTTCCAAATAATTGTTTGTCGTACCATGTAAAAACGTGCTTATTTCGCGGTTCTCTCAAAAAATGGCTCTGGCGACTATTTTTCCTTAAGCGTAAAATAATTTTATTTAGAATGTATTCTTATAAAGTAAATATATACATATTTACTGAAATCTGAATTCAAAGTTAAAATCATTTAAGGCGAAGCGTGCCAGAATGGGTTATTATATAGTTACGCAATGGTTCATCTTCCCTTTTCCTCACATGTTGTAGCTAAAGATGTGATATTGCCTCAAAGGCATGCAAGATGTTGATATGTAGGTCTCAGAGCTTAAAACTAGCACGGGGGAGCAGCTGTACCAACACTGCCTAGCGGTTTACATTGAGCATTACATTCATGCCAGAGTAGCTGTTTTGTGGGATATGTGAATTATTCAAAGTGGTACTCATGGTTTAAGCACTTACCTAACAACCAACGGCCGCGGAAAGCAATGTGATTCAACCGAAGTTTCTATCCACGATAGTTTCCATTCTAGTGTTGTTCCCAGAACTCATGGTTGATAAGTAACGCAGTAGAGTTATTTAGTAATTCAAGAAATGGTTTTTGTTTGAAGAGTTTCGTCTTTTTGTTGCAAAACCGAAAACAATGCCATAACTAGGCCGAAACTAGTTTTGAAAAACTAAACCAAAACTGAAAATGGTAATATAGTATTTTTAAATTTTCCTCGCATTTTCTAAAGATGTTGAGAAAACTTTGAACGAGACCTGTAAAATTTGATTAGTAAATAATAATCAATTAATTAGACGGCTATTATTAATTGATTATGATTAGAAAATAATTCAAAATAATTAAAAATAATGAAAGAAAAGTGGTTTTGTTTACTTTTGATTTTTTTTTGATTATTTTAAATTTTTGTCAGTACTATTGATGTGTATATTTATGTGCCTCAACAACAATACTAAAAAAATATGTAAATAATAATCAAAAAAAAAAATCAAAAATTATCAGAACAACTTTTTTTAATTTTTTGAATTTTTTTTTTAATAATCGTAAAAAATCATGATTTGTTTTTTGATTATTTTTTAATTAATTGGAAAGTAATCATTAATAATTTAAAGTAATTGGTAATCAATCACTAAATAGATTCTCAAGAGTGTCCAATAGGTAATAATTCGGATTAGTAATCATTATTTAACACGTCCGCTTTGAATATATGGGGGTCTATCAGCTATTCCAACTTAACTGCCGACGGAAGAAATTTAATAGGTCATAAGAAATTTCAATCGAGTTAATCAGAATTTTTCAGTGAATTTCGATAAAGTCGAGAGAGATCACAAAACCTTATTACAATTATTCCCCGCCGACAGTTCCTCCTGAATAGGTGATAGACCCCATTGTATTAAACGCATTCGAGTTTTAAAGATATCCAGAAACTTTCATCACTCACTACCGATTATTCTTCTACAATTATTGTTATCTAGTTTGATCGATTTTTTGTTTAGCTTTGTTCCAATTGTTAATTGATATTAGAGGAAAAATTACAACGATATGCACAGCGATGGTATGGGATGACATGTTTCGAAGTGCCCAACTTCTCATCAGACCCCTTCTCGGACACTGGGATACGAACCCAATTGTCTGCACCAAAGCCGCTGTTAGAGTACTCTAACAACTAAGCTATGATGCCCTGTAGCGTCACGATGCATTTTTCCTCTAATGTGCCATTTGCTTATTCCTTTTATACATTCTTTGGTACATATATTTTATATGTCAACTCAAGGAAAGTGGAATATTTTATTATTTAATTTATATATCTCGACCGAACTGTTTTAATTCACTTTTAATTATAATTAAAACCAGAGACATAATAGTTATAAGTTTTATCGAATAAACGTTGCTTCATAACAATTATTCCATGAAGAAAAAAATTAATTTTTCAAATAACAGTTACGCGTCAACGTTTATTTTCTTTTTTGGGAAATAATAGTTATTTGTCAACGTTTATTTTTTACGTTGCTGGATAACTGTTATGAATGAGAAATATTTTTTTTTCGTTGCCAAAAAAAATTTGAATTTGAAATAAATTTTCTTATTTCCTTCATAACAGTTTCTGGATGATAAATATTAGTATTCACACACACGCCTCGTTGCACTTGCTCTTACCTTAGCCTTGAAGATGGCGTCCCATATGCTCCCACTGTTCATACATTTCTTGCTGCACCTGTTTCATCGTTTGACACTGGAGGCATGACGTCCATTTATCATAACGTGGTACAAGATCTGGATGCATGATTTTCGATCGGGGACAGCTATGTTGCCTGGTGGATCTTTGATCATGTTTCGGGCACCGGCGAAATCCCATCGTAGAAACTGAACTTAGCGAGTTTAGGGCCAAACACACCCTCTTTACCAGACATGGTGTTCAGTTTAGTCGGATTAAAATTTGTATAGCCTTTGAGCATGGCACTGCCCCCTTTGTCATACCTATGCTGTACCCAAGAACTTATGCTTTACTCAGGAAACCCAAGAATCTGCTGTAAAAATTGCAGGCTGCATGTCTGTCCCTCTATCGTAAAACCCACAACCATATCTACCACGTTGTGATAGATGCGTCCAAGTTTTAGTTGTTCGAATGCAATACAAAGACCTAACAGCCAAGATTAGTACCCGTCTCTGTACGACAAAATAAGTGCAGCAAAATATGAGTGAGCAGTGGGAGCATATAGCGGCGGCTGGTGTGGTGTGGCGGTAGTGTTGTTGGTTTGAATTTTATTTTTTTTTTTGAAGAACGTGGTCGCCCCTCGGCAGTGGTTTGGCATACTCTCCGAGTGTATTTCTGGCAATTTGTAGTAAAACTTAGAAGCAGCCACAAATTGATAGCGGAACTCATCCGTAAAATCTTTCTCTTTTTTTTCTCTTTATGGCGCGATATACAACAGGTATATCATCATAAACCTCCTAAGAGATTTTTGCGCCAAGCTTCTCTTCCAATTTGTGGTGTGCCGATTTGAATTTTCCCTACAAATTGGTGGGACCTACAGTTTTTTGCCGACTCCGAACGGCATCTACAAAGGAGACGAATTTTTGCTGAGAAGCCTGTCATGGCCGTAAAATCTTTACTTACTTTTAATTTAGTGAGAGCATATCTCGGAAGCACTCCGTACCACATGAGAAGACGTTATGGATACTGGCGACTTCGAAGAAAAAACTGGCACGATGAAGAAGAGTGCCACGTTGCAACGCAAAGGGATGCTGACTACAGGGCCACGCTAAGAGCGAATGCAACGAGGAGTGTGTGTGAATACTACTATTTATCATCTCGAAACTATTATGAAGAAAATCAAGTTTTTTCAAATTCAAATTTTTTTGCGAACGAAAAAAAATATTTCTCATCCATAGCAGTTATCCAGAAACGTAAAAAATTAACGTTGACAAATAACTCTTATAAAGCAACGTTTTGAATAAATTTAAGAATTCGAGCAACGTTTTTGATACAGAAATTTCAAATAACAGTTATTTTTTGTCTCTGATTAAAACTGTTGTTTACTCATAGGAGGAAGTACCTTCAGCGCTAAGGTTTTGGAAGCACTCGGTTTGAAATTGCAAACAAACATGATGCTTTTAAATTTTATACCTGCGAAAAAAGTGAAAGAAATATTTCGTTACTTCCTGCCGATTATTATCGAAATAACTATATTTTTATTGTATCGGTAATTACCAACTTTTATCGATTTTTATGAAGATTTTAGGGCTGGAATTGTTTTAGATTCTTGAATTCTAGTAGCCAATGTTTACTTTATTAGAGATAAGAAACTGAAGTAAAAATTCGTACCTAGAAAGAACAGTGAAAAATATATTTGTCCCAAATATTAATAACATTAATCATTTTCATTTCTTAAAGGTCAGTATGTTGAAAACTCGAATTTAGTTTGACGTCATTGTCAAGTGATCAAAATTCGCCTTAGGACCTTATTCAAAACGAAAGGTCTTTTAGTTGGTAATCTTTATCAGCAATTTTCTGCGAATTATTAAGTAAAAAGTTTAAAAAAATGTGTAAGGATAATTTGATGAGGGAAGTAAAGTGTTTTTTGAAAATACTAGAAAAATAAGCCAAGTATAATTCAAGAGAAGCGAACATTCCCACAACAGCCGGTTCTATCGCACCGGAATGACCCGGGTTTTTTCACCCGGCCAAGGGCTGTTATTTCAGTGTAACCCTGTCCAATCTGGGGCAGGGCGAAGCACTGTTAACAACAACAACAACAACAGAAGCGAGCATCGGAATTGGCACAAAATTATTGAAAAAAATTCCAAACACATAGTCTTCAAAGTCAAAAATATGAAACACTAAAATCACTTTTTTAGACTCTGTTATATAGTCCCCAAACTTGTGAGTAAGTAAGGAATATTACCGATCATATAAATCGAACTCCTATTTCAAGAGAAGAACATTAAGGGAAGAGTTTAATTAAATAAAAATATTTGATGCAATTTATCTCCGAAGAGATCAAGACCGAGCTTATCCATAAATTTTTTTTTTAATTTCATAAATAAAACTCAGCACAATGTAAAACCAACTGCACGTTTGCGCTGCTTCTAATTTTGCCCACAAATTTGCGGGACCTACATGTTTTATGCCGACTCCGAAAGTCATCTGCAAATGCAGATAAATTTTTTTTGAGAAGCTTTTTCAGAGCAAAATTACACTCGGAGGGTTGCCGACCACTGCCGAGGCGCTTTTTATGAAAAAAACTTTTTCTAAACATTTTTGATGTTACCTGTCCCGTTACTAGAGTTTGAGAAAAACAAATGATAAATTTTGAACATACATAATCTGTAATTATCTAAAATAAGTCCCATATTTGAATTTTGAAGACAAATATGTAATAACTCTTTTTTTGCAAAGTTGGCAACTCCATTTGTATAATATATATACATAGTTGACTTGTGTGGAATGTGTATGTGAATTTTTTTTTCAATTCGTGCTCATCGATTGTAGGGTTGTGAATAAATAATTGATTTTTACTTTAATAAATTTTTTAATTATCGACTTTCTTAATGGTAAACATCAATTTTTAACAAACTGGTTATAATAGTTATACATTTCAAATCGATTTCTTCTTCTAGTTAAATGTTAGGTAACATTGAACATTTGTGGCAAGTTTTTTCTATATCCTTGAAATCAAAAAATGGTCAGCTCTTTAATGCTTCCACATATTAGATGTATATTGGAACGATTTTTCGTCATCCCTTGTCAATTTTTATTTTGTTACAAACCGGTTTCGGCGATCCGCCATCTTCAGTGTATGTTTTCCTTCTGATCTGTGTCTATCCGTTGTTATGTAGTTATAGTCTGGATAGACACAGATCAGAACGAAAACATACACTGAAGATGGCGGATTGCCGAAACCGGTTTGTAACAAAACAAAAATTGAGAAGGGATGACGAAAAATCGTTCCAATATACATCTAATATCCACCCTGTCGGAAAAAAAGAAAATCAAATCAACTCACTTCCACATATATTCGTATTTACCAAAAATTACGAAACGTAAAATAAACAAAATAAACTGATTTACAGGTGTCTAACGATTTGTTTGTTTTTTTGACATTTAATTGAAGAAAAAACAATTTGCAAATTTTCACCTGAAATAAATTACTTTTACACACACTCCATCTTCTTACGTTTAAGCACTTATTTCGAATGTATTTACCGACGCACATCCTTGCTCCATTGACTTCTGAGTTGACGATATTTTATATTTACATATTTGTTTTCATATAATTAAGTCAATATTGTAAATTTTCCAATGCATCAGCTTCTGCTGATATTACTTGCTCATGTGTGTTGTCGACTGGTGAATAAATATTGCCTGTTAAAATCGGTGTGGCATTGTACATTTGGTGTTAGACTGGTTTAAAAGAGTAAAATTAATTGTTGTTTTGCTAACTGATATTGCTATTAGTTACATTATAATGCCGGATACTGATACAGTATTCAGTTTCTTTGAAGAATCCACGTTTATCCACTTTCTATATCGGTTAATCAAAAGAGGTGGAAAAATGTCATGGCAACAGCTGACAACTTTTCCCAAGGCGAATTCATATACAGGTGATATCATAAGAACATATGACCAGCGGCGCCTAGTGTCAAAATAAACAATTTATATGCAATTTGACAGGAGAAGCCGCGAAAGCAAGAACAAAACACATGAAGTAGGTGTGTGTATACAGCAATTAATTCGCCGCGGTATAAATTGGCCTTGACCTTGCCTATAGAGAGAAAAAATTAATTTGGCGATTAAATTTTGTGAATAAAGCAGACCTGTTAAATTTGATTAGTAATTAGTAATCAATTAATTAGACGACTTTTTTAATTGGTAATAATTATTTTAATTGTTTTTCAAGAAAAGGCAATTATTAATTGATTACGATTAAAAAAAATCTAAAAAAATGTATAAAATCAAAAAAGTTGTTTTGATTACTTTAGATTATTTTTGATTTTTTCAGTTGATCTGAATATTTATGGTCGTCTTCAAAAGTAATGAAAAAAATCGAAAAAAAAATTGTCTCAAAAATATACAACCAAATGACTTATGATTAATCGATATAGAAAGAAGATAAACTTCTTCTTCTTTAAATGGTCATCTAACCGCCTGGGCGATTTTGACCGTCCAACATAGCTCGCCAAAAGGCTTTGTTGTTGAATTTCATTGGAACGTTGTTTTATGTGGTGGGTCCCAAACCCAACGCACAACCCGTTTCACGGGAGGTTGAGTTCTATTACACGTTTGTATAGCGACCCGCTTGATCCAAGACAGACACCCGCTTGCAGCCGCACCACATGGTGATCAGACGCTGCTGTTTGAACCCCCCAGCAAGCCCTTAAACCGATTATGTCGGAGTGGCCTTACCAGGTTGTCGCCTTCTCACGTTTAGCTCACCACCAAACGGGTGTTCGGTGGTTACCCAGAGGATACTTGGGCGCAAAGCCCGGAAGTAGTGAGCTGCTTGAACCGCATGCAAAAGAATCGCTCTGGCCATTCCCAGGTGAATGGCGATCAGAAACTTTCCCCACTTGCGTGGACTTCTGCACACGGCCCCATCTTCCAAAGAAGATAAACGTGGATTCTTAAAAGATAACAACGTTTTTTGATTATTTCTGATTATTCATGATTTTCTTTGATTATTTTTTTTTTAATTGGAAAATAATCATTAAAAATTGAAAGGAATTGGTAATCAATCATTAAATGGATTCTCAAAAAAATAATTAATCAATCACATGATATTATTTTTTTAGAAAAATGCGTGAAAATATAAATTTTTTAGTTTATGAAGCCAAAAAATATTTTTCAAGAAACTTAATTTACTAGCGATGGCAGTTCCGCTTTAAAGATAAAAGAATTGCGAAAATATGCACTTAAATACTTTTAAGCTATATATATTCTTCATAGTTTTGATGGCACGAAAGGGAAACTAAAAAAAAAAATATATATACATTAAATTTTGTTTTGTAAAAATTTATCAATATTTAAAATCAGCTTGGGTAAATCAGAAATTGAAAAGTGCGATTCGGCAACCTTAATATTTATATTATAGAATCTGTGTTTTTAATAATTTCCATTTAAATATAGCGAATTCTATAACAGAAACCACTTACAAAATAATTTAAAATTTTACACATAGTTAGGAAACCTAATTGAATTTTAAAAAGTGGGCATCAAAATCTACAACCTTTTTGGCAGAGCTTGTAGAAAATTTTTCAGTACGTAATTTTGTAGCCCCGTCAATTTTAGTTGAGTGATGTGCAAGGGAGAACTCGCTCAAACGTTTTTTTTTGTACAAGACGTTCAAAATTTTCTTCCATACAAAATTAAATCTTATTCATGCGTTGTATGGAAAAATCACTCAACGCCCTCGACGAAAAAAATTCTAAAAAACCTTGTAGGTCATCTCACCTCCTTCTTCCGTAGATCAACCACCAAGTTGCACGAGATTACCCTTTGCGGATTTTAGTCACCTCTTACGACCGGCATACCTACCTCGGGCATATTCTTACCCCCTAACCCGCAGTGGCCAGTACCTTTATCTCATTCACAACACCTCTTCCAAGCCGACTTCTTGCAGAAAGCACAGTATTTATTTGGGTATAAGGATATAACTTCTTTATAGCCAGTTTTGTTGTAACCCCCTAAAAGCAACTTTTCCAGTCTGACGCCTAGCATGTCCTGCCAGTACTCCTCTTGTATTCTTTTCCACTTCCAGCCTCAAAAATTCTCTGATTCTCTTCAATCTGTCTGTAACCTGTGACCCAAGCTAACAATACTGTGCTACAGGTTCTTAAGTGGCCTAAACTGTTTAAGCCTTTCAACACTAGCGCTGTTTTGATCTTGCAGATGGATTATTCTCTACAAAAGCTGAAAACTTCATGAAAGTGCCACCATCAGTAGAGATTTAGAGTTTCAGGTACTGCTGACGTTTTATTTCTACATCATTTATTGAGCAATCAATCTTTACTTCAGTTTAATCTAGTATATATGATCATTAGGGTAGAGGTAGAATTTGTACTTTATAAAAGGAGGAAGTTGTAAAAAAAAAAAATGTAGATTTTAATAAATATTTTGAGTAAGCTACTCGCCTTTTAAATAAATATTTGATGGAATAGGGTAGTTCCAATCAAAACAAATTAGTTTAAAGGTGTAGAAGAATTTATAGGGTGTTTTGTCGATGCCAATGGAAAGTCAGAAGTTGAAAAATTGTTTTCTTGATATCTTTGTTACTTAGGTAAAAACCCAAAAAATTAAATGCACTTTCTTTCGTATTAAAAATTCAAAATTTTAAGGAACCACACTCGAAAATTTTTTTATAATCTTTGCGAGTTTGGACGAAAAAAAAATTTTTCTTTCAAATTCTACCCCAAAGCTAAGCAAAAAATACTCACCCTCATGTAGCTACATGTGATGCGAACATACTTTAATCGATATTAGCTCACATCCAATTTTATGTGTGAAATTTTAAAATGGCAAATATAAGTCAAAACTATGGAAAAGTTTTGTCATAAAAGCTAAGTAGCATGTATGGTAACTCGCTGGGTTGTACAAACGCGTTAAGCGCATTTCAAGTGGTACCACACAGCTAAAGCCGTAAAACTTTTCTTATAAAACAATATATGTTTGAACATAAATGCATATATGTATGTGCGCAATGCGCTCAACACAGGCTCGGATTATTTTCAGCGTATGAAAAGTTTTTCGTGTAGCTGACACATGCAACAAAAGTTAAATTCTAACAAACTACTAACTTCCAAAAGAAAAGTTTATATTATTAATTTTAAAAGTGAAATTTGTGGTAGAGATTATTTTCAATGATTTTTGATGCATTGATATACACAAACATATGTACACATGTGTTGTTTAGTATATTTGATAAGAAAACTTTTGTATTGCTCTAGAAACTTATTAGATGGATTTAAGTTATCGGTCATTTATCGTTTGCTTGAGCAAATTTGGGTGGACAAATGCACGCTTATCAACTAAAGTTTTGTTTTGAATTTAGTATTAGGTTTCGGTAGCTTTTTAAAAATGTTTTCTTGTTCAATTAAAGGCTCAGTTAGTACTTTATATTATAACAGATGGAAGAAATAAATGTTAAAATGAATACAGAAAACGATGGCGCAATGTCTCTCTTTAGCAAAATTTTTTAGATATGTGTTTGAAATTTAGTATGCAGGATACTTGGAACTCTTTCCCCACAGTTATATGAAATCGGACGATAACCGAACCTAGCTTTTCGATATCAAAAATCCCGAAAAAAGTGTAAAACGAAAATACTTGAGTACTTGAAAATGTACAGGCCGTAAAATCAACAAAAATTGTTGGTACAAAAAAACAGAAACAAAAACCGAGAGCAAGGGGTAAGACAGTTCTGCTGATCATGATCACACTACTAACTGCCAGATGACGGGGGTTGTTCATGCTTATGGTAAAAAGAAGAATAGAATTAGGAGTTTAAGATGACATCAAAACCAGCGTATTGTTAGCTTAATGGTTGGCAATGCGTGCCAAAATGTCTCTGAAGAAGAAGCCTAGCAGCTTCCGACATGGATCTATAAGAAAAGCTGTGGCGGTTGACTCTAAAATTTTTTCTACTCTATTCAATTAAAAAAAAAAAAACTTTGAATAATTAATTAAAAAAGATTATTAAAAAATAGAAACAATAACAATTTTCATAAAAATTAAAATGTCAAAAATTATTATTCTTGGCCTTGAGCTTGTTTCATGAATACTCGAGATAATTCAGTTGACAAAAAAAATTAAAAGTTTGGTATATATATTGAGTTAATCATTTTATTGACGGTTTTTGCAATTTTGGAAAATGGGTGCGACGCAGCCCACTTTTGATTAAGTCAACTTACCGTCTAATTATTCATAACAAAAGTCGGCAGTCATATTATTATTATAACAAGAAATGTAGAGTAAAGACTGCAGCAACTTTTATTTAAATTTTTTTAGGTCACAATATCTCTTCGCAAAATAATTTTATATCAATTCATCAGAGTTGTCTGCTCTACCCACTGAGGTACGCCGCACACAAAACTGTGTTGAGAAAAATTCAATGACTTGCAAAATCTTTCAAAAATAAATGAAAACAAAATAAAATATTGTAGACTAGTTTTTTCAGTTAACAGCCCTATGCTTGAACTGTAACAAAATTCAACTCAATGAATATTGTTATAATTGTCCCAATAGATATGTTTAGGTATGCTTGGAGAAATTCTAAAGCTTTTTCCATATCAATGTCACTATTCTTGTTATGATCTACTGAGTATGTAATAATGCTCAACGAGCTTCTGGAAGCGTTAGGAGATGCTCTGGATGCCCTTTTTGTTGAAGACCCTGTTATAAACTAGATAGGGTCGATTTTGTAGTAGAAAGGTTATCCAAAATTGCTCTTTGTCATAAACGGATTTTTTCGTTTATTATTATTATCTGAATCGTCGTGACCAGGAGGACCCGGCATAGTTTATTAAGGTTGTTTAATGGATGGGCAGAGATAGCGATATCGAGCGTAAGCCTCTAAAAACAGACCAAAAATAAAATCGCAAGTTTTATTTCACCTCCCTTTTGATGGCACCGCTCTGAAATGAGTCTTTATAGAACATAAGTCGAACATACAAGTTAATATGGAGCACTCTGGCATGTGGTTGCATTTGTGACTATGTATGCCTGCAAAAGAATGCAAGGTAAAAAGTGAGGTCTGAACCTAGAAGTCATTGCATAGGTGTGCAAAGAAGTTAGTCGCCCGATTCTAGCATACGGATCAATGGTGTGGGGGAAGACAGCCTCGGTGTTGTACATTGTGAATATGTTGCAATTAGATTATGCTCTACGCAGACTCTATTCATTAAATAAACATTTGAGAACCCTCTTAGAAGTCGAGAGTTAAAGCTTCTTAAAAAACGCACGTTACCGAAAGTTAACACTTATCACGGGCCGTATCCTTCAGCACTGGGTTAGCTAGCCTTATAATAGGTGTTTGCAGTCCTATCCCGTGGTTCTCCTACAATTAAGGAAACCGTATCCTCATCATATCTGTTCTGATGTAGCTGCAATCTTCCGGGAGCAGGATGAACGGTAGTTCACCTTATATATGATGTTCCAGCTGTCGCAGCATAATAAATTTCTGGGAGAACACTTTCGGGAGCCTCTCAAAACTCTGTTTTATTAAGCTCGGGAAACACCTCAAATTTCTAAACTCGCCTTTGAGAATTCGGGAGTTTTTTTTATTATATCTTTCATTGTCCAACTTACAAAATGCAGTAGCAAAAACAATAACTATTGGGGTCACAAGGACTCTCCACTCTAACCAACCATCAAACATTCGTATTAAGATCTACATTGTGAATACGTTTCTGTATGCATAATTATGTACGTACATCCATCATACATTTTTTATAAATAAACAATTTTGAATTTTTTTCACAATTTTTTCTTTATATGGTGAACCACAGTGAAACAGTGAGCCAGCCGCTGAAAACATGCTTATTTGACAACATGTATATGAAATAATTCGTATGTCAGTAATTTGTTTTCATTAACCCTTTGAAAACAACTGAACGAAAAGTTCACAAAGCTCCAGTGACTATTTCACATACGTTTCGTATGCGAGCTTAAGAAATAAATATACTCGTATATATATTATGTGGTTCTCCCAACTCACAATTGCCTCAATCCTTTCTTTACTTAGTCCTTGTGCTAATCAGTAGGGCCATAAAATTCTTGCAAGCTTTCTCGCCGAACACACCTAAGGATTGCCACATACATACTGCATTTGTTTTTGAATTTACCGTAATCTTCCCTTTCTCAATAAATTGGTTGAATTCTACTGATAGGTAATAAAATTTCTACTTCGAAAATTTCCGATCCCTGTAACTATACGTATTAGTAGCACTGTGCAAATAAAACGATTTGCGCACCATGTATTTTAATATAATACAATGTCAATATCTTTTCTTTTTCTAAATTGAAATTAAATTGAAAGAAAAAAAGCTAAATAAAATTTGTAAGGGTTAAAGCAACCGACATTTGATGAGAATTTTTAACTCATACATTCAAGCGAATTGTCAAATAAGCATGTTTACTTTTTTTATTTTGGCTACTTAGCTCACTGGTACACTGTGTGGTGAACTTGAAAAGCTTGTCCGTTATCATTGTTGGCTGTGCATACCTACAGGGTGGCTGATGAATTTTGCTACATTAAGAAACTCAAATAATTTTTTTTTCAGTGTATGGAATTCATTTTTCTTTTATTCATGTTAAAGCTCATTAAATTGTATTAAATATAGCTTAATTAGTTTTAAAAATAATGGAATTTAAATGCCCCCCTGCTCGTCGATGCATGTGCGGCATCTTACCAAAAAGTTGTTCATTACTGCTTGGAGAGTTGAGACAGGAATAGCCGCAATTGTTTCTCGAATGGATTGCCTTAGTTCATTCAAATTTGTTGGTTTTGCTTTGAAGACTCCCTGTTTGCAATAACCCAACAAGAAAAAGTCAGGTGCAGTAAGGGCAGGCGACCTGGGTGGCCAACGGAATGTGGAGTTTCTGGATATCAGCTTATTGGGAAATTTTCGTCGCAATTCTGTCATAACAGGTTGGGCTATATGAGGAGCTGCACCATCTTGCTGAAACCACACAAAGTTGAAAGAAATTCTCATTCGGCGTAATTCTGGATAGAAAAACACTCTCAACATGCTCAAGTAACGGTCTCCAGTAACCGTAACGGTGTGACCGTTTTCTTCGAAGAAGTAGGGCCCGACAATGCAGCGTGATGAAACTGCACACCACACTGTGACACGAAGTGGATGCAATTCCGTCTCATGGAGTATCTGTGGGTTGGAAGCACTCCATATTCGACAATTTTGTTTGTTTATGTTGCCGTTTAAATTGAAATGGGCCTCGTCAGACATGAAAAGACAGTTCAACATGTTTCCATCCTCTTCCACCTTTTGAAGCATCTTCTGGCAAAATTCCAAGCGAATCGGCAAGTCTGCAGCGTTCAGTTTGTTGGCCATTTGAATTTTATATGGGAATAAGTCCAAATCTTTGTGCATAATTGACTGTAATGACTGTCTGCTTACACCCATTTGAGCAGATAAGCTTCTTGTCGAAACACGTGGATTGTTTTGTATGGCAGCAGCTACAGCAGCGATTGTTTCCTCCTTTCGAACTGAAGGGTTTCGATGGTAAGGTCTTCTGTTGACTGTCCCATGCTCGGCAAAATTGTTTACAAGTCTTATTATGGTCCATCTGCTCGGAGGATTGCCGCCAAACGTGCGCCTATACTCTCTTTGAACCGAAACTACGGACTCCAGTGCGTGATAGCGACGGACAATCCAAATTCTTGTTTCAGTGTCCCAGTTATCCATTTTTGTTAAATGTAAAAGTCAATCTGCAAATAAAAAAAAAATTAACCAGATTCATTAAATAGAAAAAAAGTTATTTAATTTTTTTTTGGTAGCGGCTTTCATTAGCCACCCTGTATAACAATTTCGAGTGACAAAATTATATCTATTGAACTATAACAATTGTTAAGCTGAAATTTTTAACCGTGTACGTTTTCTAAAAACTGGGTGCAGCCACCAATTTCAATACTATTTAAAGAGGTATCGACAAAGTTAGAAATACTACAGTGCAAGTTCTGTAAGTGAGTTATATTAAATTTGTTGCTGATACTGACAGCTAGGTATATATTTTTCGGTTACACCCGATTGAAGATTTCTTTACTTGTTTTCTTTTGTATATAATTAGCACTCAGGGCGAGCCTAGTAAGGATCAACTGTAAATTCTTTGTGATTTAGGTAAAAACCCAAAACACAAGGCCAATGTAGCCAAGCAATCCAAACCTTCCTCAACCTCTCTTTGTCCAAAGGTCCGGGAAGTGGTTGCTCAGTTGAAATGTCTCAAAACTGTAGAGGATCATATGAAAAGCTGGGAGTAAAAAGTAAACCAACAAGTAGTAGTATAAACTCAACAGCTGATAAGATTTTTTTCTTTTTAATTTTCTCTAAACTGTGTGTTCATTGATAGTTGGAACTTCTTTTAATCAGCGCAATCTCTTTCCCGCCCGGACAACGTGTGAGATCGAGTCAGCCAGAAAATCGATTACTAAATTAAATTTTTTTTTTTCAAATATAAGCAGGTTAATTATTTACCATTGTTTTGTTTTAATGCAAGAAAATTTTACTATTTCAACATTTCGATAATCACATTAGCTTCATCATGGACGAAACTGTATTTAATTTATTTATTATCTGTATTTAAGGATAAATCGATTAATGAAAAATAATCTATTTTTGTTCATAAATCAATTTAAAAAAAAAACTCCACCCCACTAACACGACTTCCCTTCCGTTTCTTTCTTGTCTGGCCTTTGTAGTGAACGTCGGCAGGCATTTCATTACTGAATAACCCAAATCACTCTCTTACAAATTAATCATCAATTGGGTTGATATAAGTGTTGGTAATCTGCCAAATTTCACGCTCCGCCGACCATGCGTTTTATTCATGATTTGATTAGTGGCATTTATTTTAACTACAAAACTCCATAACCTAACCACATAAACAACTAATCCTGCGCAAAGGCAGAACCCCCGTTTGTACTAATTAATTAACCATTGGTCTATGAAAAATGAACGCATAAATTTCCTCACCAAGTAATTAAAGATTTAAAATTGGTTTAATTAGCAACTTAGTGATGATTTACAGCGGGGACTTTTAATGAGTTAAAGCTGAAGTAAGATGAAGTTTAAATTAAGAAGTAGGCAATTCTCAGTTGCAGAGCTTTTATTGACTTATTTTGCTTTGTTAATTTATTGACTCTTCTTTACACACCGATGTACATACAAATATATGTATGTGTGCATGAGGTATATTTGGCTAATCGGTTGTTATCTTCACCATGGCTTATTTGCATCAACGCAGGAAGTCTTTTTTAAAGTAAATTTTTGTTCTCACTTTTACGTACTCTTCGCTTTTATTTATGTGTTGGGCCAGTATGAATTATTATTTGTTTGCGAACGAATCGAAAAGAATTTTTAATTGCAAACTTGCTCTTGCGCTGACAAAAATCCTTGTACGTCTGAAAGTTTGTCTGCAAACGAATATGGAAATGAAATAAAATTTAAGTTTTTATACTTTTCCTACCCACCACTAGTTTGAAAGTGAGAAGAATAAAATTCTTGTCACTTTTCAATTAAATACAAAATATTAATATTCAAATTGCTTCTGTTTGCCTTGTCATTGTTTATGCGCCTTAAATTATGCAACACAACGAAAACATGTTTGTGGCTATAGCAGGGTTATCCCTAGAAGGAAAAATTTTAAAAGTACCTAACTAGAATTGACAAATAAATGAAAACTGAAATAATTTAAAAGTCACTTGAATCAATAGCTGAAGTCTCAGTATTTGACGTCATTGCATAGGATAAGGTTGGACGACTGAATGGCTGATTTAAATATACGTCTAGGTTTTCTTGACGTCATTTTGAACTGTTAACTGTTAACATCTTTTGGCAAGTCAGGCCCTTTCTTTTCCTCCGACACAAAACATTGGTCCTGATAGGTATGATTCATGGGGTAAAGAATTCTCATGCCAATCTCGGTCTAGATCATAGACCTAATAGCTCTATCTCCTTCGATAATCGTAGATTTACTACTACGTACTACCCCATTACGTAAGCACCTACATCTCTTAAACTTAATATTTAACATAGAACAAAAACTGTTTTTCATGGACATTTAAAATTTTCTTCACCTCTCTATCCTTAAGTTGTTCCGCTTCATAATTTCCCTTTCTATTCGTTTGTTTATTCTTATTTTATTTCACCGTTTTCTTTCACTTTTGCCCTTTCTTTCATCTTCCTTTATTTTCACTTTTCGCTGTTATTTTTCTTCCCGTTACTCTCTTTAAATTTCCTTTCCTTTCTCTATCTATACAACTTAATGAAACACTTTCTATTAATTTTTTTTATGTTGTATTATTAAATTCTATATAATTCATTTTATTTTATTTTATTTTTTTTCACATTCATTTACTTTATTTTATTTAATTAATTTTTATTTTATTTTAGTTTATTTTATTTTATTTTGTTTATATTACTTTACTTTACTTTATTTTATTTTATTCTATTCTATTTTATTTAATTGGTTTTTTTATTTTCTGTTATTTAATTTTTTTTCATTTAATTTTATTTTGTTTTATTTTATTTTATTTTATTTTATTTTATTTTATTTTATTTTATTTTATTTTATTGTATTTTATTGCATTTTACTTTATGTTATTTGATTTGATTTTATTTAGTTTTATTATTTCATTTTAATTTGTTTAACATATATCTAACAACAATTATTACAGAAACAAAACTAACTTCTTTCTTTAATCTGCTAATCACTTGACCACCAGGCGGGTTTTATTTCACTGATAATATCTGCTTTGTTGGTTATTAATTTATACGAAATCGATAACTCTTTTGAAAATTGTGAGAAAACAGGAAACTCGTATTGAAGAGTTTAATATATTTGAAATGTGTTGCAATTGAAGTCGAAGTAAATACTTTTTACAAACCACCACTCTGCCAACTATACCGTCCGGAAATTAGTAAGCGCTAGTACAAGTACATTCCGGAACTTGTACGCGGATTAATTGATCTCGCTGTACCTTAATGTTTTCTCTCCATGCTTGGCTGGGAAAACACAAGCCCAAAAATTCTATACTTTAAACAAAATTAGAGCATCCAAACCTACATTCTTTTGGCACGATGTTTCCCTTTAAGGTAATACCGCTCCACTGTTTTTGACATAAATCAGAATATGTATTTTTAACTCTAACGGAAAGGACAAAATACGCACTGTCGAGACACAAAAACCATTAGATATAATAAGCATATTTAGTTCTGGTGTTTGTTAAGCTAAAGTTGGGGCTGACAACCAAACGAAGCGGAAGCTCGGAGCATCTCATTGTTGTTTGTAATCATGTTAGTGCTTTGTAGACAGATGAAGAGACATAAGTAGATATGTATGTTTAAACATTGTTCGCATGCTAACATGGAGAAGGGAAACTAACTTAGGAAAAGCTAGTGAGCTAGTATCTATATATTAATAGGCTAACATTTTTTTCATACAATCCATTGCCAGAGTATATCTATATCTAAACATGCATCATTTCAATAAAATTGTATTTTGATATATTCGTATGGATCAGCAGCGGTGCATAGGCATATTATGTTTGATAAATAATGATTCATTTATTTGTAATAATTCATTAAAGTTTTCTGCATAAAGCCAAAACTGTCAACTACAGTATCTGACTGCGTTATTGTACATACAGTAGTATCGCAAGTGGTAAGCGTTTCGGCTAAGAAGTTTACATTCCAAGGTTCGAGCCCAGGTTCTGTACAACTTTTTTTCTTTTTGTTAAATTTAATTTGTTTTTAAATATGTATATGAAAACTTCCTATCATGATTTTTTTTAAATTTATTATTTTTTTAACCCAATATTTTTCTGTGTATGACCTCTATATTGGAGTGGAAAAATCAAATTTTAGCAAAAAAAACCCGAGAAAATGTTTCAAGTTTGTCAAAACAAAATACTGAAAAAAATACCTACATAACTTCATGAATTTTTTAAGAAATTAAAATTTTTCTCAATAATATTTGACTTAGGTAAACATATTATAAAAACTTTATATATCACAACCCTATTCCGTCGGAACGAGAAACTCAGTAGGAATTTTTATAAATTTTATTATTTCTATCGGGGTTTTCCGATGAGACGGAACGACTGATAGACCCTATATTTGAAATATAAAAAGGCGAAAACACAGTTTGTAGCTTCTTCAATTTTCTATTTCTTCAAATATTTTAATTTGTCAAAGGGCAGACATATAACCCGAACCCTTACATATGTAGACTAACTTTGAGCAGTTAAGATGATAACCTTCCTTAAAAATCAAAATGAAATGTGTTTTAACTATATCTAAGATGTAAAGGAAAAATTGAGAAAACTGCCTGTATATAAAAAAAAAAAACCAATATGGAAACCGGCGTCACGCTAACATTGAGAAATGTGTGGAACTTCCAAATGAACGTTTCATTCATTTTCAAAAGCCATATGGATATGTATGTATACTCCTAATGGTGGAAATATTTTCTGAAGCAAGCATAAGCGTCTCGGGTGAGACGCGTGCGTTCCACGGTTCGAGCCTAGGTTCCGGACAATAATTTTTTATTTTTTTTTATATTGAATTTCTTACCTCTTAAACCCAATTTTTTGCAAAAAAAAAACCCGCAAGAAAATTACTAAAAATTTGCCGTAACAAAATATGTAAGATAAATACTTACATGGTTTTATGAATTTTTTTTAAAGAATTTGTTTTTTTCTGATTGATATAGGACTTAAGGTAAACGTATACGCACAGCCATAACAAATAATAAGTTCAGGGCATGTACATATATATCCCAAAATATTATTGAAATTATATAAAAGTCAATATGAAATGTCTTTAAACATGTCTAAATTGTGGTTAAGGAAAAAAAATTTTCCCCCGCTAAATGGGTTTAAAAAAAAACAGACCCAAAGAAAAATTGCTAAACTGACAGCACTGTCTGTATATGCAAAACAAAAAAACCAAAACAGAAACCGGCGTCATGCTCATATTGAGAAATTTAATACACACGTACATAAACAGACACCCATGCTGACATTACCTGCTACCTACTATAAATGCAAGACAAACGACAACAACAGATCAGAACAAAAATCGACACTGATGATGGCACAACGCCGAAACCGGTTTGTCTCAAAACCAAATTTGACAATGGATGACGGAAAATCGTTCCAATATACATCAAATTTAAGGAACTTTAAAATACATGCTAATTTCATTTTCAATCAAATATGTATATGTGGACCCGCTCCTAACGGTAAAATATTTTAATTCTCTCACTCATGGAGCATATTGAGTTAAAGTAGTGGCGTCGGTGCGTTCAACTCATATTTCATTTGCTCTCCAAAAGGTAGAAATATTTTCATTCTCTTACTCATTAAGCAAATTGAGTTAAAGTATACACCGGCGTCGGCGCGTCTGTCCAATTTGATTTTGAGCGAGAGTTGCCCTCCTCTATACTGAACCAAAATCTTTAAAAAAATACCAATTTGTTTTCAACATATCTCGCGCTCTTTATTGCAAGCAATAGTTCAAAATTAAAATTTTTAGGGAAAACACAATAAAAGCCAAATTTTTTTACTAGAACTCTATTATAAAAATGAGATTCAAAATCCTCCAAAGTCGCTGCTGTTCACATAATTCAAAATTAAAATTTTTTTTGAAAACGCAATCAAACTTCTATTTTTTGTAAAATTCTATGTATAATGAAAAGGAGATTCAAAGCTATTCATGGCCACTATTTTCGGTCGGTTATTTAGATGCACCGTAAAAGATTTGCTTTTCAACATATCTCGCACGTTTATTGCAAACAAAAGTTCAAAATTCAAATTTTTACTCTATTATAAAAATGAGGTTCTTATAATTGAAATTTTTTTTCTAATGCACAATCAAACTTCTACTTTTTTTTTTGGAAAATTCCATAATTAAAATGAGATTAAAAGGTATTCATGCCCTCTATTTTTGGTCGAGTATGTAGATGCATCCTAAAATCCTGAAATCCCTAAGTGTGTATAATAAAATGTAAATTTTTACTGTTCATAAAACTCCAATATTAAAACGGGAGTCCAAACCAGCCATGGCCGCCTTAAAATTCAAAATTTCAGGTCAAAAAGAGAGCAGAGTCAAAATAGGAAGGTGCTTCGTTGAGTCGGAATTGCTAATTGGAAGTTGTAATTTTCTCCCGGTAAATGGATTACAAGGCAGCCCTGCCTGTATACTAATAACCAAAAAATTACAATATGGCAACCATGTCTAAACGGTGGGAATATTTTCACTCACTCAGCACATTGAGTTAAAGTAACCATCATATAAAGGGTGTTTTTTTTAGGGGTATAGAACTTCGAATTGAAATAAAACACAAGAAAATCGTTTTAAGGTCCATCAATTTGGCTTTATTGGATAATTTTATGCCATTAATGTTTAAATATGATTTCGGGCATGTGGCCGCCGCGGCTGGCTCGAATAAAGCCAATTCTACAGGTCCAATTTTCAACCACTTTTTCGAGCATATGGGGCCGTATGTCGGCAATAACGCCACGAATGTTGGCTTCCAATTCCCCTAACGTTTCTGGTTTGTTGGTGTAGACGAGCGACTTCACATATCCCCAAAGAAAATAATCCAATGGTGTCAAATCACACGACCTTGGTGGCCAATTGACAGGTCCATTCCGCGAAATTATGCGCTCATCGAATGTTTCCTTCAATAAATCGATTGTGACGTGCGCTGTGTGGCATGTAGCGCCGTCTTGTTGGAACCACAACTCATCCACATTCATGCCATCCAATTCGGGAACAAAATAATCGGTTATCATGGCTCTATACCGGTCTCCATTAACGGTAGCTGCCTCTCCAGCATTATTGCGGAAGAAGTATGGCCCAATGACTCCACCAGCCCATAGAGCACACCAAACAGTCAGTTTTTGTGGATGTAATGGCGTTTCAAGGGTCTCATGTGGATTCTCTTCACTCCAAATGCGGCAATTTTGCTTGTTGACGTAGCCATTCAACCAAAAATGAGCCTCATCACTGAACAAAATTTTGCGATGAAAATCAGCATCGAAATCAATCTCATTTTCGGCCCATACACCAAAATCACGACGCATTGCATGGTCTCGCGGCTTTAATTCTTGCACAAGCTGGATCTTGTAAGGTCGCAAGCCAAGATCTTTGCGCAAAATCTTCCATAAAGTTGATGGACAAAGCTCCAATTGCTGTGCACGGTGGCGAATCGATTCATTCGGGTCCTCTTCAACACTTTGCTCTACAGCGGCAATTGTTTCTTCGGTGCGCACTGTTCGACGTCTCTGCGGATGCGTATTATCACATAGAGTAAACGTAGTGCGAAAACGATCCATGGTTAACCGAATTAATTGCTCTGATGGACGATTATGTCGACCATAAAATGGACGGAGCTCACGGTAAACTTCGCGAACTGAACCATTATTTTCGAAATAAATTTGCACGATTTGCAAGCGTTGTTCTTTTGTCAACCTGTTCATGATGAAATGGCAAACCAAACTGAACATAAATGACATTAGAGTTGCCAGATTTGACCACAAAATGCCAGTTTTATCTCTATTCGAAAAACAAACCTGTAAAAAGAACACCCTATATATTATAAGTCTAACTATGTTGTTGGTATATGTCCATCAAATCCAAGTTTTTTTATTGAAATATTGATCGAATCTGAAAAGAGTGGTGGGGCTAATGGTGGACTCTCAAACATTCCTAAGGAATGTTTTTGCCATCTCCTATTAATGATTACCGGTATTTAATGGACTGATTTTTTTTCGGTTAGTTGTCAAATTACCCACCGTTTAGTGTGAACAGACTTTTATGAAAGCGGCCCCAAATTACTCAAATATATATAATTAATTTCAGTAACAAAAATTTCTCAAATATTTCGGCCTCTAGGCAGTGCTGGAAAAAATATGAACAGAGGATTTAATAACTTAAACTAATTTTAGGTGGTCGAATTTCGACCACGGGATATACTAGTATACATTATATAGGATAAATAAAACGCATGTTGTTTGGCAAAGCTTCGGCCGCTATTTTCTCACCACACAAATTAAACGTTTGACAACCTCATCATTTAAACTTACATTTACATAATTTATTGTGAACGAAGCAACAATTTTATTGAGTTTTGCAATAATGCTCAAATATCTTAACTTTTATTCTGTGTATGCAGGCGTGTAATAGTACTCAATTACTGATAAAATTCCAGTATTCTTATTATAGAAGTTTTCGTCCTTTTTAAGCTTATTAAGCTGATACACAAGCGCAACGTAAGCCGAGTAACGAAGCAAATTAAGTTACTCTGAATAGTGTTAGCACATTGATTTAGGAGAATGACACAAAATTAAATAGAATTCAATGAGCGTAATAAATAGCTAAAGCTTTGCCGAAAGTAGAGAATTTTAAACCAAAGGCCATGGATAAAGCTGAAGCCTATATTTTGGTAATTTTTTGTTTTTGTGAGACAAATTGAAGCCATTAAATTTTATCAGGAAAGCCCATTCAAATTTGTATGAACCAAACATGTTAAGCCCGTTTTATTCATAAGCCTTAGCAAACAAAGACATAAAATAAAATCTAGAATTTTTTATTTATTTTGAAATTTCCTTTAAAACTCAAACATGAAGGAAGTGTTTCTTGTGAGTTAGTAACACAAATTTTAGGATTGTCCCCTAAAGAAATCAGTGCTGCCAAGATTAGCATATCGCTGATAGTTTTCTCCCATAACCATCATCCTTTATTGAGGCTTAACCGCCACAAAAGTTGGGGTCAAAGCGCTCCATCACTTTTTAGCATTAACTTATGACAATATTTTTCCTACATGCTGGGCTTTATCAACTCATCCTGCATACCGCCAAAATATTAATGTCGACAACTGTGGCTAGAGGTTGTACGCATAACTCTCATTATCAATAATTCCAATCATTTATCATTAACGTAAAACAGAAATGCACATTGAGAGTGGAATGCTTGTAAAAGTAGACTTAAATAAAGATGAAAAAAAAAATTTCGCGAGTCCGTCAAAACCAGAAATATTTGAGATTTATTTATGTTTTTCCCCTTATTAATGATAACTGCTTTTAAAATCAACGCTATCAAACTCATCTCACTACCTACTCATTCACTTTTACTAGGACGATTTGTCCCTCTGACCTACTCTTGGCAGACTTTTACCTTTGATTGCCGCGGCGAAGTATGAAGTTTACGCTTGGTGACAGCTAACAATCAATCAATGTATTCCCATGACGATCCCATTTTGCTTAGTTAGCGAAAATTACCACCATTCATTTTAGTTTAGTTTGCTTTGATTGTTGGTGTGGGTACGTTTTCGAAAGGGCGACGTTAAATGTGTACATCTGATTTTCCTTGTCGCACTCCTATGAGAGCATTTATCGGTTTTTGGATAATTATTCTCAGTTGAACTCCAATTAAATTGGCTACTATGACTTCTTCCTGCAAAATGACGGATACGCTGACCAAGCGTAACTGATTACAAACTTTTAAAAGCCATTAAATTTAATTAGGAATAGAAAATAAAATAGACAAATTTCCCAAAAAGGTAAATTAAAACAGCCAAAGTACAACTTGTCCACGGTCGACAAAAGATATATGGAAATGCAATGCGGTCTACATTTGCTTAAATAAATATTTTAAATGAAATACTCATTTAATTGAAATTGGCGTAACTGCATATTTCACTGAAAGCTTTTTTGTTAAATGTTGCTTCATGGCAACAATGAATTGAATTGCGTACTTATTGCAAGTCTATGTGTAATCCATTGCTTGCCTGTGCTCAAACCAACTAGTTGCCAACTACTTCGAAATTAGTATGAGCACCAAGCAAAATAAGATAACATAAAACAAAATAAACCAAATTAAATAAAATAATATAAAAAAAAAATAAAATAAAATAAAGTAGAATAAAGTAAAATAAAATAAAATAAAATAAAATTGAATAAAATAAAACAAAATAAAATAAAATAAAATAAAATAAAGTAAAATAAAATAAAACAAAATAAAATAAAAAAAAAAAATATTAAATAAACTAAAATAAAATAAAATGACATAAAAGAAAAAAAAATAAAATATAATAAAATTAAATTAAATGAAATAAAATGAGTTAAAATAAAATAAAATAAAATAATATAAAATAATATAAAAAAATAAAATAAAATAAAATAAAATAAAATAAAATAAAGTAAAATAAAGTAAAATAAAATACAACAAAATAAAACAAAATAATATAAAATAAAATAAAATTTAATAAAACAAAATAAAATAAAATAAACTAATATAATATAATAAAATGAAATGAAATGAAATGAAATGAGTTAAAATAAAATAAAATAAAATAAAATAAAATAAAATAAAATAATATAAAAAAATAAAATAAAATAAAATAAAATAAAATAAAATAAAATAAAATAAAATAAAATAAAGTAAAATAAAGTAAAATAAAATACAACAAAATAAAATAAAATAATATAAAATAAAATAAAACTAAATAAAAAAAATAAAACAAAATAAAATAAAATAAAATAAAATAAAATAAAATAAAATAAAATAATATAAAAAAATAAAATCAAATAAAATAAAATAAAGTAAAATAAAGTAAAATAAAATAAAATAAATTAAAATAAAATAAAATAAAATAAAAATAAAATAAAATAAAATAAAATAAAATAAAATAAAGTAAAATAAAGTAAAATAAAATACAATAAATAAAATAAAATAATATAAAATAAAATAAAATTAAATAAAATTAAACAAAATAAAATAAAATAAAATAATATAATATAATAAAATTAAATTAAATGAAATGAGATGAAATGAGTTAAAATAAAATAAAATAAAATAAAATAAAATAAAATAAAATAAAATAAAATAAAATAAAATAAAATAAAATAAAACAAAACAAAATAAAATAAAATAAAATAAAATAAACTAAAATAAAATAAAATAATATAAATAAAATAAAGTAAAATAAAGTAAAATTAAGTAGAATAAAATAAAATAAAATAAATTAAAATAAAAAATAAAATAATATAAAATTAAATTAAATAAAATAAAATAAATAAAATAAAATAAAATAAAATAGAATAAAATAAAATAAAGTAAAATAAAGTAAAATAAAATAAAACAAAATAAAATAAACTAAAATAAAATAAAATGGCATAAAAGAAAATAATATAATATAAAAAAATTAAATGAAATTAAATGAAATGAAATGAGTTAAAATAAAATAAAAAACAATAAAATATAATTAAAAAAATTAAAAAAATTAAATAAAATGAAATAAAATGAAAAAATATTTAAAAAAAATAAAATAAAATAAAACAAGTTCTTATGATACTCACAATAATATAGAGTGGAGCTGTAAGCAAAAAGAAATATTCGTTTAAGGAAGTGGTCGCTATGGACAGAGTTTCTTAAAAAGTATGGCTCCCGACGCAGAAGTACCTACACATTTATTTACCGATCAAATTTCCCTCTATGCTGATGTTCTCAAACTAAATGAAATAGTTAGCAGCGAACTTGCTTGTACTCAGACGTTTCAAAGCCAATACAAAACAGTTAGATATTTTCTAACCCCCAAAACCCGACGCTCTCTTCACTACGCTTCTTTATATGTATGTACCGTGCGCACATGTTTGCATTTTAATTATAAAAGTACATACGCACTACCTCCGTAACGCACCCGCAAATATTTTGCTTAGATAAATAAACAAAAGCGAAGTAATTAAGAGGTGATGACGTAATTGTGTTGAAGCTTCTCATTAAATAAATATCGAAAGAAAGCCAAATAATTAAAAAGAATGTAATTTATATTCAGAAACCAATGTTTAGATGTGTATACAAGAAACTGTATTTGTAAAGAGCTGAAATGGATGGTTAATGTCAAGTGGTACAAGGTTTCCTCCACAAGTGCATTAGGGTGCCTACAAAATCGATGGTTGTAGTTTTTAAGATGTGGTTGCTTAATTTGATCGCTGTGGTACTCCACAGCTTCCTCAAAAAGCTTAGAAAGTAAAGTTCTCAAAACACCATTTTAGACTCAGCTTCTACTACAATTTTTAATTCAGCCAAAGTTCAAGACAATTGAGTCAAAGATTTTGTTGACGACATTCAGTTGTGCTCTACTTTCTATTAGCTCCACAGACATGCTACACATTAAATACGTATTTAATGAACACATGCCTGCCACTACCACTAATGGTTAAACATCTGGAAAAAATTGTAATTTCGTTCGAATGACCTGTTTTTTTTCTACCCGGCCAAGGGCTGGTATTTTAGCGAAACCCTGCCTAATCCGTCAAGTCTAATTCGTGAATCGCGCGTACCAAAAAAGTGGGAAATGTTCTTGGCGAAATTCACTTAGGCCCGGTTTTTCAGTACAAGTTCAACTCAATTCGTCAGTTAAACTAAGCTTAAACTTGTTACGCAGTTTTTCAGTCAACTTTAAACGAAGTTTAAACGTAATTTAAGCGGCCAATTTGGCAGGGTTAAACTCTAGTTAACCTGTCAGCTGTTTGCATATTTGATGGTTTTGGTTGTGAAACAATAAACTGAACGCAATTAAAAAAGGGCGATATTTTTATATTTAATTAAATACTGGATATATCATCTGACGAAAGTGATTATAGTGATGCAGAAATTAGCGAAATCCTAACTATTACAATACTGAGGAAAAGCAATGGCGTTGAATATGTAAACAAATGTAATCTTTTGCCGTATCTAGATAAAAAAAAAACCAATGTTGCCGTATAACAAGCAAATCTTAAAAGCGGCCTTAAACTCTCACTGAAAACCCGCTCTGCAGTTTAACTGGAGTTTCAATTTATTATTTAAACTGAGCTTAACCAAGGACTGAAAAACCGGGCCTTATTGTTTTCCATGCAAATTCCAAAAATGTGAGTTTCACCACGGTTGGCCATGGTTGGTAGGGAACAAAAAATCATATTTATAGAATTTGTATGGAAATCGGCAAGCGCCTAAAAGTGTGCAAGCTCTTAGATCTGAAAGCGAACAAAATTGCCGATATATTACTACTTTTTTAGTAAGCGCGACGCGCTCTTTATCCTGCTTTATACCCATTAGAGGTTGGAGATGTAATTTTGTTGGAATCCGAGTTTTTACCTCGGGTGAAGTAGTTAGCCATTGGTGGTAGAGCTAGATATATAAGCTCATAACCTGATAGAGAGGACAAACAAAATGCGTAAACCAGAAAGATTTATGTTGAAGGCTGAGCGCATGTTTGTTTTTTTCATAAAGTTACTTATTGCTGTAAGAATGTACAAGTATATAAATACCGTGTAGTCAAACCAACTATTTGCGAACTAGTTCGAAACAGGTGTGAGCAACAAGCCTGGATGTTAACTCTCACATTTCGTACTGAAATATAAAAGTTGAAATAGTACAAACAATTTAAGTACACAGTATTAGACACAGCATATAAGTATTCGTCTCACATGGGCAAGGTCCCAAGATTCGACTACTGGTACTCAAAACAGGAACATTTTAAAAAACAAAAAAAAAACTCTACGTGGACTTCTGACATTTTAGCAGCCTACTTAACTTTGAATTTTTACTGCTACAGGCTTAGATCATTTTGGAGTAGTTCAATAGTTGTCAGTAAATTCTAGTTCTGTATTGGTATGTTTCCTGAGTAGTTTTGTGTTTCACTGCAAGATATGCCCATTTGTCTAAGTATGTTTGAAGATTCACATATATGTATAAATGCATATTGAGGGCATGAATAAGGACATTTAGCTCAGTTGGAAGTATCACCATAACTTATGTTCTAATTAAAATTTCCTTCATTTACATTTACACGCAATGGGTGGCGTTTACTTTGTCTACCACGCTGTCAGAGCCAGGGGCGCATTAATTTAGAAAAACCCACAATGTTTTCACTTTTTAACTAAAAAATAATAAACATTTTTTCCGTTTTCTTTAAGTTTCATTTTACTTTGTAGCATATGATTATTAGGGATTTTCTGGTTTCTAGAATGCCGCGCACGATTTAAAGTTATATACGAGGTGTGTTCAAAAAGTATCGCGAATTTTGTGTTTTTTCAAAAATTATTTATTTATTCATGAATATCTATTTTGTCCCCTTCAAAGTAATCCCCATGAGATATTATACACTTGTGTCAACGGTTTTTCCAATCTTCGAAGCACTTCAAAAAATCATTTTTTTGTATCTTGTTCAGCTCCTCCTTCGATGCCGTCTTTATCTCGTCAAGAGAAGCGTAACGTCGTCCTTTCATGGGCCTCTTCAGTTTAGGGAACAAGAAAAAGTCACAGGGGGCCAGATCTGGGGAATACGGTGGCTGCGGCATCATTAGTGTGTTGTTTTTGGCCAAAAAGTCGCGCACAAGCAACGATGCGTGAGCAGGGGCGTTATCGTGGTGCAAAAGTTAATTTTTGTTCTTCCACAAATCCGGGCGTTTCTGGCGGATTGCTTCTCGCAAATTGCGCATAACTTGCAGGTAATATTCCTTATTGACCGTTCTTCCCTGTGGCAAGAACTCATGATGCACCACGCCCCTGCAATCGAAGAAAACTGTCAGCAAAACTTTCACATTCGACCGAACTTGGCGCGCTTTTTTCGGTCTTGGTTCGCGCGGCAGCTTCCATTGAGATGACTGAGCTTTGGTTTCCACGTCATAACCATAAACCCACGATTCGTCACCAGTTATGACCCTCTGGAGCAAATTTGGGTCGTCGCGGACAGAGTTTAACATCTCATTAGCAATGTTCATGCGATGCTGTTTTTGGTCACAATTGAGCAATTTTGGTAAAACAATAGGTAAAAATCGAAGACGATCCAAAACACGTGCAAGCAAAGCAGCTGTCAACAATTAACTGATCATTCAAAATGGCCGAGCTTGTCGGCATAAGTGAGAGACATGAGTACCAACATAACGCCACAAAAAATTCGAAATTCGAATATACGTAACCAGCGAAAATTCAAAATTCGCGATACTTTTTGAACACACCTCGTATAACGAGAAAGCATTTGATAGGATATTCAACTTCGTTAAAAGTCTCCTAACCAATCGTACATTTGGCGTTAAAATAAACAATAAGTTTTCAAACAGAGTAATCCTTAACAACGGCATACCACAGGGCTCTCCTATCTCAGTCATTTTTTTTTTCATAAACGCCTTTGATGAAATAAGCGACATCATACGAATTCGCCATTTAGAGCATTCCATCTATGCCGACGATGTTTTATATATATTTTCCGAAGTTCTTGACGATACTGCCACCTGGTCAGAAAGCTCAGGAGCTAACATATCGTACGAAAAGTGCAAGTGTCTCCAAATTTTTAGAAAGAAAAACTGCCAGGACAACTACTTTGTTTATAAAAACGTAGTTATCAATATCCTCAAGGACCTCAAAGTCCTAGTTATAACTTTCGATAAGCGAATGAACTTCAAAAGGCAGTGTATAGATTTAAGAAAAAAGCTTAACTCTAGATTAAATATAATAAAATATCTTACTTCCAAGCACAACAAAATTCATCGTGAAGTACTAATTAACGTAACAAAATTCTTAATACTGGGAACTAGTGACTACGGATTGCCAGTTTATGGACAGTGCGCTAAAAGCACAAGAGCACTTTTGGCTGCACCATATCATGCAGCTGTTCGGCGAAGCCTTCGGGCTTTCCAAACTACACCTATTAAGAACTTGCTAGCAGAGTCTGGCCTCTCAACAGTTGATGAACGATTGAGCGAAAACATCCTAAGGTTGATTCCTAAACTTTATTTCATAAGCAACGCAATGCCTTACAATGACGTGAACAAATTTCTTAAAAGCAAACGTCCCATGAAGAGACCTTTGGCAATATCAAGCGCTCTATTATATGCAAACAAAAAAATTAACTCTGGACCTAAACCAATTCTTGCAAAAACCAATAACTTCCCAACATGGCCGCTATCATCTACTACTTTTGTTACTGAATTGTTTGACTACCCGAAACAAAACACTACCCCGACAGTTTACCAAAAAGTATTCTTAGACATCAAAAGCAGATTCAAAAAGGATGGGTGGAAATTCCTATTTACGGACGGCTCTAAATCACCGGAGTCCACGTCGTTTGCAGTTGTTACTAAAGATGGTAGGATTACAAAAAGAGGACTCTTTTTTCCGCAAAACTCAGTATTTGCCGTGGAACTGCCATACATTTCGCTATCAAACACGCTGCAGCAAGCAAAGGTAAATATATAATTTGCACAGATAGCATGTCATCACTTATATCGCTCCAGAGTAGTCATAGGAAAGAGCCACTGGTTGTAAATTGTATCGACATACTAATTCGACATCGATCAAAAATTAAAATTATGTGGGCACCCGGACACTGCGGCATACGGGGAAACGAGCACGGCGATGTCGCTGCCAAGGACTGCCACAACTCTCCTTGTACGCATTTTAATCCGCCTATAAAAACAGATATCACACGAGAAGTAAAAGCACATATATACAAGGCTTGGCTGTCGCCACTTGGCAACAGTACAACCACTGCGACAAGCTTTACAACCAAAGTCGCAACAAGGCAATATTCTCCGCATCGCCATCAGCTGACCACTTGAAACTCTACCACATTCTTAAAACTTGCAAAAAATACAAAAATGTCAGAGTCAACTTATTAAAAAATTGTGATCCAAAAGACCGTCTCAATACACCTAGCGTAGAAAACATAAACACTATATACGAATTTATATACCAATGTAAACTTTTGCATCTACAATACTAAAAGTCGTTATATAATTTAATTCTAAGGATAATTTGTACTTGATTATAAAATCTATTAGATACAAGCCAGGCCAATAGCCCATGTTGCTAGTAGCCTTTTTATGTAATTTAATTATTTATAATTAAATTTCAATCAAATAAATAAATTAATATATATAACGATGGGTGAGTGCGATCTTATGCTAAGTTTACATTTTATGATTCAACTAAATTTTTGAAGCTTAAGCCTGATACCTACTGTTAATCGTCTGAACAATATGGTGGCTCAAATATCAACAGATATTACAATTACAAAACAAAGAAAGAAAATATGTTGACCCGAGGAAATTCTAAATTATATAGAATTGTTTGTACTAGAGGAGCGGCAGCCATTATTCTGTCCAATAATCCACTTTTCTGTATCTGAAAAAGAGACTGTTTCCCTCTCATCTATAATTTCCTATTCTATGCTCCATATTTCCCTTTCTCCTCCTTTTCCTCTTTCGTATCGTCTTTTCTTTTTCTTCTTATTCCTATTTCTATCGCTAAATCTCATTTGAATATAAAGGGCCACACCCACATCATCCAGTGATCCGTATTGTGATTTAAAGATAACTTACTACTAAATAAGTCCGTTATGAAGTTTGGACATAAGAACGATATCTGAAGGAGTTATTTTTGTGGTTATATTTTATTTTAATAGCTCAAGCAGTTTTCGAAAAACTGGAAAAAATTTTAACTCGGAGAGATAAACTTTTTTTTAGTTTTGGTAGTCACTGTGTTTCACATCTATGTCCTTTAAAATTTTAGTAACTTGCTGCGAAAGTACTTAAAAGGATTTATTTTGAACCGTTAGGTGGCGCTGTAATATTCCAAATGGCTGCATATCAAATATATTTCTAAAGCAGCTACAAACTTTAGTAAAAATCGTAGTTAAATATAATCGAATTTCTTTTTCACATATTATGTACGTTGTTGAAACTGCGAAATAGGTACGTTTGCAATAAAATTGCAAATGCTTAGCAATACAATTGAGATAATAAGTTTTTAAATTTTCCTTTTCCGCTATATATCAAATGAACCTCTGGTGCCATACAAATCACTTTGGACACTTCAGTGCGTTTATTTCGCATTTTCCCTGCTGTTACTGTTTTTGTTGTTGTTATTGTCGTTGTAACTTTATTTTGTTCTATTCTTAAAATATTTTATATGGCTGAAAAGGTCCCGTAAATAAAAATATCTTCACAAATGCCCCAGATAGAGGATTAGTTTTTATTTTGCAAAGTGATGGCAGCAGATTTCGCGGCAAACTCTAAGTTTCATATCTTCAGGTTATTGGAAACTTTGCTTAAAAATGTATACGGTTCTGACAAAGACGAAAGCAAGTTGCTATAACACCCTCGCCAAAGCTGTCAAGATTATTTTGCTATTGTTCGCTTCAGAATGACCCAACTCATCATTTAGAATCAAATAAACTGACACAAGCTTAAACGTCCACAAGCTATAGCCACTAAAAGACAAAACGTGCGGTTTTGAAAATTCTCGGATTGGTCACTTAACATGACTTCGCACTCACCCATTGATACACTTAAAAAGTAAAAGTATGTAAGAATACACAAAAAAAGATATTGGTTACATGTGATACATACAAACTATGATCTTAGTTTGTAAACATGACTAGGTATGTATACAGGTAAACTAAAAATGTAGAAAAGAGAGCAAATATGTTGCCCACAAATTGCGATACAGTTTGAGAGAAACAACGAAAATTTATATTATATTTGACATTGTAAACTTTCACCCACATATGTGAACATTAACACTGAAGAGTATAAAATTGCTCAAGTCAATGTTTGTCCCTTTCTTGTTTGGCCGCTCATTTCCATTCGAATTTTTGGAATTTTAGGTAACTTCCCGTAGAGCTAGACACTTGAAACTTGTAACATAGTTCCAAACTCCGCGAAAATGCAATGTGAACTACAAAAATATCCGGTAGATGGCGCACGGAGCGATATATACAGAAAATTAAATTAAAATTTGGTATCTTGCAATTAATTTTTAAGTAACTTCCCGGTAAGCTAAAGCATTGAAACTTAACACATAGATCAATAATGAAATTCCATTCAATATCCTATACACAAAATTCAGCTAGATGGTGCCCTGATCTAGACAAATGAAAATCGCTGAAAAGAAGGGGAGAATCTTGCAATCGATTTTTAAGTAACTTCCCGGTGAGGTAGACTGTTGAAGGTTGCATCAAATGGTATGTTCGTTATTAAAGAAAATTAAAGTGAATGAATATTTCTGAACATTACAAAATACAAGGAATGATAAGTATTTGTTTGTTAAAGAAAAAAATTTTACTTATTTCTATTTTCATTTGCGTTCGAGACATCTCAATATTAAAACTAAATTGAAATACCTCAAAAAATGCTAAATCATTTCCATCATCAAATTATGTTAAAATGTTGTCATCATCAGCATACCCATCACCAACACCAACATCATTACCACCATCATCCGCAAAATCTGGCTACATTAAAATCACTCAAAATGCCATTTAAATAAACAACTTTCTCTGAAACTTTTACATGCAATCAACATTTTTGACAGATGTTGCTGTGATTTTTTTTTTTTGCGCATAGGCGGCTTTGTCTCTTTATTTCTACTCGCATCTAAGTAATTATATACTGACTCTGACCATTTGTTTTTTCTTGTTTTGTTACCATTTTAGATGGTTGTCAGTTAGCGCTGACTGATGTTTCTATTATCTGAATTCTACTAATTTTATTGTACGCGTTACGGTGTCCAGCATGTTTTCCTAGAAGACACTCATAACCGCTAGATTTGATGATTAATATTACTCAGTACCTGGGCGACCGAGCATTGCTCGACATTTTCATAGGGCCATACAGTTTAGTTTGCTTTAGATACTCATTAGTAAAGATATTCTGGATGTTTGTATAAATGATTTTACTAACCAGAGGCGAACTTTTCAAAAAGAGATTTTTAAAGCATATCTTGAAAAGAGAAGGATGTTGAATGTTTTTTTTAATGGTAACAAAGTTTGAATACACATAATTACTCCATCATGGCTGCTTAAAAAAGTATTCCCCATATTTTCGACTAGTCTTTAAAATATTTCTTGCTGATTTGTATCGTTAGAGGCTGTCGATTGCTAACAAATAATCGATAATGGTTATATTTGTCGGTTAGTGCTCTATGTATCGGTCAACATTCTTTGATTTTTCTTTACTTTTCAAGATAAAATTATCCATAACTTTTCGTATTCGGTACATGTACTTCTGTGCTGGGTTTTTGTTGTTGAACAAAAGTGGCAACCCTACTTAGAAATATTTTTTCGTAATACGCAGGAAAATACCTCTCGTTTGGTACCCATATTGGCATCTTTTATTTCATTTAAGGAAAATATCAAATAGGTGGTAACTCCGTAACAACATCCTATGTGGCAAAACTTAGGTAAAAATTCTTAGAATGTAATACACTATGTACATACAAAATTTCATCAAAATGGGTTTAGCTAGTATCAAGATATTTTGAATATAAAAATATACAAGAATGGATCCTTAAAATTATAAAATATCATAAGCCCAGGTGGCAACATTAAGTGGAAACCCTACTTAGAAAGGGTTTTCTTTAATATACAGGAAAATGACTTTCCTTTGATACAAATATTTGCTTGATTCATTTCATTTAAAAAAAAAATTAGATAGGTGGGAACCCCGTAAAAACATGCTATGTAACAATTCCTAGAACGTAGTACACTATATACATATATACAAAATTTCATCCAAATCGGTTGAGCAGTTTTCTAGATAGTCTGGATATAAAAATTACAAGAAAAGCTCGTTTAAAGTTATAAGATATATGTTTATACATTTTTCTGCTTCTTCTGAATTATCTCTTAGGTGCAATGTTCATATTTGCTTAGCTCAAAGTCAGCTGGTTCCCTTTTTCTCAAAATAATTTTATTAAAAAGGTATAAATAACTAGTTGCTTCACTGCTTTGCTCTACCAATTACTCTACTTGCAATTTTAAGCATGCTGTTTAGTCGGTTAATGGTATTCGAATAGACGCCGCACATCGGACAATCGAATAGTCGCTAAGCTTCGACTACTCGAGTGTTTGTAAAAAATCGAATTTCAGCAACCGATTTATCTGCAAATTTTTTGTGAAAACAAAGAATTCGTTATTAGCAAAGAGAGCTGCACTTGGCAGAAAAGCGTGACTACGAAAAGGAAGTTATATATGCTGTACGCGGCTAATCACCTGCTTAGAAACTCCATACGAGTCCTAGGCAATGCGGGCGGCTGCAGAGGGAGTGTTCGACACTTTCTATCTGCTCTCAACCCCATCTATGTGCCATGCGTATCGATGCTCCCATGTCCTGTGAATTCTGCAATTAATCTTCGTTTTATGCAGGACACAGACTTTCAATGAATCTGCAGAACTACAACCTTTCTCACCTATTACTAACATCAGTGCTTTGGCAGAGGCGGAATATCGTTTCCTTCTATGCTGCCATGCGCCAGAACCCCATGAGTACCTACAATAAGCTCGTTGTTATTGTCATTGTCCAGAGGACTTTTAGAGCATTGAACAAATAAACCTCCTAATGAAGTTTTCTTGGGAATATTTCGACTTACGATCTGGTCTAAACTCTATCTAGGCATATAAATTAAAAATTATTATGGACCCCAGATCATTATACATATCTGGGAATTACATATATGTATATACAAACTGAAATTAAAAATCTTCAATTAATCAAAATTAAATGATTAACCGATTAATCGAAAATTTGCAGTTAATTGATTAGTCAGAAGCACCAATGAGTATACCAAAATGACCAGGACAACGAGCTTAATCAATTATACTATGTCGGTATGTTCGTCTGTGTGTTTGAACTCAAGTTTGGCCATAAGAAAAATCTTCCTAAAATTTGGTATGCTACTGTAATTTTATCATTTGTTGATCATCATCGTTGATCTACGGATATGATGCCTGTCACCTCTCATTACCCATCTTCGCCTTAGTTAAGGAAGAAGGGGTGGCTTGACCTAGAAGGTTGCACTGGTCACACCAAATCGCTACCACGACAGTCGAACAGTACCGCAAGGGAGTACCGGAGCGTACCGGGTGCATATCCGGCCAAGGCCTGTCAATTCGGAAACACTCCTTAAACACGCCTTGTTGTTGTTGATGTAGAGATGCCCAAGGTCTTGGGAATTGCAGCTGTTGTGATAGTCATTTGTCCAATACGTATTTAGTACATAGAGACTATCACTTTGGACGACTGCCGTGGTAGCTACTAGAAGTTAATAATGTTATTATAGCCACTAAGTTGCGTGTCACACAATTGACGGTACATAGGAAGTCCCATAGGAAGGTGAGTGGAAGAGGTCCATTACGCTGCATTTCTACCACCTTCTAATGCTAGCCAAATTGCTCTGGTAGCTGTTTATTTGACCCCATTGATATTTCGGGTAGTGGATTTAAGTTGCCTCTTACGACAGTTATAAAGTGGGTATGTTCCAAGAACCCTAAACCAAAGGCATTGATAATATTGAAATACAATATTTCATGACGCAACTACAAACTCGCGATCTTGAAACATCTTCGGTGCGATGCTGAAATAGAATAAAATAATTTTAAACAAATTTTTTTATCCGAGCTCGCGCTCTTAGGCATTTGAACCCAGCCACATAGATCTAGTGAAATTTCTGAATTTTTTTTTGCATTCTTCACTAGTTAAATCAACAGTTGTAGATGCGATGTTTCTATGTGACCAAACATATTTGGAAGTATTACATTTCATCCTAACTTGAGCTTTTTTGCTAGTTTCATAACATTTTCATTTCAAAAGGAATCCTGTTAGGAAGATGTAGAGTGCATAAATAAACACAGAACTACATACATACATTTAGATTTCAACGATGATTCTTGTTTATTTAAACTCGAATGTGACCTAAATAAAATTTGAATGTGCAACAATTGTGTCATTTTGCTTTCGACACAAAACTCATATTTAGTTTGCCGCCTCAGTTGTTTATTTTTATTTGCGATCATCATAGTATTTTTCGCAGTTCGTTATAGGCTACCTGCTCCACCCACATTGGTGTGTAAATATGTATTCTGAAGGGCACTGTGTGTTTTAACATTTCACTATGAGTCAGGTCGTCGCCAATCGGCACTTTTGAATTGAATTTTTGCTTATATTAATGTCACTATTTATATTAGCATGTATACAAATATACACACATTCATACGTAAATAAATAGTAATAAATGTGGTTTCGCACTGTTTAAGGGCCAACCAGAAAAAATGTGCACCTTAAAAAAGACTTAGTACGTATAATCAAAATTTTATAAACTAATTTACTTTTCTTATTCAATTAATAAATGGTGATCAACTGTCTTTACTTTATATGAGGCAAGTTGAAAGCTCTGAGGGAAGTCGTATCCTTCTTCTGCTATAAAGCTCTTATTCCGCTATTGTCATTTTGGGTAAAACACTTTATTATTCGCACTACTATAAAGCAAACTAGGTGACTTTTCGCATAAAAAAAAAGTTTCTTTTGCCAAAAAGCTTTTTTTTAGTTTTCACCATAATCTCCATACAATTAGTCCAACGCATTTCATTTTTTGCATTCCTTCCAAATAATGTGATTTTTAAAGGCCCTCGAAATAGACATTTGCTGCAGTAATGACCTCTTAATTTGACTGGCGTCTTTTAATAATAATAATAATTCCCAAACTTAGTACCCACCATATCCCGCCCGACCGGCGCGAGGGGCGCATCCGCATAACGCGCGGATTGTTCGTTCGTGCCGAGTCGTTGAAAGGCTTTGGTTTGTTAATCGCAGCTAAGAAATACTTAGTTAACAGAATAAAATTATTGTTAGAAGTTAATCTGAAAGTCAAAGAATAAGAAACAATTAGTTGCTATGTATTGACGATAGAAAGAATTGATTTCTTTATGCTTAAAAGCGAGTCTGAAATATCAAATCTACCAGAAAGAGATTTCATCTTGCCGCAAACAGCAAAAAGGCTGATTTAACTCAAAATTGGTTCGGCTCTGTTTTAAGACTAAAGGGTTAAAATGCCTTGATGGACGAGACGGTACACTGAAGCTCACTTCACTTAGAAGAAACGGGCTGGAGAGTGAACCATTTAGCAATTTAGTCATAAAAACAATTCCAAGCATTTCTCTCCGACTAAAAAGTGTGTGAAGATTAATGAGCTTTAAACGATTGGTATAGGGTGGCAGATTATACAAGGGATCCCAATGAAAATCTCTTAAGGCAAATAGTAAAAACTGTTCCGCCCAGCTATAATGATTTGGAAACAAGAAATAATCCGAAAGAGCTAAATCTGGGCATTGAGCTTGAAATGTAGCATATCACATATGTTTAAAAGTTCATCGAAATGGGTCAAGTCGTTTTGAGATACATATAAAAGGATATGCAAAAAAATTGTAATGGGATTTTGTGGCAACCCTAGTTGGCAATCCTAACTAGATATAGTGTCTTGAAATGCGATGTAAAATACCTTTTGTTTGATACCCATATTGGCATGCCTGATTTTATTACAAAAAAATAAGATAGGTGGCAACCCCATACTTTCTTAAATAGCCTGAGTGGCAGCGATTAGGTAGACATTTTTAAAATAGAAAAAAAAGAAGAGCTAGTTTAAACTTATAATAACCGATTTTTTTCGTAACCATTTAGCGACTTATGAATAAAAATAGCAAAATTAAGTTTTTTCAAAATTACACGTGAACTTGCGAGATAGCAACCAAAATTGCGAGCGCTTAAATTTTTTTGCTGCTTTTTTTTTGTTGTTGTTTTCAATTCAAATATCTAGCATCTAGCATAATGCAAGAAACATAAGAGGCGAATGAAAATGATAGAGAATACGCTTGCTAGACGAACTCGTCGAAAGACGTTCGCAACATAATGATGCCCTTAGCTCTGATGTAAATAGTTTCAACGGGGTTTATAACATGCCTCTGTTGCAAATTGACTTTCAAAAGTCTTATATTTTAAACAAAAACCCGATCATTGATTTAGTAAAGTGAAATTGTTATTTTTTTTTGACCTGTCACAAAAGTTTGACACAGTCAATCATGCACAGCTGGCTTCGGATATGGATGACTATTCAGAGGGAGAGAAGAGTAACTCTGACCCAAATTTCATCCGGGTACTGTTATAGGTTAAACTCTTACCTATCCAGAATGACCGCATGTATGACAGGCATGCAGCTCGCCCCCTCACGATACCAATCATCTGATCGGCAGAGCAAGTTCTTCTAACACTAACCTCACTCGAATTCAATGTATTTTTACTTTTGATGCTATCTGCCGGAAATCGAACTTGAAAACTATAGTATGTACGTCCTCGACATTGTCATTAAATTTATGAAATTATGGAATAGAGCAATTGCGATTGTATATAAATATTTTTTTTTAAATTATCGTAAGGCCCTGTGCTCATAAAACATTGTGAGCGAAATTATTAATAATAAGGGACAAATGTCTGATTTTTTCGAGAACTGCGAATGTTTTCAATAAAAAAGTAAGAGATTCAGTATATTAACCAACTATCTAACCGCAAAGTCAATTTTATTTCAAAACAAAAAGTGATAAAAAAAAGCAAAAAAAAATGCTCTCTTGTAAAATTTGCTTTTTGCCCTTACGATAATTTCATGCAAAGGGGTCGATATAAAAGAAAAATTAAAATTAAAATTTTAGTGAGTGCAAAACAGCAAATCGACTGCGTCGGTTCCATTAATTCAATTTTAGAAATGCCTTATTAGGTTCACACAAGGGTATAGCTATATTTTTTAATTGAAATATTTGTAACAAATATATCTAATAATCGCCTACATCATTTTTGTAAGCGGCGCATGCTTTTGTCTGTCTGTATGTGCGCTGCAGTGTGAGGCGAGAGTAATGTGCTAGTGTATGTAAATGACTTTGAAAGTATACTTGACAATAAATAGCCACGCAGCGCCAACTAAGAGGATGACAATACGACACTGGTAGGAAATATTATTTGCTTTAAGTATGAAATCCGCTTAGCAGGCAATTGACAGACAAATAGGCAGGCCAACCAACAGACTAGGCTATGTGTTTAGTAAACAAGAGACACTGGTGAAAGAGGAATAAGCAAGCTCAAAATTGAATCATTTGTGTATATTTAGATGTTTTTATAAAAGTCCTTTCAGAATGCTGATAAATGACACCCTAGCTGAATAATCAAATTAACATGAATAATGTACTTATACGAATGGATGCATAAAAAGATGGACTTGTACGGTACATGCATATAAAAGTCTTGATGTGGTTGTTAACCTCGTTCCTCGATGCGTATCAATGAAAATATGGAGTATTTATTTTTTTGCTATATGCAGTGCGTTTCATAACTACCAGAATTGAACTTTTTAAGGATGTGCATATAATATGGACTACAGATTTATACTGTTAAATTAGAATGTCATTAGAAAAATATTAAAATTCTAATGATGTTTTCAGCTTGCCTAGAAGAAATGTTTGAGTTGAAAGCAGACCTGTTAAGTAATGATTAATAATCATAATGATTACCGGTTTTATTGATTATCTTTGGCATATAAACGATTAATTACCCATTGTTATCGGGTTTCAATGATTACTTTAATGATTATTTTAAAAAACAAACTTGATTTTTTATGATTTAAAAAAAAAATAATCAAAAACGATTTTTTTTATTACTTTTGATTGTTTTTGATTATTTTTTGTATTATTTCAGACAAAGATATGCACGTACATGATCGTTATTAAAATTTTGTACAAATTAAGAATACATATATAATATTATCACGTGAACGCTGAACCGGAATCCGGCAAAAAATCGTGTATCCGATTGTAGGAAATAAAGAAGGCGTCGGCAAAGTTGCTTGTCTCCATGGTTTAAGTACAGGAAAATGGCATTATATTCAGTTAAATGTTCAATGACAAGGTCGTTTTTCAAAAAGCATAGCCATCTTCTCATAAGGTTTTCTCTTATGGGGAATATAACCTCACGTCCGATAAAATCATTACAGCAAAACTTTTTATCTCAAGGATATTGCTTATAATTGAACTCCGTGTTGAAAGCCTCTTGCTATAAGAAATAAACCATAGTTTAACATTTTTTGGCGAACAAATACGAAAGTATCTTTTTAACACTAATATTTCTCAAGTATTTTATTATAAAGCATGCACGCACATTAGGCTGAGCCAAAAAATACATTTTCTGGAATCTTAATTGTTAATAGAAATAGGGACCATATAGAATGTGCATAGGTATGTGTTATGACAGCACCCCCTACTCCTGTTGCTTCTGAGTACTCCATGCAACACCTACGGTAGAGTACTTCTAAAGTTGTTACTCCATGGAGTATCTAATGAAAAGTACTATTCAAATTGCTCTATATTTCATATAGAACCACTTGCGCGATTTCATTATTTTTATAATTAATTTTATATTTATTGTAAACTCAGCCCAATAGCATTCGCAATGGTTGGGTTGTAAAAAGTTGCGGTGGCTCGCTAATGCCTTTTAAAGGAGTACTTCAATATAACAAAGACATAACAATTGATTCAACGGTTTTTACGGTTTACTACTAGTAATAACAATAATAATAATTTACTTTCGAGGAGATTAAGACCTTCTCTTCCAATGTTGTAGTGTGCTTCTTCTAATTTTCCCTGCGAAGTTTTTTCATGGAAGAAATTAATAAGAGGGTTGACGACTACTGGCGAGGGCGACCTTGTTTTAAAACCATTTTGATGTTCGCTGATGTTCGCTGTCCCGGTATTTGAACGTGGGATCTTCGGTGTGGTAGGCTTTTACACAACCACCACATCACGGAGGCTGCCACGGCTCATAACTACATCTTAAAAATACTCCCAAATGTACTGTTACATTCATATTAGTCTTCGCGTGCAATAAACTTTGATGTTTCTTACACCGGTATGACAAAAAAATCAAAACAAATAAAAAAAATACAAAATCAAAAGTAATCAAAATTTACTTTTTTCCAATTCGAATCAATTAGTAATTGCAGATTTCTGAAAACAATTAAAATAATCATTGATGACTGAATTTAAAACAACAAAAAACTTAGCAAGCAGGAACAGATTTTGCTAATTATTTTAATTTTTTATTGATATTGGCACGAAACGAAAAGTATTTTACTCATAATTTCAACGAAAGTATTTCTCGGAACGGTTCCCAACCAAAGTTGCCACCTTGTCATATTGGTTTATTTTCAAATGATTTTAAGTCAGGATACTAAGATAAGCCCGATAATGTAGCTGTTTTTCAGATTTTTATTAATGTTCCGGGATAGGTTGATGGGGGTTCCACCACTGTGATTAATACTACTCTTTTCCCAATTACAGTTTATTTTTAAATGCTCTACTGTCTTTGCCCTCTTCGCCCTCACGGCCGTGCCAAGTTAAACGACAGCATCCAATACAATCCACTCACAACCCCTTAGCCCGTATAGCTATCTCTCCCTCTGGTCTCACTGTACTCAAAACTGGTGGCATTACTCAAATAAGCTGTTTTTGAAACCTCAACCAACCAAAATATTTAACTATCGGTGGGTTGCTTTAAAATAGCGTTTACATTTCTGCTTTAAGTGTATGGCAGCATTGTTTCTTAGCCCTACTTAAGATGAGACAGACGAGAATTCAATGGTATCTAAGCCACTTTGCTTTGCAAAATGGTGTGCGATATGCTGTTCTAAAACAGAAATGCATTTTCAAAACGATTGGTGGCTTCTTTAATACTGCATTTATTCAGAAAATGTAAGTTTTTTTGTTCATCGGCCTATAATATTGCACTTGTCAAACCAAATTTCTCGCACGACAAAAATAACTGTTTCTTCTGACTCTGATCCAAAAAAAAATTTTTTAACACCAAAAGTCATTTATGGAATTTTCATGGAAAATAAAAAGTGCCTTAAAGTATGCAAGCCCTAAGATCTCACACCTACACGGAGAAACAGTTTCAACATGGTTAAAAGTAAAACTTTCCCAATAAAAGTGGCCACTTTTTTGGTACGAACGAGTCATTGTTTATACAGATTTTTTCCCTTTGGTATTTGGCAGGGTAAGGTACATAAAGTTGAGACGGTTTGCAAGGGTTTGGTATAATTTAATTTTCTGCTATTGGTTTCCAAGTTGAATACAATCAGTGTGTGCCCGGTGACAGATATTCGTCCTTAGTTTCACATTTTCACTCAAGCAGCATAAAATGATATAAATTTCTTAGCTTTGGCAGAATACCCAAGGGAATCTGAGTTACTTGTTTGCCCGGCTTTAACCGCTCAAAGGCGTAGATACTTCTACCTGAAAACTCAGTATCGTCCAAGACTAGTGAAACTGCTCATTTAGTTTGAGTTCCGATAGAAAATATTAATGATAATTCTCGGTAATTGCGGTGCCGATTAGGCAGAGCGAGATACAACACCAACAACAGGAACAGATTAGATTTTTGTGTACTCTTTATTTTTTCGGACTCCTCCACATTCCAACACCTTCGGAAATTTTGAGATGCCCTGGAATGCCAAAGAAGTTCAACACTTCAGCGCAGTTTTATATTTCATAGCTTCTGATTGCACTGCCTTTAAGTGTATATTGCTTCCTGGACTGAGGTATTCTACGGAAGTCTTTCCGCTTTTGCTATACCTTTCATCTGAAAAAACTGTATTATAATGAAAGTTGGTATACTTAATCTGTGGGACCGCTCTTTGTACTTTACATTCATACACAATGGCTGAGCTTGCCTATTTTGGTAATGTCAAATATTTCACAAAAATTGGGAGATGTTGGAAAAGGCGCTCTGATACCTCTCACAGGTCCCCCACACATGCTAACAACAGTAACAGACAATTTTTTCAAAAACAAATAGATCGTCCCGATGTGATTTATCATCATACAATTTCTAAATCGAAATACATAATCACTACTACAGTTTTTTTTAATTAAACCTTTTCTTGCAGTATAATCAAATTTGCTTTGACCCTGTATTTTTTATTTGTTCAACAACTTAAACCTGCATGTGGTGCACCGTAAAAAACATACCACACCTTTCGTAACATTTTTAAACTTTTTCGAGCTTCCGCGGTTGTGAACACGAATTACCATCAATTTTTACATGCAATGCATAAATGCTTAGCAGAGATGCCAATCCCGGGATGCTGTTCTTTTTTGTTTGTCAAAAAGCCCGGGAAATTTTTTTTTTCTCAGAAATTCCATTTTAAAATTTTCAAAAAAAAAAGTTTTAAAAATTTTTTAAATGTGCTTTAAGGATTAAAAAACTTCTGAAAAAATTTGATTACCTGTTTAATTTCCTATATTTTTAAAGAAATAACCCTACTTGTAATACATTTGTAGGTCAGATAATTTCTCCAACAATCGCCCCACTTTTTCCACGCTAAACTGTCCAAGCAAAATGTATTTCGGCACTAACTCCAGGATTTTGGGATTATAAAATCAGTTCCTGAAAATGTCGGGTTCATAAAACTCAACAAAAAAAATTATATCACTTGTCTATAAAAATGTGCTTTCCAGCTATACGAGTACACGCGTGAAAGCCATAAATTGTCGATGGTAAAAATGTCACGTACAATGAACATAAGTAAATGTTTTGTTTTAAAAATTTTCTTTTTTATTTTGGTTTTTTTGTTTCGGAAATGTTTTACGCGAAAACTTCTAAAACACCTTGCTTCAATTTTCCCTTTTCTGCTTTTAGATGTTTGCATTTATTCTTCGCATTTGAGCAACAAAGCAGCACTCGTAATACGACGTAAAATGCCGTAAGTAAAATATTATGTGTATTAAAGTTTAGAATATAAATTTATGGAGCCATTTAATAAGAAAAATATGAGAAAAATATTGAAACTGAAATGACATTTTATAAATTATTAAAGCATCTCAAATGTGAGTGTGCTTTAGATATGGTGCATTTATTTTTTTAAACCAGACAACCGAAAGTACAGTTTCGTAGTTTTTGTTTTAATAAATTTTTTTTAATTTTTTTTTTTTTTATTTTATTTCTTTTATTCAAGTATTCATGAAATGCGCTCAAGGCCAAGAATAATAATTTTTATGAATTAATTTCTAATTAATTATTAACAGTTTTTTTGAATAGAGTAGGAAAAATTTTAGAGAAAATCGCCATAGCTTTTCATATAGATGCACTTCCTAACCTGCTAGTATTCTTCATCAGAGAAATTTTGGCACGCACTGCCAACCATTAAGCTCCTAATTCTATTCACTTTACCATGTACATGAACAACCGCGCCAACTAGCAGTTAGTAGTGTGATCATGATGGATTTTTTGGCAGAATCTGTTTTATCATTATCAGCAAGACTGCCTTACCGCTTACTCTCGGTTTTTGTTATTGCTTTTCTGTACCAACAATTTTTGTTGATTTTACGGCCTATACATTTTCAGGTATTCAAGTATTTTCTTTCTACACTTTTTCCGAGATTTTCGATATCATAAAAACTAGGTTCGGTTATCGTCCGATTTCTCTGATTTTTTATAACTGTGAGTGGTTTGGCAAACTCTCCGAGTGTATTTCTGCCATGACAGGCTTCTCAGCAAAAATTCGTCTCCTTTGTAGATGCCGTTCGGAGTCGGCAAAAAACTGTAGGTCCCACCAATTTGTAGGGTAAATTCAAATCGGCACACCACAAATTGGAAGAGAAGCTTGGCGCAAAAATCTCTTAGGAGGTTTATGATGATATACCTGTTGTATATCGCGCCATAAAGAGAAAAAGAGAGAAAGAGTTCCAAGTATCCTGCATACTAAATTTCAATCACATATCTGAAAAATTTTGTTCAAGAATAATAATTTTTCACTTTTTAATTTTTATGAAAATTACTATTGTTTTTTATTTTTTTAATAATCATTTTTAATTAATTATTAAGAGTTATTTTCTTTTATTTTATTTTATTCAATTCAACTAATTGCCTTTAAACATATCGATTATTTTGCTACCCGCTGGCAGTAAAGATAAGGACTCGTTCTATGACAAACCCTCGCCCCACCCTGCCATTGAAACCCTCCTTCTAAAAATTAATTTACCGTAAACAAATAAATCAAACTGCAACCATAACCCAGGCTAGCCCAGTCGGTCCAAATAGCCGCTCGGAAAATCATTTTTGGGCAGCTTAGCGAGATCTGAGATGGAAAGCAGATCTACTTATTAAGTAAAAAGAAGAATTAAGCCAAAAATCCTGAATTTGCGGAGCTTGAGGTTTTAACTCTTTATGGCTGACAATTCTACCAAGCACTATGAGTAAAGTGGCTGTTAAAAAAACAAATTTAACTGGAGAAAACGGATTCAAATATTTGATGGAAATTTCCTCCTATCGACACTGAATTTGGTTGCCGAAGAAGAGCAACGTAAAGATGTGTTATTTGTTTGACGTTATAATATCTACTTCGACCCAGCCGTGGGTATACAGCTAGCTAGGACGGCCACTGAAGCCAACGTTTTTATAATATTGAGTTAATGCAATATTCCAACAACATTTACCGAGCACAAAGCATTGAATGAGATAACTTACAAACTTTTTACTTATAGGCCAAATAAAGAAAAAAGTTCGTGGGTTCTGAACCAAATTCTCAGCAATTGATTGAATAACGATGTTGTGAGTTAAAATGCGAAACCTATAGACTTTGTTTTTTTTGCTGGTATAAATAAACAAATTATAAAATGAGTTGCTATAATGGCAAAACATCAACAACGAATGGAAAACATATAAACAGCATTGAGAAGCTGCATAACTTAACGATTGTGTTTACATTCAACCAAAAAATACTCACAATAAACAAACATTGGCATTAAAGTATTATATAAATGAAGCAATTTTCACTTCAAGAAAATCGTGAGTACATTTTTACCACTTCAAACCGTATTTTATTCTATAAACAAAAAAGCCAAGCATTACAATAGTAATCACATACGAACAAACAGATATCTCGAGATTTGTTATGAATATATTACTCATACGCAGTGTAGTACCGCGTGTTGATTGAGCGAAAGTAAGCAAGAAAATAAAAATATAAGAGAAAACTCAACAAGTAAAATAAACATAAAAAAATCTTTAAAAGCATTCCGAATTAAATATTAAACTTACAAAATTCTTTTTTTTTGTTAATAAATCGTTTAGAAATAAGAGTTTTTAATCAAAACGGCACGTTGATAAAAAGCTTATAATCTAACCCTATACAAATTTTGAAAGAAAGCTTTTTATAAATTTTTTTTTTTTTGAAACTTCATCTAAACGATATGTTTATATTATTTAGCTATTGGAATAAAATGAATAAATAAATTATAATCATAAATCGAATGCTGTAACTTAAGCCAATTATTAGCAGATTGCGGTAGTGGTTAAGATGCAGCCAGGATTTTTGCTTTTTCGTCGTCATTCTTAAGTAAAATATTTTCTGAAATATTTCAAGTTGAAAATAGAAAAACTGAAAAATAGCTCTTTCTAAATTTTTGTTAACATTTGCATTTCACTTTTAAAGTGAAATGATTTATGACAGTTTGTTCTTGAAGTTTACAAAAAGTTCATATAGCGCTGATTGTATCAGGTTTACTTTAAATCATTTTTTATTTTTAATTTACGGAAATGCTTTCTGGGAATGAATGAAAAATGGTATAAGTAAACTGGGCCAGAACTAAAACTTCTTTTTGAAAATTATCTTAAACATGCAAATGAATGGGTTCAATAGGCGTTCAAAGTACTCAACGGATTTTTAAAAAATGAGCAGAGTGACCGGGCGTATTATACCCTATATATAGTGTTTGTAAAGTGGGAGATGCCACGCCCTACAAGAAAAATATGAGCTCTCCATACTATACCCACACCTTTCTATCCATATAGTTTTCGATTCAGAGAGCGAGTAAAAGGGAGAAGAATAGGAATATAGAATAAGAAAAATTTTAGAAAAAAGAACAGAGGAAAGGAAGATTCAGAGGAATAAGAATACATGAGTTGAAAATAAGTAGGAGGGGTCACAGAAACAGCGCTTACAGTGGCGTCTATAGATCTATCTGACCCCAACTTAAATAATTCTTCCATAAAACTTCATATTTACTTGCATGTAAAATACAGAGCATGCATTTTAAATTTTTTTTAAACATAAATGTGCACCAAAAGCACAATTATATCTGTGCTAGCTTTTAATTTACTTTCTTTGTCAGTTTATGCATTTGCATTCAAAAACACAGACTCAAGTGAGCTCGCATTCATAACTTCATCTCCCTAATGTTGTTGTTTGCCTGTACTAAAGGTTAACTGAGTTCAGGTAAAATTCAATTGAAATGAAAGCATTCCACTAAATAGAAATTCAAGTGAAGAAAAACATGCGAATAAATTCAAGGTGAAAAAAGCAAAACCAACGATAATACAAACAGAAGCATCGTAAACAAATGTGCAAATAGACACATAAAACCAGCATGCACACAAAGGGATTTGAAAACTTGAGAAATCAGAAGTAACGTAGCGATACAGAAAGCAGCAAACATTAGTTAATAAAAAGTAAGGTAGTCTAAGTTCGGGTGTAGGCTAATATTGTGTAACCACCTGTTGGCTTTAATAACAAAGTCGAGTTATTTGTTTCTTACGTGGCACTCAAAGCTTTGTTTTGCGAAATCTTTGGGGAGTATTGTCGAATTAACAGTCCTTGACCGGATTTGAACCCGGTACACTCCGGTACTCCCTTGAGGTACTGCCCGACTGTCGTGGTAGCGATTTATGTCCAGTGAAACCTTCTAGGTCATGTCATCCTAGGATGGGTAATGAGAGGTGAGAGGCATCATATCCGTAGATCAATCATCTAGTTGCACGTCATTACCTTTGTTCATATTAGTCGCCTCTTACGACCGGTATGCCTACGTCGGGCATATTCTAAACCACTAACCCGCAGGGGTAGGCACTGTCTTAACTCTTTGCGTAAGTTGGGCATGATATCAACAGATTGACTTCATTTTTGACCGTTTAGTTGCAACAAGTACTAGAAATGCGTCCAAAAATCTTCATGAAAATGGATGTTTTACTTACATGAACGGTACGAGCCCAACTTAAATTGTTATAACCAGATGTACTACTACTTAGGATACTATAGGCTTTTCAAAGCTCTTGTAATAAATAGCGAAATCGATTGAGTCATATATATCCGTCCGTTCATGCACACGAGGATGGATGAACAACACGTTTTTTCGTCACTTTTAATACGTCATTTCGGTGCTAGATACAATTTATGCTCCTTGTTTAAAAAATTGTAAACAACAAAAAGTTGAGCATGCAGAAATAATTATAAGAGCCCAGAAAATTGGTTGCTGTCTCGCAAGCAGTAAGTTCACATTTTATCTTTGAAAGAAATTCCAAACTTTGAAAAAAAAAAATATTTCTTATATTATTTATACGTCGCTAAGTGTTTACGGATAAAAATTATCGGTCTCTCATTGCTAGTTTAAATGTTCAAGGACTGATTCGGCAATCCGAACTCCATACAACAAAGTTATCAAAATAACTAGCGAAATCGATTGGTATGTTTCTTTTTTAAATCGAAATAAGGCAACAACCACACCCCTTTTTTCGATATCCGAAGTTTCGACAAAGTAAAAAATCAGATAAAAATAAACACAGAGTTGCTTATTATATTAAATTTTTACGTACAGTCTGTTGGGTAGCACTGGAGCTCCGCTGGTGTGACATCTGCTCTCCTCTTCTACTCCTACTACATCCGCTACCAGGCTAAGAAACCACTATGCGTATGCTTGCATAGCAGCACGATCTAGCTAGCCGGACATCAGGTGGTTCTTATGCCTCCGCCGCATTTAATCCCCACCATACAAAAGCCTTGTACCCGTTACAGACCAGGTTCCCTTCCTTTTCTCTTCGCTATTGTCGGCCTCTTTTCCATCTGCTAGTGATTGTCGCTTCACTACAGTTTTCGTGTTACCTCACACTCATCTTACACGAAGTCACCGGGCGCTTACCAAGCTCATATTCAACTATAACATCACGGAGCGTAAATTGAGGGCACACCCAACCTCGTGTCTCACTAATGGTGCGCACATGGCATACCTATACTTACTATGCCATGGGTGCGCCGAAAACTCGGACGGTTCGGCCGTATGTGGTGATCTATATAATTGCAGAGCTTAAAGCAAGAACATATGTAGGCTCCTTTGCCGACAGGCGCCCTCGATGCTACTGTACGAATTGCTTTGAATTAGCTTCTAAATGGAGAATTTATTGATTTAAAATTGGTAATCACAAATACTGTAAATTCGCATTGATAAAAAAACACGTTTGTTCGATTGAGCGGCCAGCCAGAGAAGAAAGAGGAAGTAGAGATCTTCAATATTTAACAGCGCATGTCAGCTGGTATGGCAGAAGTCTCTAAAATGGAAGCGCTCGTAAATGTTACAGCAGAGTTGCTTCTGAGATAGCAACCAAAATTGTGAGAGATTATAATATTTTCTGCTTGCATATTTTTATACCTTTCATGGACATGAAATGGTATTAAAACTTTGGTCCGATGTTTGTAAGTATAAGAAGAAAAAGAGATGGACCTACCAATAAGTTTGCCGAAATGATCAGGACGAAGAGCTGAGTCGATTTAGCCATGCTTTTCTGTCCGTTGTCTGTTTGAACGCAAACTTTTTTCTCAGTTTTAGAAATTTGGTATGTGGGTGGGTGCCATTTTGTAATACATTGATCATTTGTCGGAACCAACAAGTTCGGACCACTACAAGACATAGCTTCCATACAGTCGATTGTTCCGATAATCGGGTTTTGGCCTATAACTTTTGCAATTAAAAAGCTAGGAACGTAAAATTTTGAAGGTTTGGTACACATTAGATACGTAATGTATCTAGTGAAAATGAACCAGATCGGAACAACATGCCATATAGCTCCCATACAATCGACTGTTCCAATAAATGAAGTTTGGGCTATAACTCCTGCAATTTAATAGTGAAGAGTACCAGCTTTTGCAGCTACTGTAATTATTACATATGTAATGTGTGTAGTGGCGGCCGCCGTGGTGTGAAGGTAGTGTTGCCGGCCTACCACACCGAAGGTCCATGGTTCGAGCCCTGGTACAGGTAACATCAAAAGTGATTTGAAAAAAGTTTTTCAAAACGGGGTCGCCCCTCGGCAGTGGTTTGGCAAAACTCTCCGAGTGTATTTCTGCCATGACAGGCTTCTCAGCAAAAATTCGTCTCCTTTGTAGATGCCGTTCGGAGTCGGCAAAAAACTGTAGGTCCCACCAATTTGTAGGGAAAATTCAAATCGGCACACCACAAATTGGAAGAGAAGCTTGGCGCAAAAATCTCTTAGGAGGTTTATGATGATATACCTGTTGTATATCGCGCCATAGAGAGATAGAATGTGTGTAGTGAAAATCAGCAAGATTTGACCAATATATGTAGGTTTAAAATAATTACTGACGTAGTTTTTAGTTGTATTTAACATTTATTTAATAACTTTAGTTTGTAAGACACTTAGATTTAGTTTGTACATATTTAATGAGTTTGTTAGAATTATATTAGCACTTATTTCTACTTTGTTTTAGCACTAATTTTTAAGTTCGTTTTTAAGTGTACGCGCGTCGGAATTTAAAATGGAACTCTTGTTCGTTCTCGTCGTTGGCGTCGTCGCAGTCTTTGTCTGTTTCGTCAAGTTCTGTTCGTTGAGTTGCCAGATGAAGTGGCGCTACCAGATTGTGTTCCCACATTCGGCCTTCCTGACTTATCGTTCGGCCCGAACGATGGCTCCCATTTCTTCATATATTCGGCGACCGTGGTGGTGCTCCCAGGACCTTCACCTTCGCCCACCTTTTCTACCTCATACCTATCATGGGCCAGGGGTTTTACTACTTTTATGGACCAAAATACTTGGGCCTCAACCTCATACTGGTTCCGAACTGCGTTCGCTTAATGGCTACGAGCTCGTTCGATTTATATTTAACCGCGTCCTTCCTTTTAGCATTAAAACTTATTCTATTTTCATTTTGTATTAGTTCAATATTTCTCTTAGCTTCCTGACGTATTTCCTCGCGTTCTGAGTCTAACTCTTCAATAGCTGCTATCTCCAAAAGGTCTTTAAATTCTGGCAATCCCGAAACCCGCATATTTAACCCCGTCAAAATTTTGAATGGCGAAACTTTAGTACTACGCGTTGGCGTATTGTTAATAGTTTGTTGCACACGATTTATGTGCTTATACCAATTCCCCGGTTCTTCTCTGCACAGCTTTGATACCATTGGAACAACGATCTGATGTATTCGTTCCACTTGACCGTTCCCTCGAGGTACGCCTGTCGCAATCAACAAATGTTGGATGCATGCATTTTCACAGTACTCTTTGAAGAGATTACTTGTGAAGGCAGCACCTCTATCCGTTATAACGCGCCTTGGATTTCCGAAAATTGCTGCTTGATTCGATAGTCGATCGACAACGGCCTCCGCACCTGTGTTTTTAGTAGGGTATAGCCATACGAACTTGGAGAAAGAATCGACAACTACCAGGATATAATTGTATTGTTTTTTCGTTTGTTCCATAGGACCAACATGGTCTATGTGTAATGTGCATAAAGGTCGATCCTCCTTATCAATAGCATTTAGGAATCCTTCTTTTTTCCCTGCCTTTGCGTTTGTGACTAAGCATTCGACACAGCTTTTAACGATTTTCTCAGCTTTCGATCTGATGTTGGGTATGAAGAATGATATTTCGATGGCATCTTGAGTCTTCTTTGACGAAAGATGTCCTTGCTTATGAGCCAGCCTCACGATTTCCTCTTCCATTAGCGGTGGCACCACTAGCAGTTCTTTGACTTGGTCTTTGTAAAGAACGTCATGTTTTAGGAAAAAGTCTTCATACTCGCCCTTTTCAAGAGCCTTACAAACCGCGCGAATCCAATCGTCTTGCCTTTGAGCTTCTTTAAGTCTGTGAATTAGAGAATCTTCTAACAAGAGACATGCCATCCTACTTAAGGCATCGACGTGACGCATTTTTGACCCGCTCCTATGTTCGATTACATAGTCATAGTCTTGCAACATCATCGCCCAACGTGATACCCTTAGGGGAATATCTTTTTTTTTTCATGGTCATTGTGAAAGCGTTGCAATCCGTGACGATTTTGAAAGGGATTCCCAACAAATACACCCTCCACTTCTTGAGCGCCTCGACTATGGCCAACACTTCTAACTCGTAGGAGTGGTACTTCTCCTCTACGGGCGTAGTCTTCCGGCTCATATACTGAATGGGGTGTAGTTGTTGGTCTTCACTATTCTTCTGCAAAAGTACGGCTCCGTAGCCGTACATTGATGCGTCTGTATGAACCTCGGTTACTGCCTTTGGATTATACAATCGCAAAACTGGTGATTTGGCCAACGCCTCTATCAGTTGCCGAAACGCCATCCGCTGTTCCTCCTTAAAAACGAACTTCGTATCTTTCCGCAACAGGTCAGATAGTGGTTTGGCGATCACTGCGTAACCTTCGATGAATCGCCGAAAGTAAGAAGTCAGTCCAAGAAACCGTTGGACACCTTTCCTATCAACAGGTTCCTTGAACAACTTTACTGCGTTGGTTTTGGCTTCCGACGGCCTTATGGTGCCATTCTCCAAAATGTATCCCAAGAAATCTACCTTTGTTTTCAGGAATTGACATTTCTCCCATTTGATGCGTAAATTATAACCTGATGCCCTGTCTAGAACAGCCTTAAGTTTCTCTATTCCTTCGTCTAAATCCACTGAGGGGATTATAAGATCGTCCATGTATGCTACAACGATACCGCTTTTTATCAAGTCTCTGAAAACAGCAAAGATATATCGCGTGAACACAGCAGGGGAATTTGAAATTCCAAATGGCACATAAAGAAACTCATATTGACCTTGGTGGGTAACAAATGATGTATACTTTCGTGACCCCTCTTCTACTGGAACATGGAAAAATCCGTTTCTTAAATCTAAGGTGGTAAAAAGTCGTGCTCCTTGCAGCTTCTCAAGGACATCGTCCATGAGTGGCATCGGAAAATTGTCCCTCATAATTTTTTCATTAAGGCGGCGATAGTCGCAACACAGCCTCTTGGTGCCATCCTTCTTTGCTACCAATACGATAGGCGATGCATACTCGGAAACACTAGGACAAATAATGCCTTCTTCTAGCCATTCTGTTATCTGTTTATCAACAATGCATCTATCTGAGTACGACATTCGCCTCGGACCTTGGAATACTGGGTTGTCGTCGGTTAAGCAAATTTTCATGCTAACTGGTGACTCACGCGGTTTCTGAGGTGTATAGGCATTGATGAAGCTTTCTACCTCTTTCTCATAGTTGGCCTCAACGTGTGATAGATCTATATTGCGCATCTCTTTTCCCTCCGGTTGCACTTCTAGGCATAAGTTTTTAAACTCATCAAACAAAACTGTGGAAGTTTTGGACTCTTGTTCCATTTTTTCCCCCTTTTGTTTAAACTCGACGTTATTTTCGCTTATGACTAGATCAACCTGCTTTAATACGTTGTTGCCTATTATTGCCTGATACACGATATCTCGTTCGCCCACGACATGGAAAGTTATGTCTAATACGATTTCATCTATGTTGAGTCTATAATCGAAACTACCAAGAGTATTAAGTATGCTGTTTCCCACACCTTTCAACTGATGTCTTTCTTTAGATAGCTCGACCTCACCCAGCATCATGAGAATGTCATATCGCAATATACACAGATCACAACCCGTGTCGAGTAACGCCGAAAAACTGAAACCATTGATAGTTAAATCCTTGAAAATTACGCAACCTATGGACGACGTACTTATAGTCTCTAATGTATTAACTCGACCTGTTTCGCTCTTTACTTTTGTGCTATTTGTTTGAGGGCATTCCGCAATACGGTGCCCTGGTTGCTTACACCCGAAACAAGTAGATTGGCGAGGACGTGTACAATTGTTTGCCATATGGCCCGCTTCGCCACATTTATAGCAACGCTTTGCGTCACCCACTTGCAACTTTTCCGACTTCTTAGTATTGGAATCCACTGGCTTATTTTGATACTGGCCTGAGCTGGCTTGACGGCCTGAACGAACCTTCTCATAAATAAGTATCTGAGTTTTTAGCTCATCGATTGAAGTGGCTTGATACATATTGGCCTTGTTTGACCGCGAATCGGGAACGCCTTCAATGAAATATTCTATGAGACTCTTATCATCTAGGCTTATCGGCCTACCTATTTCCATAAGAGAATATAGATATTCCCTATAATCCTCATTGGGGCGTTTGCGACGATTGCTCAGTGCGCGATGCACTTCAATTGATGATACTACAACACCAAACTCTTTTTTTAGGGATCGCTCGAGCAAATCCCAACTGGTGATTCCCTTTTGGCTACGGACAAAGATTTTTGCAGCACCCTTTAACAGCTGCTTTCCATAAATAAACTTCTGCAAGTCACCCCATTGCACTGCCGTGGCGTTTGCTTCAAAATCATCTAGCCACTCTTCTACTGTGGGCTGCCCTGTACCACTAAAGGAAGAAAGTGAACCCTCGATATCCCTTAAAGTGAAAGCTGGGCGCACCGCTCCAGCCGCCGGCAACATGCATGATTGGAGTGATTCGCTTTCGCTATCAGATTTATCATCATCGTCGACAGTAAGGCCGAAGTGCTCACACAACCTATCCTGCAGTGTTGCTTTACGTCCATTTGTCGACAATCCTAAATCAGCTAATTTTTCTTTTAACACATTCACAGTAAATGAAAAAATCTGGTTCCTGTCCATGTTAACTATATTAACTTTTATCGTATGAATAAAAAAAAATGTTCCGAAAAGTAATATTATTTGTATTTAACCTTATACTATTTTAAGGATTTTCATGTAAATAGTTAGTTATATTAGAATATTTCGTATATTTTCCAATTACTGCTGATTTTTCGTAACATGCATTTTACATCAATCTGTATGTAAATATATAACTTCGAATTGTTCTGATTAGAATGCCTCTTTATATGCTACTTATTAATTTCGAAAATCTAATATGATTCTTATTATGACAGTTTTACACATTTATGTCTTTTCATTAATTTGATTTACATACGAGTATGTATGTACATTGTTCTAGTAAGAATGCATCTTTGTATTTTACTTATTAATATCGAAAATCTAGTAAGATTATTATTTTGGCAGCTTAACACATTCATCTCTTTTCAACAACTTAGTTGATAGGATTTAGCACATTTTGCAATTAGAATTGTTACTCTTACTTTATCCGAATACAATGTTGTTACCTTCTACCTTTATTACAACCAAGAGTTTCAAACATTTTTTCTCCTTCTAACTACTTATGCTTGTCATACCTGTTGCGGTCATATACATACAAAAATTCATTTATCTTCTCTTTTTCCAGTGCAGCTTCTACTACTACGGCTGCTGTTGATGAGATGCCACTATTAGATCCGATGATACCGCGTCTGCTCTGCGATTTACACCGTACTGTTTCTTCACTCTTCCACTTGATCAACTATCGCATCTGCTCGGCGATATTCATGTGCCAACAACTATCGCGTCTACTCTGCGATTTTTACTGAGGTGTTGCTTTGCACTCACACTTAATCAAAAACATCACATCTACACAGCGATGTTAGCAATATGTGTATGGGATTCACTCTCTCTTTGCTAATTTCTTACATGCATGTCACTAGCGCAACTGCTATGCGATGCTTAGTTTTCGTGTTAGTATAATTTCACGAATTTTCAAGTCGGCTTCTCTGCCGCGACACTCGAGCGTTGATGCGCTTTTTTATTTTGAAACTATGCTTTTGGCTTGGCAACGGTTTCAGGAATCCCCGTTGAACCCGAACACCATAGAAAATTGTACAGTTGACCAATTCATATATTTGGTCTTTTGACCACTATGGTACTTTCACGTTTATGTAAATGCACTGGTTTGTACGTTTTACAGTATGTGGGTGCAGATTCACTTATATCAATTATTTAATAATTATAATGAATTTTATGACGCACTCAAATTTAAACGAGCTTCGCACTAGCCACTGTACTTGGCTTCTTGTAAATTTCGGCACGCACGTACACGCAAACCGACATACGAACACCTAAACGAATTCGTACCGCTTCTGACACCACTTGTAGGTTTAAAATAATTACTGACGTAGTTTTTAGTTGTATTTAACATTTATTTAATAACTTTAGTTTGTAAGACACTTAGATTTAGTTTGTACATATTTAATGAGTTTGTTAGAATTATATTAGCACTTATTTCTACTTTGTTTTAGCACTAATTTTTAAGTTCGTTTTTAAGTGTACGCGCGTCGGAATTTAAAATGGAACTCTTGTTCGTTCTCGTCGTTGGCGTCGTCGCAGTCTTTGTCTGTTTCGTCAAGTTCTGTTCGTTGAGTTGCCAGATGAAGTGGCGCTACCAGATTGTGTTCCCACATATATGGTATAGCTCCCGTACAACACATTTTTGCGATGAACGGGGCTTAAGCTATGTATCTTTAAGTTAACAAGGTAAGGCCGTCACATTTTTCAGAGTTTGTACTTACTGTAAATAAGGATCAGCCATTAAAAATCTTGATGAGTATTCATAAAGCCTTCGGCACAGCCGAAGACAGCACTTTCCTTGCTTGTTGTTTTTTTTTTGTTTTCAATTCATAATTTTGTCTTGACATTCAGAAAAAAATTAAAAATCAATAACGTTCAATGTTTTAGTTTTTAACCAACCTAATATACTTGCAAATACTATTTTAGTTACTTACTTACGTGCACATGTATGCCCAAACGCGAAAAATGTCAGCCAAGCTTTTGGCGCCAACAAAATATAAAAATGCTTACAAAACATTTTATGCACTTGTTACCGCACTTAAATGTAATATCCTGCCAAAAGAAAGAAAAAAATTGTGAAATAAGTTGAGGGGAATACATCCAGAAAGAATATAAAAATTTGTAGTGCTCTTGCAGCTCACTTTGCTCTTGCTAACTGTTTTTTGCGTCATTCTTTGTGCAGAGCTTTGTGTAACTTTTATGTCGTTTCTAGAGTTTACCTACCCAATTTCCATAAGTTTACCCCACATACAATGTTGCACACATTCACACATACAATCATATATTAATTTTATTTTTGCATACTTAATTTACTTTCGCGCTTTACTTTCGTTCGGCTTCGCTACGTTCTCGCCAAGGACGCTTCGACAATCTGATGTTTTAAATTTTTTCACGTAGTCAACAAATCTTAAATAAATCTCTTTTTAGGTTAGTCTTTTCAGGCTATTTGCTAATGGCATGAACTTGATGGTGGCAGTGGGTGTTAGATGAACAATGGAAAAAAAAGTTTATGAAAATTGTAGGTAACTGATAATCTGGTTTAAGATAAAAAAAAAGGAATATGGAATGTTCAGCATGTACCTTAATGAGGTAGAGCGGATTTGCAGTAAACACTTATAAATCGGTTACGTTTATTTTTAATATTAAAATGGCATTTTCACTGGAGATATTTGTGCTTTGAGCTTTTCTGAGAATTTTGGTTTTTTCACATTAATAATTGATGGGCGAGAAAGCTAAAAATAGATTAGGGGGAGTGTTCTCCCTATTAAAAAAGATTTATACTCTAGTCAAATTTTTTTATTTTAGCTATTGTTGTTATTGTAACCTCAAAGCAATGCCCGAAAATTGGTGGATTGTTACGAATATGAGCAGTCCTTTGCCAGCACATTGCTGTGCCAGTTCGGAAACAATTTTTTTGACCCCTTGAACCTTAGGTTAGTACTTTCTAGCCCACACAATTTATTTGCTATACGTGTCTTATGGATAAAACATGCAGATTTACAGAAATACCATTTTTTAAATTTTACAAACAAATTCCATTCAACAGTGGACTCGACCCCCGCCCGATGTGACAGATTTTCGCAATAAACATAGAGCATCAACAGATATCAAAAGCAAGTCATAATTTGTTCGATTTATGGTATTAAAAGCTTTGTGGATGAATACAAGAGAAAAGGGCGGAGCCACACCCATTTTCGAATTTTGACATAGAGACATAAAGTTATTCTTCGCAAATATATTCCTACTATAAATATACCCAGTTGAGGTCCTTTTAAAAAAATGTTACAGAAAGTGGGCGTGGTCCTCCGACGATTTTGTCCCTTTTTCTCTAGAAGAATCACCATGAGAAGATAATTTGTGTTATGATATCTTCAACGGTTTTGGTTTTAAATATTAATAATATTTGTAAAACTAACTTGTCAAACAAAGATTTGCAAAAAAAAACCCAATAGGAGGCCGTAATATTAATCTACACATAAAATTTGGTCCCTCTGGTGCATTATGCACTAAATATTTTTTTTTTGTATTATCCAAAATATTGAATATATAAAAAGTGGGAGTGGCTATCATCCGATTCTACTTCTTTTTGTATGACGCTTATCCGTCTAAACTATTTCGGCGGTCTAACATAGGTCGCAAATTGTTTCTTCTCTGCGCCAATTGTAAACACCACGGAATCGCCAATTGGTACCTGCATTGGAGTACTGGACTCTCTTTTAATCTGCTTCTACCGGTAGGTGTCAATAAGAATATCTTCTGTCCGGAGTATCTTCATTCAGTCGCACAACGTGTGGTTTTATTCTATCATCCGACTGTGTCTATTTGCGATGGCAGATGAGTGTCAGTGAGCCTCAATGATGTATCTCAAAATGTGATCCAGTTATCGTACTCACAGGATAACATAAGGAGAGGAATGGTATAATCTCTTACCCTCAGGAAAACTTTATATATAAAAGTAAGCTTCCGATGTTCAGCATATCGGTTGTGGCACGTGCATTGTGTGCTGTTGCACCGTCTTGTTGGAACCACATAATTTCCAATCCCAATTCATCAAGTTGCGGCAAAAAGAACTCGTTGATCATTGCTCTGTAGCGCTCACCATTAACAGTAACCGTTTGGCCCCGACGGATTATTGGTCAAATAAATAGTCAGCAATATTCCGCGTTCTGGAGCAGTGTAGCATAACATTGTTTATTAACGTGTATTTCGCATGTGTTTACTACACAAATGTCAAAACAGAACTGACTTTAGGGGCCAATCGCAAAATTTATAGCATTTTCTGATAGGAGGATTACTTTTGCGCCACCTTGTATATCAGTACTAAATTGATTTATTTAAGCTGTTACGCACTGCCATTAGACGAGCACCTCTCTACTACTTCACTTCACTTCTTTTGCTACAATTCTCGACTGTTGTGCCGCCTTAAAAAGATCCGCCTTGGAACCGCTTCATATATTCTAAACGATCTCGGTTTTGTTCTTATTTAAACAACTCGAGTCCGACTTCGAAAACTGAAACGCTCACAAACGGTTACGTTTGTGGTTTAAGTCCTTATTAAACTTTAAAGAAGGGAAGCACTCAAAATATTTATATTTGAATAAATTTTATTTTTGTCTTATGTTTTGAATATGAAAAATGTTTATGAGTGTAACGAGTAGGATATAAATTTCATGCAAACTTCAAAAAATAACTTATGCAAATAAGCTAATGTAAGGTATTTCTTATTTTACCACATCATCATTGCTAGGTAAATCTTCACACTCAAGCAAACGTACTTAACCTTCACCGCGGCAACAATTTGGTATATATAACGATACGGTATTTACAGATTTTAATATTCCCAACCCTATTGAAATTTCAATTTCCTGGGACTTCCTTTGGAAGATACTGTTGAACATATAAGGTAAAGTGGGTGACTACTAGGAATATATTTTACACCAAAAATTGCCTCTCACAACAAGCTGCCAAGGAAAAACTCACTCCCCAACCCTCCTGAGCACTATGATCCGTGTCTGAATCAACTCACTGGTCCACTGACACAAGGAAGTTCACCTACGCTTTCTTCTCGGTTAAGCCGACGGCGTTACAGTTCCTTTCAGGAGTGGTGCTTCGTCGAATAGCTTAGTGGACAAGAGCGATTTCTCAACATCCCTCCACCCTCCACTTAGCTTTAGTCTGTGTCGATGTGCCTCCATGGCATTTCCCTCCTCTTCTCATGAATCAACCTCCATTTGAACATTTACTATTTAACGCCTACATATGCTGGTGCTGGTGTTCAGCGAGATCTAACAGCAGTCGCGTTAGTTTCATTTCATTTAGTTCATTTCCCGCGCTAGTCCAGCATGTACAGCAAGAAAGTACCGGAGCGTACCGGGTTCATATCCTTCAAAGGACTGTTACTTTCGGTAACACTTCCCAAAACTTTCTGACATTGGTTTTGTCGCTAAAAACAACAAAAACAAAAGGTTCTTTCAGTCGTTTGCGCTCTCAACGTAATTTACTACCAGCAAATAGTTGTTGATTGCCGGTCGCTCCACTGTAGGAGGGCAGATCTGATACCATCCGCTCTACACCTCTCCCTCTCACTCTCCAAGTACGAAAGGCCCTTCTAAAGCCACGGACCGTATGTAGTTGTATTCGATCTTAACACAAATATCGTGTTATTATTAAGTGGTACTTTTTGGGACCTCTTCTTGAATATACTGAGCTTCAACGTTCGACAAAACCCACCTTATTATGGGGCTCCCTAGTACTAGTAGATACATATATCCAAATACTTAATGCCAAGCACGTCCATCAAGAGCTTAGAAGCATCCATAGCACTTTCAAACCACACATTATAAATCACACAGTCAACGAGTGAATTGTGTTGTCGTAAGTAAAATCCGTGGCCATTGTTTACTCGAACTGCGCGCACAAAATTGTTATCCACATCTGTTTTAACTCTCCTAACAAATGTCCATCCGGTAAACTGACAAAATGACTTAGCTAGACCACTTCAAAAGCTATTAAAATGGTAATGCCTTTTCAAAAATGAGAAGGAGTGGCTGTTGCACTCTTGGGTTTAGATGGAAGTCAAAGTGCAAAGTATACCATTTAACGAAGAGAAAGTTCCAAAAAAAGAGCAAACAAAAGTAAAGTGCAACACAGCTGAAACTGCATGAAATTTGGTGAGCAGAGAGACTAAAGCACTACAAAATTTAAAACTCGCTTCAACAGTGCACGTTTGCCTGCTCTTCGGCCTTAAGTATTAAACGTGTGGTAGAGGGGACTGAATAGTCTTAAAAAATTGCAAAAAAAAAACTTCAGTTTGCGCACTCTTTTTCTGCTCTTGTTGGTAATGTGCGATTAAGAGATTAAATGATTTTTTAATTAATACTTTTTCTGATTAATCAGATAACGAAGAATTACTATTTGCTCAGGTAATTGAAATAAACCCAAGAAAAATGACTTATGTCGCTCAAACAGTCATAAATTTATTGAGGTCTAAAATATTGCACGGGGATTGCCAACAATTTAAATTTGAATTCACCTTAAATGAAAATATGGCATTTCATACAGAAATAAACAAAATAAACTCAAACAAAATAAAGCAATTCGTTTAATCGTTTCACGGAAACTCATAGTTTTTAATATTTGGCTATTTCACAAGAAATGAACAAACATTCGAATTAATCAATTTTATTGAAGTGGAATATTTGAGTAAAATTACTGTAAACACACACAAATCAATGAAAATAATTTAACACCAGTTTTTATTGCTGGAAAATTTTAAAACTAATAATATTTTTTTTAAACAAACAACCGAAGCTGTAAGATAGTTTGATGATTGTAGTTATATAGATATTAAGTACATATATATACTCGTATATATTAGGCCGGGCAAAAAAAGTGTTTTTTTTTATTGGCAAACGGTAAATCAAATTCTTAGTTAAAAATGTAGTACATGTACTGATCGAATGAAAATTTTTAATATTAATGCGAAGGAAAATGCAGCAGTTTTTCATACTTTTTTGTAGAGCTTTTATTTTCTTGCAAATATTGAGAAAGAAATGGCCTGAATGATGTTTTAGTGAAAAGATATAATCATTTTCAAAGAAGCCTATATCGAAGATGAAAAACTGGGGCATGTTCCTTGCCATTAATATTAAAAAGTCTAATTCGATGAGTATGCTCCATCTTTCGTTAGCAATTAGATTTTCCGTGTACCAATCAGAAAAAAGACATGTCGATATTGTTTGGCCCACCTTAACATATATGCATATGCACAAATATATACGTAAACATAGACATAAGGGTGGGCCAAAAATACGACTTTGGCTTTTTTTCACTGTTATACGGAAATAAGAATTCCTAGACAAAAATTTAGTTAAATGCCCAAATGTGAATTTTTTATATTAAAAGGATGGACGTACTCATCGCAGTTTTTCATTTACTATGAAAATAAAAATATCTTATCACTAAAAGATAACTGAGGCAATTCCTTCCCCAATATTTTGCAGGACATTGAACGCTTTACAAAAAAAGTCTGATGCACTTTTTTTCAGTTATCAAACCATTAAAAAGATTATATCGGTCAACTTTGGCGTATTTTAAAAGCGCATTAACAATGTATTGTTGGGGTGTGAATATCTTGCAACTGTCTACATAACTTTTCATATCTGGTTCACAATAACAACAACAATAACAAAAAAGTATGTTCCGCAATTGTCCCTAGTGTCAATCCCACAAAATCTAGACTAGCAATGATTAGCATTTAGAAATTAATATCAAAATCTGTTACTTTTCTAGTCGTTTTTACCCATTCTGAAAAGTTGTTTAATTTGGTCCAGAAATCGAACCATAACCACGCCCCTTTTTTCGATATCGAAAATTACGAAAAACGTATAAAATGGGTTTATTCAATAATAAAAGCAGCTACAATGATGAAATTTGCTAGATTTATTAACTTAGTTGTCCCATTGACGATTCTATTAAGTTTTTGGAAAAGGGGAGTGGCACCGCCCAAGTATGAGTGAAAAAATTTTCAAAAATGTCCGCTAAAAATGTTGGCGATAACAGTTCTTTGAAAAAAAATATTTTTTGGGTTTTGGGGAGTGTTTTGGTCAAAAAATTTACCCTTTCCCCATTTTTTTTTACATGCAAAAATGTTTTCGATGAAAACGAATTTGTCTCATATTTCCTGTCCCACTTAAAATTATGCGCTAAAAACGTTGGCGATAATAGTTTTTTGAAAAAAAATTTTATTTTCGGGTTTTGGAAAAGTCGCTTTTTTCGACAAAAACAAGTATTTAGCGCAAAATTTTAAGTGGGACAGGAAATATGAAACAAGTTCGTTTTCATCGAAAACATTTTTGCATGCATGCTGAAAAAACCCTTAAAAAAATGGCGAAAGAGTAAATTTTTTGACCAAAACACTCTCCAAAACCCAAAAGAACATTTTTTTCAAAAAACTGTTATCGCCAACATTTTTAGCGGACATTTTTGGATCGGACAGGGTATACATGGAAATTTTAAAATCAAATGAAAATTTTTTTAGTAGGTCATGAAAAAAACCTTAAAAATCAAAGTCGAAAAAAGTCAAAAAAATGTAATTTCGCGGGCTCGACAATTTTTTTTTTTGTATGCGTAGTGGAACTTTTTTTTTCCTGAGCCCAAAACCTATCGAAAAATCGATGACGCGATATCGGTTACTAAATCGACCCAGTCTAATATGTATGTAGGTACAGTATATAATCTCACTTCCCAATAAATATATCACTTCTGCCGCAGTGTTCACCATGGCGTATACTTAACATTTTCAGCAGGTAATAAGTGCTAAGCACGTCGAAATATCTGCAATAAAGCAGTGAAGTAGCGATAAATGCGCATTTTGTATATATCAGCAAAATAAAAGTACTGCGACGTATGGCAGCGTATACCTAATATTCAAGAGGACAAGTGACATTTGTTAGTAGTTTCTCCAGCTCGGTGATTTGAATTCTATTACGAGTATGAATGTATATTTATATATAGTTACCAGACGAGGCTCTGGCAACCTATAATCCCATAAATTTTTTGAAAAATAGTTTTTACCTTCTCATCTATCACTTCCTATTCATCTTGATCTACTTCTTCTTTTTCGCCATTTCTTTCTCTTGACCTTGATTTTCCCTTCATCTTCACCTCAACCTCCACTTTTAATCTTCATTTTCTTCATCCTATTCCACCTTCTAACCGCCTCCCTCTCTAACTGTCAATGTCTGACCCACCATTCCTTTTTCCCCCCTTCCCTCCTTATATATCCTTGTCTGGCATAACTATGTCGGTTTAAAAATTGAATTAGTGACATCGGCACAATAGATAAGCCATTTTGCTCTACAGAAAATTTCGGGTTTAGCTTATATCAGACCTGTTAAATTTGTTAACTAATCAATTAATTAGACGGCTTTTTTAATTGATAAAATAAAAAAAATATTAAAAAAAAAACAAAAATAATCGAAAATAATCAAAACAAAACTGTTTTGATTACTTTTGATTTTTTTAGACTTTTTTTTTTTGATTATTTTTGATTTATTTCAGTATGGTGTATATTTATGTGCTTCTAGAACAATTATGAAACAAATCAAAAATAATTAAAAAAAAATCAAAAAAATCGAAAATATTCAAAAGTAATGAAAATAACCTATTTTTGATTATTTTTAATTTTTTTTAATAATCGTTAAAAATCATGATTTTTTTGATTACTTTTTAATTAATTGGAAAATTGTAATCAATCGTTAAATGGATTCTCAAGAAAATAATTAATCAAACCGGTTATTATTATGATCAGGTGTATTAGGGTAGGGAAAAAAAATGTCGATTTAATTTTTGATAAATTTTTTTGATTGGTAAGCCGAAAATTTAATTCCTATTTAAAATTGGAGGACACTCGATTTTCTGTATACCAATAAAAAAATTTTAATCGTTTTTTTTTTTTTCACCCTTACATATATAGTATAAATAATATGCATTGTTTTTAAAAATCAAAATCGCCATTGGTTTCATTAATTGACTATTTTATTTCACCAGCATTCTTTAAACGTTTCAGTGTTTCGTATTTATGCGGCCTCAATGACGCTACTTAATTTATGATTACATCCATGTTTTGCAGCATTAGCACAATTTTTATGAGCACGCAATTAATTTACTTCGCCATTTTTCGTTGTAATTGTATTTTGGTTATTCAATTACCAATAAAGTTGTATAGCAGTTTAATTATTTTGTTGTTTTGTGGCTAAGGCGAATTGGCCACATTTGTGAATGTGCAATAACAGCATTTTGACATTTCATAGAAATCTGGATAATTAATTTATATCTTGATTGTGGAAACAAATGAGCCATTATATATATTTTATTGCAATGTTTGATGTGCTGGTCATACAGGATATTATAATAGTTAGCAACGCTACTGGCTGACAAATTAATTAGCAAACATACTACTCCACCAGTAAGGGATTTGAGTATGGTTTGCTTCCTACACAAGGGACGGCCATGTTTTGAATTCGAGCAACACTGGGATTTTCGGGATATAGTTTTACAATCCCGGGATCTCGGCATTAGTTTGAAAAAATTTAAAAAAATACTTGATAAACTATCTACCTTCAAGATAAATAACAATACAAGTATTTTTATTATTTGTTTAATCTTTTTTTTTATTTTAAACGAAAGTTTTTTCATATTCTATATACATAAAAATGAAATGTCTTTCGTATGACCGCGATGGATGTCTAAACGGCTAATCCGATTTCCATTATGTAAAAAGTGCTTTCTTTTTAGTTGTTGCTACCGAAAAATGAATATAGCTGAGAAGTCACGATTTTGCAAATTTGTTCAGTTTTCCGTACATTGTAGGCCACCAAACTACTACACCGCTTAACAGATTTGGTTCATATTTGAAACATGTGTTGTTGCTTCGGGGAAAGTTTCCACAAACAACTTACTGGATAGATGGCGCTGCAGACAGTCGAATTATTGATCAGAACGTGGACCAGGTGATAATGAGTGTTTTAAAAAGGAGAAGTTCTTCGGCCCACATGAGAACCCGTTTCCGAGTTATGTACCAAAATGTGGAGCAGGTGTGGCACTATAAGGCGTTTCTACAACATGAGCACCAAATGAAAGGTGTTGATGAGGGTTTGAACAAGAAAAAGTTCTTAGTCCCATGTGAAACCCCGTTTTCGAGAAATTTACCAAAATGTGGACCAGGTGTGGCCCTAGAAGATCTTTCCACGATATGAGTATCATATTTTTAGTGTTGATTAGGGTATTAGTAATAGCGATACGGATAGTGATAGTGATAGGGGTAGTGATAGTGATAGTAATAGTAATAGTAATAGTGATAGTGAAAGTGATAGTGATAGTGATAGTGATAGTGATAGTGATAGTAATAGTGATAGTGATAGTGATAGTGATAGTGATATTGATAGTGATAGTGATAGTGATAGTGATAGTGATAGTGATAGTGATAGTGATAGTAATAGTAATAGTAATAGTGATAGTGAAAGTGATAGTGATAGTGATAGTTATAGTGATAGTGATAGTGATAGTAATAGTGATAGTGATATTGATAGTGATAGTGATAGTGATAGTGATAGTCATAGTGATAGTGATAGTGATAGTGATAGTGATAGTGATAGTGATAGTGATAGTGATAGTGATAGTGATAGTGATAGTGATAGTGATAGTGATAGTGATAGTGATAGTGATAGTGATAGTGATAGTGATAGTGATATTGATAGTGATAGTGATAGTTATAGTGATAGTGATAGTGATAGTGATAGTGTAGTGATAGTGATAGTGATAGTGATAGTGATAGTGATAGTGATAGCGATAGTGATAGTGATAACGTAACTTGAATACTACATAAGCGATATGAAAAAGAAAAAGAAGAAGCAGATAAAGAGAAAGAAAAGGAAGGTGGGCACGGAGAAGAATGTGGATCTCATAGCTTTTACCTTAAAAACAAAAACAAAAAAAATTAAAATATTCAAAAATATTGCACATCATTAAAAAAAAATTATATTCATTAATAAATCACAAATACTTATCCCTGCATTGTAAGAAATAAATGCTGGAACTTTCGGTACCTAAAAGAATACGGAGTCCCGAAGTTGGCATCTCACTTATTATACGTAACTGAATTATGCAAAGGTTTTTGGGTTTGACCAAAGGTGAGGTCCAGCTAAAAGATCACGAACCCGTACGCACGTCTCTGAGCTGCCAGCAACAGCTTTAACCCGCCAATTTACTTGGCTCTGGGTGTAGGGCGCAATAAGAATGAGAGAAGGAAGCTTCCGGCTTCGAGGTTGCCCTTCGGGGTCCTCCTACGATTTCCACAACGCAACCACCACCATGATGCCCCACTTTTCCATTTCAAAGAAACTATAGTTTCATAAATACTCTCTTACATGTCTTCAAAATAAACCACAAAACTGCCACTGACATACAAACTGAATAATTTAGTTTATTTTTTCCACAAAACCCTGTTTCCTTTACATTTTTATGCCTTTCATGAATATGAAATGGTCTGATAACTTTGTTCTGAAGTTTGCAAGAATGAGAAGCAGAGGAACTGGACGCGTCAATTGGTATACCGAAATTATCAGATCGATTAAGCCATGTCAGTTTGTTCATTGGTCTGCTGTTTGAACGCGAACTAATATCTCACAAGTTAACTACCCGAAGGGAAAGACGAGTGGAAAGCTGACAAAGTTATAAAAATCTTGAATAAGATTCGCATAGTGTAGAGGAGAAGAAAAAAACTACGCTAAAGCAAAAAGTAAAAGTTTGCACGTTTGTAGACACGTTTATATCTACTTAACGAACATTGTATTATGCACAATAAATTGGACAAGCCAACAGCAAAAGCATATAACAATAAATTATGATAAATATTTAATTACTTCATATCTAAAATGACATTTGATAAACGTGAACAACCACATGCATACGCACATAGATACAGATACATTAAATAAAGTGATAGCTTTAATATAAAATGTGCATACTTAAATAATTTTATATTAGGGTGTATACCTTTTGGAATACAGAGCTAAAGTTAATCTGAAACCTTCGCGACCAGTACATGTAACTAACTTTATCTTTATAATATCATGATATCATCTATCTAACCATATAAGTGGTCGCTGTGGTGTGGAAGTAGTGTTGCTGGCCTACCACACCAAAGGTCCAAGGTTCGAGCCCCGGGACAATTAACATCGCTTTACAAACTATTCTATGGGCTTATATATGTATTCAGCTATGGGAAGGGTGTTTGTGTCGCCTAACTCCAGGTGTTGGTGGTGTATTGGAAGTTCTGTGTATGCACTTGGGGTATGCTTGATTGGGTCTAGATGTGATTTGCGTCACAAAAGTATTTTTCGTTATTGCTTGGTGCAATCAGCCACACGTTTCAATTTCCAATGGTTTTTAGCGTTTTGCTTAAATCTATTTTACCAAAATCCGTTTATCCCCAAAATATTGACACACCCAAGTTTGAAAGCATTCTCATGGCAGCCTACATACAGGAATGATAAAGTTGCTCTTAATGCAGTATAACATATTTAGTTCGCAGCCAAAAGAGGGCATACTGAATAATCAAGGCGATGAACTGTTCCTATATCGAATTAGAAAAACGTAAAACCAAACATTATGTTTCTTTAAACGTGAGACCAAAGTTATTGTACAATATATAATACTCTCTTCAGGACAAATTCATCATGCATGGATAGACATTTCGAAGCAGGTACGGTGTGATACCCTGGCGGGCAATCGATATAATTTTTTCGTACTTAAAATGTTGGTGTTGGTTGGACTTTGAGGCAGATCGCTTAAATAATATAATCATTCAATAGTTTGACTTACTCACCTATAGTTAAATTAAGCTTATTTTAAAATTAGCTTAGATTCATGCTTTCATAGATATAATTCTTGAAAATATTACTCCGGATACAAATTTTCTAACGATGTCAAGACAAGCGCTCCACATAAATAGATCACCCTACTGCGCTTTATATAACTACATACTTAAGTTAAAGAGCCTTCATTTGTTCTACAAAAGCAACACTAAAATTGCTATATTAATTCAACATCTGTTCCAAATGAAGTAGATTTACCAAAATGATTGTAACAGATGTCGCTCTTTGTCTATTTAACTTTTGTGTGAAACATTAATTAACCTTTTTGGCAATTCAGGCATAACGAGTTTTTATTTTTTGTTCAATTTGTTCTAAACGCTTTGTTTTATTAATGGTGAAACATTATTTTTACATTCAATCGAGCTTGGAAATTCTTTCAGCTGAGCAGATTTAAAATAGATGAATTGTTGCTTTTCATAAATAAATACAATTTAATAAATACGTTTTACTTGGAAAAGCTCCCAACAATATGGTTGCATTCAAACATAAAATATTCCGGCTTTGTGTACCAAAACAAAAACGCTTAATCGAGGTAGCAAAATAAAGAAGATTAAAATTATTCTATATGCCCTCAGGCAATACAAACATTTACATGCTGGCTGAGCGCAGAGCAGAGAGCATATCAACAACATATTGAAAAAATTTTAATTATTTTTTAATTGTATTATAAAGCAATTAATAATAATAAAAAAAATTTTACAATTACCCGATTTGAAAGAAAAGGTCGGGTCGACTTAAAAATCGCTCATTGATCTGTGAAAATTGTATTCTAGGGATCAAAATAAGAAACTTTGCCGAAGGAACCATACCTCTAAAACGAATTCTCATGTCCCCCAATTTGGGCCGAACTTTTGGGTAGGGGCAAATTGTGAAAAATCCCACTTTGACCCATTTAGAGTGCTCCAATCTAGTCCAAATGTATGACCGACTCCCACTAACTTTGGAGGCCCGACCCACCGATGCCAGTGGCACACCCCCTGGAACCCCCCTGGGGGTTCACCATACAAACATTTCAAAAAATCGCCGGTTTTGCACTTTACATGAAAAAATCAGCGAAATTCCTATGTTTTTTCTTTATTTTTATTTATTTCTTTATAATAATATTTATTATTTATTTATAATAATATCTATTTTTTCTCCTAAGAAATTTATTTAGTCAGAACATATGTAAATGAAAAAATTTATTTAAGTGAGTTATAGAAAAGAAACTAAAAAAAATTATTGTTTGAAGTCTTTTTTACTTTCAAGTCTGGGCAATTTCGCACGGCTCTCTAATATCGTCGCCATAACAGCATCTACATTTTCCGGTATAGCCCGTTTGGAAACGCTAGCTAGCAATTGAACATGTCGTTCCGTTCCTTGTATGTGTGATGGAATTTTTGGATCATTAAATATTCTTTCAATACTCGTATCGTACGGAATGCTTCGCGTGAATGGTGGTTCAAATACGATATTTATATAATTCAAATTGATCATTTCCGTATAACTTGTGCAATTAAAGTTTATATCTGGTTTTTTATAAACTCTAAGTTCCATTGGCTCGTCAACATCGGTTCGATAGCGTAGAATTTTCTTGATGGCACAGTCGCGCTTTTCTTTCCTATCATCAAACAACATTGATAACAAGATATTTTCCGAATGCGCATAATATGAATTATCTTTAATTACTTGATTGACAATTTTGCGTAAACGAGGTTGTAGAGATCGTGACCAACCAATGAACTCGAAAAATAATGCACTGCCGTACACGACAGAGCTGTAATACTTGATATTGAAGTACATTGGCACATAACATTTAATTATAAATTCAACCAGAATTGTAAAATTTGCATCTGGATTTTCCGTTGTCACATATAATCGCAATAATCTAGCGGCCTTGGTGAGCCACCGAGAATGTACAATTTTCACTGGTTTGATGTTAGCCAGATCCACCGGAACCACGCCGCTAGAAATTGCATGGGCTATGTCGTATAAGTACTCGGATCGGTGGAAAATTCAATTTTTTCTGAAGCAGGGGGCATATTTTGCAACTCAATTTTCTGGAAGCCGTCCACCACCTGAAAATATATAATAATAAAATAATTTAAAATGGTTGACAATTATAATAAATGAGTGATAGCAATAACTTACCGAAAGAGTTTCACATGTTTCGATTTGACGGCTCAGTTTTCCGGTTGCCGATCTTGGTCCAGTGCTGGTTGATTTATCCAAAGCTTCAAACAAATGCCGAAACGGAAGTTCGTTGAAGTGTAGGAGGCAAACGAACCAATGCAATGGTCTTTTTAACAGCAATTCGAATCGTCGTATAATTCCACCGTGTGGGTTGTGTTTGTTACCTCACCGTCAGTGCATATTCCAATTAATGCATCTAGTGATATATTTTTATCGTTAAAAAAACCATTTAATTTGGTTGTTTTGTATTCAGCGGTTTCCAGTCTTACGTAACCAATCAATTCAGAATTGGGTTTTCTCAAAATAACAAGATGAGGTTCTTTTACCATCCTAGTATGATACTTCTCATCAATTTTATCTATCGTTAAAGTATCATCTTTTCTGCCATCGAATGAAAACCCTAATAAATTGGTATCATCTAACCGTTTGCGAAGCACTTCTTGTCTGCATTTCTCTTTTTCTCTGCGAACTTTCGATTTATGCATGATGAGAGGTTTCCCATGCTTATCCTTAATTTTAAAATCTTGCAAAAGAGCGGTTCCCAATGCTGATGCTACTCTGTCAGGCACACCAAATCTGTCACATACCAAGGCAAAGTTAAAACAATCGTATCTCTCTGTGTATTGTGAACTTGTGCTTCTATCCATATCTTCTTGAACCGGTGGCGGTGCGTATGTTGAATCATCGGGATCTTGGTATGTTGGCATTGATGACATAGACGTTGCTCCTTGCTCTTCAGTTTCCATCATAAATGCATCCATTGTTAGTCTTCTCTGATTATGTTGATCGTGCATGAGGCGTTCGGGAACCCAGCCGCATGCACATAGAGCTGCCTTCAAATCGCATTTACATGTTCCAATGTAAAAAATTGTTTCCAGAGATTTTACATACTCTGTAAATTGTTGGGTGTTGTTTCTTCTCTTGATTTGCTCTTGATACTTGTCAAGCAATTTATTCAATTTATTAAATACACTTTTTTTCAGCATTATTTCCATACCAAGTTTTCCCAAATTCCAATCAACTTATCTTGTACTTGAATAGTGAATGATTCATGGGAAAACTTTTTTTGTTCTGTTTTATCACGTTCGCTTAAGTAAAAATAATATCTCATGATATCCAGATGGGTTGGTAAATTAAGATCAGTTAAATCAGTAGACACACCAAAAACAGTAACATCATGCTTGGGTATATGACTCATTTCGTTTTCGATAGTTGTTGATGTAGTTGCTTCATCTTGCGGTGTAGAGGATGGTGGATTCATTGTAAACTTTTTGATTTGGAATGGTCACTTCACTTATTATTTTTTTTGAAATATTTTTTTATCTGAAATTAGCACTTCACACTTTGAGTTCTTCACAACGACTTAATGCATTCACAAAAACTGTTGCGTTATATATGGTCTACGAGACGAGATAATAAGAATGAAATGGTAATTTCAATTCTACCTGTTGTGTCTTGTGGTGGCTTAAAAAAAACAACACAAGCAATTTTACGATCTGCAATTGTGTCACAGTGATACCTTCATTTTTTAAAACGGTTGAATAAAAAAGCCACCCAACTATGTTTACGACATGCAAATGCATCACAGTGATGCCTTGGTTTTAAAAGTGTTGTAAAAACGCTAATTTCTAATAATTTTTTTTTAATTTCTTTTCTACTACTAAGTTAAATTCATTTTTTCATTTACATATGTTCTGACTAAATAAATTTCTAAAGAGAAAAATAAACTCCAAAAAGAAAAAACATAGGCACTTCGCTGACTTTTTCATGTAAAGTGCAAAACCGGCGATTTTTTTAAATGTTTGTATGGTGAACCCCCAGGGGGGTTCCAGGGGGAGTGCCACTGGCATCGGTGGCTCAGGCCTCCAAAGTTAGTGGGGGTCGGTCATACATTTGGACTCGATTGGAGCACTCTAAATGGGTCAAAGTGGGATTTTTCTAAATTTGCCCTACCCAAAAGTTCGACCCAAATTGGGGGACAGCAGAATTCGTTTTAGAGGTATGGTTCCTTCGGCAAAGTTTCTTATTTTGATCCCTAGAATATGATTTTCACAGAGCAATGGGCGATTTTTTTGCCTCCCAACAAATCGACCCGGCCTAATGTACATATATAACCTACATGTTCTTGCAGTAGAAGTTTGTCGCAATAAAACACCACGGTACCCCGGCTAATAATATATTTACTATTGTTAAATGCATAAAACAATTGTAATTAACAAATTGTTAACTATAGAGAAACACAATTAATAATTAATTAATTGTTAATTGCGGGCATTGCAATTGATTAATTGTTAATTCTACATTTTTGCAATTACTATTAAAAATTGTTAATTGTAGAAGTTGCAATTAGCAATTAAAAACAATGCAATACTGCCTCTGATCTTCATTGAGTAACTTGCCGGTGACCTGAGGATTTGAAACTTAAGTCGAAGCTCAGAACCCAGTGGCAATGTAATATGTTGTCGAACAAAAAATCCGTAGTTTTTTCGCGGAGCGAGCTTTTTAGAAAATTTATCTGGGAATCTTGAGATCGATTTTTAATTAGCTTCCTGGTCACGTAGGGACTTCAAAGTTAGCACACAGAACAGACCTTGAGAAAGTAAAATTCCGCTAGATGGCGCACTGATAGAAATAGTTGAAAATCCCTATAAAACGGGGGCAATTGAAACTTCAGTCATAGTTTAGAACAAGGTGGCAATGCAATTTTTGCTGTTAAAGTTTATGAGTATTTAGTAACCAATTAAATAGGCGAATTTTTCAATAGATAATGATTATTTTCATTCTTTTTCAATAGAAGGCAATTATTAATTGATTACGAAAAAAATTTAAAATAATAAAAAATTATTTTTAAAAAATCCAAAAAAGTTTATTTGATTACTTTTGACTTTTTGATTTTTTTTTTTTATATCTTTCAGTATTGTTGATGTGTATATTTATGTGCTTCTACAACAATACTTAAAAATACAAAAATAATCTAAACAACTTTTTTTGATTATTTTTTGATTTTTCTTAATAATTGTGAAAAATCAGAATTTTTTTTTATTACTTTTTTAATTTTATTGGAAAATAATTATTAAAAATTTAAAGTAATGGTAATTAATCATTAAGTGGATTCTCAAGAAAATAATTAATAAGCCGGTAATCATTACGATTAGTAATCATTATTTAACAGGTCTGCTTGAAACTATAAAAGGTGGAAAATAAAAAATAAAAAGACAACAGGCAATTTTTCATTAAATATAGACATAGTCTTCTTGAATTCATTAAATATAGACATAGTCTTTTTGAATTCTGTTTAAAAACATTTACACCAACTATTGTAAAATATTGTTACGATTTAACAGTATTAGTTGGAATCTTATATAATCAATTAGTTAAAAGATAATAATTTCGTCCCCATAATTTTAAAGACGCGTATCAAGACTATGGCTATATTTCAAGAAAAAATGTCTGCTATTTTTGGCCAATTTATATAAAGGGACCACCTTACAATTTTGTTATCATCTGTTTTATTTCCGTTTTGATTTCAAATTACTTTTATCGCCTTTCTGTTATTATTATCAATTGAATAATATCTTAGTACGCCCATCAAATACATCAACTCTACGTGCGCGCTCGAACTAGGTAAGATTGCAATTGGCAATCTCCGTGATCAATCACATCTTTAGAATCTATTGGAGTTGTAACTGTAACTGCCAGTTTTTATTGCTGAAGCGCACATCCCATTGTCAATAAAAATCAAGTAAGAAAAGGGCTGTCTTCGACTGTTTCGCAGACTTTATACCTTTCATGAATACGCGTCACCGTTTTAAGTGTCCGATCCTTACTCACAATCAGTAAAAACTCTGCAAAACTGATGATTTAAAGATACAAAGCCCAAACCACATTTATCGGAACAATCGATTGTATGGGACCTATGCGTTGTATTGCTCCGATCTTGCTGATTCCGACAAGTAATTACTCTGATGCAAAATGGAGGCTACATACCAAATTTCATCAAGATATCTCGAAAACTGAGGGACTATTTTGCGTACAAACAGACAGACGGCCAGACGGACATGGCTAAAGCGACTCAGCTCATGTTGTTGTTGTGGTAACGACAAAAACACTCCCCGAACGTTTTAGGGAGTGTTGTCGAATTAACAGTCCTTGGCCGGATTTGAACCCGGTACGCTCCGGTACTACCTTGCCGTACTGCCCGACTGTCGTGGCAGCGATTTATGACCAGTGAAACCTTCTAGGTCATGTTATTCCTCCTTCCGTAAGGAAGGATAAGATGGGTAAAGAGAGGTGAGAGGCATCATATCCGTCGATCAACCATCGAGTTGCACGTCATTACCTTCGTGCATATTCTAAACCCCTAACCCGCAGGGGTCTACTTCTTCTTCTTCTCATACTTACAAACATCGGACCAAAGTTATAATACCATTTCATAGTCATGAAAGGTATAAAAAGCATATAACATAGCTATGCCTAGTTATGTACATAATTATGTATGTATACTTATCTTGTAAATGTTTGTAAATCGATTCAAGTATAAAATAAGAAGCATCATGCTGACTGCGTATGAGCATAACCTTTTTCTTTGTTATTTAATTTTGCGCACACACACATTTGTATATCACAAAGTTATTTACTCAACTCACGCACTTTCTGCTTGAATTGTTAGACTTCACAATTTGAACAAAGCCTTTTTGGACAAGAAAAAGATAAAAGTTAAACCAAAACCCAGAAACCAGAAAGCCAAAAAAAAATTTTAAGGTTGAATTTGTGCAAATGTGCGCTACTCATTATTATGACAAAGGCGAAGCGTTAGCGGAAGTCTGAGGTATAAAAGAAAAAATGAAAACAAAGTCAAGCGATACAAAGAAGTGATGTACTGAAAGATTACTGCTACTGTACAGAATCACACGTATATAGATATAAACCCAACTATATAAGGCAAGACCTGCGCTGAAAAGATAAACGGAAACTACTCACCCTTATTCTCGCTCTCATTTTTATTCGCAGTAGATTCAGCCATATAACGAGTTTCCAAACTATTTCAAACCTTTGCCCAGTGAAGGAAACTTATTAAATTTGGCGTTCCTTTTGCCGATTTTTCTTCGATTTCAAAATTATAATTCGGTTCCGGTTTTTATACCGCGCCTCTAAATTTCTTTCGGTTAAGTTTTTCGGTTTAGTTCTATTTTTATTGATTTATCTGGAATTCGTTCCATTTTCGGTTTTAAAAAAGTGGTGTTGAAAACTCTTTTTTCTGGTTTGCTTCTTCAAAGTTTAATTGCGCTTAAGTTTTCAAAAGGTTTTTCCATTCCGGTTTTAATTTTGAATTTTAAAACTTCTTTCGGTTTCTCTTATTTTCAGATTGCGGTTTCCAAACAGTCTTTCGGTTCCGGTTTTGGATTTTTTCCTCAAAACTATTTCCGGTTTTCGAATATATTTTACGGGTTTTAGTTTTGTTCTCTAAAACACTTTTCTTTTTTTAAAGTTTATTCCTTATATTTCAGTTTCGATTTTAGAAAAGTCTTTCGCTTCTAGTTTTGGAATCATACCTCAAAATTTATTGAGTCTGGGGTTCATTTCGTTGTTCGCAACGTATTTCAGTTCCATTTTGGTTCCGGTTTCAGTATTAAACCAGTCTTTGAGTTTCGGATGTGGTTTCTTTTCCCACAGTTTATTTCGATTTCGTTTTCTTCCTCAGAACTCGTTTTTTTCACGTTTTGCTTTCGGCTTGCCATAAAAGGCCGTTCAAGGTTGCTTTTAGTTCTCAGAATTTATTTGCTCCCGATTCGGTTTTAGTTTTCGGTTTTGGTTTTTAAAGTTTTCAGTTCCTATCTTGTTTTTCTTTTTCAGATTTTCATGTTTCAAAGTGTTTCGGTTTTGATTTTCCAAGGCGTTTCACTTTCGCTGTAGGTATTTTTCTTTAAAATTTATTCCGCTTCTTTTTTTGTTCAAGTTTCGGTTTCAGGTCTTCAAAATTTATTTGACTTATAGTTACGTTCTTTTTCTTCTTCTTTTCTTACAACGTGATTCAATTCCGACTTCCATGTTATCAACTTTTTTGCATCGGTGTTGGTTTTGTTCTTCCTTTTGGTTAAGTTAAAGTTTCGTTTTCAGTTCTCCAAGGTCTTTAGTTTCCTGTTTCGGTTTCGATCTTCCAAATTTTATTTGGGTTTCCGCCTCTTTTCGGCTCGGGCTTTAGTTTCGATTTCATTTCGGATTGGGTTTTAGTTTCGTTCCAGTTTTACTTTCTTCTTCAAAGTGTTTAGCTTCCTTTTTCGCTTTCGTTCTTCGAAATATATTTGGAATGAATACATGTCTCATTTGCTTGAAATTAAAGCTGCCTATTTACTAGGAGGTCTCGGTTTCTTAATTTCAATGCTTACGATTTAAGCGCGATACTTATAGACCACACGTAAGAAAACTTTGGTTGCAGGTATTGTCGCACGTTCTGTTTTGGTACTATGCAGTAGACAATGAAAATATTATCGAATATATAGAAAGGGGAGAGTGGACTTTGAATTGATATTACCATGGCTCTACTTACGACACATATGCTGACCTTAATTTCGTTACGAATATATATAACCCTTCCAGCAGCCACTGATTCTTCTGACGTTTTCGAAAAATTATTGGTATGAGAACTCAAATCAAAAAAAGAAGATGGAAAAATGTGTTAAGTTGATATTTAACTCAGCAAGTAGTAACGTACTTAAAACTAAAACTATGATATCTGCGTACCAAACATAGAAATTTTAATTTACTAGCTTTTTCCTTCTTGCAAATGTTTGCAAACTTACTGCTTTGTTTAAACAGGGACATTTCTTAATAAAAGTCATAACCGTTACGCTCTCTGTATTTCCCACTTGAAATTCAAATCAAGCAACAACCAAACCTTGGCTACGTGCCTTTCTGGTTGACTTTCACATTCAATTTCCTTAAGATATATATTGAAATTGATAAAAGAAAGTGATATTAGATAATAAATATAAATTGTATGTATATGTAGATAGTATATATACATGTGTGCGTAGCGGAAAACTGAACATATGCCTAAAAGTCGTTGTAAGTTAATACATCAAAGTAAGTGTTGATTATGATTGAAATGAACAAAAGCTAAATGAGAAATTGGCTTCTATCGCCATTGTTATTGCACAGTTTTATTTTTGTATTTGGCCTTACTTAATTTTATATACGACAAGAAAATTGATTATATGCACATTTGGTAAAATTTGTATATATTGCTAATAGCTTACTCTATTCTTTTTGCTTTCAGAAATACTACAATTTAAACCGATAAAATGATAAGGTAATCTTTGATATATTTTATGGCTTTACACTTAAACTCATAAAAAAATGTAGTTGTTTGTAATATATACAAACTATTTTCAAAATTTAATTTTAAAAAGCTTTATAAAGCTTTTTTATTTCTTATATACATATTTTAGATAAATTTTTTTTTATTTTACAAAAGTGTATCTGTTGAATAATGATTACTAATCGTGTTGATTATCGGTTTGATTAATTCCTTTCTTGAGAATCCATTTAATGATTGATTACCAGCAATTTTTAATGATTATTTTCCCATTAATTAAAAAAATAATAAAAAAAAAAATAATGATTTTTTCGATTATTAAAAAAATGAAAAAGTTGTTTTGATTGCTTTTGATTATTTTTGATTTTTTTTTTCAGATTGTTAATTTGTATATTTATGCGCTTCTACATTTATTTTTGATTATTTTGATTCTACAACAATACTGAAAAAATCCAAAATAATCAAACGTAATCAAAAAAACTTTTTTTTTTAATTATTTTTGATTATTTACAATTTTTTTGATAATTTCTGATTTTTTTTCCTAATTTTTTCTAATCGAATAATTAATTGATTACTAATTACTAATCAAATTTAACAGGTCTGCGTTATACCCATTGACCAATTTTTTGGTAGTGCAAATGTGCCGATGTGCTAAACCAGCCGTAGTACATGGCGTATGAGTAACAATTCTCAGAACTATGGCCGCATTTTAAACGCTTAAAAAAATGTTCAAAACGAAAGCAACAAAAAATAAGCCAAACTATACAAGCGCTCACAATTCTGGTTTCTTTCTTTCAATCAGTTACTGTGAATGGAATTTTGGATTTTCTCGGCCTCTGAGTGCTAAGCGGTTCGACAACTTCATACCGAGTCGTGAAAAACTGGGCCGTTTCGGAACATGTCGGTAACTTTTTCTTTGATTTGAGGTATAGGTCCCATAACGAGAGGGATTCGTCAAGGAGTTTTGATGCAATGAAAACTGCGTTCGAAGCTTCAGTTGAGACTTAATTTGATAGAATGGCTAGATAATTATTTATTGGCGTTTGTATTTGTTTCCCGGGCTCTGCGTAAGCGAATTGGATAGTCAGAAGTGCGCTTCGCTGATTGTCAACGAAAATCCAACGATTATCGCAGCGGGATTTACAGTATACCAAGATCATCGAGGTCATTAAATGATAATTTTCTTCAAAGCAAAATTTCAAATTTACAAAAATTAAATTTGGTTTTTATCTTCCTAAGTCGCTAAGTGCTTACGAAAAGCCCCGTCTATTTAAATTGGGGTTACTACAGAGCTTGATTTCGATTCCAAAAAGAATGATTAGACTGCTGGGTCCGATTTCGGTTGCCCCTTTTTTAAGTTATAACGACAGCTAGTCAGTCGTAATCACTTGTGTCAAGTAAAGCAAAGGTAGAAAGGCTGGAACAAAAACAATCTTAATCACTTGCAAAAATGGTTTTCTTGTTTTATTCAATTCGACATCTTACTTGACATCGGAATGACTGCTTTAACTTTTATGCGTATAACATTTTTAGTTGAAAAATTCAAAAAAATGGCTAGTCGAAAAACATTTAAGTGCTAGACCCAAATTCTAAAACCAAAAGAAACAAATAATAAAAGAACAAAATATACATAAAATTCCACGAATAATACATAAACCACTCACAATTTAAATAAACATTTATAAAACACAAACTGTTAATATTGCTTACATAAAAAATTGTCACGCAGGTATCGTCAACAAAATTGATAAATGGAAACATATTAAAAATTATCATACCGAACAAAAACTTGTTTAACAAAAATACAACAAAATGAAGCAAAAATGTCGGCATACTGTAATTGCATTTTAAAAACTTTTTAAGTTTATTTCGGATGACAACAACGAGCAAAGTTTGAAATAACAAATGTAAAGTGAGCAGAGATGGGCGCTAGAGACTACGATAATAAAACTTTAAATTTAAGAAACTCGTAATTTTAAAATTTTGAACTCACAATTATAGTGATTACTAAAGTTCATGCCAATATTATGATAACAGCCATCTGCACTTAAAAAAATTTAAATCATGATTACAATTAAATCAACTATTTATAAAATTGTATGGGTCTGTAAAGGTTAAATTATTTATTTAAGCTTTCAACTGGTTTTCTTATTTCTATAAGGAAAGCTGCCAATCTTCCTTTATATACGAACTTCCGGCGCCAAGTGTTTGTGGGAGTGTTAGTTATTAAACTAGTCCCTTTCCTACTGGTCAAGCCGATGGTCGCGGTTCGATATATTCAACCAAGACTAAGCTTTATGTCATTTAAGAGTGAGAGTGGGAGGCCAAAGACATACGTTCTATATATCAGCCATTCAGTACAACTAGCCTTTCCTTCGCTTCTTTAACTTAAGTTGCCCTTTAGGATTTTTTGAGGAATTTTCTTTCCGTTTCAAATGTAAAATACAAACAATTATTTGAAATTAGAAATTGAAATTCAACTACAAAATTTTAATTTGTTTTAAATATTTGATGTTCGCCCTCTTTCCATTTTCTCTTCCTTCTACAGTCTCTACTCTTAATTTACTTTATTGTATTATAAGCTATTTTTTCCTTTTCTTTCGGAATCTTTCCTTCACTTTCATGTATTTACTTTCCCTTCCCTTCACTTCACTTCACTCCACTTCCTTTCCTTCCCGTTATCATAGTTCCTTTTATTAATTTAATTAAATTTATTTTATTTTATCTTATTAATTTATTTTTTTTATTTTTGTTCTTTTATTTTATTTTATTTTATTTTATTTTATTTTATTTTATTTTATTTTATTTTATTTTATTTTATTTTATTTTATTTTATTTTATGTTATTTTATTTTATTTTATATTAATAAATTTTCATAAGTATAACCACAAAGATTACACACACAAAAACAATGCTTTAGTAAATACTATGAGACTACTTACGATAAACGCAGCCGCCTTCGTCTTTTGCCAATTGATAGCATTCATCGTGTTTAAGCACGATTACCGAATAATAACAAGCAGCAAAGCAGTTGCATACACACACACCCACATAAGCAAAGCATCACATACATATCAGCAAAGCCGTCAAACAAGATTTCTATACAGAGGTTACAGGACGCTTAACTTTTCCGAGCCCAAAGATGTTTGCACATCAAAAATGTCACCTGAAATTGTAACACCCTAATGTAGAAGCCTACAAATTTCTACTGAATTGTATCCACTTTAGTGCATCGTTTTTCTTTCTTTCTATGTAACTTATCAAAAGAGATTTACTAACACTTGAGCGGTCAACGAGGCATGTCAAGTATGCTTAAATGTATTATATTGACTGCGTCTTATGCTGGAATCCACATATTTCAACCAAACACCAAGAACTCATGTGGGAAACTGGTGGTGACAAGTTAATTCAAGTGTTTTATTGTTAATTATGTATTAAACATTTACGTAAACTGAGATAAAACGTATGCGTCTTTTTGTACAAGAAACTCGTTCTGTATCTCCTGACTTAGCTCTCATGCTCTTAAATGACCATTGGTCATGCATGATCTGAAATGTAACTCGTAGGATGTGCTTAGAGGTTTTATATAATATTACTCATCGGCACTGTTGTACCAATGTATGGTGTGAGACAGAGTAAAACAGTAGCTGAAAGCCAATCTCGCAAAACAGAGCTGTGCTTGTTTCGCTGACTGCTGTCTGGAGGGAAGACTACACAGTCATCACTTCTCATTGGTAACTGACGCCAAGGAAGTTCAAGTCATCTTCCACTTGGTTTTTCCAAGGCCTCCCCCTACCTCTACATGCGGGAGGAAGAGTTCGGGTGTCGATAGAAAACCGTCTAGGCTGGAACTTCTTTGTACATTCGCATAACATGACCCAGTCAGCAGAGTCTTTAGGCTTTAATTCGTCGTTAAATTCCCATAATCGCCGTTCACGTGAAGCACCATGAATGTTCCGGAAAACTTTTCTCTCGAATACTTCAAGAGCTATCTCAACTTCTCTCGACACTGTGCATAATTCCGAGACGTACAACAGGGCAGGTATGATAAGAAACTTATAGCACCTAACCACTACCTTAAGATGGAATATAAGCCGTAGTATATTGAGGTGTGCTGACCTACTATACTGTAGTTCCAGGTTTAAGTGACGAGGAAAATAACTTCGAAATCGCTTAGAAAAGGTTTTTTGGAAAACTTGACTGACCATTGGCAGGCGTCGGCAACCGTTAGTGTGTACTTTTTCCATTAAAGGCTTTTTAATAAAAAAATTTACCTGCCTTAGGAACCGTGTGAAGTCGAAATAAAGCTTGTAGGGCTCGAAAATTTAACTCGTCTTTAATCTCCAAGGAAGTATTCCCTCCCGAATCATTATTTACTCTTCGAAAACTACAAAAGACTTTAAAAGGACAGACTTCCTGATTGAATAGTAGATTAGAAGCCTACTCTTATAAATAGTTTGATCGAAAATCAAATCTAAAGCTGATTTTCCCATTTTAAAAGGAAGACGATTCCAATTACTATGACATCAGAAAACTCGCCATAAGTTCTGCCCTGTCTGGTTGAAAAAAGATTCGAAAAAGATTAACCTTGCGGTCAGCAAAATAACATTTTATGCAATGACAATCCATTGCAGCATATGAAGTACTTTTTGAGAGGAAGAATCACGTCAATATTGAGAGATACTATTTTGAGTCTATGAAGCCTTTTTCCTATTGGGAAGTCAGTGTTAACTGGGAAACGTACTTCAAAGAAGAACTAAAACAGAGAATGATTTTTGCAAATAAGTGCTTCTCTTAAACTAAGTTCGCAACTGATAAGTAAAATCGTCCTTCTATGAGCAAAGATAACGCTCTACCAGTCTCGCCTTAGAGCTCGCATAATGTATAGATAGGAATCATGAATGACGGTTGCCAAATCTCTCATCATAGCTACGACAATCTATGCAACGGACAGTGTCGAAAGAAGATGAACTGTCCTTCATTAATACGATTATTGTACTTCGTGCTATGATAAAAGCGTTTATAGAACAAAATTTGGCAATGCTCTGTACGAGCTCTAAGCACATATAAAGGCAATGCAGCTAACTCAAGCCGTGCCTGATCGAAAGCAGCTACCAACGCAGTTTTTCGGCTTCTATATCGCATTTAATTCTATAAAGTAATCCTGCTTCTGTAACACAAATAACAAGTGTGTGACTTCCAACCTTCCACAACTTTTTTGTTGTGAAATGCAAATATTCAGTTCATGCAGTGATGCCATCATTTCGAAAATCAGTCAATGGTACAAAGCTTTTTGATTTTGTTTGCACTTCCCACACCGTTCATATTTACCACTATAATTTTGCATATATTCAGCATAGTCAGCATATGAAAGACATTATTTCGCAGCTCGTGGTAGTCCTGATTGCCAATTATAATTCATCGTGCGGAGATTTTCCTGCATGCAGCACACTCGTATGGACAATTACACTAACAGCAGCATAGCGACTATGCCACACTCCAACAAATTCCAGTAGGCGGATATGAACGAATTCACAGACTTTCATGCAATGTTGACTCTTACAACCACAAACTCGGCACAGCGACTATTCCAACTATCCTTTTATTGCATTGTTCATGCACGCTTCTGGACAACAGAACCATTTATGCAAATGCATTTTGCTGTTGTTTTGAGTAGAAGTTGTAGTACATATTCACATAAGACTGGGACAGAGGAATTGATTTTTTTATGGTTTTCGTGACTACATATGTGAAGACTGTTAAGGGATAAGTTCGAGATTTTTTTTTGATATATTTCTTAACTTTGTCGGGATCATATTAGGATTTTTTAACTTTTTCAGGGTCATTTCGGATTTGTTTGCTGCACTTTTTTCAGATTTTTTCGGCATCACTTCGGGATTATTTCAGAACTGTACATTTTCTGGGCAGTTTTAAGTATTTTTCGGAATCAATTAGAGATTGTGCGGCCGCCGTGGTGTGAAGGTAGTGTTGCCGGCCTACCACACCGAAGGTCCATGGTTCGAGCCCTGGTACAGGTAACATCAAAAGTGATTTGAAAAAAGTTTTTCAAAACGGGGTCGCCCCTCGGCAGTGGTTTGGCAAACTCTCCGAGTGTATTTCTGCCATGACAGGCTTCTCAGCAAAAATTCGTCTCCTTTGTAGATGCCGTTCGGAGTCGGCAAAAAACTGTAGGTCCCACCAATTTGTAGGGAAAATTCAAATCGCCACACCACAAATTGCAAGAGAAGCTTGGCGCAAAAATCTCTTAGGAGGTTGTATATAGTGCCATAGAGAGAGAGAATTAGAGATTGTGCTGAAATTTCTATATAATTGGAACTGTCATTTCAGGATTATTGTTTGACTTCTACGATATCATTCGGAATAATTTTGGAACTATTTCGGGGTGTTTTCACTCTCTAAAATTTTTCAAAAATCTTCAATAGGATGAACAGGTCACTACAGCTACCCAGTTTTAGAATTTCCCCTGCGACAATTAAATATTTGCCTTTCGCTTTTACTAACTTCTCTTCAGTAAACTATTGTTGGCTAAAAAAAAAAGTTGCCTAAAATCAGGTAATGCTTTTAGCGGCTTGAGATAAGTATCTTACTCTACTGAAATTGAATGAGCTACACGGCTGCGTACTTGAAAAAAATCTAAAAACTCTTGGTAAAAAGTTTATAGTTTTCACAAAAATTGGTCGAATTGTTCTGAATTTTTCAAAAAGTTCTAAGCTTTCATTTGTAGTATTTCTATTGTATTTTCAATCACACTTTCATAAGCAATTATCGAAGTTATTAAAAAGAATTAATTCTTGCTGGGAATTGCATTTTTTATAATGGCTCATTTGTGAGCCACTGTATGTATAATGGAATATTGCATGCATCTAATTGTGCTGCTCCTCACCAAGCATTTGTGGTGCAACAGTTTTGAGTTTGAAGTGCATGAACGTGCATATGTACCCTGCAGTCAATTGCCAAACTGGTTAGTAAACATTCTAGTTCATTAACTAGAATTTCCTGGTCTTACTCATACCAGTTTCAGCGACTGCAATGTTTCCGCTATCATAAGCAGCAACAACTCTTTAAATTTGTTGATACATGCATACGCGACCGAAAGAAACCATTTCAGTATTCGGGCAGCAATCGTTCAGCTAACAACAGCCGTTCTACATTTTAATTTTCTCTTTAACTAATATTCTGAGTATTTAAATATTCATTTAATAAAATTAAATATAAAACATATTTTTGTAAGTTTAACGAGCTCAAGACCGGTTGATAATAATTCTTAGTCAATTATTATTATTTTTTATTAAAGGAAAAATTGAAAACAACAAACATAATCAGGCTATAGTTATAGTACTATTTCCATAACAGCCACGATTTATCGCCAGACTAATTCGTATAGTTTTTGCTATTTCAGAATCCGAATTAGTCTGACGAGATTATAAAATTCATTGAAACAAAAATTATTTAAATAAGAAGAAAATCACTTTTTATAAATCTTTTCCAAGGTCAAAACTGCTATAAATAGCGACTATACTTTCATGGAAATGTGTTGCAATTTTTTAATATAGTGAAGTAATATTTATTTTGATAGACACATATTTTATATCTGAAGTTTTCAATAAAGTGGTTTGCAATGTAATTTTGCAATTTTCGTGGTATTTTTCAACCCAAAATGAACTAACCTACTATAGGCTGACTAGTATGATGGTTGGCATGATTGTGATGTATGGACTGACTAGTATGTAAACTGGCATGATCCTGATGTATATACAGACTAGTATTTTGAATGTTATGATATTGATGTATATATTGACTAGTATGTCAACTGGTATATTGCTGATGCAGATGCGGACAATTGCCATCTCGTAGGACATCGCCGTGCTAAAAACACCAGTTGCTAACATGGAAAAATTACAGAACTCGAACTAGTTGAGCCGGTTTGGCAAACTAGTATTTGACATACAAGTGCAAAGTCTTCTGACAATGGTTTTTGATTTGTGCAACAACTACATACATATGTATCATATTTTCAATTGGCTTGCTTTTGTATGTATGTACGAACGTGCATTCTGTCAGCTATTCTTATGTGTTGCACCGTGGCAACCAACAAAAATCATTCGTTTCTGCACAAAGTCATATTTCACCAAGTGAAATGAAAGTTCTGTTGTAGTACATTGACAATATGAGAACCTTAATTAGAGTGTGGTAAGACATGTGTGCTTTAAGCATATGATTCAATTGTTATCGGCTAAATGGACTCTTCTGTGAATATACGCAAACCCTTTCTGTTCATGCCACAGACAGCTGATGTACTCTGAAGTCAGCACTAGTACCTTTCCGATTAGAGCGATGCTTGACCTAAAAATGTAGTACGATGCTGTTTGATAGGAATACTGCCCAAAGGCGCTTATGGAAATTGCACCAACTACCTCGGATCAGTCTTTTTAATATAACATTTTTCCGTTAGAAGAGCTTGATGACAATTTAGAGTGATCGTGCCCATTAGGCAGAGCGAAGCACTGTTAACAACAACAACAACAAGTCTTTTCAATATCACATATAGGATGTTATCTAGCAAAATCTATACTCAAAATAGGCCCTGGTTTGCTTTTCCCTGCAATAAACTCGTCTGGCTAGGTCCTGCCAGGCATGGAAAGCATATGTTTCCCAAATTACGGTCAATTTATCGTATGTTCTGCAATATGCCTGCCTAGCTTTTCCCAGGTTACTAATTGATTGAAAAATCCAGCAGTGGGTTGAAAAGGGTCTGATAAATTTAAAATAATCAAAAAAAGTAGTTTTGATTACTTTTGATTATTTTTGGCTTTTTGATTATTTTCAGTATTGTTCTAGAAGCACATAAATATACACATCAACAATACTGTAAAAAATCAAAAAAAAAATAAAACATAATCAAAAAAAATTAAAAATAATCAAAAGTAATCAAAGTAACTTTTTTTGATAATTTTTGATTTCTTTTTTTAATAATCGTAAAAAATCATGATTTCTTTTAAATATTTTTTTAAAATTAATTGTAAAATAATCATTAGAAATTGTAATTAATGGTAATCAATCATTAAATGGATTCTCAAGAAAATAATTAGTTAAACCGCTAGTCATTACGATTAGTAATCATTATTTAACAGGTCTGTTTACGACCCAGGCCCTGTCCTAATAACCATGAGCAAACTTGGTATTGTCTGCGTATGCTTTCCTCTTTCCATGATTCAAAAAAAAAAAACAATCTAGCTATGACCTAGGAAAATTTATTATATTTTCTACCCGGGTCAATACTACTGAAAGGAGTTCTCATATAAGGCGACTCTATATCCCACTCAGTAGAAGAGATAAACCTCTCAGGCTTCATCTATTATGATAGCTTACATTTCCTGCCTTACGCTGAGTTCTATCTTTTAAGTATAGCATAAAGTGTGCAAAAAAGGGAGTGCTGGGATGAACAACGACAAGTCAAAGAATTTTCTTCCATCAAAGGAAAAATAGGCGCGCCTGCGCCTTCTCAGCCTGGACACTGTTGATCCCATCCGCGGAAGCATAACCGAAGACAACATTAGAAGCGACCTATCTCGCACTATATCAGATAAAGTGTTTTTGGGAAGATGTATGTACCTGTGTGTGGTTTATAAATGAAGATGATCAAGGCAAGAGAGAGATCCAGCTAAGAAGATGTTTGAATCAGAGTCAGGTGTCAGCCACTTGGCCTTTAAAAGTTCAAGTAAACCAGGACTTGCTCTTCAATGGTATTTCCTACTGACGTCAGCTATACCAAACATTGTCTCTTTGCTAAGTTCGCAAAAGCTACATAGCGGTAAGGCGTAAATAAAACAGACGATGAATTTGCTGAAACCATTAGCTATGAGTTAAATCACATTTTTTGTATATTCCCATGTTCGTGTTTTCCCCGAATTTATACTTTTTAGACATATTTCGCTTAAAGCTGATACATTACAGCACTTTATTTGCTTAGCCCAGCTGTGTGTAATACGAACAAGGAAGAATATTCATGTCAACAAAATGCTGACTATTTATATTATAACTACTACTTGGTCTAAATATACAAACATGCATACATATGTACAGTCACATATTCGTATGATCTGGGTCCTTTATGTTATGATATGGGGCCATGATGTTTTGACTGTATACAGGAAGCTAAACATATTCAAATTTATTTAACCCAAATCACAAAACTGCAATAAATATTTGGTTAAACTTTTGAACACATACAGAATCGCTAATACAGTTAGTTTGAGAAAAATAGTAGCAGCTTGTTTAACACTTAATACGTCACACAACCAGCATTTTGTATGACTGTGAGCGACATGAGCTGTATAGAATCAAGTAACTTTTGACCCTTTTTAGATGGTATAGCATAAAAGGCTTCAGGTATTTCAATTTAAAAAAAGTTATCCATGCCTCTAGCAACCTTGAAAGTTAATCGGACTCCGTAGTAGGAAACGCACGCCGAAAAGAAAGTACCACCAAGTTTTACAGTCTTTTACGTGTACCTCAGATCAAAACCTAAAGCAAAGCCTAAGTGCGCATGGGTACAGTAGTCTCCACAGTAATTGCTACTATAGTGCTGCTATTTTTGTGAAGATTTCTGTAGAAGTACAAAAAAATTAAAATAAAGTGCGAACCATTTCATTTAATGTCCTTGTGAACTTTGTCACGAAATCTAGACCACAAAGTATACAAATACAAACATACCTATGCACATATTATATAAGTCAAATCTTCAACTATTACATTTGCAAAAATTTTCCCAAAACAAATTGCTGAAGACAAAGAAAAATAAAGTTTTGTTGCTGCCACAGATGACTCAATGGCAAGGAAAACTTTTAAATGAGTTTTCTATGCAGTGGAGAATTGACAAAATTGCTTTGGTAAGTGGCAAACAAGAAAACTGAAAGCGTAAGCAAAATCTTTACAACTGCAAATTTATAGAAGCCCTGCAGTGAAATATCAAACTATTCAGTAAACATACTAGCGTCCAACTATAATTTTCTGGTTGAACTCATACTAGTCAAAAAAAGTTCAATCCATACTAGTATACGACTACAATTTCCAAAGTATGTGCTCAAGCGACATAAGTTGTAATTATTTCTTATGAAATATTCCAAAGATATACTTTATCTTTTGCAATCCCAGACCAAAGTTTTTCACAGCGAAAATGATGAATTTCTTATTTTAATCCCTGCTAGAGGTTTTGGTCCACATTTGGACTAGTATTCTTTTATCTTTTTCGAAATAGTATGATACTGGTATGATTAGACTCCAATTAAACTAGTACATTTCCTTCCATTTTGAACTATTATGAAAGTGGTATATTACGACCAGTATGATACTAGTATATTTCCACTATATACAAACTAGTATTTCATAGTAGATGACTGGTATGTTCTGGTCGAAATCTCACAATTGACATCTCGTAGGACATCGCTATTTTAAAAATATCAGTTGGTTATATGGAAATTTGACGGTTGGTTGACTAGTTGGGCTTGGTACACAAAGTAGTTGTTAAGTAGTTTGACTACAGGTTGGTTTGACTGCAGGGAAGATACTTACCTATATATGTATGTATACAGCTGTGTTAAATATAAAATAAGTAAAATTAAAATGGATATCGTTCGACGAAATAAGAAGAAGCTGTGATTTTAATAATTTTCATTTAAAATATAGTAAATTCCACAAGAGAAACCGCATAAAAAGAAATTTCAAAGTTTACACAAAGTTCAGGAAAGTTAATTAAACTTTTAAAAATTCGCATCAAAATTTAAGTAGTTTTGGAAAGAATTTTTAGAAAATTTTTGAGTACGCAATTTTATAGCTCATTCAATTTTAGTTAGAAGTCCCACAAAGTTTCCCTGGATTTTTAGAATTTTTTTCGTCAATGATATAGGTATTTTTTTCTATACAAAATTAATGTTTGTTCATGCTTTGTATGGAAAAAATCACTCAACAGCCTTGGCGAAAAAAATTCTGAAAACTCAGGATAATATTTGAATGATATCTAACTTGCACAATGTGCCCAAAAATATGAAGATTTTGATAGCCATTTTTTAAAGTTTAAATAACTTTCCGGAATTTTGTGTAAACTTTGAAATTTCTCTTTATGTAATTTCTGCTATGGAATTCGCTGTATTTTAAATGAAAATTATTAAAATCACAGCTTCTTCTTATTTTGTCTAACGATATCCATTTTAATTTCACTACTATTATATTGAACGCAGCTGTATGTATGTTTGTATGTATATATGCCCTGAATGTATGGATGCCCTGTATGTAAGAATGCCCTGTAGAAAAAATTTCCCGTTCTGAACTGAAGTGTTTCTTTATCATACGCACTCAACTGCCGAATTTAGCATGGCGATGTCCTAGGCTGTGGATATTAGTTCCAAATTAGTTAATTATTCAACAGTTTAGAGCTAATTCGTTTATTAGTAGGAACTACTTCGTTCAATAAGTACGTCATTAACAAACCTCCTGCATACTGATTTCACCTTGTATTGCGATAAATCTGAACCACTCCACAAATACACTAGGGTTGTGAAAAAGCAATCGATTTTTACTGTAAACGATTTGCTTATTTTTTTAGTTAACGCTTTCTTTGAACGAGATTTTATTAATAATAAACATTTAATATATATATATTTTAAATCGATTTTTGTAAAAACTGCCATCTAACCAACAAACGAAAAAATTAATGACACTATGTATGCACCACAGCTGAAAACAACTTAGTTTCGCAAAAAACACTTCTAGTCAAATGCTTAGCAATCATGAAGATATGTGACACTTATTTATTTCAAGTTTCATATTTACACTCAAAACTAAAATAAAAACTTATTTCATTTTTTGGTTTTAAGAACAAATGATTTCTTGGTCTAAATCTTAACTGTAGCGAGTGATGCGTTTTAGTTTAGATACTAAAAACTGCTTAATTTTTGTCTCTCATTTCTTTGTATTATTTTTACTGTAATTTGAATAACTTAATCTGAACTAATAAAATCGGTTTCGAATCACGTATTATATTAAATGATTCCTACTTGAATTTAATCGATTAATCTCTTTAACAAAATATCTATCCGTAAACAGAAAACACGGATTATTGATTAATGGATTTTTCCAACTAGAGTCATATCCCTAAAATATACACTTTGGAACTAGTGAGTTTCGATTTCTTTTGTTAAGTGTTCCGAACTAGTAAAATATTCTAGGCATTCTAGCACCCAGAATTCAGAAGCAAATTCCTTGACCGGAATTGTATATTAATTAAATAGATTAGAAAGATATTTCCACTTTAGAACACATAACATTTGCTAAACATATAAAAAAAAAAATTTAAAAAAACTATCAATTAAAGAAGACAAATTTTTTCCAAATACATTTCCAAATGCCTCGTTGCTTTTCCCAACTACCGGGCTTGTGCTAGTAAATATTTAGTTAATGGATTTGGTTCTGATTCAGATATATGTCTCTCTAGTTAATAATTTATCTGCAGGGTGTTTATAAATAATTGAATGTATAGGCGCAGAATCGTAGTAAAGATAGAGAAGTGCTTTAAATAAGTTAAAGTACACTTCAACTAAGTGTGTACTTTATCCTAGTCATAGTGACTTTGAAGCCAGCTTCTTCAGTTATAGCTGTTAAATTTAGAGTAGCAAAAACCTGGCACTAAAGCTGCTGCTAAATCTGTAATTTTTATTTTAATTACAATGTCAGTGAACTTTTGAGGGATTTAAGTGATAATTTTGATTTAAAAGAAGTGAATATGGCTTACTTTGAAGAAATTGAAAGAGATTTCGGCGTCAGAGGAAGCTGATTTTTATAGCCGCTATCAACCTAACAAGGCGGCCGCCGTGGTGTGGAGGTAGTGTTGCCGGCCTACCACACCGAAGGTCCATGGTTCGAGCCCTGGTACAGGTAACATCAAAAGTGATTTGAAAAAAGTTTTTCAAAACGGGGTCGCCCCTCGGCAGTGGTTTGGCAAACTCTCCGAGTGTATTTCTGCCATGACAGGCTTCTCAGCAAAAATTCGTCTCCTTTGTAGATGCCGTTCGGAGTCGGCAAAAAACTGTAGGTCCCACCAATTTGTAGGGAAAATTCAAATCGGCACACCACAAATTGGAAGAGAAGCTTGGCGCAAAAATCTCTTAGGAGGTTTATGATGATATACCTGTTGTATATCGCGCCATAGAGATAGAGATAGATAGAGATCAACCTAACAAAGCAATTGTTCACTTTTTGATCGATATTTTACATAACCGTCAGACAATAGAGGTCTTCGATTTTCATACGCATTCACTGCTGTTTCATCCTTATAATATCCCGATCGAAGCCCGATGCCTGCATACCTATTTGTATTTTGCCCCATGCACTTTTCATTTGTGTTACCATCCGTAAATCGCTCTGCTTATTCTAGATGATATTTTTAAATGTTTTATCCTCAATTTACTTACTCTTTGCATTTTAGCAACCAATCGCAAACAGTTAATATTGAAAACAAGCTGAATAAAAGTCAAGGCACATGATTGCATGGTTGTCAGAATTGTGTAGCAGATGTATTGTAAAGTAATAGAAGTTTACTCAAAGTACACTCTTGATAGAGCACATCACTAAACTGACTATGATATACTTAAAGATGAAGTGCTCTCTATTTTTTTAGCATTACTCTAACTAAAGTGGGTCCTAATTCAGGACTATGATTATGGGCCAAAGATTGTAACCAGGCTTCGATCAATTCTAGTACAGACATTTAGATATAAATTCGCTGCTACCCAAATCTAGCGCGTTTTATTATTTGCGTGCGATACTAAATCTTTTCCAAATTCATTTCCAACTGTGATATATTTAAGTTCTACAAGATTATATTAGAAAATAAATGGGGCCAATGAGAAAACCTACTAAAGCTGTTAAATGCGGGTTTCTCTACATAATAATACCCACTCCTTCAAGAACACTTCGGTAGCCCAACATGAGAGAGAAAAGTTTGAATAGGATTCACAGGAAAATTAGTCTTAACTTGACTATTAGCCTTTACATCTCCATTAGAGCAATTTATACTTGGAATTTTATTCTTTCTCAATTTTGCATACTCACATACAAACTTTTTGAAGTTTTCTCTTTGTCTTCCTGGAAATGGACAAAAGTTGTATAAAATAACTTGTTCATTCAAACACTTTGAACACTCAAAACAAGATTTTTTATGGCAAGTTTTTTCTACAGACATCGATTTAAATTCATGCAGCCGTTTGACTCATTCTTTTTTTTTAGCTGTCATATTCATTATCAAAAGGGTGAGCGCGCTATCCCACCGTTGATTGTAACAAATTGTTACCGAGTGTCCTGTATGTAGCCGGTGGCATTTCTTTACCTTTAAACAAGCTTATTGGGTGCCAGTCAAAATGTTTAGAATTTTTTTGTATACATTTTTTTGTATACTTTGTTGGAAGCCCTGGGTTAAAAGTGCCGTTATCAGCAGGAAAGACCAGAAGCAGCCCCCCTTGAAATGGAAGAGAAGCTTGGCTTTAATCCACCGGGATGTAATTTAAAGTGAAGCGATTTGAAAAACTAGCTAACACCTGGAGACTATTTCACCTTTTGGTGCACAGCGTATCAGAGGGTAGCTTATAGATACTCTCTCTCTGGAAAGGTACGTAAGTTCCTTTCACATCATTCCTCTTTCACATCTTTATTTTATAGCTCCAATTAGTTCATAAGCTTGCTTTTATATTTAGTCTTAAGATTAATGTCGTCAGCATAATTCAAAGTTTTAAAAGCCGAATTAAAATTTTAAAGAACACATTTTTTTAAATAAATATTAAATTAAAAAGAAAATATTTACCGATTTTATTTGATTATAGGACACAAAAAAATTGCTTATGACATCTTTGAGATTTCGTACCAAGAATTTAAATTTGAATCTTTAAAATTCAAAATTTAGTTGAATGAAATTTATTAAATCGCATGATTTTGACTCAACTTGCACCCATATATGTAAATACTACTATGAATAAAGCTCTCTATTAAACCCAAAATATCTACATCTTATATAAAACTTATTTTATTTGGTCAAATAGTTTACAAAATGAGGTAAAATATTTCTTATCGCGTGTGTACTCTCGTGTAACTCTCTCTCTTTCTCCCGCTCTTTATCTCTCTCTCTCTCTCTCTCTCTCTATCTATCCATCCATCTCACTGTCGCTATATCTACTTAGCTTTATGTCTATATATCTATTTCTTACTCTCTGTGAGATAACTTTGTACATAGTTTGTAATTCAAAGCATTGTTAGGCAATTCGTTAAACAATTGTGCGCGCACTCCCTGTTGTGATCCAGTTATACTTGCATAGCATCGCATTGCATGACATGGCATGTGTGCTTTCTCTGAAAGTATCTGTTGATGGGATTTTGTGTTTAATGGTTTATTTCACAAAGTTCATTGCATGGAATTCCAAGGCAGTCTGATGAATTTTAATATTTGTATATGTGGCATGCGCACCTCTCTTACTGTTTGTTGTGTTAACATCATTGGTGCAAAGAGTAGAAAAACTAGGTACAGTCTCATAGTAACATTAATTGCTTGTTTTTGTGTATTTAAGATCGCGTTTGCTAAAGGCTATGTACGATGTGCGAAGTATAATCAATTCTTTCTGACACATCCGATACACTGCTTTACAAGTATAACCAGGCCATTATTGAATTTTTCTGGAACGATTTTCCGTCATCCCTTGTCAATTTTGGTTTGGAGACAAATCGGTTTCGGCGTTGTGCCATCTTCAGTGTCTTTCTTCGTTCTTATTCTCTTTCGTATATTGCCTGGCTTTAGCTGAAAATACATTTCTGTGGACACAACGTCATAACCATAACCTCCCCATAGACTCAACCGTTTCTATGCAAGTATAACTGGGTCATCATTTTCTTTCATCTATTAACTGACTTCAGACGCACTAACTCAAGATTCATCGAGGCAAAATACAAGGTGGCGCAAAAGTAAGCTTCCGATGTTCAGCATATCGGTTGTGGCACGTGCAGTGTGTGCTGTTGCACCGTCTTGTTGGAACCACATGTTTTCCAATCCCAATTCATCAAGTTGCGGCAAAAAGAACTCGTTGATCATTGCTCTGTAGCGCTCACCATTCACAGTAACCGTTTGGCCCCGACCGATTATTGGTCAAATAAATAGTCAGCAATATTCCGCGTTCTGGAACAGTGTAGCGTAACATTGTTTATTAACGTGTATTTCGCATGTGTTTACTACACAAATGTCAAAACATAACTGACTTTAGGGGCCAATCGCAAAATTTATAGCATTTTCTGATAGGAGGATTACTTTTGCGCAATAACCGTTTTTCACCGACCGCTTATTGGTCAAATAAATAGTCAGCAATATTCCGCGTTCTGGAGCAGTGTAACGTAACATTGTTTATTAATGTGTATTTTGCATGTGTTTACTACGCAAATGTCAAAACAGAACTGACTTTAGGGGGCAATCGCAAAATTTATAGCATTTTCTGATAGGAGGATTACTTTTGCGCCACCCTGTATAAAACAAAAAAAAATTCCTTAAAAGTTAACAACCTTTTCAACTTAATAATCACAAAGTTATGGATATGGTAATTCAAACTTTAGGGTTATGGGTTTGTGGCTCTTTTATATGGATATAAAGTAAGTGAACCTAGAAATCTGACGAAGAGTTACTCTTGCAAACTAATGCTACTTGGGACTGAGTAGACAATTGAGAAGTCAAGTCCTGTCTCGAAGAACGAAAATAACACTCTATAAGTCACTCATCGCACCCGTCCTGCTATATGGTGCAAAAGCGTGGACACTAACAACATCTGATGAGACAGGTCCTTACGCCTTTACGACGGCGAGTACCGAAGAAGGTTAAATGACGAGCTGTTTGAGCTATATGCAGACACCGACATAGTCCAACGAATTAAAACCCAGCGGCTTCGTTGACTAAGCCATGTTGTGCGAATGAATGAAGATGCTCCTGCACTCAAGATATTCTTATCGGCACCTGCCAGTGAAAGCAGAGGAATATGGGGAGCACCACTCCAAGTGGAGACCGATTTGCGATACGGTGGATGGCCAAAATCTGGCGCTCAACTGCATTTAAAAAAAGGAGCAAGAAGAAAACAATATATAAATGAACTTTATTATAAGGCATCACAATTCTTAGCTGGGCACTACACGGCTGCACTTGTTGCCGTCAGATATTTTGTCGACTCATGCATCCTCTCGTATTTTGTTAAATCAACAATTTATGATAACAAGTTTTTGGGAAATAAGTAACAATAAAACGGACGATGACAATACCAACCTAAACTATTTTTAACTTAAATGGAAATTCAATGCCAACTGAGCTTACTCAGGTTTTAAAGCTAAATGATTGTCGAGGTCAGGGAGCTCATCCAGCAGGGATTGGGTGACAAAACTAAAATAAAATTTTGCTCGCGCTATCTGGTATGACACTTTGCTTAGTCTGTTTGAGTTTTGAAATGAGAAAAAATGTCTCATTGTTTCATTTCTCTTTTTGTTTTTCAATTTTATTGTACAACGGGTTTGCGTTTGTAATTATTTCTGCTCCAAAGATTTATTTTGTATTTTTTGAAGTTTCCTTTATGGGTCATGAATAAATACATTGTGCTATACCTATGAAAGGTCGCTTTCACTCGTCTACTATTAAACGAAGTATCCAATATATTTACGGTTCTCTTTTCCAGACTTAAAATAGACTTAATTCCATTTGGCTACACCTATCACCTAGCTTCTGTAATGAATATGGCTCTCTTGCTGGGTGAAATTTTTTAACATGCTTTATCTCAAGATCTCATACTTCAGTATTCCCGCTAGGAAATTTTGCAAATAGGTTATCTGCTACAATCTAAGCTCTCTTAGTACGGTGTTGCCACTGATAATGTTTTTACGGAGCTGCCACCTATCAATAAAAAAAAAACAAATGGCATAAGCTAATGTAGATATCAAACGAGATATATTTTACATTTCATTTTAGGTTGGTTTATCACTTTAAGTTTCCACCTTCTCTCAATACATGTAATACTAAATAATATAAACTAGCTTAGATGCGTTAATTGCGGCGGCTTAAAGGCCGGGACTTGTGAACTCTACTTACATTAACAAATCTTGAATAATAGGAGCAGCCGTCCGAATCCGGTACTGGCACCTTCTGTTACCGGTCAAAAAAATGGATCAAAGAACCTGTATCAAATTTTGTGTAAAAAACGAAATTAAGTGCGCGGATGCATTCCGAATGTTGACTGTGGCATACGGAGAAGCTACCTTGGACCGAAGCAACGTTTATCGGTGGTACAAAATGTTCTCAGAAGGCCGAGAAGATGTGCAAAGAAGAACAAAAATTGGCTTTTGCACCACGATAACGCCCCTGCTCACGCATCGTTGCTTGTGCGCGACTTTTTGGCCAAAAACAACACACTAATGATGCCGCAGCCACCGTATTCCCCAGATCTGGCCCCCTGTGACTTTTTCTTGTTCCCTAAACTGAAGAGGCCCATGAAAGGACGACGTTACGCTTCTTTTTACGAGATAAAGACGGCATCGAAGGAGGAGCTGAACAAGATACAAAAAAATTATTTTTTGAAGTGCTTCGAAGATTGGAAAAACCGTTGGCACAAGTGTATAATATCTCATGGGGATTACTTTGAAGGGGACAAAATAGATATTCATGAATAAATAAATAATTTTTGAAAAAACACAAAATTCGCGATACTTTTTGAACACACCTCGTATTTCAGTTTTCTTTTATCACAATATTCCCTAAATGCTTCTAGTCCCCATTTAGATTTGTACACTTCAACCAATCATTTGCCAATTTTGCTCGTAATACAATTGAATAAGTGTCTAAATGATAAGTATTAACGGTCTTGACATCTGACGTGAACAACAAGCCAACTTTTTGCACTGTGCGGCAAATAAAAATGAATTGTTCCATTGAATTACGTCATTTAAGTGTCATTTGCAATACAATCTGAGTACTGACTTGCTGCAGTTATTGTTAACACGAGAGCATCTTCAAATATCAGCAAATGCAACCAACTTATGTTTGTTATGGTTCTTGAGTTGGTGTTGTTGTTGTTTATGGTTTACAAGTTGATTTATAACTAATAGTTTCAGTGGTCGTCAGTACAAAAACAAGAACAGTAACAACAACAGGTCATGGGATGCACAAGACACTTGTCGTATGAATTCAAACATGGAGTGAAATGCCAATTGTGCACTATCACTCTTCTGCCTTCCCCGCATGCTAGATGTAACAGCTAGCTCCAAACTTCTAGTGAGGAACGTATATAACTAAGATGGAGGCGATAATACCATTACTTAACGGATCGATATCTCTCAAAATACTCTTTCCTACTAATTCAAGGACTACAACAAGCTGAAGTTCATAGCGTCTACTGAGTAATGTTCATCACGGGAATACATTTTAGCTAACTTAACAAATTGTATGTAGATTTATACAAATTATCATATTTATAACTAGTATACGTACTTACACAAATTGAAGTAATCAATATACACATAATGTAGCAATAAATTTTGGTTAGTTATTTAACAAAAATTATATGAATTTGATTTATTGATTCCATTAGGGTTTCGCATATATTGATGCAATAAATTAAAGATTTTGTCTTTCAGAATCATCAATTTAAAATCTGAGAGCTCAGCATTAAAGTTGTTTGAACAGTTAATCCCCTTATGGAAGTTTTAAATATTCCATAGAGAAGAGCTGATAATGGAAACTTTACTCACACTTAGTTCTTGCAGCTTCAATAAGACTTTGCAAAAACCACCTAGCAAGTATGCTAATTAGCTAGCTAATATGCTAATTACGGTCTTATTTTTAAAGAGACTAAATTATTTCAGTTTCCGCTGATCTCATTTCGCTTATATTTTTCTATATAGGCTTTATAAGGGTCTCAGTGCGAAGTAGCATTTATGTTTTGCTATTGATTGATTGGATTTGTAGGCAGACATTATATTTGGTGTTAATACTCGTTCCCAGGTAAACGAAGCGCTTAGTTATTTCGAAATTATTACTGATAACAGTAGAGTGATTGCCAAGCTTTTTCTATATAGTTCAGCTGTTAATATATACATTACTCGCATCGGTCTGTATTAAATTTCCAAACCCGGTAGTATGAATAATTTCACAATTTTACCTACATCCATTTAAATTTACGATTGCGATATGATTTCTTAAATGTATATAGCTAATATTCGCACAAACATGCTAAATTTGATTTTGTTATTCAAACAATTTCGCTTGCTAATAACAAAGGATATGTAAACACCACATACCCTCTTTATATGTCATCTGCAATAGGTGCTGTGTGTGAAAATGTGTTGGTATGAGACATTGTCTTGACGTTATGGTGACTGCCATTTAATCAATGTCAAATTCAGCAGCGCCTTACCGTCAATTATTCATAATAGACATGTTTATTGAAGGTAATCGTAATATTGCATGTACATTTGTATGAGTGAAATGAAATTGATGACCTAAATTTATGATTGCTTAGACAGCGGAGTAAGATTGAGTATTGTCGTAGACATTCACGATGTATCAAATTCAGTCAAACACAAATGCAATTACGAGTGTAATCTTATATTTCCACAGTCGGGGCAGCGCTGGTTACTCGAATCTCCTTTTATATGAATGCACTTGATAACAAATTTTGAGTCGCTTTTCAGCTTCTGTAGCTTTAAATACATTAAAAATAAAATAAAACAGAACAAAACAAAACAAAATAAAATAAAATAAAATAAAATAAAGCAAAATAAAATAAAATAAAATAAAAAATATATAATTAAAATAAAATAAAATAAAATAAATTGAAATAAAATAAAATAAAATAAAATAAAATAAAATAAAATAAAATAAAATAAAATAAAATAAAATAATATAAAATAAAATAAAATAAAATAAAATAAAATAAAATAAAATAAAATAAAATAAAATAAAATCAAATAAAATAAATTGAAATAAAATAAAATAAAATAAAATAAGATAAAATAAAATAAAATAAAAAAATTAAATAAAATAATATAAAATAAAATAATATAAAATAATATAAAATAAAATAAAATAGAATAAAACAAAATAAAATAAAAAATTAATAATTAAAATAAAATAAAATAAAATAAAATAAAATAAAATAAAATAAAATAAAATAAAATAAAATAAGATAAAATAAAATAAAATAAAATAAAATAAAACAAAATAAAATAAAATAAAATAAAAAAATAAAGTAAAATAAAATAAAATAAAACAAAATAAAATAAAATAAAATAAAACAAAATAAAGTGAAATAAAATACAATAAAATAAAATAAAATAAAATAAAATAAAATAAAATAAAATAAAATAAAATAAAATAAAATAAAATAAAATAAAATAAAATAAAATAAAATAAAATAAAATAAAATAAAATAAAATAAAATAAAGTAAAATAAAATAAATAAAATAAAATAAAATAAAATAAAATAAAATAAAATTAAATAAAATAAAAAAAAGTAAAATAAAATAAAATAAAATATATTAACAAAAATAAATAAAATTAAATTTACAAAATAAAATAAAATAAAATAAAAATAATTCTTCCATCTATTTTGGTTTGATTTCGACCACTAAAGGGACGAAAAGATTGCTCCAAAAAAGACACCGGGTCTAAGTCATCCTCATTCCTTTCCTTTCCTTTCCAGTCCTTTCCTTTGCTTGGTTGTAATTTGGTATTAATGAAGCAAGTTAAGCGTAAAAAGGTGCCTGTTCAGAAAAACGCGACCAGTTGGAAGCCAAATTAAATATTTATTGTGTTTTTTATTTATTTATATATTTGTCATATTGTAATCAACTATCAATTCTTCCAATTGCTCAATTTTGCAGTTAAAAAATTGTATCCCTTTTTATTTTCACTTATTTTCTTTGACAATTTTCACGTAAAGCAACCCAGCAATGAAACAACAAAGTATTCAGAAAATATAGCACAATTTTCTAACTAAACATGACCGAAAAACAGCATATCAATGCCATCAAAAATTTAAGTTTTGAGGAGACTGCTTGAGTAACCGCGAGTTTAAAAAATCGTAAAAAAATTATTTTTTTCAATTTAATGGTTCCAGCATCAGAGTTCGCCCAGTTTTTGTGTAGCTTTTTTTCAGAAGGGAAAGTATCGAAAGCCCTAAAGTCAGTGAAGGGTATTAACCATAGCTAAAACTCCTAAAATTAAAGTTGGGAGGTCGATCTTGAGACTTCTATGTGGACTAATTACTTCAACACCTTACAGGGGGCATTTGACACTCTAATTTAACTATGATTCATATGGTCTCTTTTTAAATAGTTTGAAACTCGGTTGTTTCTGTCAGAAATCTGGAAGTTGACACCTCATAGGACATCTCTTTGCTCAAAATACCACTCGGTTTTATTTAAAAAGAAGAGTTGAGTGACTAGTTGGACTTGGTTTTTATACTAGTTTTGAAGTAGCTTACAACTAGTTAGTTCGGATGCAGGGATGCAATGCGTGTGAATATTCCGAAAATTGAGTTACAATAGTAACCAAACGGACTTAGAACAAAGCGATATAAATTGCGGTTGTATGCTCAATTTTCACCTGAGGCACATTTCATTAATTTTATCATGAAAAAAATTGCGAGGTGCAGAGCAAAATTTTCTCAACTGCATATTTTTTCTCGGAATCTTTAATCATGAAATTTAACAGGAAAAACTTTTTTTCTTAACAAATTCGTGAAAGAAGATTCGTCTCAAAAAATGTTTGATCTGTGAATCCAAATGTTGCATGGCTGTTAGTGTTTGTAGTTGGATAACTTCCTAAGAGACAAAATCGGAGATTGAACAAAAGCATTGGTATCTCTATATACAAATTTGATACATATAGCTGTGAGGAAGGAAGGCGCTCTTTAGGTGATCTGACAAGGCATATAGAAGGCTGCAATCGAAAGTAGTGCAAAGCAGCATGATCTCCATGACGTCATTTACAATAGGAAAGTACGAGTCTTCTTATACTAGACACTGTTATATTTGAAGGACGCTTCCGGCTAATGTATTTTCAGCTTAGCTTGTGTGTGCATGGTGGATATCAATCAAACTGCTGTTCGAGGCTTATAGCTGAATTAATATTCGAGGAGTTATAAAGCGCAACGAAGCATTCCCAATTAAAAACTCAAACTCAGTTACTGGTAGAGGACATTTGAATGAGAGAGAGAGAGAGTCTTGCGACTCCGTTTGGCCAATCAAATCCGTACTCGCTCGTAGTAGATGTATATCCAGCTTAACACCAGGCATCCCACCAAAGTATATATTTTGTGATTAAAGATAAGTACGCTTAGGCCCAGAAGGCAATAACCATCCCATGCTGTTGCAGAGGAATGAGGAGGTACTTGCCAAGTTGGAATGAACAGGAGCTTTCCTTGGTGCCCCACTTATCGCTCTTACGCGACGAATAAATTTGCTTAGGCGTCCAAGCGCCAATTAATGATAGTTATAAAATTGTATCTACCCTCATTCCAGAAATTGCCACTCCATGAACTCACGCACCGCTACATAATCTAAATATTAGCTTAATGAAAAGAATTATAAAAATTTAATAAAGATTTAAAAAGCGCAAATTAGCCACAAGATAACTTCACTCCCCTCGCAAACTATATAAATGCTTTGAGCATGCATGTATAATGAGTATTCCCAATGTCGATTTTAATCAGCAAATTCAAATGCATCAGAGAAGTAGCACGCACATGGTTAACGCACGCTCGAAAGCAGCAAACTTTTTTTTTTTTTAGTTTTTATATTATTTATCGGATGCGGAAATTTAAAAAAATTTAGTTTTTCTACGACTCGGAGCTATGCATAAGTTTTGCAGTTTGCCGCTGAATATAAGCTTCAATTTCTACCGCATCGACTACCAACTGCAGTGAGATTCGCGCTTCCCCTACAACCCGTTTAATATCAAATTTCATTGGCAAACCAATGCTGCCACTTTGGTACTTTTGTAACTAGATTTGGAAGATTTTGTGATACTTTATCTCATACATTTGAGGGTTGGTTATTAGCTAGTTTTTTAACACTTTCCAATCTAGTTCAAGCATCTCGAAATATATCGCCCGAATCTTCAGTCTCCGAGCTTTTACTTGAAACTTGAAACAGGACCTGCAGAATATTCTAGATAATGTAGCAGTTCGTAAATGCTACCGTTTCTGCTTTAAATCTATGTCGGATTTGTTTAAATGTTCTGAGATTATTTTACGGTAATCGCTTTGCAATTTTTCACGTAATTGATAAGAATGACATCCAAAACAATTTTGGCTCTCTTTGGCCGTCATTCTTGCAAGTTCACTCGGAGAAACCCATTGATCCTTGGTAATCCTTATGGAGAAAAGATGTGCATAATAAAGCAACACATGTCAAAGCTACTACTAGGGAACCATCAGACTTGAAGTTAGAAAGTTCTAGCCTAATTATACAATATATATACGGCTGAGTGGAAGATCACCCCATTTCGAAATATTTTTAAAAAAGACATTATATCAGAATGTGTTGAAAAATGCCTTAACGAAAATACAACAAATTTTCAGCTGAGGTAGGGCGTTTCTGATTCAAATACTGAGATTGAGCGTTCTTCAACTAAATGCTGAAATATGGAATAGTGTGGTCTTCCACTTAGCTGTCGATATACAAAGTCACCAAAACTTTTGTCAGTTGTGGGACTATACAAACTATATTACCATTGACCCCTTTTTTGCTGAGTCGGTTGACTTTACTCTTTTCTGAAACTTTTTTTAGTTTTGTTAAAGTTAACTGCGAATTACATTTTAAAGCGTTAATTAATTTAAGACATTTTTGCAGTTGCGCAATTTTTTTTTTTTTAATCAGTGTGACTTTTCCATTTCCTTATGGCAACACTGCTGCAAATATCTGAATGCAAGCTGAATAGTATTTGACTTTTTAATAATAACCAAACTGGTGCGAATATTTTTTTATTGGCATGAATTTCATTTCTTTTTATATCATGCATAAATATAAATTGTATATGAGTGCAGAAGGCTAATTAAAACACTTTTAATAATTCAAATTTAGCCACATATAAAATTTTTTGTTTCTTTTCTTTTTTTTCTTTTCTTTTCTTTTCTTTTCTTTTCTTCTCTTTTCTTTTCTTTTCTTTTCTTTTCTTTTCTTTTCTTTTCTTTTCTTTTCTTTTCTTTTCTTTTCTTTTCTTTTCTTTTCTTTTCTTTTCTTTTCTTTTCTTTTCTTTCCTTTTCTTTTCTTTCCTTTTATTTCTTTTCTTTTAATTTGTTTTATTTAATTTTATTTTATATTATTTTATGTTAATTTAATTTAATAAATTTTTTTTTTTTGATAAATTTTATTTTGTTTTATTTTTATTCATTTTATTTTAATCTTGTTTTATTTTATTTTAATTTCTTTTATTTTTGTTTTATTTTGGTTTATTTTATTTCATTTTTTTTTTATTTTATTTTGTTTTATTTTATTTCGTTTTGTTTTATTTCATTTTGTTTTATTTTATTTTATTTTCATTTTTTATTTTATTTTGTTTTATTTTATTTATATAACTTTATTTTATTTCATTTTTTTTAGATAAATTTTATTTTGTTTCATTTTTACTCATTTTATTTTAATTTTATTTTATTTTAATTCCTTTTATTTTTGTTTTATTTTAGGTGATTTTATTTCATTTTTTTTTTTTTTATTTTGTTTTACTTTATTTGGTTTTATTTTATTTGGTTTTATTTCATTTTGTTTAATTTTATTTAAGTTTAATTTTTTATTTTATTTTATTTATATAACTTTATTTTATTTTATTTGATTTTATTTTTTTTTAGATAAATTTTATTTGGTTTTATTTTTATTCATTTTATTTTACTTTATTTTATTTCATTTTATTTTAATTTCTTTTATTTTTGTTTTATTTTATTTCATTTTTTTTATTTTATTTTATAATATTTTATTATTATATTTATAATATTTTATTGTTCTTTCAAAAAAACAAGCAAAAATTCCTGTATTGAGTGTTCTCACCTCAATTAAATTTAACATGGCTAATCATATGTTTTGTTTTTGTTTTTTAAACACTTTATGTTCCATGAATGAGATATATTTGGATCCTCTACCAGCTATCCTTTTAGCATTCGATTGACCTTTGACAAATGGATTGAGTTAATACATCTTCATTTTCTTTAAAATAGGAGTAGTTCAATTGCTTTTTGTATTTGCAATATGTACGAGTATGTATGATAATATGTTCAGTACGTATGTTGAGAAACCTAAAATATGAAAAGGTGGTTCCATGATGGTTTCAACAAATTTAGTTACACTCCACTACCACGCGTCTGGTTACATAAAATGTATCCGTCGGAAATAAATTTCAACGGAAGGAAATGGAGTTATTCATGCAAATAAATTTATCCAGCTCGCTTGTATCCGTAGGTTGGTACGATATACCACACAATTTTATGCTTGCGTCTTTACACTCCATTTACTGACTTTTATACACTGCCCTCATAAATGATAGCACAAACTTTTTTTTTTTAATGGCGCTTTGAGCTTAAACTGATGATGTTAAAATTGTTAGTTTACGACGCGTTCTTGAAAATGTATTATATTAGTGAAGAAATAAGACGCGAATTTTGATTTCAGGTATGTCGCCTGAAAGGACGGTTTCAACTTTGTCAAATTGTAGGGTAGATCTTGAATGAAAATCAGAATTTGTAATGTAAGTGACATGGTCTGTATATAATAAGCCAACGTACAACAAAATATTACCCAATGTAGACCAATACTACCTACAAGAAACCGAGCCTCATACTTCGACTCATATTTTTTGTAACAAACAAGTTACGACACATCTATTGGAAATATTAACTTGGTGCTTTAATTAAGGAACGCAGTGTTATTTTGTACATCTATAGGAATAGGAATAGGAATAGGAATAGGAATAGGAATAGGAATAGGAATAGGAAGAGGAATAGGAATAGGAATAGGAATAGGAATAGGAATAGGAATAGGAATAGGAATAGGAATAGGAATAGGAATAGGAATAGGAATAGGAATAGGAATAGGAATAGGAATAGAAATAGGAATAGGAATAGGAATGGGAACAGGAATGGTAATAGGAATAGGAATAAAAATTGGAATAGAAATTGGAATGGGAATAAAAATTGGAATAGAAATAGGAATGGTAATAGGAATAGCTATAGGAGTAGGAATAAAAAGAAGAATAAAAATTGGAATAGAAATAGAAATAGTAATAAGAATTGGAATAGCAATAGCAATACGAATAGGAATAGTAATAGGAATAGGAATATAAATAGGAATAGGAATGGTAATAGGAGTAGGAACAGGAATTTAAATTGGAATAGGAATAGGAATAGAAAGAGGAATAGGAAGAGGAATAGGAATTGCAATAGGAATAGGAATAGGACTAGGAGTAGGACTAGGGATAGGAATAGGAATATGAATAAAAATAGGAATAGGAGGATAAATTGAGAAAATGAATAGGAGACCGTAGCAATGGCATAGAAATCCGAAGCGATAGTTGAGGAACAGAATAAATCGCATTTCGGACCGGAGCATATCTGATGGGCGAGTCCGCTAAATAATAATTATTTATTTATACCTTTCAGGAATACGTGCAAACTTAAATACGCATTGTTTAAAGTTCTCTAAAACTTTGTCAGCAATACATTTAATTTTCTCTTATAATAAGCTTTATTTGTTTAAGGGAAGTTGCCATAACCCTCTTATCTGAACGATCGGTTGTATGGGATACATACTATATATAGCTCTGATCTTGCTGACTTTTTTACGAAAACTTTTTCTATCCATAAGAAAATATCTCACCAAGTTTCAAGTTGTAATCTTTTAAAATGAGGGAGAAATGGCTATAATCCTCTTATCTGAACGATCGGTTGTATGGGATATATACTATATATAGCTCCGATCTTAGCAAATTTTTTTACCAAATTTTTTATTATCTGTAAGCAAATATCTCACCAAGTTTCAAGTTTTAATCTTCCCAAATGAGGGATAAATGGCCATAATCCTCTTATCTGAACGATCGGTTGTATGAGATATATACTATATATAGCTCCGCTCTTAGCGATTTTTTTTACCAAATTTTTTATTATCTGTAAGCAAATATCTCACCAAGTTTCAAGTTTTAATCTTTTAAAATGAGGGAGAAATGGCCATAATCCTCTTATCTGAACGATCGGTTGTATGGGATATATACTATATATAGCACCGATCTTAGCGATTTTTTTACCAAATTTTTTATTATCTGTAAGCAAATATCTCACCAAGTTTCAAGTTTTAATCTTTAAAAATGAGGGAGAAATGGTCATAATCCTCTTATTTGAACTATCGGTCGTATGGGAGATATATGCTATAGTGACCCGATTATACCGGATCCGACAAATGTCTAATATAATACAAAAATACATCCGTGTGCAAAATTTCATCGAGATATCTCAAAAATTGAGGGACTAGTTTGCGTTCAAACAGACGGACGGACGGAAATACGGACAGACGGACATGGCTGTATCAACTCAGTTCATGTTGTTGTTGTTAACAGTGCTTCGCCCTGCCCCAGATTTGACAGGGTTACACTGAAATAACAGCCCTTGGCCGGGTGAAAAAACCCGGGTCATTCCGGTGCGATAGAACCGGCTGTTGTGGGAATCTTGCTCAAATTCAGTTCATCGTCCTGATCAATTTGGTATACTTAATGGTGGGTCTATCTCTTATATTTCTAAACGTTACAAACATCGGACCAAAGTTAATATACCATTTCATGTTCATGAAAGGTATAAAAATCCTACTTTGAACTCCCTTCTTCAGTCAGATTTGTTACAACTAAATACTAATAAAACCTATCTAATTACTACCATTGTAATTCTCACAATACACTTCCGAGTACTTTAATGTTTTGGCTAGTTAGTACCTCAGTCAAACGTTGCGTGTTTCCGATGTTTGTATTTTCCAACAACAAGGAAATTTAAGCACCCAATGAGATTAATTGAACTGGCTATTAACATTGCAAAAATATGAAAAGTGTGTGTTCGTGTGAAAGCATTTAATGTACATAAGACCGCTCAAACAAAAATATAATAATTTGTTTTGTAATTCTATAAATAACATTGTCCAGATAAGGTAGTTCCGAGTAATCAAGCTCTAAATATTGGTATGTATGTTTGTTCTCAAGATTTCGATTTCGAGCGTGAAACATCCTGATTTAAATAAGAATTTGTGATTGCATTGAATAAATCTCAAAATTGCTGTTTAAAAGTTATTTGTTTTTAAAAAAGGAAAAAGTAAATAAAGCTTTGTCTACGCAAAGGTATGGATGGTAAGTAATAACAGCTCTAAAGCCGTACTCGTAAGACCCAAATCTTAAACCAATTTTTGCGGAAAAGTTCTCGTTAATCTTGTTTTCATGAGCTTACCACTATGACCTCAGCTTACTTCACACAGGCTGCAGCTTATACAGAGTTAAAGGTGTTAAAATATCTAAGGAATACATGACAACTCAGGCTGGTTCTCCACCTTAATCTGCGTACGGCTTATCATTGCACACCAATGGTGTCACAGAAACTATCATAAATAACACTTTCTGTATTTTTCGAAATGTTTTTAAATTGAAATTCAACCCAAAGAAATTTTGGCACTGTCCTTTTATACCTCGTTTCTATGTAGATACTTATAGTGATTGCACAAACAACCAACCACATTCAAACACCTAAACGGCAAGCAAAACGGATGTATACATGAGTATGCTCCTATATATAGTTTATTGGTATATAGTACTCTGGTGTGATATGTATTTACTTATACATACATGTGTAGAGTATGTCATAGGCACCAAGTAGCACTTCAATTTCACTCAATAGGATTATTTTCTTTTTAAAACGAGTTACGTACACTTTTATGTATGCACAAATATTTCCACATAAAAACATACAAATTCAAATAAAAGCCAGCATATACTGCATGCAGGAACTCCTAGAGGGGGCTTTTGGCCAGTGATTTCCATTACCAACTTAAAAGCGAATAAATAAATGAGCAAGCCAAACAATAAACATAGGCTATAATTAATAATATTTGTATCAATAATCTTGCTCAAATTAAGTGCAACCTGGAAAAGCTGCTTAAAATTAGCAGCACTACAAATGGCAAACACTTATTCTTACTAAGGATGTTTTGTGCTCTGTGCAGATATGCTTACTTGATTTGATGTTATTGTACCATTCACTGCTTTGTTGGAAATATCTAGTCACCAACAACAAACTTGAGAAAATATGTGTTTACAAAAACACAATAATTAATTAGTCCTTTGTCGTAAGACTTCATTATTATAAAGTAAAATATAATAAAATAAAATAAAATAATTATTGATTTTGTTTGCTGGGTCGAGGTCAATTTTTTGGTGTTAATAAGAACACAACGTTTTCTTTGTTTTTTTCAATATACTAGAGTTCGCCCAGTGGTTGAAATTCAACCAGTAAACTTTATTTTATTTTATTTTTTTGCTGTAGGTATATTTTATATTCTTCCTTTCTATGTCGTTCCTTTCCTCTAACATATTTTTATTTTCCTTGATTTCTTTTTGTACTCTCTTATTTTATTTTTTACTTTCCTCAAACTTCTTTTCATTTCCCTTCCCTTCCTTTTGTTTTCTTGCTTTCCCCTTCGTTTTCTTACCTTTCCTTTAATTCCCTTTTCCTTCCCTTCCTTTCATTTCCTTACCATTCCTTTCTTTCCTTCCTTTCCCATCCTTTCCATTCCCTTCCCTTTCCTTCCTTTCCTTTCCTTTAATTTTCCTTCCTTTCAATTCTTTTCCTTTCCTCTATTTTCCTTTAATTTTCTTCGGTGTTTAATACTCTTTATGAGTAATCATTTATTTAATTTTTGTAAACCCTGTTTGTAGGTATCAGCAATGAGTTTTACATATTTGCTCATATTTTACATTGCTTGTTTAATGTATCCAACAAAGCAACTTTTCGTGCTCTCAGGAGAGCAGCTGACACTGGGCATCGTAGCCAGTAATCAATACAATAACAACAACTAAAGCAAAAATGCACGACACAACAGAGTATCTATAGTGCGAATACTTATTTTTCATTGGTCCACTACCAACTCTTCTCACTCACAGTGAGAGCCGACCACACGAATAACACAAAACATGCATGGCAAGTCTACTCACACTACTACGGCTCTTAATTTTTTCCTACAAAGCAACTCCTCGGCCATGCTCACGATTCGGCATAGTACACAAAAAGCAAGTACACACACACAGCGTGTCTATAGTGTGAATAAGTAAATGTGTAGTGGTGTGACTTTTATGTTAAAGTTTTTATATTAAAATGACTTTTAAAATTTTATTTATTTACGGATAAGAGTACAACTCAAAATTTCCTATCTAAACGTATATAATTTGTATACCTTAGAATTATAGTTTAGCAGAAAACGGTTCTACATTGCATTCATCTTGTCTATTTATATATAAGATTTCGGTAACTCCAGGTTGAACGTCTTCAGGGTAAATTATTATATTTTCTTAATGCATTGACGTGGAGCTTCAAATCAAATAAAATAAAATTAAATTAAATTAAATTAAATCAAATTAAATTAAATTAAATTAAATTAATTTAAATTAAATTAAATTAAATTAAATTAAATTAAATTAAATTAAATTAAATTAAATTAAATTAAATTTAATTTAATTAAATTAAATTTAATTAAATAAAATAAAATAAAATAAAATAAAATAAAATAAAATAAAATAAAATAAAATAAAATAAAATAAAATAAAATAAAATAAAATAAAATAAAATAAAATAAAATAAAATAAAATTAAATAAAATAAAACAAAATAAAATAAAATAAAATTAAATAAAATAAAATAATAAAAAAATAATAAAATAAATTTAATTAAATAAAAAAACATAAAATGATATAAAATAAATTAATTTAAATTACATTAAAAGATCGAAGTTAATATGTACTTTCATTTTACAACAGTGAAATAACTAATCTGGGCTTGGAAAACCCTGAGTTCTTACGTTGCACATACCCGCTTAACGTGACCATTTTGAAACACTCTGTTTTGTAGCCAAGGAACATTCCCTTCCGAAACTAGTCTGATTCCCGTTTACCATATTGACCCCTCGGTCATGGATTTTCACTGTACGCCACTGGTTGTACGTATGTGAGTACGGCACCCAACTCCTCCATTCAATCGAGAAACGATATGTAGAATATATGTATGCTAGACTGCGAAGTTTTTAAAGGTAAAGTCGATATTGCATGAATAAATGACATCGCCGCGTTGCCTATATAAGGCCACAAAAAGTGCTAGAGCAACAAACGATATGTTATACATATTTACATATGTACATACATAGGTATAGAAATTGTTCAATACATATAGGTTTATGGTTAAAGGGCTATATGTACTGGGAATAATAATAGCTTTAATAGTAATAACTAGAATCAGATCTAACTAGTCCGAAACCAAGCTTGCAGCAACTACAAATCGAAAATATAGACAGGTTGACAGATGTGGCTTCATTTATCATTTGCGTTAAAATTGTATGGTTCTGAATAAGGCTGATTCTTGCCCTTGTAATCAAACTAGTTCTGAGGTGGTTTATAATTGGCTATTTTGCCTGTAGGTGGTATAGATACTTAGTACGTGATTTTTATACTCAGCTGAGTGAAGCTCACGATCCGTCTTATAACTTCGAAATTGAATAAAATTAATTGAATTTCGCATGTATGAATAAAATGTGCTATATTATAATTATTTCGTACTAGGAGTTGCTACTTAGGCTGTTTTTAAGGTGTTACCACTGTTCTGAATTTTTTTAATGGAATGAGTATTGCCAATATGAGCTCCAATCTACCAACCCTACTTTATGTAGAGAATTTACAAAGAATCATTGACAAACAATATCATTGAGAAAAATCATTTTATGTCAATTCTATTTTCGTTCTAAGGTGTAATTGTGGGATGAAACATAAATATTTTAAAATATGCGTAGCATAGTATCCAGCACAGATGAACTCTATGAAAGTAGATTTAAAAGTTATTGGTATTTGACAAACAACCTTCTTAGAGGCATGGCTTATATCAAGTCAAAAATAACTCCAACTTGTTTACTAAAGTTCACAGCTGAGTATATAATGTACGGTTACACCCGAGCTTACAATGCCTTATTTGTTGTATGTATGGATGTATGTTTGGCTGCGTACCTTTGTAAAATGGAGCAATTCAATTCATACCATTGGAGCGGAAGTAATTGTCATCGATTGATGTCAACGACATTGTTCCGGGAATGTAAAAGCAATAGACAGAAAGAGACTTGCATATGTGCTTTAAAGGTAGGCGGATATGTAGCACAAAGTTAATCCCTTTGAACACATGAGACACTAAAAATGTGGATCGGCGCAGATTTATTTCTAACAAGTTTTAGGCGCTTTTTCTAAAATACGAAATGCTTCGATTACAGTTTTAAGCGACAAAAAATAATAAGCACCAACAGCGGGTGGGCAGATATACTCGTATAGCTGTATTGACTGCGGTACATCTCTTTAAAGGTTTTTCCTGGCAGTGATATTCGAACCCGCACTCCTGCGTTGATGATCACTTTTATTTTTCACCTAGGAGATAGATACATTTCTATTTCACATTTCGAAAGGATTCTTAAAAAGTATTTCTTAGGAACAAGACCCTAGACCGTCCAATTCTGAAAAAGTATAGTTCTTGGCAAGCTCGGCATTCATCATATTGGAAGTCATAAATAAATTGCAAAGCTCATCTCTTTTTTTTCATTGTCCAAGTGCGAGAAAAGTTGGTGTGTAATGGAATGGAGGCCAACGAGCGGTAAAAGCCAACTTGATTCCTAATACCCACAAACTATTAGTGTTTGAATAAAGCACATATACTTATTAATATTACCTGATCCGGTACCTAGAAACAATGGTTAGAGACAGATAAAAAAAAATTTACCTTGAAGATGGCTCAACTGCAGAACCGGGTTTCTCCAAAAAGAAATCTGCCGCAGCGTGAGGGAAAATATGAAAATCGAAGTTTATTTGTTTTATTTATTTTATTTAAAGCAAACAAGACTATTTCTTTTCACAGCGCGTCAGTAGATATATAAACACCATATCTTAAGACTATCTACATATAACTTAAAAATATCAATAAATAAAGTAGCAAGGTACAGGATTTATTGAAAGCGGAGGAATCAGAAATATTATTAAGAGATGTAGGAGAGTTTAAGAAAGTAATGGAAATAAAAAGAAAAGAAACAAAAAAAAAAAAATTTATTTATGATGTATGCAGCACCAAAGTGTTTGTATATTTCTGTTCTGTAGTTACTGGCATTTAACTTTTTTTTTATTGTAATTGGAATCGCGTTCCAGAGCCTCACAGCGTTAATGAAAACATTCTAAACGATGTCGAATACGTATACCTAGGAATTACTAAATTATGATGTCTACTGGTCTTGGTACGTTGTAACTTCTCGTTAAAATATTTCGGAGATTGCATCTGCATCAATTTATATAAGAAAATGCAGTTTCCTGCCGAAAGATATCTGTCAATATTGCATCCCAGAACTTTATGCCTCCACAGAGAAATATGATCAAACTTCTTTAGTCCATATACATAACGAGTTACATTGTTGAAGACAATATTCATTTTGTAGGATGATATCGAGTCAATATTACTATATACAATTACAGAGTAGGTGATGAGGGTTAAAATTAGATCCTTTGCCAATTTGAGTCTGGTATTTTGTGGTGTAAAAGGCGAAGAAACTCTAAGGCGACGCAAGACTGCATATACATACATTACTCACAATTTGCTTATGTGGTCAAAACAGTTCAACTTAGAATTAATGACAAATCCAAGATTTTTAATCTTCTCGGTAACGGACAGGGCACTATTACCAACAACCAATTCGCGGATATCGTTAAGATTAATCACACTGTTACTAATAGGTAGGACGAATGACTTTGAAGCATTGAAACACAAGCAGTTATCACTAGCCCACTTCACTATCGCAGACAAATCACTATTAATTCTAAAACATAGATCCTCAACAAGACCAATACGACTGGACAAGTATAGCTGAATATCAGCATACGCATGCTTATTCACATATCGACACACAGTAAATACATCATTGACAAACATACTGAACAATAATGGTCCAAGCACAAACCCTTTAGGGACGCCGGAACTTATATAACTCTCGAGAGAGCATATATCTCTAATTTTCACCTTCTGTGGTCGCCCCATAAGATAATTAGATATGAGCCGAACTGAACTTTCAGAGAAACCAAAGATATGACTGAGTTTTTTACATAATAAGTTATGATTGATTAGACCGAATGCCTTTGATAAATCAAGCAGCCAAAGAAGGGGCAAGTCACCATTATCATATGGAATGCTATTATCAGCTAATATCTTTGACATTGCAGTGGAACACTGTGATACGCTCTAAATCCAGACTGAAGTGGTGATAGCAATCCTTCTGCCTGCACGAATAACGAAATCCGTGAGGCCATAAAAGACTCACATAACTTTGAGAGAGGCGATAATATACTCACTGGTCTGTAATCACATGGGCTAGCATCATTTCCCTTTTTTGCTATTGTGCGTATAATTACTCTTTTGCACTCAGAAGGAAAACATAAAGTTGTGAAGCAGGGATTCATGATATGAGTGATAGTACCCAAGATCCATGGCAACACTATTTTTGCAAATCTAAGGGAAATTCCATCTTCCCCTATTGCATTTGATTTAATTTTCACCAATTCCTTCAAAACATCATTTTCAGTCACAGCAGTAATTTTTTATTGCCGCACAGACTTTGGTAGTGTACCATGGGTATGAGCGGTTAACAGGGAAAGATTATTACGGTTTTAAGTTAAAAATTCAAGCTTCTTATCAAATGACTCATAGTCACAACAATTCTCCCAACAAACACATCACGACACAAATTATCTACATTTAAGGACTTAAAATCACGAAACGAAAAACCCACATCAACGGGACGGTGACTAAGAACTACATCCAATGAACAAAAAATTAGATCATGGTCAGATGTAAAGAATAATTGGTCAAATTTTACATTTTCATGGTCAAAAGTTATAAAAATATTTAAAAGGCTAGGATTACAATTGTTAGCATATCTGGTAGGTATAGATTTATTAACAATAGCAAGGTCCGTTGTGGTTACATGGTCTAGTAGTTTGTTTTGTATAAAAGTCATCAATAAGTAAATTAATATTAAAAGCTCAACAGACTACATAATTTTCATAGTCAAGTAAAAAAATAAACAATTCAATTTACCACAAGAAGAAAGATTGGGGTTTGTTTTTTTTTGGAAGTGTGATTCATAGATGCTTACAGACCTCAAACTTACACAAATACTTCAAAGTAAATTTTTTCTTTGAGCTAAAACGCTTGAAACGCATACATCAAAATTCAAAGATTTTTAACCCTCCTTTAAATCCTCCTTCTAAATTGTCAAGCATTTCATTCAAAATAAAGAGGAAAGGAATCGAATACAAGAAAAAACGAAAAATGGCAATTCGCTGATACCGGTTTGTCTCCAACCCAAAAAATCGTTCCAATACACATCAACGACCTGCAAAATCTTTCAAACAAAATTTAAACAAGTAAGGAAGTCTAAGTTCGGGTGGAACCGAACATTATATACCTAGTAGTGATCTATTATGTCATCCCAATTTACGCAGGCCTATTTTAATACTTTCAGTTCGTATTTGCGTTCAAATAGACAGACGGACAGACAGATAGACGTATCGAGAGACGGACATGGCTACATCGACTCAGCTCATCCTCCTGATCATTTTGGTATACGTACAAACATTTGATATACGTTAATAAATATATATCTCGATTCGTTTATGCCGAATGATGTAATATACCTTTGCGTAACAAAAATAAATATAAAAAAGGGTGTTTTTCATAGGCGCCAAAGAACTCAACCGATCTTTATGACATATATACTTGGGTTTACTGGGTACCACATAGACAGTATATAGCTTTGGAAAAGTAGGCGGAGCCACGCCCCCAGGCTATATAAAGTTTCAATTCGTCATAACTCCGAACTTTTTTGGTCTAAATTAATGAAATTTGGTTATATGTGTCACTTAGTCAATATCTCCATAACTCTCAAAAGTGGGCGGTGCCACGCCCACATATTTTGTGTTTTGTTTTGCTCTTGAACTTTCACGATAGGTTCATGAGTTTGCTGGGCAGGACACAGTCTGCATATAGCTTTTGGAAAAGCCCCCAATGACATTTTATATATAGATGTGTTCTATGTATCAAAACGTTAAAACAACGTCTACCGGGCTTGCTAGTATATTATAAAATGGCGAAAGCAAACAACGAATTTCAGCATTCTTTTGTAAAACTGAGAGACTAGTTTGCGTTCAAATAGACAGACGGACAGACAGACAGACGGACGGAGAGACGGACATGGCTAAATCGACTCCGCTCATCGTGCTGTTCATTTTAGTGAAATTTTCTCTTCTTCTTCTCATACTTACATACATTTAATGTTTACGAAAGGTATGAAAATCAAAAAAGATATATAACTTCGCTATTGCAGTGGGCTATTAACTACGTGCCCGAATATTTTGCTTGTGTGTTTCGCGATTTGGCTAATTTTTGGCAGGAGTATAATATATACTACTGAGAAGCAGCTGACCAATTTTCATTGAAATATCAATATTGAATTATAAGCGATTGCCTTTGAAAATAGCAGAAATTTTATGCTGAAAAGTGGGCGGCGCCACGCCTACTTCTAAAAATTTACACAATTTTTTTTGCGCCCGAGTTTTTCTTAAAAAGCGTATTATGTGGGCAAAATCTTATTGATATAACTTGCTTAGTTGTAGAAATATCGCTTTTAAATTTTTCAGAACTATGTTAAAAAACTGGGCGTGGACATTAACCGATTTCGCCAATTTTTACAACAAACAGTTACCTTTATATATAGAACATTATCACCAAATTTCGTTTCGACAAATCAAATGGCATAAAAAGTTTTGTGGAATAGTCCACTATAAAAGGGGCGGGGCCACCCCAATTTTTGAAAATTTTTAGTTTTTGCATTTCCTTGTTTACGGAAACTTTTAAAGTGAAATATAAATGATGAAAAGCTATTTTACACAAAGTTATTGCCTATTTAATATATGTACGACCTCTTCAAAATATTTCATATAAAAATGGGCGTAGACCCTAACCGATCCCGCCCATTTTTGCCTGGAACATTCCTTGCATACCTGGAAACTTGCGTGCTGAATTTCGTTTCGATATCTTGAACGGTTTTTGATTTATGATTACTATTCTTTCTAAATTTGACTGAATCAAAAGTGGGCGGTGCCCCCTCCATTTGTTTTATGCCTCAATCTTAATGTATTTACCAAATTTTATCCTTATAGGTGTATTATGTACTGAGTAATCACTTTTTTGTGTTTTCGAAAATATTCTATATACAAAAAGTGGGCGTGGCTATAGTTCGATTTCGCCCATTTTAAATAGCGCTGTGAGATGAGTGCCAAGGAACCCGCATACCAAATTTCATTAAGATATCTCAAAATTTACTCAAGTTATCTTGTTCACAGACGGACGGACGGACGGACATGGCTTAATCAATTCCGCTTTTCGTCCTGAACATTTTGATATATATAAGTCAATATCTATCTCGATCCGTTTATGCCATTATGAACTGTCGTTAGGCGACTACAGTTAATATACCTTGTGTGCGTAGCAATACTAGGTATACAAATATCTCAACCTTACTAGGCGAGCAGTAGACAGACCTTAATTAAATTTGCATGCACACAGCCGGAATGTTTAATGCTGTTGAACTGGAAAAAATATTAATACACAGTCAAATGGAATTCGAAGGAATTTCTCCCACGGGAGATATGAAATGTTAATATTTAGTGCTGCCTTCAAATAAATAAAAAATTAAATGGGTTTATAGAGCTGTTATTGTAGAAAATAAGTAGAGAAATGTTATTTTAAGAAGCTTTATAACCTTTTTTATTTTCATGAATTTGGAAGTTGGATTTAAAATCAATCAGCCTGTTTTCTCTTTTTTTTTTTTGTTGCAAAACGATGAATTAAGAAATAGTTCTGGATGTGAAACATTGATTTACAACGTAGTGACTTTCAACTTCGTAGTATTCAAGCTCAAATTGCACCGAAATGAGTTTACATTGAGCTCTTGTGCGCGTGTACAATATAACCAGTGAAATGTAACTGTTAATTTTACCTTCTCACCTTAGGAAGTTACTGGGGTTACTACTCAACTAGAATTACATATCGATTTTTATATGAATCGATTATTTTTGTATTTATAGATTTTTTGGGCCAATTTTATTAATGATTTTTAATAAATCGAATATAAAAATTACAAATTTTACCTTGATTTTTGTAAATATAATTTTTTGGTACTAGTTGCAAGAAATTTTTTGCAGATAGCAGTATTTTTACTGCAATAAAATATTTAAATATTTCGAATATTAATATTTAATTTATTTCGAAAATGAATTTATCTGAAAATAATCTATTTAGTTACTTTTTTGTACCTGCGTATTATCTTTAATGATTTTAACTTGAACGGCGGCCGCCGTGGTGTGAAGGTAGTGTTGCCGGCCTACCACACCGAAGGTCCATGGTTCGAGCCCTGGTACAGGTAACATCAAAAGTGATTTGAAAAAAGTTTTTCAAAACGGGGTCGCCCCTCGGCAGTGGTTTGGCAAACTCTCCGAGTGTATTTCTGCCATGACAGGCTTCTCAGCAAAAAATTCGTCTCCTTTGTAGATGCCGTTCGGAGTCGGCAAAAAACTGTAGGTCCCACCAATTTGTAGGGAAAATTCAAATCGGCACACCACAAATTGGAAGAGAAGCTTGGCGCAAAAATCTCTTAGGAGGTTTATGATGATATACCTGTTGTATATCGCGCCATAGAGAGAGAGAGTTATTAAAAATAGATTGTAATAAAACTGTAAAAATTGATTATGCGCAAGAGTCGACTATCTTCTTTGCCCATGCGGGTTAGGAGTCTAGAATATGCCCGAGGTAGGCTTATCGGTCGTAAGAGGCGACTAATATGTACAAAGGTAATGACGTGCAGCTCGATGTTTGCTCTACGGATATAATGCCTCTTATACATCTCTCCTTCCTTACCGGAGAAGCGGTGACATGACTTAGAAGGTTCCACTGGCCATAACAAATTGCTACCACGACAGTCGGGCAGTACCGCAACGGAGTACCGGAGCGTACCGCATTCATATCCGGGCAAGGACTGTCAGCTCGACAGCACTCCCCAAAACCTTCGGGGCGTATTTTTTTTGTTACAACAACTATTTTCTTCAAAAATTTATAATTATATACATATGTTATCCCTAGTGCAAAGTTACAATCAGGGTTGGGTTACTTTGAATAAAAAATTATTCAAATACAAAATAAAATTAAAGTGTTGAGTAAAATGGTATTTGTTATTTAAAAAATTTTCAATAAAATATAAAATTTAAATTTTATTCATGCTTTCGAAATAAAAAATTAATACATCGAGATACATTAAAATTATACCCAAATGTGCATTTAGACATAATGTGTATGTATGAAGGTTTTTTTTCCGTTATTTCTGTATAAATTGAGATTCACTGAGATAATTTGATTCAAGTTCGGGATCATTGCTGGATAAAATAAAGTTTTGGGCGGAACTACTTGCTTCCTTTTGGGGTAATTCCGGGATAGTTTTGGGATCTTTGCAGGACCATTTCGGAATGGTTTCAGGGATAATATTAAGATCTTTTGGGACCATTTTGTATTTTTCTAAGGGTAATTCGGGGTAATTTCTTTGAAAAAGTCCCGAATATTGCCGAAACCAATACCGAAATGAACCGAAAAAAACCCCACAAAACAACGCTGAAAATGTCCCAAAATAACCCTTAAAAAGTCCCAAAATCAACCGTTAAACTATCCGGAAAACATCCAAGGAATCCCGCCAAAAGTCTAATTTTGTTCAGCAATGGTCCTGAACGTGAATCAAATTAAATGAGTGAATCTCAATTTATACAGAAATAACCAAAAAAAAAAACCTTCATAAAAACACATTGTGTCTATATGCACACATGGGTATAATTTTGCCGTATTTCCATGGGTTTATTTTTTATTTTCAAAAGCTTAGATAAAAATTTCAATTTTATTTTTTATTCAAAATTTTTTGAATATCCAATAAAATTTCATTTATGACTCAAATTTTTTGAATAATAAATAAAACTGAAGGTTTTTTTTCAGTTATTTCTGTATAAATTGAGATTCACTGAGATAATTTGATTCAAGTTCGGGATCATTGCTGGATAAAATAAAGTTTTGGGCGGAACTACTTGCTTCCTTTTGGGGTAATTCCGGGATAGTTTTGGGATCTTTGCAGGACCATTTCGGAATGGTTTTAGGGATAATATTAAGATCTTTTGGGACCATTTTGTATTTTTCTAAGGGTAATTCGGGGTAATTTCTTTGAAAAAGTCCCGAATATTGCCGAAACCAATACCGAAATGAACCGAAAAAAACCCCACAAAACAACGCTGAAAATGTCCCAAAATAACCCTTAAAAAGTCCCAAAATCAACCGTTAAACTATCCGGAAAACATCCAAGGAATCCCGCCAAAAGTCTAATTTTGTTCAGCAATGGTCCTGAACGTGAATCAAATTAAATGAGTGAATCTCAATTTATACAGAAATAACCAAAAAAAAAAACCTTCATAAAAACACATTATGTCTATATGCACACATGGGTATAATTTTGCTGTATTTCCATGGGTTTATTTTTTATTTTCAAAAGCTTAGATAAAAATTTCAATTTTATTTTTTATTCAAAATTTTTTGAATATCCAATAAAATTTCATTTATGACTCAAATTTTTTGAATAATAAATAAAACTTTATTTGCTATTTTTTCGTGACTCGTCACTCAAATTTTTGCAAACGCCCATTCCTGGTGTCAAGTCACCACTATAGGAATTATCAATAGGACTCTGGTTGGGGACAGTCAGCTTTCTGAGTATATCTATGGTCTAAGCCTATAGACTTATAGCAGTCTGCAGTGGTCATAATACTTACAGCACATACCATTGGTGCTCCTTTACGTCGTCGTTTCAATTACTACAACCGCTAAAATAATAAAAAGAAATAGAAGAATACCTAATTCCATCCTCGAATCGCCTTCAGCTCTGGCAACAAAGCAAGTAAAGCTTAAAATTGTTAGTCCAACTGCTATCATTGGAGTAGGTAAACCCTTTCCTGTCTCTAATGCATACAAATTTTAAAATATTTCCAAAAATGCTTAAAACTAAAAGAAATATTTCTATGTGCTATCAAGTGATAATATTAAACATATAAATATTTCTATTTTCCAGGTTAACCGCTGCAACCTGCAATGTAATTCCAAAAACAAAGCAAGAAAAATAAAATAGAAAATAAAGTATTTTGCAAAACATTCAGTAAATAAAAATGTGAGTTACGTCAATTAAAAAAAGAGAAAAAACAGCGAAGTTGCGTATAAACGACAGCAACAGCTGTTAGATGTCAATATAATCGATTGGAATTATTACACAGCAAAAGCAACAAAAAAATACATGAATATTCCTGAATATGTTTGCTAAAATCTATTTTTATATCAACATGATTGCTCCTGCACAAATAAATTCCTATGCGAATTTTGTGCTCGACATCAACATGGAATATTGAAATTTCTGCAGAGCACACATACACACACAGCTCTAGCGATAAAATACAAAAACACCGAATAACTACAATACAACAAAATAAGCAATAAATTTTACTACCAGTTAAGCGCAATAAAAGCTCACTGCTCACTCCCTCGTAGCGTCACCTACAACATAATATAGATAACTGTACGCAACATGGCAGTGCCCATCGATGAAGGCGTGTTGAGTGCGCTCAGGGGCATAACAAGCAAAAATACACGCTTGCCCAAGCCGTTGCTCATAAAAATTTATGTGTCCAGCTTAAAAGAGGGTAAGTAAAAATAATTATTGTTTTAGTGTGGTTTTAATAGACATTCATATGATCTGATCTATGTACATTAGACGGGGCCAAAAAATAATAATTTTACAATAGGAACGATACGGATTTTTTTTCTGCCAGATATCAAAATTAGACTGCATACAATTTTTTATGCTGCTGGCGATTATCAGAAAAATCTCCCCAGGTTCGGGAGCTTAGAATTAACCCGTTGTAGATATGCTTGTTGTAAGAGGCGACTAAAATTCACATTGACTCAGACTCTGGGTACACCTAAATCGTTTTCCAAGGATGTAGGGCTAGTACCACAAGGTGCTGGTACCGAAAAGTACTAAACTTATATAATGCAAGAATCTGATAAATATAACAACAACAACAGTATCCAAAAAAAATCACCCTGCAACACTTCTTTCCTTCACAACGTCGGTTAAAGATCTGGTGCTTCAAGGCGTGGCATGTTTGATTGTATCGAAGATTTTCCCAACCGCTAATAAACTTATGTAAAAATGGCAGAGCACGCTTAAGATTTTGAAATAATTTTAGGTAAAAATCAGAGCCAGTGCTCAAACAGTAACTAGAAGTGTGAACCCTTACGCAAAAATTAGGTTTTACGATGGCGGCATTTTGACACTGCATTCCCAGAAATGAGTGCAGTACATTCGCGTACTAGCGCCTTCAGGTACTTGTTGTCTAGGGTGGTCCTTAAAGCATTTTTCACGGGATTTCCCAAGCCACCACCCTTCCGTCGAGGCGAATACTGCCGAAGAAGTTACATAATAGTTTTTTTCCAGAGAGAAACGGTTAAGGGGTGTTGTACAAGTTTTAAACTTTGGAGTATTAGATAAAAAATAAATAATTTGTTTATAGTGTACCCTGAACTCCATGACTTATTAAACAAGAAGTAAATAATTTTTTTATACGGCAGTCTAAGCTTCGACTCCTGTGCAACACCACTTAGAAGTCTCTAATTGCGACCAAATCTCGAATGTGATCACTTTGACCGTGGTATTACCGATTGAAGGGATTAAGGGAGGAAAAAATAGTTAATTTGATTTTAAGGACCACTCTAATGCAGCCGCATTAAACACTCCAACTTGTTTATCTCTTTTACTCTTAGTATATGTATATTTAGTCTCTTGTGTCCAGACAGGGAGTAGATCCTGCTGTATACCAAATCACACATTTGTTTCGAATAAATGAATAGGAGCAAACTAGTTAAACTCTTTAACAACTTAGTTACTGAAAACTTTTCAAATTAGCGCGGCCCGATTTCTAATCGCTCTTACACAGATTATTACATATTTCATTATAATCTATGTATTCATAAATTGTCTATTAAATTTCTATATTTATGTGCATGCAAATATTCTTGCTACGGTAGACATTAGACTGGTTTGCAAAAAAGTGGCAAAAGTCCACAACTAAATTTGAATTTAATGTCGAGAAAGTTTCGGGAAAAACTTTTTTATTATCCTTACAAAAATAGTTAACATTTTTTTGTTATTGTAACTTTGACATCAAATGTTTAAAATTGTAAAAGTTTAGGCTTGAAAAGCTCTATATTTCCTTTACTTATGATTTTTTGAGCTGTGAAAATGTTGGATTTTAACTCTTCGATTATTTTTCATAAACAATTAAGTTATGTGGCTATTTTGCAGGGATCAAACAAAAATTCTCGAACCTGTCTCAACATAAGTTTGAAATTAAGTTACTGACTTTTCCAAATATTTTTTGTATAGGGACCATATAGATATAACCGCTTTTCTTTTTGATTTACATGAATATTTTTTTTTTTCGTTTTTAGAATTTTGCCAAGAACGTCGCATGCTTTTGGAGTTAGTTGGGCCCGAGCTACAATCTATATACGATGATCGACAAATCGAGGTAAGAAAAAAAAAACAATTACAATTACTACTAAACTTTTAATAACAACAACAGTATTTGCAATCAGAATTAAAACAACATTTATATTTGAAATACTACTAATAAATTCTGCTTGAATTTTAGATTGAAATCGTCGATATGCACTTTGCCACCGGTCCCTTACAAATCACGCAAATTGAACAGGATCCGTATATTCTAGAAGATTATCTGCATGAAATTGAGACGTGCTATAATAATTCAAAAAGTGTTTTCTTTCTTGTGAGTAAACACAAATTTTGATACATATGTACGACTGCAAGTAATAACAGCCAAAGTCAATTTCAATAAATTTTCAGGAGAATATTTTTAGACTCAGCTAAGCATAGCTCACAAATAACTTGTGCAAATTTTTTAGATATCACATTGAAATTTGGTATGAAGGTTCCTTGTCACTCATATCCCATCGCTATTTAAATTAGCGAAATCGGAAATTGTATTAAGTCGCGTCTATCTAGTTCTAAAGTAAAGTTATGACAACTGTAATGACTTAAGTTGTTTAACTCCAACAACATCGAGTCAGGTTGTTATTCCACATTAATTCAAGCTGAATATATATTTGAGCTCTTTTCTATTTGGCATATAAAACTCGATTTTTTAACCAAAGCCCCAACAAATTAAGCGACAACATAATGCTTGCAATTCCCAAATTCTGTAATCAATCGACTTTGGCTCTTATTGTCCACACATATTTTCATTTCTCTTGTCCATATTTTCTCCTAATACTAATTACAACATATGTATCTATCTCATATAAAATAATTACACTTTGGTCATGTGAATTTTTAGGCGCTAATCGGTGATAACATCGGTCCCATGCCACTACCTACACACATCGATGAAGATGTATTCACAGCTATACTGGAAATGGCGTTAACGAGTGACGACGAGCGAAATTTGTTACAAAAATGGTATACAAAGACCAAAGCTGCAGACACAGCACGGCGCATTAATAGTACATATAGCACAAATAGCAGCTTAAATGCTGACTCACATAATCAATACGTACTCAAGAGGGACTATCGGTGAGTGATACGGCCATAATTGCGTGTATGAGTGTTTGGAGGGATTGTAATTGAGTTTTAATTGGGATATAAGTGTATATGAAACCGCAAGGAAGCACGCAGACACATACTACTGTACACTCTTTAATGACGAAACTATTCAGTAAACACACTCGTATACACTCGTAGCTAGAATTATCTGACTGCTTGCGACACAAAAGAACTAAACTTGTAACAGTAAAAAGGAAATATTAAGCAAAATGATAAAATGTCCAGACTTCCAACAATCCGAGTAAAGTCTTTATTTGAATCGAGTACTTATCCACTACAGCCGACGGGATTTAAATCATTTTCGCTTACCACTTTTGACTTTAATTTTGTGTTCTGTTTTTATCTAGTTTGATACTGGCATATCTCTATACGAAATCTGAAAATTGACATATCTCAGGACATCGTCATGATAGAAATACCAATTGCTTGAATGTCAAACAGACCTTTGTTGAACAAAAATATTTAAATTCAAATGATGTTATGATTAAAGCATGTCACTTCTTAGTGTGCTATGGTTATGAAACGTAAAACATATTTTAAACGAAAGCCGAGAACAATATGTTCGAGCGAATCAAATTCTAATGAGTTATAAATTAAAAATTTTTTTAAATACTGTTAGTTTAAAAAATAAAATAAAGTAAAGTAAAATAAAATAGAAATAAAGTAATGTAAAATAAAATAAAAATAAAATAAAATAAAACAAAATTAAATTAAAAGAACTAAGTTAACAAATAGAAATAAAATAAAGTAAAATAAAATTAAATGAAATTATATTAAATTAAACTAAATTTAATTAAAATAAATTAAATTAAATAAAATTTGAAAAAAATTAAATTTAATAAAATAAAATAAGTACCATGGCGAGCTTCAAATTCTTCTTTTTATTTCTGAAAATTATTACTGTTTTTATTTTCCTATTATATTCCAATAAAAACTTTTAATAATTAATTTAAAAAAAATAAAAACAATAATAATTTTCATAAATAAAAAGAAAAATTATTATTATTGGCCTTGAGCTCGTTTATACAAGGTGGCGCAAAAGTAAGCTTCCGATGTTCAGCATATCGGTTGTGGCACGTGCAGTGTGTTCTGTTGCACTGTCTTGTTGGAACCACATGTTTTCCAATCCCAATTCATCAAGTTGCGGCAAAAAGAACTCGTTGATCATTGCTCTGTAGCGCTCACCATTCACAGTAACCGTTTGGCCCCGACCGATTATTGGTCAAATAAATAGTCAGCAATATTCCGCGTTCTGGAGCAGTGTAGCGTAACATTGTTTATTAACGTGTATTTCGCATGTGTTTACTACACAAATGTCAAAACAGAACTGACTTTAGGGGCCAATCGCAAAATTTATAGCATTTTCTGATAGGAGGATTACTTTTGCGCCACCTTGTAGTATGGTACTTTGCAAATGTACAGGCCGTAAAAACAACAGTTCAATTCAATTGAATTTTTGGTATACAAAATAAATAAAATTAAATTAAATTAAATTAAATTAAAAAAAAAAAAAATAAAAAAATATATAAAATGAAATAAAATTAAATTAAATAAAATACAAAAAATAAAAATAAAATGAAGTGAAGGGAAATGAAATTAAATAAAATAAAAAAAATAAAACGAAATAACGAAAAATTAAATAAAATAAAATAACACAAAACAGCATAAAATGAAACTAAATTAAATAAAATAAAATAAAAAAAAAAAATAAAAAACAATAAGGTAAAGTAAAATAAAATTAAATGAAATAAAATTAAATTAATAAAAATGCAATGAAATATAATCAAATAAAATAAAATAAAATAAAATAAAATAAAATAAAATAAAATAAAATAAAGTAAAATAATATAATATAATATAATATAATATAATATAATATAATATAATATAATATAATATAATACAATATAATATAATATAATATAATATAATATAATATAATATAATATAATATAATATAATATAATATAATATAATATAATATAATATAAGGTAAAATAAAATTTAAAAAAAATAAAATAAAATAAAAAAAATAAAATAAAATGAAATGAAATTTATTTAAATAAAATAAAATAATATAAAGTAAAACAAAATAAAATAAAATTTATCTAGAATAAATTAAATTAAACTAAACAAAAATTAATAAAATATATTAAAACAAAATAAAGGAAAATAATAAATTCAATAAAAAACTAAATGAACTCAACTTAAATAATAAAAAAAAATTTTATAAAATTTTGTGTTTGAATAACATAGCAATAACGTAAATCTAATTTTCTATATATGGAAATAGTTTCTTCATAAGTCTTGAAATGCGGTTCAGAGTTAATTATTTTCCCTACTGGGAGGTTATTTCTTTATGGTAAGGGCCATAGTCACAAATTGCCTTTTACTTACATACCAACTTATACCATGTACGGGAGGTATTTCATTGGCATGCAATTAAAGTCAAATTAAGCATTCATAAAACAATAATGTACGATTATTTGTTTTTGTGGCTACCAACACGCAATTAATACCAGCCACAGATTACAAGCACATACAGATTTTGCTATTAACCCTTAAGAAACCATTGAGCTCATTTCTGTAAAAATAGACAGAACATGTTGTTGTGCTAGCGACTACTTCACCTGCCTCTCATCCAACATCAAGCTCTTCTAACGGAAGTCCCAGAAACCTAGCGGCTTCAACAGGGGTGGACCAGAGTGAAATTGCTGTTAGAAGAGTGGGCTTGGTTGAGCAGATGATTAGTATCGTGGGGAGACACGCCGCATGTCGGGCAGACATTTGGCATGTCAGGGTTCAGTCTGGATAGGTAAGAGTTTAGCCTGTTACAGTATTCAGAACGAAGTTGGGCCAGCATTACTCTTGTCTCCCTAGGCAGTTCGCGTTCCTCATCGGCAACAAGTGGAACTTGTGCCTGTAGGACTGCATTCAGCGGACGAGAGCTGACAAAGGAGTTTACCGATTTCGTGCGGATGAAATTGAGGGTACGCCGATGCACCTTTGGATCAAACGGCGCAAAGATGTGATGCCGGATCTCATCATAGGGCTAACGGAGGTAACTGCTTATTCTCGTGGATTTTCGCTGAGCAGGTTCCCGTTTGGGTGCTGCGGTTTATGGCACATTCCCACAACAGCCGGTTCTACGTACCGGAATGACTCGGGGTTTTAAATCCGACCAAGGGCTGTTATTTCGACACTACCCTACTAAGACAAAACATCATCGGCATCATTGTTTCAGAATGTATAAACCTGGCATGGTACTTAAAGTTCTTACCGCTATACATTTTGTAAACCCATATGATTGTATGTAACTGAATTCAACATAACAATGTGGATTATGCTATAGTTATGAAACGCGCTTCAGCTTAAGGGCCTTTTTGGACTCGCACCAAGGTTGAAGTGAGCAAAAAACTAAAACAATCCTTTCAGACAAAGGTTAAGTATTACAAACGCCAAATTTTTCTCATAACTTTTATAAACAATTCAATTTTTTGTTTGGCGTTAAGTGGGTTAAACGCGGACGGCTATTTACTTCATCTCATAAATTTAGATATTGGGCGTGTAATACATTTAAGCAACAATGCAAGGAGGTGTTTATATTTATTACAGAAAGCCTCGAGCTATAGTGTATAATACAGCCATCAGTAACCATATACCGCATGGTGCACGAGATTGCTTTGTTTTTGTTTGCGAAAAATAAAAAGGTGGTGTACAGTCCAAGCGTATGTGGCCCGCTGTGTTTGTTGTTGTTTTCCGGAAGTACTTGCTTCTACCTAATGGAGGCAGTTATTAACAAAACTTTCACCCATCCCTCCTAAGGCTGGTTCTAGCAAACTAGCAGAGAGAGCTCACCGACTCTTTGTGAATATTGATGAGTGCCTTCTGGATCTTGTTATGCTGTGGCTGAAAACACTTTATTATAAAAAGCGTCATAAGAAACATCTAGTAGTAATCCTCACAGGTCTGCAACTGCTTTTAATGTGTGTCTGGTGAACTTGACAATCATATTGGCGATGCGTAACTTGCTCTTTCAATGCCAACTAATTCAAAGAATTAAAATCATATGCCTCTATTCGCTTGGCCATGTTATCCGAATGAATGAAGATGCTTCGATCAGGAGCTCAGGGAAGAGTAAGCCCCCCACTGCGATTAAACAGCCAAGTTGAGAAGGGCTTTATTTTCAACAGGCGCAGTGATCAGAGCAATGAACGATGCTTTAATTTTCTTTGACCTTTTTTCATTCGGATCTGAGAGATAAATTTTTGAGCAGTTCAGCTTCAAATGAAATATATTGGAGACGCATAATAGAAAAATTTTCGTTTTTCCTGTTTCACACGAAAAAGTAAATGAGAAGAAATGAAGGAAGAAAGGAAGGAATTTTTTTTTGTTAGGAAAATTCCTTTATTGCTATTAAAGTCACCTTCCCTTAGTCAAAAGAACGCGCTTCCTCATTAAGACATGAAATATTTGAACCCTGATAATTAATTTGCAACAAACTGATGAGAAAACTTTTAGAGAAGCCTTCTATGAAAAAGTCAATAATTACATGCATACATTAGAGCGTATCGAAAACCAAAAGCTAACCGTATATGAAATCATTATTTCTCAACCTCTGGACCTCTCTCTGGTTGATTCTTTGTTAATGCCGAACTATTTGAATTTGGTAAACATCGGATATGTCGGATCAAAGTTATGACTCTAGACTAGGAAAATCCTTTAAAGTTAATTTTACTTTCTATAATACCTAGGACTACGACTAGTAAAACTGTAAAAATCAAAAGAGTAACACTGAAAAAGGCAATGCAACTAAATTCTCTAAATTGGTTTATTTACGAAAGGCGGGAAGTTGGTGATTACAATTATAAGTTTAAAATACACCAAAAATTCAAAATGATTACCTAATTCAAGTAAGTTGGGCCCCGGTACTCAAATTTTAGAAATTTAGCCTTTACATAGACCTGAAGTATTGGTATTATTGACAGTCGTACAAAAAGGATACGTGAAAGGCACATCTAGTGGATATCACGCGGTGTTTTCAAAGGGCGCTTTTGTTTTTTTTTTGTCACTGAACAAAATCGTTCCGCTTTTTCCTAGTTCATGTTGAGGACACCTTAAGGTTATCCGTTTGGGTAGGACGTAGCTTTACAAATTTTGGGCAGAATAAGTTTCAAAGAATTGTAAGCTGGTACGCTGTATAGCTCTTCAACCAAACCTAAAAAAATAAAAACTTTTACTTTGTTATAATAAATTTCGAGTTTTTTTCTGGTTAAAAATATGTATTTTTTTATAACTATGGCACACTCAAAATTGACATGTTTTAATCATTTAAATAATTTTAATTGAAATATTTTTCCTAGATTTTTCTCATTTAATATACTCAGTACCTGGGTGACCGAGCCTTGCTCGGTGGCAACCCTAGGTGGCAATCCCACTTAAAAATATTCTAGATGGTATACGTTCTGAAATACCTTCCGTTTGATACCCATATTGCCATATATTGCTTAATATTTAAACAAAAAACGGAAAGGTGGCAACCCTCTAAGCTTCCTTTAGTGGCAACATCCAAGTAGAAAATCTTAGAAGGAAGCATACTACCCATATACCAAAATTCATCGAAATTAGTTTTAGGTTTAGCCGTTCCCGAGATAGTGGTCGATATCTGAAGGAGTAAATAAAATGCGGTCAGGTGGCAACCCTACTCGAAAATACTTTGGTTGGTATACGGCCTATAATGCCTTTCAATTGAAACCCATATTCCCATATGTTGCTTAATATTTAAAAAAAAATTGATATTACCCATATACCAAATTTCATCCAAATCGGTTAAGTCGTTCCTGAGATAGTAGTGGATATACAAATATACAACTATACAAATAAACAAGAATAACTCGTTTAAAGTTATAAGATATAAATCTGTATTCTAAATTTAAGCTAAATTTACAGATTTGCAAGTTTAGTTCCTTTTGCACTAGGTTTTCTGATAAATTCATTAGTTATCGCTTGAAGTCATTTGAGTTAGTTTCTGAAACTTTCTACGTTTTTTTTTTTAATTTACTTTTCGTGGGCTTAGTCCGTTTTCCTGATTCGTTTGTGACTTAGAGCCTTTTGTTGTAAGCAGACCTGTTAAGTAATAATTATTAATCCTAATGATATCTGGTTTGATTAATTACACTGCGTTACAAAAACGAGCTTTAGTTCTGTCCTATGAACCAAATATACTTTTTCGGAAAGGGGAGAAAAAATAAAAATACACGTGTATCGGCGATTTTCATGTATATTTGGTTCATAGGACAGAATGTGTGTAACGCGGTGTTATTTTCCTGAGATGCCATTTAATGAGTGATTACCATTACTTTCAACTTTTAATGATTATTTTCCAATTAACTAAAAAAATAATCAAAAAAAATCATGATTTTTACGATTATTAAAAAAAACTCAAAAATAATAAAAAATAATTGTTTTGATTACTTTTTTTTTGTTCCTTTTTGATCAATAATACCGAAAAAAGTTAAAAATATACACATCAACAATACTGAAAAAACCCAAAAATAATCACAAAAAAAATATCTAAAATAATCAGAAGTAAAAAAAGTTGTTTTGATTGCTTTTGATAATTTTTTTAATATATTTTTGGACTATTTATTTTTTTAGATTTTTTCTTAGCTTAAGTAATTAATTGTTGTCTTTTCTTGAAAAACAATTAAAAATCTAAAAAATCCATCTAATTAATTGATTACTAATTACTAATCAAATTCAACAAGCCTGGTTGTAAGCCTAGGAGTCATCGGGTCTTAGAGGAATCCGGTATTAGGGATCTAGTTACACGACTCTGTACATCGCTTGTATTCACCGCCGTGTGCATCCATAGGTGTAGCCAGAATCTAATAAAATTTAGAGGGAAGCAAACTCGAGAAAATATAACATTTTTGGTCCTTTAATTTACCAATTTTTTTGGATGAAGGAAAATCGACTAACACTTATTCATTAGACAATTCTTAAAATTTATATTTGGGTACTTAGAAGTTCAAAAAAATTGTATTAAAAAGAGGAATTTTAGTCTAAAATTTAGTGGTTTTTAAAGTTTCCTGGATTTTTGTTGAAGTGCCTGCACGAGCGCCCCTGACTATAAGCATGTTTCCATATCACTTTCCCCCACAGTGCTCGCTGAGTTTCTAATCAAGCAAGTCGGCATCGTAAAGTTGCAACAGCAATAACAAGTAACTAAATAACTGCAAAGCTACAGTAAATGCATAATATCAGCTACCATTGCTCACACTTGTTCCCCTTCCACTGCGCCTCGTTGTTACTGCTCGCTGCTTCATTTAGGTGCCTTAAACATTTCGATTACGAAGACTTTAAGTGCCATGCAATTTAATCCAGTGCGCGCTATTTTCAGTTAGGGTTCTTAGCTTTCGTATGTTGCCTTGCTAGATAATATGCAGACTCTTGATGTCGTATTGATTTTTCTATTCTTCACGTCTATTTCCCCCTCGCTGACTGCTGGCGGTGTTTTAATATACTCGTATTTGTTCGCTCTGTTTCATGGAACGTTACACAAACTTTTAAAAATGCAGTTGTGAACAATGTTAAGTTAGTCAGAGTTTATGCTTGAAAACACGTACAAACGTACAAATATTTAAGATTCGTTAGTCTACTTCGTACTTAGGATGAGTGTAGTTTTAGTTTGCACTACAAAATTTGATGTTGAGGGAGGTAAGGGCAGTACTGTATTAGGCTCTGTCTCTTGTAACTTTTATGATTATTGCACGACTGCAAGTTGATTGAATTGTTGATAAGCAAATAGAAACTAGAACCTGGAAACTTTGGTATGAAAATAGAGCAGCTAAGGCATCACGGTGACTTGAGACTCACCAACATAATCCTGTACGCGCCTCGAACTATTCGACGCTAAAATTCTCAACGGTATTCTATAAAAAAACTAAAATAGCTTCTAAGACTTCAGGCCAAATGTAGTGAAAATACCAGCAGAAACAATAATGGCGAGCTACAACTGATTTCAAAGCTTCGTTGAATTATGGAGAGAACAATACAAAAATAATTTAGTCACTTTGAAGTCAACCTCTACATGCGGCCGCGTCAACCATGTATCAAGTACAGGTTAACACGCTGGTTCACCTTCCTGCCACACTGTTGATACATCGCATGCGCTGCACCGACTTTCTGGTTGGAGGTCGTCAGTTCTTTTTCTTTTCTCCCCGAGAAGATATATTGAACAGGATACATGGCTTTGCTTTGCGCATGTTTGCCGTAAGGCGACTCAGATTTATGGTAATGTGTCCAGCTTAAGAAACTTAGCATTGCCCTAATATATTTCGTGCAGATACCCGTTTCTATTTATTAATCCCAACAACCATATTACCAAGAGGATCAGGATTTCCGTCTTTGATGTAGCCAGCTGGAGACCGTTATCGGATATCTATCTATCTACGCTACGCATCATCATGATTTCGCTTAAGCCGTACCGGTTTCCAGTTTTCGCCTCTGCAAGCGAATAAGACTGTCATATGTAGCATTCCAAAGGGCAGGGCCTAGCACCGACCCCTGGGCTGCGCCGCCTGTTGCCCTCACATTCTCCTGGCCTTACGTCGTTTAATTTTAAGCATGCACAGTGGGCGGAAAGTAGATGGCGGATTTTCGTTAACTTTGCCTTCGGTTTATACCCACTCCCTTAAGAGATGCTAACATATTTTCTTTCCTTTCTGACAGCTCCATGCTACTTGAAAAATGGCATCCAGAGTATTTACAGCTGCGTAATGTAATCGAACGCAACCTGCAAAGCATTCAGCCAAATACGAACACAACAGAAGCTGAGTCGGAAGACTTTTCAAAACGTGTGCATAAATTAAGAGAAACGCAACTTGAACAAGAAGTTCACAAAGCATTACGTAAGTAAGACTTTTTTGAAAAAATCTTCTCGTAGGCGCTAACTTTTTCTAATAAAATAATATTCGCAAAAAAAATAAATATCTTGACCTATTTTAATCTCGTTAATAGAACTTTCGAATGACAAGATCTTGGCTGTGTTCCGAGAATGGTCTTCACAACTAAGCACGAAAAATGCTGTCTCAGGCGAGAGACTGAGAAAAATTAAGGATCAACTCACCATGAATCTGTCCTCTGACAATTATACGACGCTTATGTAAGTTAAAAAAAAAACATTTTAAGTTAAGCAAATGCTTTTCCCTCAGAATATTTTAATTTTAATAGCTACCCTACAACACACCGAATTACTTTTAAGGAGTTATTCAAGTATATTATTTTATTCAAGCGGTTAAATTTTTACCTTTTCAATACCTTAGTGCTAAGACTCAATTTTCTTACATATGCACTTGCAAACTGCTTAAGACGTAGGACGAAAGTACTTATGTTTGCCTATAAAGGCTTATAGTACCTGCTGTTATAAACTACGTAGAGATTGGGTCAATGTACTTATACGATTGAAAAACGCTCTATCTCACATTTTTTTTGAAGAACGGGTTTCAAAGAAAATTCTGAGATAAGTCTTTTTGTAAAAAAATCTCAAATAGATATATTATCCACTCAGATACGAATATCTCTACATATAAAAACAAGTAAGGAAGTCTAAGCTCGGGTGGAACCGAACATTAAATAACCAGCTACGTAAAAGTGGTCGTAGTAAATTGGTAAATTGTTGTGGAGTTATGACATATAGAGGCTTTAAACTTTTTCCACTACCATGTGGGCAATCTTATAAATAAATATGAATGTGTGTCTGTGTGTCTGGCGTCCGAAGTACTTAACCGATCTTTATGAAATTTTCACAATAGATTCTTGGATTCACTGGTTCCAACACAGGCTATAAAAAAATCATTAATAAGATCATCAGGTCATTGTAACAACGAAATTCTAGCATTCTATCTGCATCAGTGAAGAAGATATGGCATGTTCCGGTTTCCTACCTCTTCCAGAAGTGGGCGTGTTCGTTCACCGACTTTGCTTATTTTCCGTGGGCCTACTCTACATGTCTATAGTATACCTCGTATTAAGTTTCGTAATTCTATCTTACACGGTTCTTAAGTTATTAACAGTCGAATTTGAAATTTGCTTGACTCATAAGTGGGTGGTGCCACGCCCACTTCCCAAAATTTTGCAAAAATCATATAAAGAATAAGAAAATTGATTTAAGTACCGAATTACCTGTATCAGTTAATTAGATATGGGCAGTTCAATATTTCTACCTCCTTTCCATATAACTTTTATGAAAAAGTAGGCGTGGTCGAAAAGCGATTTCGCTAATTTTCTATGGGTGCATTTATCACAACAATAGTATCTCTCTATGGCGCGATATACAACAGGTATATCATCATAAACCTCCTAAGAGATTTTTGCGCCAAGCTTCTCTGAAGCTATCAACAGTCAAAATTTGAAAATTTCTTCACTCATATATGGGCGGTGTCACGCCCCTTTTCCAAAAATTTAATAAAATCGTCAATTCCACAAACAAATTAATAAATCTAGCAAATTTCATTATTGTAGCTGCTTTTATTATTGAATTAACCCATTTTATACGTTTTTCGATACTTTCGATATCAAAAAGGAGGCGTGGTTATGATTCGATTTAGCCCATTTCAAATAGCAACCTACCTTGGCCAGAAAGCAACCTGTGTGCCAAATTTCATTCAAATATTTTTACTCAAGTTATCGTGTCCACGGAGGGACGCACATGTCTTAATGGATTCCTCGGTTAATTCTAAGAACTTTGATATATGGAACTATATATCTATCTCCATTATTTTGTACCATTACAACGCACCATTATATGACCAGAACTATAATACCATGTGTACTAGTACACTCTCTCTTTCTCTTTATGGCGCGATATACAACAGGTATATCATCATAAACCTCCTAAGAGATTTTTGCGCCAAGCTTCTCTTCCAATTTGTGGTGTGCCGATTTAAATTTTCCCTACAAATTGGTGGGACCTACAGTTTTTTGCCGACTCCGAACGGCGTCTACAAAGGAGACGAATTTTTGCTGAGAAGCCTGTCATGGCAGAAATACACTCGGGGAGTTTGCCAAACCACTGCCGAGGGGCGACCCCGTTTTGAAAAACTTTTTTCAAATCACTTTTGATGTTACCTGTACCAGGGCTCGAACCATGGACCTTCGGTGTGGTAGGCCGGCAACACAACCTCGACACCACGGCGGCCGCTAGTACACGCTGGGTATAAAAATTGTACAGTTAAGTCTGTATATAGCAGATATTCAAGAAAAGTTTATAGGAGGCATCATTATTTAGCCAATAGAAGCGAAATCAACAGGTTTTTAGAATTTTTTTCTGTCTGTCTGTATGTTTGTAGGTGTATCACTCAAAAACTGCTGAACTCTTGAACTCTTCGAAACTGGAGATATCGACCATTATGTGCAGCAAGGTGGCCCAAAATGTGTTAGTGCAATATGGGTATCAAGCGAAAGGTGCTAATGGCTGCTGCAATAAGCGATGTAATTAAGTTCCATACCTTATCTCGTATAGGAGATAAATTGATTTAAGTCGGACTCAGTCTATGAAAAGTTCTTAAATGCAGCTAAGCTTGGCCGGGTTTACTAGTTCAATATAAAATTGTAAAATTATGGAGGATTGAGTGAAGAGCCATTTAGCCATTTAGAGTGTATAGGGGCAGTAATTTCTATATTCTTAGGTACAAGTATTAAGCACCCCTACCCCATTAGCATGCCTAGTTGGAGTAAAAAATAAGGTTCAATGATTCTCCTTGTGTTCATCATATCGTTGAGGACTTAAAAAGTACACCGTTCTAGTTGTTCCAAAACTATGCTTATTTCGCCAAATTCTGAAATCCCAGCTCCACTTTCCTGTCGACTATACCTCGGCATATCCAGCTAAAAAATATTGCTCAACACTTTACTAAGTCGTCTGTCAGAGCAGCTATATGAAGCTGTTTGGTTACTCCAATTAGCTCTTACTGAGAAGCCTCATGATAGGTGTGATTCGAAAAGTTTACTAGCAAAACTTCCACCCAACCAGTCATCATACCAACTCTGCCAAGCATGCCCTTTTACTCAACAATTTACTAAATACTAAATTTCTTCATTAATTATAATAATTTTAAAATTGATTCACCCCAAATCATTATTCATCATTTATCTTTCCCCATAAACAGTGTTGCCGGTAAATCAAATGAGCGGTCATCAATCGATCCAGACAATGAGGACCATGAAACCTATTTGAGTAAATTCAAAAATAAAGTATTTGATAAATTACGTTTTCTAATTGAAGAGCAAATAACAAACGACCCTGACGTCATAAAAGGGAGAAGAAAGACTGTACAGGTACGTAAAAACTAATTTAGAAAATTCAATGAAGTAGCAAATGCATCAGCGCGGGAGGTCATCGTTTAAAAATATTATCAAAAAACTTGCCAAAGTCAGTTATGTAGGTAGCAACCAAGTACTTTATTTATAAATATTTTGTGTGTGTATGTAGGATTGTATGGCGGTCGCCGTGGTGTGAAGGTAGTGTTGCCGGCCTACCACACCGAAGGTCCATGGTTCGAGCCCTGGTACAGGTAACATCAAAAGTGATTTGAAAAAAAAAGTTTTTCAAAACGGGGTCGCCCCTCGGCAGTGGTTTGGCAAACTCTCCGAGTGTATTTCTGCCATGACAGGCTTCTCAGCAAAAAATTCGTCTCCTTTGTAGATGCCGTTCAGAGTCGGCAAAAAACTGTAGGTCCCACCAATTTGTAGGGAAAATTCAAATCGGCACACCACAAATTGGAAGAGAAGCTTGGCGCAAAAATCTCTTAGGAGGTTTATGATGATATACCTGTTGTATATCGCGCCATAGATAGATAGATAGATGTAGGATTGTATATTTTACAACCTCGCGTGCCTTCGATTTAGTCAGCCATTGCTAACACTGGTTCATTCCAGCGAAGGAGACACCACCGATTTAATACATAAATTATAAAGATTTACATTTTTTTTAACTCAATGGGGACCGCCACCTTTTTCATGTCTGCAAAAAGCTTGTGCAACTTATTCTTATTTTTGTTTTTTTTTTATAAACGCCACCGGCATCAGGGAAAGAGGCCATACATCTGTTGTAGAACTTTTCGCTAAAAATCTTCTTTCGACGCCGTTCATGATTGATGGTGAGAAATGCATCAGGGCTAAACTGATAAAGACTTAGAGATCGTGATCTTCTCAAAAGCTGCATAGCGAAGTTGTGCTCTATGGAAGATCTTTTACCCCTGTAGCCAATTTTCAATGATGCACAGATGGCACTGTTTACAAAAATTGATTTATTAAATATCGATGTTTATCATAAATCAAATCGATCCGAAATAATCTATAATTAAAATAATAATCGGTTATGAATTCCTGCCGAACCTTTTCAAATTATAAACTATAAAATATGAATATCATAAATTATTAATTTGAATCAGCAAATTATAAATTATATATTATAAATTATATATTATAAATTATAAGTTATGAATTATGAATTATTAAATATAAATATTACAAATGATAAATTATATCGAAACTATCAAAGGTGTTTCCTTAAAAGAAGTATTGTTGCTGTCCAATACAAATATCGTCTTTTGCTTTGGAACTCCTCTTTTAGCTTATTTCATTAGCGTAATTGCTTGTTGCAATGGAGCACGAGCAACAAGTTTTATATTATTATAAAGTTACAAAGTGATAAATAATTCGCATGACAGTTTCGGCTAACTTTTGCCGTTATTCATGTCGGTTTGTAAGCGATATTTGTGTTTTTTTTTTCATTTGCTCTTTTTTCTTGTCCAATATTTTTGGTTTGTTGAGGATGTACGAGTTTTGTCCATTTAAAAGTTGTATGTGGCATGTCAGAAACTCCAGCATGTACTAATTTTTAAGCTGCACTTAAAAGCTATACCACATCTACAACCCAACGCCCACTCATGCTTACACCCAGTCGGTATTCCATCTGAAAAATGTAAAGAAAATTCTAAGGCTTGCAAAACTGCTCTATCTCTATCTTTTCCTGGTTAAGGGACAAGCGACCTTTCTCATGTAGGATATATTTCCAAAACGCCAAAAAAGAAAACCAAAATATTTCAATAATTCTACCACGTCTTGAGAACAAATTATGACGATTAGCTACCACTGAATTCCAATTTAATTAAAAATCCGCGTGTCAAGCTCGTAATTCATATTCGTCAGCTGCAATAAAGCAACAACAATCAAGTAGAAATTTCGAAAATGTGCACAACCCGCAAGTCTTCATCCATCAATTTCTGGCAGGTGGTCTTAATCAATACATAGGCAGCGCGTGCTAGCATTGAAGTTGTCAAAAGCATTTTCTAAAATCATTAAAATAACAAGAGTAATAGAATTATTAATGTCATATGTTTTAGCGGCTTTTGAGTGACAAATTGTTCCTATCTGCACCTTTTTGACTTAGGATAATTTGCCATTACTAGACAAGTAGGTGCACGTGCAAGGCAAACTCTTAACTGCCGCTTGATTGGAACTTTGATGTCTAGACAACATCTTTTATTAAAACTTTTATGTTACATTACATACTTTATACACACATACATATATAGAGCAAGAATGTAGAGGAAATTAATTGGACATCAGAGTAGTAAAACCTCAATCTCAACTTTAAAGCTGAATTGCCTTCGTAAACGTTAACAAGACTGCTAAAGTTTTTGATGTGTAAACATCTTTGGGCTCGGTAGGGGCTGTCCAGAAAATTTACGCGTCGCTGCTTGTAAGCGTAAGTGTAAGCACCTTTGGAATCGGTAGGGCAGGGAAATTACGCGTAAGATCTGCCTGCGTCTGTGCCTTGTTGTTGATGTTGTTTCTGTGCATAGCTGCCTAGCTTACCAAAGTCGGAGCGCTCCGAAATAATGATCCAAAAAGAGTCAGTAATTTTAGCTTTTTTGGAAATAACACTCCATCCAGTAAACATCAGAAATACCACTTTTTTGTGAAGATTCACGGAGCCTTGGAAGAAGAAATGAATATTGTAGATCGGATAAACTGCGAGGCTCAGTCATATGAACGATTTAGAGCATTTTCTGATCCTTTTTGTTGTACGCGTAAAGAGAATTGTGAGAAAATAAACGTTGGAGAGCGGATAAGCAGCAATGTGCCATTATATGTATGTTTTAGAGTATTTTCTGAGGTTTTTTTATTTTACATAATGGAACGTAAAGTGTCTTTTTCTCCTGAATGTTTATCAATAGCCAAAAGTTGGAAGCCAACTAAAGTGCATTTAAAATAAAACAAAGTCTATTATAGAAACCACATAGTAAAACTTTCAAAGTTAACATAATGTTTTGAAGCCAATTTTTTAAACTTTGATAAACTTTTCTGAACTTTTTACAAGCCTTGAAAATTTTATAAAAGGTTTTGCTTTATTTTAAATGAAAATTATTAAAAACACAAATAAATATATTTAACGAGTCATTTTTGATTGTATGAAGTGATAAGTTCCAAATGAAAAATGTATATGCTTAGTTGTACCTATATATTTAGTTATACAAATATTTTTACATAAAACTTGTTTTCAATAAAGAACTGATAGAATTACATATGGTTTCAATATAAAATAAATAATACTGTATAAACCATTAGAAGGTGAACTTTCTTCTGATTAGTTAAATAGAGATATGAGTATTAAAAACCTATAAGAATCTTAGCAAAAAAATAAAAAAAGGGAAAAAATGTGCCTAAAAAGGCTCAAAAAAAGCTTCTGAAAAGCATCAATAAAAGGCTCCGAAAGGAGTCCAAAAAGGCTCCGAAGTTCGTTTCAAAGAGTCATAAAACGCTCCAAATTCATCGGGTTCGGACTCATTTTGGACTCTTTTTTATGACTCCTTTTAGGGTGCCCGCGTAGAACGATTTTTCGCTCCATTTGGGCTCCGAAAAGAGCTCATTTCGGAGGGTAAAGCTCCGAGAAATGTGCAATTTATGGCTCCGAAAGGAGTCTTTTTTCCTACTTTTGATTAGCTGGGATTGTTTGACTGCTTTGCTGATATGCATGTAACGCTCTGCTTATATGGGTGTGGGTGTGTGTGTATACAAGTGCTTTCCCAACCAACCATGCGGGGAGAAAAAAGTGGATAAAACATAGGTCGCGCTATCCACAAATGAAGATAAAAAAGGGATAGTTTTGTATGGGCGGCGTGAAGATATTATCCACTTTCCCCTTCTACGTATCGTGTACGTGTGAACATGCATCAGTCTCGCCTCATTCAGAAACGCATAAAGAAATGATACATCTGCACTCCTTAAACTAAAAAATTTCCCAAAACAAACCTCACAGCACAGCAGAGGCTGCATACTTTTAGGCACTGCCAGGATTGCCGTTCTGCACAAACATTTCCAAATACCCAAAAAATTTCCAATAATTTACAAAACGCGTTTTTCGCAATTTTTTATTTACTGAACCAACCATTTATCCTTATTAAACATCGTTACAAATTATGTATATGCAAACACAAATTTCAAAACTAGTGCTATCGACCGGTGAAAGACTATTCTCCGCAGATCACTTAAAGAGATGATTGGTATTTGGGGGTGTAGTTTGGAAAACGAAAATTTTAACTCGGTTTTCCCATTGAACGCATTGCTCTGCAGCTATAGGTGGGTTTTTTGCTTGCATGACTACCTTCACAGCGTATAAGCTACCAAACGACCGACTCTGCGCAGATGTCGTTGAGAGTCCATCAATGCACATGTGCAGCACGTCTTTAAAAAAAAAAAAGAGTTATATTATGCCGGTTCTAAACATTAATTTTTTAGCTGTTAACTTATTCACCATCTGTTCCAATCTGTTGACTGCTCGGCTATCATTCGATATTTACAACAATTCAGTAGGAAGGGGTTGTTAGACATCTTTCCATGCTCTTTACCACTCAGCATGGTACTAATGGTTCTTTTCTGATCTGACAGCTTTTTCCAGATTTTATTATTTACTACTTACTATTTACGGCTACTGCACTACTTGCGCGTAACTTATAACCGGCTGACTATATTGAATGTTGCTAGCAACGTCTTAGCTTTACCCCATTTACGGCGGACGACGTTCCCAATCAAGAGTTTAAAAATGATTTACCGACTCGTAGTGCCTGCCGTATTGTTGTTGTTGTTGTTGTTGTTGTTGTTGTAACGACAAAAACACTCCCCGAAGGTTTTGGGGGTTGCTGTCGAACTGACAGTCCTTGGCCGGATATGAATCCGGTACGCTCCGGTACTCCCTTGCTGTACTGCCCGACTGTCGTGGTAGCGATTTGGTACGACCAGTGGAACCTTCTAGGTCATGTCACCCCTCCTTCCGTAAGGAAGGAGAGATGGGTAATGAGAGGTGAGAGGCATCATATCCGTAGATCAACCATCGAGTTGCACGTCACTACCTTTGTGCATATTAGTCGCCTCTTACGACCGGTATGCCTACCTCGGGCATATTCTAAACCCCTAACCCGCAGGGGGTCCTGCCGTATTGTCGTTTTAGCCGCTTCTCTGCTGCAAATGTGACTATCAATATAGTTGCGCTGTATGGAAGCATAGAGTTTATTATAAAATAAATTTAAAAAAAAATCAAATATTTTCTTAGAATGTGAATTTTTATACCTTTCATGAACATGAAATGGTATATTAACTTTGGCCCGATGTTTGTAACGTTTAGAAATATAAGAGATAGACCCACCATTAAGTATACCAAATTGATCAGGACGATGGACTGAGTTGATATAGACAGATCCGTCCGTCTGTCCGTCCGTCCGTCCGTCTGTTTGAACGCAAACTAGTCCTTCAATTTTTGAGATATCTCGATGAAATTGGGCACACGGATGTATTTTTGTATTATATTAGACATTTGTCGGATCCGGTATAATCGGGTCACTATGACATATATCTTCCATACAACCGATCGTTCAAATAAAAGGATTATGACCATTTCTCCTCATTTTTAGAGATTAAAACTTGAAACTTGGTTAGATATTTTCTTATGGATAGCAAAAGATTTCGGAAAAAAATCACCTAGATCGGAGCTATATATAGTATATATCCCATACAACCGATCGTTCAGATAAGAGGCTTATGGCCATTTATCCCTCATTTTGGAAGATTAAAACTTGAAACTTGGTGAGATATTTTCTTATGGATAGTAAAAGATTTCGTAAAAAAGTCAGCAAGATCAGAGCAATATATAGTATATATCCTATACAACCGATCGTTCAGATAAGAGGATTATGGCAACTTCCCTTAAACAAATAAAGCTTATTATAAAAGAAAATTAAATGTATTGCTGACAAAGTTTTAGAGAACTTTAAACAATGCGTATTTAAGTTTGCACGTATTCATGAAAGGTATAAAGCCTTCGGCAACGCCCAAGGAAGCGCCGTCCTTACTTGTTTCTTTTGATTTTGACAGCAGATTTAATTTAAATAAGCAGATGTTTAATTTCCCTTTGCTATTATTTTTGGCTCAATGATGGTAATCATATTGTTTCATTCAAACTCATGGTAATAGCAGTAGTGAAAAATTAGCTGATTTTTGTTTGGGAAAAATTTTCTATAAATATGCGTTGGTATTGGTATGGAGAAGAAAAAAATAAGGATGGCGTCAATTGCCGATAAGAAATTCATAGAAAGTGGATAGCCATGGTTGGTAGGGTTGCTGATTGTTGTTATCGTATTCGGTAATACTATCAATCGGCAAAAGACGAAGGCAACGGCGTTTATAATAAATATACACAGTGCTTACAAAAACCAAATAGGTGATTAAATTTATTTAAGCTCAGAATACTCAAGACAGGAGTTAATTTGTTTTGGTTGTATAATCTTTGTGGTTATAGGTACTTATGGAATAAAATGCCAGAAAATTTACTGAAATAAAATCAAATAAATAAAAATTAAATAAAATGAAATTAAATAAAATTAATTAAAAGGAACTATGATAACGGGGAGGAAAGGAAGTGAAAGGAAATGAAATGAAAGGAAAGGAAAGAAAAGGAAAGGAGAGGAAAGGAAAGGAAAGGAAAGGAAAGGAAAAGAAAGGATCGGAAAGGAAAGGGAAGGGAAGGCAACGAAAGTAAATGAAAGCAAGCAAGAAAAATAAGCAAAAAAATATAATACAAAAAAAATTTTCCAAAAGTAGAGGCTGTTAAAAAAAGAGAAAATTAAATAAAAATAAAAATATATTACAGTAACAGAACAGCATAGAAGAGAAGGGAAAGAAAGCCAAGAAAGGAGCAGCTAATAACGAAAATAAAATAAAGTTTTGTTGTTGAAATTCAACCACTGGGCGAGGTCTAATTTTATTAAATTTATGTACAGAAGACAAATGTTTACACATCAAACTCCACGAGTACTTGGTACTCACGTCTTTTTTTTTATTTGGAAATTAATTTGCTAGAAGGTTTTTAAAATAAAATTATACCATAATAGTTTGTATAATACTTTCTGTTGACAAATTATTAAAAAGCAAAATTTTTCATTAAATAAGAAAATATTTGATTTTTAAATTGAAATAATACACCTCATCTTCAATTTTGTATTAAGAAATCCCTCCTTTAAAACCTATTCCAGCCCCATCTATTTTCACATCACTAGCGGATCATTGATCTACACCAAATTTAAGTAAGTAAGAGCAGCAATAAAATTTGGTAGCGCTGTCGCCGACAATTTCGTTAATTTTCACTGGGTAAACTGATTATATAAGTTTTTAAAAATTTTAGACATCAAAAATGAAGCGGGAGCTATTATCCGAGTTCGTCTATTTTCAGTAACAAACCTTCGTTGGTCTCAACGGATTGACATGACTCAATCGATTTCTTTATTGCTCTTAAGAGCTTTGATATAAAGAAATCAATGTCTATGCCAATTAATCTAACCATAAAACACAGTAGATTCAGAGCATGCTATGGATATGGACAGCCTTCTTCCTGGGTACGATATGCTCCGGTACTAGCAACTTCTGTAGCGGAATTGAAGAAGCAACGCTAATAGCCGTCATCCGGTCGTCGTGATGCTGTCAATTTGTGAGCCAGATAATTTTGCTTATTTCTTATCTTTAATATTGATACACTACTTTTTGAAAAATCAAATTTTTCAATAACAGATGCCGCTGGTGCGCTTTGATTAACATGTTTCTGTGCGGACTGTTCAGATTGTGGTATTTTGTTTGGATTTGTTACTAAAAACATTAAAATTTATCGAATAAACAAAACAAAAATGCTTAGTTTTTTTTGTAATTATTTTTTTAATAGTATGGTTAACCGCATCTGCCTAAAATGCGAAGCAAGCGCGGAGTATTCCCGTAAGAATTGAGCGCGCCTATTTTCCACTTCAACTGTCACTCTAACAAAATTAATTAAAAGTGTAACTCAATCTTCTAAAATGCTTAGCCTTAATGAGCCAAACTTTACCCCGTTAATTGATAATTGCTAAGTTGTTCGTATATTATTTGTGGTTATAAAATTCTCTAAAATCGTTCTAAATTTTCGCTGTTACGCTTATTTTAATTTTCATTAAAAAATTCATAATTTTGCCTAGCGCAACACCTGCAATATTTAAATTAAAGAAAAATATATATTTCTCTAGCTTTTTTCAAGAAATTTCACTGAAAACAGAGCGCGCCTTTTGTGTTTGCTTAAACAAAACGCACAAGCCTTCGACTGCACTAACAAAAAATACTTAAAAAAAAATATACCTTAGCGCCACAAAAATTGCGCCATTACCTTGCAAGCTCCACCGCTTTCTTCTAAATTAAAAATTTACGCTGGCACACTTCTACTTACTTTACCCATAATCATGCACAAAATAATTCTAAAGCGAAATAAAAAAAATTAATGCCTTTTATTGTCGGAATTTCCAAGCTATTTTTGCTTATGTGTGCAGGTGCATGTGGCTGTGAGTGCTTTGTAGCGCAAAGTAAACCCTTTAAGCAATGCAGCGTTATGTTGGCAATCAACAGACTAAAACAAAGCCTTGTTCGCTTGGAAAAAATGTGGCCTTGTTGTTGCTGTTATTTATGTGAAATTAAACAACTCTTTTTCGTATTACAACCAAAAAATATTTTTGTGTTGGTTATCCTTAATTCTTTAGGGCCTTCCAGTTATCTGTGAATGTGTTTGTGGCAGCATGAAAGGATAATGACCATAAAAGCGGATGCTGCTTGCTAGCAAAATGCGGCGAGAGCAAAGCAAAATGTTAAAACAAAGGGCTGACATAATTCTTGCGTGTGAAATATTTTTGTAAATTTTTTACTCGATTTTTTGGTGAATAGCCTTTTTTTCTTTTTTTTTTATTTGTGCAAAGAATAAAAAATATATGACAGATCATCTAATACGACTACAAAGCGCCTGGATTTTCAACAGAAATCCATGACAAACAAATAAACTGGCATTAAAATATATACAAAATGGCAGGAAGCCCTTAATTTTCGCTAAGTTAGAAAAGTGAGCATCGCACTTTTTTATGTTTTAGGGTATGTAACTACACTCCAAATAAAAGAAAATTGTCTAGCTAATAGGTCTTAGAGACTTAAATTTATTCGTTTATTTTTTGGAGACATCAAATACGTCATTGCAGATTGCAAATTGCCCTGAAAGGGAGTTAAATAGAAGCAAGTAAGGAAGTCTTAGTTCGGGTGGAACCGAACATTATAAACCTAGTTGTGATCTATTAAGGCATACTCGTACCAATTTACGCAAGGTTATTTTAATACATTTCCGTTCGTATTATAAAGCCAGCTAATTGTTTGCAATGAAAACACTTCTGTTATGAGTTTTGAGCGGTAAATTAATTTTAAAAAAATATAAATTTATGGCGCGATATACAACAGGTATATCATCATAAACTTTCTAAGAGATTTTTGCGCCAAGCTTCTCTTCCAATTTGTGATGTGCCCTTTTGATTTTTTTCTACAAATTTTTGCCGACTTCTATAGGCGTCTACAAAGGAGATGAATTTTTGCTGAGAAGCCTTCTATAGCAGAAAGACACTCGGACAGTTTGAAAAAACACTGCCGAGCTGCGACCCCTTTTTAAAAAACTTTTTCAAACCACTTTTGATGTTATCTGTGCCAGGACTCAAACCTTCAACATTCGGTGTGGTAGGCAACACTACCGCCACACCACGGCGGCCGCCATTAATTTATTTGTACAGGGTGGCTAATGAAAGCCGCTACCAAAAAAAAATTAAATAACTTTTTTTCTATTTAATGAATCTGGTTAATTTTTTTTTTATTTTGCAGATTGACTTTTACATTTAACAAAAATGGATAACTGGGACACTGAAACAAGAATTTAGATTGTCCGCCGCTATCACGCACTGGAGTCCGTAGTTTCGGTTCAAAGAGAGTATAGGCGCACGTTTGGCGCAATCCTCCGAGCAGATGGACCATAATAAGACTTGTAAACAATTTTGCCGAGCATGGGACAGTCAACAGAAGACCTTACCATCGAAACCCTTCAGTTCGAACGGAGGAAACAATCGCTGCTGCCATACAAAACAATCCACGTGTTTCGACAAGAAGCTTATCTGCTCAAATGGGTGTAAGCAGACAGTCATTACAGTAAATTATGCACAAAGATTTGGACTTATTCCCATATAAAATTCAAATGGCCAACAAACTGAACGCTGCAGACTTGCCGATTCGCTTGGAATTTTGCCAGAAGATGCTTCAAATGGTGGAAGAGGATGGAAACATATTGAACTGCCTTTTCATGTCTGACGAGGCCCATTTCGATTTAAACGGCAACATAAACAAACAAAATTGTCGAATATGGAGTGCTTCCAACCCACAGATACTCCATGAGACGGAATTGCATCCACTTCGTGTCACAGTGTGGTGTGCAGTTTCATCACGCTGCATTATCGGGCCCTACTTCTTCGAAGAAAACGGTCACACCGTTACGGTTACTGGAGACCGTTACTTGAGCATGTTGAGAGAGTTTTTCTATCCAGAATTACGCCGAATGAGAATTTCTTTCAACTCTGTGTGGTTTCAGCAAGATGGTGCAGCTCCTCATATAGCCCAACCTGTTATGACAGAATTGCGACTAAAATTTCCCAATAAGCTGATATCCAGAAACTCCACATTCCGTTGGCCACCCAGGTCGCCTGACCTTACTGCACCTGACTTTTTCTTGTGGGGTTATTGCAAATAGGAAGTCTTCAAAGCAAAACCAACAAATTTGAATGAACTAAGGCAATCCATTCGAGAAACAATTGCGGCTATTCCTGTCTCAACTCTCCAAGCAGTAATGAACAACTTTTTGGTAAGATGCCGCACATGCATCGACGAGCAGGGGGGGCATTTAAATTCCATTATTTTTAAAACTAATTAAGCTATATTTAATAAAATTTAATGAGCTTTAACATGAATAAAAGAAAAATGAATTCCATACACTGAAAAAAAATTATTTGAGTTTCTTAATGTAGCAAAATTCATCAGCCACCCTGTATATAAATAGCTTCCCTACCAACAACTGCTAACCACATTTTTCAAAATACCAATACATGCACATTTTATATTTGAAAAATTTGCGTTCATATAGACAGACGGACAGACAGACAGACGGACAGACAGACAGACGGACGGGGAGACGGACATGGCTAAATCTACTCAGCTCATCGTCCCATCTCTTCTTCTTCTCATACTTACAAGCATTTCATGTTCATTAATGGTATGATAATCAAACTAGGTATACTCGTATAACTTCCCTTTTGCAGTGGCGTGTTAACAACTTTCCCGGATATTTTACTTGTGTGTAATCCGATTTGCCTAATTTTTGAGAAGCAACTGACCAATTTTGATTCAAATATCTAGTTCAAACTACAAGCAATCGCCTTTGAAATTAACAGAATTTTTATGCTGAAAAGTGGGCGGCGCCACGCCTACTTCCCCAAACTCCACAAAACTTTTTTTTGCGGTCGAGGTTTGCTTAAAAAGCTTATTATGTGTGCAAGATCTTATTGATATAGCTTACATGGTTATAAAAATATCGCGTTTTATATTTTACAAACAAATTTTTCAGAACTATGTTAAAAAACTGGGCGTGGCAGATCACCGATTTCGCCCATTTTTACAACAAACATTTGCCTTTATATGTTCAACATCTTCGCCAAATATCGTTTCGATAAATCAATTTTTGCCGGAGTTTAGGCATAAAAGGTTTTGTGGAATAATCCACTATAAAAGGGACGGGCCCACGCCCATTTCAAAAGTTTATATCATTCGACTTTCTTCGTTCACGGACACTTTGGAAGTGAAATAGAAACGATATCAAGCTTCTGTACGCAAAGTTATGGCCTATTAAATATATCTATGATCCTTTTCAAAATCTTTCGTATAGAAGTGGGCGTGGACCTTAACCGATTTAGAACATTTTCTTCCAAAAATACCTGGTATCAATACAAATATGTGGGCGGTGCCACGCCCATTTTTAAAAATTTCTTGAAAATTATATTTTCTGCCTTAACATTGATGTACACGCCAAATGCAATCCTTATAAGCGTACTGAATAATCACTTTTTTCGTACTTTCGAAAATATTCTATATATAAAAAGTGGGAGTGGCTATCATCAAATTTCGCCAATTTTAAATAGCGCTCGGAGATGAGTGCCAAAGAACCTGCATGCCAAATTTCATTGAGATATCTCAAAATTTACTCAAGTTATCATGTTAACAGACGGACGGACGGACATGGCTTAATCAATTTCTCTTTTCGTCCTGAACATTTTGATATATATCCGTTTATGCCGTTACATACTACCGTTAGGCTAATGAAGTTAATATACCTTGTGTGCGTAGCACTACTAGGTATCAAAAGTATGTTTCGGAGGAAAAAATTCAATGCTCACACAGTCATAGGATCCGGCGTCACTCGGTGTGGTCTCATACTAAACTAAGGATGCCAATTTTTTTGGAGTACAGCCATTCCAGGATATTTTGGGTCTGATGTTAAAATACCGGGATCCCTTTGTTAATACCCAGGATCTGTGTAATCGCGATTGTCCTTCAGTTTAGGCTTAAAAAAATTAACAAATTGCTTGAGAAACTTCATGGATTGTAAAAAAGGAATCTCGGCATTTTATGAATCCCTGTACTAAATACAGGGTGGCTGATGAATTTTGCTGCATTAAGAAACTCAAATAATTTTTTTTTCAGTGTATGGAATTCATTTTTCTTTTATTCATGTTAAAGCTCATTAAATTTTATTAAATATAGCTTAATTAGTTTAAAAAATAATGGAATTTAAATGCCCCCCCTGCTCGTCGATGCATGTGCGGCATCTTACCAAAAAGTTGTTCATTACTGCTTGGAGAGTTGAGACAGGAATAGCCGCAATTGTTTCTCGAATGGATTGCCTTAGTTCATTCAAATTTGTTGGTTTTGCTTTGAAGACTTCCTGTTTGCAATAACCCCACAAGAAAAAGTCAGGTGCAGTAAGGTCAGGCGACCTGGGTGGCCAACGGAATGTGGAGTTTCTGGATATCAGCTTATTGGGAAATTTTCGTCGCAATTCTGTCATAACAGGTTGGGCTATATGAGGAGCTGCACCATCTTGCTGAAACCACACAGAGTTGAAAGAAATTCTCATTCGGCGTAATTCTGGATAGAAAAACTCTCTCAACATGCTCAAGTAACGGTCTCCAGTAACCGTAACGGTGTGACCGTTTTCTTCGAAGAAGTAGGGCCCGACAATGCAGCGTGATGAAACTGCACACCACACTGTGACACGAAGTGGATGCAATTCCGTCTCATGGAGTATCTGTGGGTTGGAAGCACTCCATATTCGACAATTTTGTTTGTTTATGTTGCCGTTTAAATCGAAATGGGCCTCGTCAGACATGAAAAGACAGTTCAACATGTTTCCATCCTCTTCCACCATTTGAAGCATCTTCTGGCAAAATTCCAAGCGAATCGGCAAGTCTGCAGCGTTCAGTTTGTTGGCCATTTGAATTTTATATGGGAATAAGTCCAAATCTTTGTGCATAATTGACTGTAATGACTGTCTGCTTACACCCATTTGAGCAGATAAGCTTCTTGTCGAAACACGTGGATTGTTTTGTATGGCAGCAGCTACAGCAGAGATTGTTTCCTCCGTTCGAACTGAAGGGTTTCGATGGTAAGGTCTTCTGTTGACTGTCCCATGCTCGGCAAAATTGTTTACAAGTCTTATTATGGTCCATCTGCTCGGAGGATTGCCGCCAAACGTGCGCCTATACTCTCTTTGAACCGAAACTACGGACTCCAGTGCGTGATAGCGGCGGACAATCCAAATTCTTGTTTCAGTGTCCCAGTTATCCATTTTTGTTAAATGTAAAAGTCAATCTGCAAAATAAAAAAAAAATTAACCAGATTCATTAAATAGAAAAAAAGTTATTTAATTTTTTTTTGGTAGCGGCTTTCATCAGCCACCCTGTATATTAATTACGTGCATAGTAAATACATTCTGAATACATCAAATTATAGAAATTACTCGTAGTCTGCTTTGGAATTTAAAAACCTTTTATGCTGTCACCTTTATAACCCTTTCTATATTTGTCATCGAAGCAGTCCCACATTCACTTGGCTATTGGAAAATCACTTAAAAAAAACTAATCAAATTGATTTCCCAAAAATGTGGATCTCTTACTCTAACTTATTCTTTTCGTTTCCATTCAATCGCATTGCTCCCATCTCTTTCAGCTCGTTTGACATCTAAAACTGTTATCTCCACTTCTCGGTTAGTTTATATTATGGTGGTTCTCCTCAGCATAAGGTATTTTAAGGCTGCTGGTCAATTTTGGTACCACTAATTCCAGCAGAAAGTTGAACCATTCCGAATTTCTCTCTTTCAGCAGAACCTAACTCCGCTAAAGATCTTTTTCAGACAGTCCACAAGAAGAGTCATGACCACCTCCTCGTCCCTACAGCAGCAACAGAAATCATTCTATGGGTTATCCGTGTGCTTGCCATAGGCTCCCATCTAGCTTCGGTTCTCACATGTGTTCTCCAGTATCCGTCTGGCAATAGCTTTTTCGGGTATGATCGAAACCAATCAGTGCCTGCATGAAGTAAGAAAAGGAACAAGGTATTTTAACTGTTTTACCTCTGCCAGTGCACTAGCTTTTCCAAGTACGCAGTTAACAGGCACCCAAATGTGTCCTGGGACCCATGTAGTAGTAGACATCGAGCAGCGTACTTTTCTTATATTGACCACTTTGTCATCAAGCAATTCTTGAAAATGGCTGTGAACTCTGGGCTTTGAGTGTGGACATTCTCTAATTTCTGCTTCACAGGTATCCTTGCGAACAATTTTTTCTGCAGAGAAATAGTCGGAGTTGGTGTAACTCACTTGACATTAATTTCCGTCCCATCGCGCGTATAACTTATGTCCAGACATTCAAAAAGATGTGATATAATCGCAAAGTTGAGATGGCTGTAACCTCAGCTATTTCACGAAGTTTTATTTTCCGATAGTTCATAATCATTCTACAGATTTCCTAGTTAGCTACGAACTTATCCAAAACGATCGTAACGATCATCTATATTTAGTACTTTTAACTATTTTAGTCTACAAAAAATACTTATTAAATTTATATAACAAAACAGGTTAGTTAATACACTTAACTTAAACAGGCAGAATAAATGTTAGCTTTGCATAACCCGACAAGTGAATAAACGACGCATAATTGATGAATACGAAATTAGTTTTGCCACTTTTTTCATTTCTTCCTACGCAAAATCATGCATGAGTACGCATCATAAAAGCTGTCTACTAAAACTTTATTCATTAAGCTTTGTATGCACAAGTCACCAAATTTATCTTAGGAAATTTATACAACAACAATTTGCTATATAAAAGTGGGAAGCTGTCAAACAAAATTTCCCAGCGCCAAAAAGTTTAAGAGATTGTAAGTTTATTAAGAATCATTCGGTTAATTACAAAAAGGATAACTCTTTCTTGACAGATGCTAACGAGCTTAAAAAGGTTTTTGTAAATTAAAGAGCTTTGTATAACATCACGCTTGGAAAAATATATGAAAAGCACTTTAATTAGTTTGTATAAGTTCATTTTAAGATTCCTGCAAACTTTGACATGATTGAAGTGAATCTATATTGAAAAGCTTTTCAAAGTAGCGCTTAAGTAAACTTAAGTAGCATGCAAATCATTTAGAAATAAATTTGATATTTAAGTGAAGCTAAAAATAGGCTGTTGTATCTATATAAATCAGGCAAAAAATATTACTTTGAACTGGATACTGCAATATATTAAAATCTTACCAGACCCGTTAAAATTGATTAGTAATTAGTAATCAATGACTGAGACGGCTTTTTCAATTGGTACTGATTATTTAAATTGGTTTTTAAGAAAGAACAAGTATTAATTGATTACGATTAGAAAAAATCAAAAGCAAATCAAAAAATTATCAAAAATAATCAAAACAACTTTTTTTTATTATTTTTAATTTTTTTTTTAATAATCGTAAGAAATCTTGATTTTTTATTGTTTTCCCAATTACTTCAAAAATAATCAAAAAAATGTGTTTAATGGGAAAATAATCATTAAATGAATTCTCAAGAAACTAAATAATCAAACCGTCAATCATAACGATTAGTTATCATTATTTAACAGGATTCAGACCGTATCACACTACCAATCTATGCCCAATTTTTTTTAGAACTTGCCTCGCTTGTGAGCTAGCAGCCCAAATTGAGAGATATTATAATTTTTTCTGCTTGCTTATTTTTGGTTGCGTTCAATTGAAAAAGCTTAAAGCAGACAGAAAAAGTTTTGTTTAGGTTCGCAAACGGTGAACAAAAAGTGGCCATTATAAATATAATATATGGGAAAAATTAGATACATTTTACAAAAGCAACACAACTCGTCAAAAGTCAATTGAATAATTTAACCTTCACAGACCCATAAACATTAACATAATTGTTAAAAGGTACAAGAAATTTTATCAAAATAGGAAAACCGGTTTTGAACCCAGAAAAGTCAATTGAAGTTTACTTTATTTCATTTTATTTTATTATATTTTATTTTTTATTATTAAATTTTTTTATTTTTTTTTTATCTTATTTTATTTTATTTTATTTTTTTTAATTTTGTTTAATTTAGTTTAATTTTATTTTATTTTATTTAATTTTATTTTATTTTGTTTTATTTTATTTTGTTTTTTTTTTATTTTATGTTATTTTATTTTATTTTATTTTATTTTGTTATTGATTTTTTATACCAACAATTTTGTTGATTTACGGCCTGTACATTTTCAAGTATTCATGAAACGAGCTCAAGGCCAAGAATAATAATTTTTCACTTTTTGAATTTTTATGAAAATTATTATTGTTTTTACTTATTAATAATCATTTTAATTAATTATTAAAAGTTTTTTGATTGAATAGAGTAGGAAATCAATAACAAAACCGAGAGCACACGGTAAGGCAGTTCTGATGATAAAACAGATCTGTCAAAAATCCATCATGATCACACTACTAACTGTCAAATGGCGGAAGTGGTTCATGCATATGGTAAAAAGAAGAATAGAACTAGGAGTTTAGATGACATCAAAACCAGCGTATTGTTAGCTTAATGGTTAGCAATGCGTGCCAAAATTTCTCTGATGAGTGAAGTCTAGCAGCTTCCGAAATGGATCTATAAGAAAAGCTATGGCAGTTGTCTCTAAACATTTTTCCTACTCTATTCAATCAAAAAACTTTTAATAATTAATTAAAAATGATTATTAATAAGTAAAAATAAAAATTCATAAAGTGAAAAATTATTATTCTTGGCCTTGAGCTCGTTTCATGAATACTTATTTTATTTTGTTTTATTTTATTTTATTTTATCTTATTTTATTTTATTTTATTTTATTTTATTTTATTTTATTTTATTTTATGTTATTTTATTTTATTTTACTTTATTTTACTTAATGTTATTTTATTTTATTTTATTTTATTTTATTTTGTTTTATTTTATTTTATTTTATTTTATTTTATTTTATTTTATTTTAATTTATTTTATTTTTTATTATTTTATTTTTTTATTTTATTTTTATCTTATTTTATTTTATTTTATTTTATTTTATTTTATTTTATTTTACCTTATTTTATTTTATTTTTGTTATTTTATTTTATTTTACTTTATTTTATTTTACTTTATTTTATATTATTTTATTTTATTTTATTCTATTTTATTTTATTTTATTTGATTTTATTTTATTTTATGTTCCTTTTTATTTTATTTTGTTTGCTTACGTTATTCTTTCAATTTTTGTTTTATTTAACTTTTTAAATTTTTTTATTATTCATTTTATTTTATTTTATTTATTATTATTTAATATTTTAAATTTTTTTTATCTTTTTTTATTTTATTTTGTTTGTTTACATTATTCTTTTTATTTAACTTTTTTTTATTTTTTTATTATTTATTTTATTTTATTTTATTTTATTTTGTTTTATTTTATTTTGTTTTATTTCATTTGATTTTATTTTATTTTATTTTATTTTGATTTTTGTTGGAACGATTTTCCGTCATCCCTTGTCAAGTTTGGTTTTGTGACAAACCGGTTTCGGCGTTCTGCCATTTTCAATGCTACTTTATTTTATTTTATTTTATTTTGTTTTATTTTATTTTATTCTATTTTATTTTATTTTGTTTATTTACATTATTCTTTTTATTTTTTTATATTTAACTTTTTTTATTTTTTTATTATTTATTTTATTTTATTTTATTTTGTTTTATTTTATTTTATTTTATTTTATTTTATTTTATTTTATTTTATTTTATTATATTTTATTTTATTTTACTTTATTTTATTTTATTTTATTTTATTTTATCTTATTTTATTTTATTTTATTTTATTTTATTTTACTTTACTTTATTTTATTTTCCTTTTAATTTTATTTTGTTTATATACATTGTTCTTTTTATTTTTTTTATTTAACTTTGTTTTATTTTTTTTTATTTTTTTATTTTATTCCATTTTATTTAATTTTTTATTTTTTTTTTTGTTTTTTTTATCGTATTTTATTTTATTTTGTTTAATTTAAATTAATTGTATTGTATTTTTTTTTTACTTTATTTTATTTTAATTTATTTTATTTTATGTTATTTTATTTTATGTTATTTTATTTTATTTTACTTTATTTTTTTAGTTTTTTTATTATTTATTTTATTTTATTTCATTTTATTTTATTTTATTTTATTTTATTTTATTTTCCTTTCAATTTTATTTGGTTTATATACATTGTTCTTTTTATTTTTTTTATTTAACTTTGTTTTATTTTTTTTTATTTTATTCTATTTTATTTAATTTTTTATTATTTTTTTTTTGGTTTTTTTTTTATCGTATTTTATTTTATTTTATTTTGTTTAATTTAATTTTATTGTATTTTTTTTTACTTTATTTTATTTTAATTTATTTTATTTTATGTTATTTTATTTTATGTTATTTTATTTTATGTTATTTTATTTTATGTTATTTTATTTTATTTTACTTTATTTTTTTAGTTTTTTTATTATTTATTTTATTTTATTTTATTTCATTTTATTTTATTTTATTTTATTTTCTTTCATTTTACTTTATTTTAATTGATGGTATGTTATCTTATTTTATTTTTATACCATTTATTAATACAGTTCCTACATTTATTTTATTTTATTTAAAAACGAGCTCAAATCCAAAAAAAATATAATTTTATGATTTTTTTTTACTAAACGGCAGCTTTTTCAATTAGTGAAGTTACGTGGTTAACGCGATAGTAGGATGATATGCGATCTTAATACCAAACTGAAAATGTTTAGTCGCTTTATTTGCTTTAAAATATCGTATTTTTTTAATAAAACAAAAATTAAAGACTCGCATTAATAATTACCACTTTAAAAACTTCGGTCTTTATAGCAAAACATGTCACATATTCAACTTTATAGCTAGCTCCAATTCAGCAAGGTTGTAATAGGCACAGGAAGAGGGCGTTTAGTGGCAAATGAAATTAAAATTTTTATTTATTTTTTAAACTTCCACAAGTTCCAATTAATGTCGAAACATGCGCTTGGATTCTAACTCATGTGACCTCAAATCTCAACAGTTACATTTACTACCTTTTCACACTTATTTACATATATACATTCGTACAGTCCACACTTAGGTTCTCACATTACATTACATTTTGAGCTAAATGTCGCAATATTTTAACTGCATTTCAACTGTAAGTAAAACAAATTTTCGCACTTGTTCCACCTTTTTATGAGTCAAGCAACCGTTCATATTGTTGAGAACTCTTTGTTGCCGCAAGAATGCATTTTTAATGTCACTCTTACGACATCGGTGATGACGATGACGGCTACAAAAGAAAAATAAAAGTATGTGCAAGAACATGAAAAACGTTTTACAAATCTAACTGGGTATGACCTGTATGATACAAAGGGTCCTTGCGCAGCGCCATCCCTACACAATGTCAAACATCTGTCTTTATACCCAGATGTCCTAGAAGTATGTTTATTATAACTTTTTCAACATAACTTTTTCATCACAGTTCTTAGAATGAACAGAGAAACCGATTGAGCTTTATTCCATTCCATAGATTTTCTAATTAGATACGGACTGTCACAAACATTCATATTTTCCCTGCCGCACATTATAACTAGATTAAAAGCTGAGACACTTGAATATAATTTGTCGTGTCTTATTGAATATAGCTTTCCGTCCAAAAAATAATGCTTTTAAAAATGTATCAACTTTTTCGATATAATCATTTCTAAAAACCAAAAGGCCCTAAAATGATTTAGTTTTCCATGTGAATTGATGATCTTTTTTAAAAACGTTTCCTTTACTTGCGAGTCTACTACCGTTCACTACATTTTCCTGAAACTTTTGCTTAATTTATATGAAAATTCGCACAACTGGGTACATAACACTCGGCTTCACTTGAAGTGAAACTTTTTAGTTTGTTTTCTGTTTTTTTTTTATTTTAACTATTTATTTCTTTCTCAATTCTGACATAATACTAGGTCACCAGCCATTGCTGTTCTGTAACTGCGTCGATTCTTGGGTTGCTCAACATATTCATTACTTAATGCATTCTTGCACTTTGAAATACAAGAAAAATGAAGAAACATAGCTTTTTTTCTATTTTACATATTATTAAAAGTTCGCTAGCATTTTATTTATTTACTTAGCACGCTCTGGCCAAGCTTTTAAGCCCGCAAAAAGAGATTTGTTAACTTTTAAGTTTTTACAACAACAAGCAAGCGTTCAACATATTATTCACAGGAGGTGGAGCGTAACTGAAAAACGTAACAAAAGTGGTTTCGTATTTATGTAGAACCGAGAAGTTTATACGGCTGGGTGAACGATTTGATTCAACTTTACAAGAATTTATTGAGAAACTTGATGCTTCTTAATAATTCTGAGATTCCCTTTGTTAAAGTATAAAGATAGCTACATCGCACAATTAGTAGGGCAAGTTGGAAGCGCCTAAGGTATGTAGTATTTCGGGGAGAAAGGAGGGCGCCAAAGCATTATTACTTGAGTGTTTTGACTTTGCGTAAAATTTTAAACTATTCGTCGGTTTAAGCAATTTTTTAAACGTTTTTGTAATAAATTCCAAATCGTTCAATTACCTACACCAATTTTGAATTTATTGCGAACTAGATTTACAACTGAACTGAAAAAAAAGTCCAACATTTTTTAAATTTCTTTTCATTTATTTCTGAAAGCTTTTTCAAGTCATTGAATTTTTCTCATTACAGTTTTGTGTGCGCCGTAGCTCAGTGGGTAGAGCAGACGACTCTGATGCAGAAGCGTCGGTTCGAATCCTGCCAACTGATACAAATGTTTTTATGTTTTTTAATTGTTAAGAAATTTCTGGTTTAAAATGTAAACTCTTTTCTTCACGACCACTTTCTCGAAAACTGGCACAATTTAAATTCTATACCAAATTTGGTTTGAACACATATGTAGCCAAGAAAAGTTTAAAATTTAGAAGTATTCATGAATTGAAATTAAAATTTAGGTTAAAATTTTTAGCCGTGTAGCCCAAACCCCATTTATCGGAACAATCGATTGTATGGGAGCTATATGTTATGTAGGTCCGATCTGGCTTATTTTCACTACACACATTACATATATAATATGTACCAAACCTGCGTAAGTTTACGTTCCTAGCGTTGTATTGGTCCGATCTTGCTGATTCCGACAAATAATTAATGTTTTACGAAATCGCCGCCCCTTAACAAATTTCAGCGAGATATCCCAAAAAGGGAGGGACGAGTTTGCGTTCAAACAGATAGACAGTCAGACTAAATCGACTCAGCTCATAGCCCTGATCATTTCGGTATACCTATTGATGGGTCTATCTCTTCTTCTTCTCATACTTACAAACATCGGACCAAAGTTATAATACCATTTCATATTCATGAAATTACAATGCATTGATAAAACAAAAAAATTCCCTAGATGTTGCACGAATCGCGATATTTACAAAATCCATACAAAATTGGGGCATTTGTCAATCGACTTAGTAGTGAGTATACGGTGACCCAGAGACTTGAAGCTTGGAGCGTAGCTAAGAGCTCCATTGAGTTGTACTTTCCCATTTAATGGAAAAGTTTGAAGACCTAACAAGGACCAATGACAATACAAAATATTATATGTAGATGGGCATAGCCTGGGGTAGTGAGTGGAGGATGCATTACCACTTAAAAAGCTCAGATCACATTTTATTTCCAACTGGATGACTATGTGTAATTTGCATTGGTGTGTTTCTTTTATCCACAAACAACAACAACAACAGCAACTCTCCTCTATAAGCATATTCAAAAAAATTTTACATTTCAACGTCAACATTGTAACCGTCTGTGAGATCGACATCCGCACATATTTAACAACGGTCTATCACACTAACTGCTGTGGCGTGGCTGTTAACTTTTTGATCTATTTTCATCCATTTATTCTAATCGCTTATCATGAAAATGCAAAATGCAAATACTACACGTTCAAACATATTTAAATAATTAGTGTGGCAGTTGCATTTTTGTTGTTGTTGTCTGTAGCTAGTTCCTAAACTCGTTTAGCTTGTATCCTCCGACATTGAAATTGTTATACTCGTATTTAGAATCATACAGGCGGATATTTCATGTTAATTTGGAGGTGTTTAATTGAGGGGTTACTCAAATACCAAGTGGCTAACTTAGTTGTGGACGTACTTGTGGCAGTTGATAGAAATGGAAATGTACTGATTAGTCAACTGGATTAATATTCTGAAACGTAGCGGATGGTGAAATATTTTTTAGTTTTCATTGTACATGTTACAAATCGTTGCGGCGTGGTTTTACGTCCCTCAATCTAGCATATTGAAAAGTCTAAGTCTCAATGAGCACCAGTATCTTACCTAGATGGTTTTTAATGCGTTCTCCAATCTGACTAGACATGGGACATAGGGTGGACAATTTTAGTAAGAATGTTTTTAGCTACTCTCCTTAAATAATTTAAATTGGCAATGGCCCACAAAGATGCAAAGCTTATGATTTATATATAAGAGCTGAGCTCCTTACACTTTAACATACTCCACACTTTACGGACCTCTTGAAACCGGTAAAGAAATCTTAGTTTGGATGGAATCGAACATTTTATACTCACCTGTGAGATTTAACACATTTGGGATAATTTTTGACTTTATACAAGCTAACAAGTGAAAAAGTCTGAGTTCAGCTTTGAAAGTCTTTTCTTTGAATGTTGTGGAGTAATGACCAGTACAGGTTTTAAACCACACCTGTTATGTAATGATTACTAACCGTAATGATTACCGGTTGGGATTAATTATTTTCTTGAGAATACATTTAATTATTGATTACCATTACTTTCTATTTTTAATGATTATTTTCCAATTAATTAAAAAAATAATCAAAAAAATCATAACTTCTTACATTATTAAAAAAAATTTAAAAAAAACCAAATAAATTTGTTTTGATTACTTTCGATTATTTTTTATTTTATTATTTTTTTTCAGTATTGTTTTAGAAGCACATAAATATATACGTCAACTGATTTTTTATACCAACAATTTTTGTTGATTTACGGTCTGTACATTTTCAAGTATTCGTGAAACGAGCTCAAGGCCAAGAATAATAATTTTTCACTTTTTTTTGGAACATTTTTAAAAATTATTATTGTCAACATTATTTTTGATTGTCTTTTAAATTTTTTATTTTAGTGACCGCAGTCAATTGATAATTGCCTTTTCTTTGAAAACCAATTAAAATAATCATTACCATTAAAAAATCAGTATAATTAATTGATTACTAATTACAAATCCAATTAAACAGGTGTGTAATAAAACTTTCTACTACCTTGTGGGCTATACAATGTTCATTCTCTTAAGCTACATTTTCTTATATGAAATATACAGCGTGGTACGTTTGTACATTTGATAACAAAACCTACTTATCTAAAGGATGTTTTTTTTAGGGGTACAGAACTTTGAATTGAAATAAAACACAAGAAAATCGTTTTAAGGTCCATCAATTTGGCTTTATTGGAAGGATAATTTTATGCCATTAATGTTTAAATATGATTTCGGGCATGTGGCCGCCGCGGCTGGCTCGAATAAAGCCAATTCTACAGGTCCAATTTTCAACCACTTTTTCGAGCATATGGGGCCGTCTGTCGGCAATAACGCCACGAATGTTGGCTTCCAATTCCCCTAACGTTTCTGGTTTGTTGGTGTAGACGAGCGACTTCACATATCCCCAAAGAAAATAATCCAATGGTGTCAAATCACACGACCTTGGTGGCCAATTAACAGGTCCATTCCGCGAAATTATGCGCTCATCGAATGTTTCCTTCAATAAATCGATTGTGACGTGCGCTGTGTGGCATGTAGCGCCGCCTTGTTGGAACCACAACTCATCCACATTCATGCCATCCAATTCGGGAACAAAATAGTCGGTTATCATGGCTCTATACCGGTCTCCATTAACGGTAGCTGCCTCTCCAGCATTATTGCGGAATAAGTATGGCCCAATGACTCCACCAGCCCATAGAGCACACCAAACAGTCAGTTTTTGTGGATGTAATGGCGTTTCAAGGGTCTCATGTGGATTCTCTTCACTCCAAATGCGGCAATTTTGCTTGTTGACGTAGCCATTCAACCAAAAATGAGCCTCATCACTGAACAAAATTTTGCGATGAAAATCAGCATCGAAATCAATCTCATTTTCGGCCCATACACCAAAATCACGACGCATTGCATGGTCTCGCGGCTTTAATTCTTGCACAAGCTGGATCTTGTAAGGTCGCAAGCCAAGATCTTTGCGCAAAATCTTCCATAAAGTTGATGGACAAAGCTCCAATTGCTGTGCACGGTGGCGAATCGATTCATTCGGGTCCTCTTCAACACTTTGCTCTACAGCGGCAATTGTTTCTTCGGTGCGCACTGTTCGACGTCTCTGCGGATGCGTATTATCACATAGAGTAAACGTAGTGCGAAAACGATCCATGGTTAACCGAATTAATTGCTCTGATGGACGATTATGTCGACCATAAAATGGACGGAGCTCACGGTAAACTTCGCGAACTGAACCATTATTTTCGAAATAAATTTGCACGATTTGCAAGCGTTGTTCTTTTGTCAACCTGTTCATGATGAAATGGCAATCCAAACTGAACATAAATGACATTAGAGTTGCCAGATTTGACCACAAAATGCCAGTTTTATCTCTATTCGAAAAACAAACCTGTAAAAAAAACACCCTGTACATAACAAAGTTATTAAACGAATTGGTCTGGCAACATCAAACTTATCAAATCAACATATTTTCTTTCTTTTTTTAACAATATCATTTTGAAAAAAATAAAGCAAGAGAATAAATAGATATCACCAAAGATTTTTAATGTTCTGTCTTCATACTTCATACTCAGTAAAATTAAAAGAAAAAGTGGGCATAGTCAGCTAGCGGTTTTGTGTGTTTTCACTGGCCATAGTTTCCTCGTACCAAGCTTTATAATTCTATCCTAAACGTTCTTTTCTTGTTAGCTGTGCTATGTGCCCACAACGCAATATTTTTCAAAAATCATCAATAAGATGAATTGGTGAATATAGCTATCAAATTTTAGAATTTTACCTGCTCCGGCTAATGAGCTAATGCATACTCTGGTTTACTACATCCTTTTTCGCAAAGTCTCATTTAAAAGTGCGCATGGTCGAATAGCTTCACGGTGTTCTCTCCGTAACAGTAATGTGTTTAATACTAAGCTTCGTCAATCTATGTATGTTAAACGGTGCTGAAGTTATTAACAGTGGAATTTAAAAATTGCATGCATAGTAAGTGGGCGGTACCACACCCATTTTTCCAAAAATTTTGCAAAGCTTGCGTATAGGATGACAAAGCTCATGCAAGTGCCAAATTTTAAAATTTTAAATGCAGCAGTCAAACAGGTCTCGTTATTCAAGCAGAAACGTTTCTGAAATTGTAACAGTCGCAGTTTGAAAATTTGTTCCCTCATAAGTAGCGGTGTCATGCCCATTTTCAAAATTTTTGCTAAAATAGTTCAAAAAGTTATCAAGTCATTAAAGGTACCAAATTTTATTATTGTAGCTGCTTTTATTAATGAATTATCTTCTTTTGCACGTTTTTCGGTACCGAAAAAAGGGGCGATTTAGACTATTTCAAATCTCAATTTTTACCCAAGCTATGTTGTGCATAGACGGACGGACGAATGTGGCTCGAATGATTTCTCTTTTCATTCTAAGAACTTTGATATATGGAACTCTATATCAGGACTGGGCGTTTTGAAAAATTTGAGTGACGAGTCACGAAAAAATAGCAAATAAAGTTGTATTTGTTATTCAAAAAAATGTTTGTTATGAGTTAAATGTTATTTGTTTTTCAAAAAAAATTGAATAAAGAATAAAATTTAAATTTTTATTCAAGCTTTTGGAAATAAAAATAAGCACAACGAGATACCCATATTATACCCATATGTGCCTATAGATACTCGTTTAATGTGTATTTACGAAGATTTTTTGGATTATTTCTGTGTAATTTGAGATTCAAGTTCGGGATCATTGCTGGACAAAATAAAGTTTTGGGCGGGACTACTTGCTTCCTTTCGGAGTAATTTCGAGATAGTTTTAGGATCTTTTTAGGACCATTTCGGAATTGTTTTAGGGATTATATTAAAACTTTTTGGGACCATTTTGGAATTGTTTTAGGGGTCATTTTGGGACTTTTTCAGGGAAATTACCGCGAAAAAGTGTCGAAATGATTCAAAAATAGTCTTAAAAACAATATTGAAATGACCCAGAGAGCTCCACAAAACAATCCTAAAAATTACTCTTAAAAATTCCCAAATGATTCGTCAAACTATCCCGAAAACATCCAAGGAATCCCGACAAAAGCTTTATTTTGTTGAGAAATGGTCCCGAACTGGAATCAAGCAACTGAGTGAATATCAATTTATATAGAAATAATAAAAAAAAAACCTTAATACATACACATTATGTCTATATGCACGTATGAGTATAATTTTGCTGTATCTCGGTGTGCTTATTTTTTATTTTCAAAATCTTAAATAAAAATTGAAATTCCATTATTTATTAATAATAATATGAATACGAATACAATTTTATGTTTTATTTAAAAAGCTTTTTATTCAAAGTAACCCAACCCTGCTCTATATGTATCTCGCTTATTTTATACCGTTATATGTATATATTAGGGTGGGTCGATTTGTATGGACGAAAGCTAACCGATATCGAGCCATCTATTTTTCGATAGGTTTTGGGCTCAGGAAAAAAAGTTCCACTAGGCATACCCAAAAAAATAGCAGTTTTTTGAAAAAAAATTTTATTTTCGGGTACATGAAAATTTTAAAATCAAATGAAAAATTTTTTAGCAGGTCATGAAAAAAACCTTAAAATCAAAGCCGAAAAAAGTCAATTTCGCAGGCTCGAAAATTATTTTTTTGGATATGCGTAGTGGAACTTTTTCGGTTAATAAATCGACCCAGTCTAATAAATATACTATAATATGCTATGTACCAGTACTAGCTTTCCTTAATTCGGTATGGAAACATAAATGTCTAGACTCTTTACTCGAAACGGCCCGACTACTCTTCGTAGAGGTTAACTTAATCCTGTCAGCACTACATTATGTCGCAGGTTAGATTACCGCCAAGCAGTCGCTTTTCTCAGGATTATGTAAAGAAAGTTTAAGGCTTACTGGAAGCTAATATAAACTGTAATTCTCCACTTATCTCTACTTTTATTATCACTTAAGTATTATAGTTTACGTTTGACATACAGCTTTTATAGTGCGTTCTTAAGGTTAAATAATTATTAAAACAATTTAAGTGTTCGAATTATCCAACGAATTCAAAATTGATCAGAAAAATGTGACGGTAGCTTTACAACACTATTTTGCTTTCAGCATTTCATTTCTATTCAGCACATTTTCACTTTTAATTAACTCCATCCATTCGCCATCCGCTCGCACTCTCATCGACATTTTTTCCTCCTTTCATTGGAAAACTAGCAAAATAGTTTTTTATTTTTTAATTTTTCTTTTTGTTTCACTTGCCACCAACCACAACATTTTCAAGGCAACACCAAGCTGCCCAACTTAACTTGGCCACACAATGCCATACTTTCAATACCTTCAATTTCATTATTTGCTTTTAAAGTTCACTCGTTCGCTTGTTACGGGTAAGCGCAGGTGTCGCGGAGTTTGGGGAATAAAGAGCTATACTACTGCTTTATGGATGTGTGAGTATGAGTGAAATAGTTAGCTCTCTTCCGACTCACTGGCTGATTGTGAATTTGTGTAAGTAATCGGATGCAAAGTGTGCCAATAGTCCTCAGGGTATTCAGATGTGCAAAATTCATTGTTTTATTTGCTGCTTTTTATTACAGACAGCAATGAATATATAGACATTCAGACAGAGTTATATACGTGGATATGTACAGCTGTGTTCAATATAATAGTAGTGAAATTAAAATAAATATCGTTCGACGAAATAAGAAGAAGCTGTGGTTTTAATAATTTTCAATTAAAATATAGGGAATTCCATAACAGAAGCCACATAAAAAGAAATTTAAAAGCCTACAAAAAGTTCAGGAAATTTAATTAAACTTTAAAAATTGACCTTCAAAATCTTAAAATTTTTTGGCAGAGCTTCTAGAAAGTTTTCGAGTAAGCAGTGTTGTAGACCAATCAATTTTAGTATAACATTGTGCAAGTTAGAATTCGCTCAAAAATGTTCCTGAATTTTCAGAATTTTTTTCGTCAAGTTTGTTGAATGATTTTTTCCATACAAGGCATGAAGAAACATGTATTTTGTATGGTCAACATCCTTGACAAACAAAATTTCAAAAAATTCAGGAGAAATTTCGAAGCACTCTAACTTGCACATTATTGCTATAAAATTGAATTAGTTATAAAACTGCGTACTCAAAAATATTCTCAAAATTCTGCCCACAAATACTGAAATTTTGATGTCAATTTTTAAAAGTTTTATTATCTTTCCTGAACTTTTGTAAGCTTCGAAATTTCATTTTATGTGGTTTTGATTATGAAATTCGCTATATTTAAAAGGAAAATTATTAAAAACACAGCTTCTTTTTATTTCTTCGAACGATATCCAATTTAATTTCACTGCTATTATATTAAACACAACTGTATAACTATTTACAATTAGCGTTGGCAGCAATATACTCGTACATATATTGAATCTGAAACTACTTATGCATTTAAAGGGTTAAGCATATTATTCAAAGAGAACGAAGACCGCGGCGTTTGAGACTCTACACCGTTTTGGGCGCATTTTATTGCAACAGTTTTGTTACCAAGCCATGACGCGCCTATTCAAGGCTAGTTTTCAAGTAGGCAGCAGTAATAGTTTTCATTCCCCTGGCCCGACTAGCAAGTCAGGTTGTCTATCTGCTTAGTCATTACATCCGTTTATTTCATTAGAATGGCATGCTCCCGTAATTCGCAATCACCTTATGAAATATTCTTAAGGCATAGTTCATGTTTGTTATTCCAATACAAAGTTTTAGAAAGCGAACATGAGGAGGCGAAGTCAAGACATCAGAGCCAGAAGTCCTCACCCCCCATTAACATATAACAGATTCTTCTCTGAATAAATAAATATAGATTCCCCAGAAGTGAGATGTTTTCCAAGCACTTGTCGCATGCTGTAAGCAGTCCTTGGCAATTGAAAAATAAGGCAGACCCTTATCTTTATATTTCTGGGATGCAGGACTTGAAATCATACCCATTTTTTGGTTGTGGCTAGAAACAAGTTCGGCGCTCGGGAATCTAATCTAAATATGGTAGTGGTAAAATAGTATTGCAGACCGAATGTCTTAGCTGAACATAAGCGGTTTATATACCTAACTAAAACCAATCAGCAGAAGTAGATGCCAACCCATGCCGTCCCTAGCATATTGTTAAAATTGTTTATACCAATACCGTACGTCTCGATCAACTGTGCCACTGCTTAAGCTAATACTGATTCTAGAGCGTTTCTTTAAATTATGTGCTCGAAACTACTTGCGGGGCATCCCAACAGACTTCCACTTGGAAAGCTCGCAACTTAAGGCTTTGCAAAAGTTGATTGATCAATCCGAGTTGAACGTGAAAGCCGACAACTTTTCCTTACACGTGGAGGTTGTCTTGGTGAATTGTGGTTTTGAGATTGATTGATGAGGAACTCAGAAAAACTACCATCTTTTGACATCAATATCGATGCATCACTTAACGGTATTTCTATTCTGCCATGCAACGCAGTGATACAGAACGTCAGCAGCAACCCTTTAGTCCAGTCCCTAGTTATAAACTACTTCAAAAGTGATGAGCCCACTCTGTTTTCTTTCCATGTTAGCAATTTCCACACTCAGCCAGTGTAACACCAGTCTCAAACTAGTTAAAAATATACCACAAACATTTCAAGGTCAATTTTAGATATAAGTTTTAATTAAAAATATTTTTAATGTATCTGAGCATTGTGGCTAATTACTCTGCCACATGGGAGAACTAACTGATCCGAGCTCTGGTCCCTTAAACATAAAATTTAATATAGTTCTGCTGGGATTTATTTAACGCTGGGAATTCCAGTATTCTCCAAAAATTGTAATTGTTGATGGTACAAATTTGGTCTCTTTCGGACGTTTGCATTGAGTCAGGAAAGTCTAGTTATAAACTAGTAATTTTTCTGACCATTTTGCTGTTTCACCGAAAGAGCATAGTGAGAGTAATAAAGGAAATACTCCGTATGTATGTATTGTATGTATGTATTGGCAAGCAAGCAATAAAGTTCTTCTCAGGTGCTGTTTGCGCAAAAAGGAATTAGTATCGAGTAAAATAAAAAAAATCTTTGTAGAAAATAAGCACTTAAATAGTTACATGAACAATCCATTAAATTCCCTCTCTCTCTCTTCCCTTCTACTTCTAGGAAATCTTCCACGAGCATGCCACACACATACGCATTCTACGCGAACATCATGCGTACGCAGCAATCGCTTCGAGTCGTGTACCCGGACGTCTGCGTCAAAATTTGATAGCAAATTTTCGTAACGGTAGCCGTCATGCACCATATTTCATTTATGGACCACATGGCAGCGGCAAAAGTGCACTAATGGTCGACTTGTATCATCAATGTAAGGATTGGTTCAATTCCACGCGCGTCTATCGTGTTATGCGTTTTGCTGCCGCATCACCACGCTCCGCTTACAATCTCGAACTGTTGCGTGTTATCTGTCAACAAATTTCTATTATTTACGATATACCCGAAGGTTATTTACCAAAAGATGCCTCCTTTGATCCAGTCTATATAAATAGTTGGTTTCAGAATTTGTTGCGACGCATTGAAGATATGAGTAATGATATATTTTTTATATTCATCGATGATCTGCATTTACTCAATCCATTGGAATGTGATGTGGTGGCGGCCTTATCTTGGTTGCCCACATCATTACCGTGGAATGTACAATTAATTTGCTCAACAACTACATCGATTGATCAATTACGTTTTACACCCATGCAACGTGATCGCTTCAAGTCGGCAGAGTTTCTTTTCGATCTTAGGACGGAGGAAAATCATACAGTGTTACACAAGTCATTGACCGTAGCTGCTGGTTACGAAGATATCTCATTTGAAGAGTTTGTAGCAAATGAATTTAATCGGCTCGAAGCGATTTATGGGCGGAAATGTGTTGCACGTTTGGCTGGTTATATCACTTGCTCGGAGTTTGGCTTGGCCGAAACTGAGCTATTGGAGTTGCTTATGCCCACCGATGAACCAGAAGCTTTTGTTGATAAGGAGCGTGGAAATTTTAATTTCTCCACATTTAAGCAAATACACAATGATATGAGTAAGTGCTGGGCGTAATATGTTGAGTCTTTAAAATTTTGGTTAATGAAACTATTTAAGTAATTTTTATTAAATTTGGCTTATTATATTAAAGTAATTCAAATAACGTTGGGGTTATGGTTTCGATTTTGCAATAAAAAAATTTATTTTGAGATTGAGGAATAATCGAGTTTTCTTGTTTGAAGATAAATCAATTTTCATTGAAAATAATCGATTGTTGTTCGCAAATGGATTTTTTATATTAAAAATGCTTACTCGATTAATATATACTAAGAATAAGTAAATCGAGTGAAAATCATACCCATACCAACGAAACCAAATATACTATTCTCAGATTTTATTAATTCAAATTCAAGTTATTCACATGAAAATTTTAAATAATTGCTTTTTTATACCAACAGTTTTTGTTAATTTGCGGCCTGTACATTTTCAAGTATTCATGAAACGAGCTCAAGGCCAAGAATAATAATTTTTCACTTCTTAAATTTTTATGAAAATCCATCATGATCACACTACTAACTGTCAAATGGCGGAAGTGATTCATGTATATGGTAAAGAAGAATAGAACTAGGAGTTTAGATGACATCAAAACCAGCGTATTGTTAGTTTAATGGTTAGCGTGCCAACATTTCTCTGATGAGTGAAGTCTAGCAGCTTCCGAAATGGATCTATAAGAAAAGCTATGACGGTTGTCTCTAAACATTTTTCCTACTCTATTCAATTAAAAAACGTTTAATAATTAATTAAATGATTATTAAAAAATAAAAAAACAATAATAACTTTCATAAAAATTCAAAAAGTGAAAAATTATTATTCTTGGCCTTGAGCTCGTTTCATGAATATTTTAAATAATTTTAAATGTTTTACTGTAGCTAAATAAAACAAAGCAGTTAGGTGAAAAAATACAAAAGTTGTCTGGCTCGAAAATGAAATAAAAATACATCACTGGCTACTGTGGCTTAGACATCACAATTGATCAGTATACCGTTTAAGGGGTTATATACAAAGTTGGAGTTCGAAAAATCGAAAATATCTGCCCAAAAATTTCATCCACATCGGAGGTCTAGTTTTCAAATTACAGCGGTTCGAAGCGCGCTGTTTCCATCTATAAGCACTTAACACATTTACTTAAATACGTTTATCTCGTAATGAAGTTTTTTGAAAACTCCCGTTGCGGTGAACGTGATATCTCAAAAACCTTTCAACCGATTTTCATCATTTTTTTTAACTGCTCGTTTTACCAATCTCGTGTCCTTGAACGATTCCTTTTTCACTTAAAAGTTTTCGATTCCTTGCAATCAATTTTTGTTTGAAATTTTGAACAACTAAAAAATCGATTTTTTGTCAACATGGTTTTTGTATTGGAAAACAATTTTTTTAAGGGGAAACCAAATCGTTCAAGGACACCAGAATAGATTTGTCTGAAATAATTTTTTCACTTTTTTTATTTCTGTTGAGCGGTTTGTCATGGAGAGGGTTCACCGCAAGCGTCTTCAAGAAAAAAGGCTCTTCGGGGAAGGACCCATAACTCCGACAATTTTTAATAGTTTTTTATCATATAACTCTTTCTTTTTCTTAGATAGTAACACCAACAAATTGTCTCTCCCGTTTCGAATAAAAATTGCATAAAACCCTTAAAAATATACACGAACTTAGCTAACATTTCCCCCTCAACTTTGTATATAACCCCTTAAGATTTGACTAAATTAAAAATTAAATTAACTGCTAAATATTAAAATAGTAAACAAAACGGAAATCATTTGTTCTTAAAACTAGAAAATACTACAAGTTTATCCTTAAACATTGTTTTAAAACAATAAGTCCAACTGAATAATAAAAAAAAAGTTTTTTTGGGGGCTATTTTGGAGCCTTAGAGCAACAGAAATCCACTTAAAAAGTTGTTTTGACTATTTTTGTTTTTTTAAAACTTTCATGAACATGAAATGGTAATATAACTTTAGTCCGCTGTTTGTAAGTATGAGAAGAAGAAGAGACAGACCCACCAATAAGTATATGGAAATGATCAGGGCGATGAGCTGAGTCGATTTAGCCATGTCCGTCTGTCTGTTTGTACGCAAACTAGTCCCTCAGTTTTTGAGACATCTTAATGAAATTTGGTATGGAGCCGCCAATTTGCATGAGATTAATCATCCATCGGAATCAGCAAGATCGGAGCAATACAACGCATAGCTCCCATACAATCGATACTTTCGATAAATGGGTTTTGGGCTATATATCTCTAAATTATCAGTTTTGCAGACTTTTTACTAAATGTAAGTAAGGATCGACACTTAACACCGTGAAGCGTACTTATGAAAGGTATAAAGTCTTCGGCACTGTCGAAGACAGCCCTTTCCTTACTTTTTTTTTTTTTTTTTTATAATATTTTTAATTTTTTTCAGTATTGTTGTAGAAGCACATAATTATGCACATCAACAATACTGAAAAAAATCAAAAATAAACATAAAAAACATCAAAAATAATCAAAAGTAATCAAAACAACTTTTTTTGATTATTTTAAATTTTTTTTTTAATTAATAATTGCCTTTTCTTAAAAAACAATTCAAATAATTACTACCAATTAATTGATTACTAAATACTAATCAAATTTAGTTGGTCTAAATGAAATCAAATAAAGTAAAAATCGATTATTCACTCACAAAAGCTTTTCTGGAAACTTAATATAGACTCCAGTGTTAAAAGCGAAGCTCAATTAAATTTATTCAGTTTTAAAAGGTAATTCACTATAGCAGAATTTCAAAAGAAACTCAGGCCCTTCACGAAACAACTTTTAATATAGATCGTCAAGGCGAATAAATCGTAAACTAGCCTCGGATTGGGATAGCGCTCCATATTCAAAAACTCTATCTATAACCTAAATATTCGACAAAAACTATTATCCCACGAAAGCCTGGTCTACGTACCCATGAATGGTCGCAACAGACAAACAGGGCTCAGTGAGCATGCTTTTGAGTGAGAGTGTCATATAGCTATTCTCTTAGAATCGGGTCAAGTAAGTAGAAATAAGACTCTGATAGCTGTTGCACATAGACTGCTTCGTATCAACCATAATCTCAATGGCCTCACACAGCTTCATGTTTTATTCTTCAAAAAATAATTATAATTTTTCAAGACCTGCGGTCTAACGGATTATGTTTCTTTGAGCTGCTTTAACTCTTTTGTGACCTTAACCAGAGAAGTAAGCGGATCTTTTAAGGGAAATAGTTGGGATTTGATGGGCGTTACAGCTGCTGCTTTCTATTCTAAAAGTCTTTCTCTCTCTTCTCTTGTGTTTAGGTAACAGGTAAAGTTGCGAGCTGCCTCTTTTAATGTTTTCTTCACACCCCCACACTTTCAGGCGATCTGGAAGGCGGATCTTTGAGTGCAGTCTGCCTAACGGCTGAAATGTTCTCAATAGAGCAACCTCTTCCGTAATACTTAGAATGTAAATCTCTGAAACATGCATAGAAACTAGTTTAGTGGAATAAATATGTGAACACCTTGATCCAAATATTCAGGCTCCTAAGGCTTAGTTTTCCTATTTAAGTTTTTTACTTTGGAAATTTCGTAAAAATCTAAAAATTAAACAGTTAAGGATAAATACGGATTGTTAAAAGGAATTGAATGCTGAATCCGAATTTGAACTCAGAATTAAATAACGACTCGAGGTTCTCACTTAATCCTCTAAAAATCCGAAAGGGGCACCCATGACCCTTTAGGCAAAGTTTTATGGCGTATTTTGATTTATCATGTTAAAATCAGACCTGTTAAATGTTATTAGTAACTAGTAACCAGTTATTTAAGCGCCCTTTTAAATTGGTATTGATTATTTTAATTGTTTTTCAATAAAAGGCAATTATTAATTGATTACGCTTAGATAAAATAAAATAAAAAATAAAAAATTGTCAAAAAAAAGGTGTTCTTATAACTTTTGATGTTTTTATTTTTTTTAACTTTTTTTTATATATTATTACTTTTTTATTATATATGATTTTTTCAGTATTGTTATGATGTCTGCTTCCACCACCACACTGAAAAAAATCAATAAAAATTCAAAAATAATCAAAAGTAATCAAAACAACTTTTTCTCATTTTTCCAATTAATTGGAAAATAATCATTAAAAATTATAAGTAATTGGTAATCAATCATTATATGTATTCTCAAAAAATGATTAACCAAACCGGTAATTATTGGGATTAGTAATCATTATTTAACAGGTCTGATCAAAATACATAGTAAGACATGTCCTCGGCCACCTAATTTACGACGTGGACAGCGCAGGTGAACATGGAATTAGACGTCTACGTCGACGGCATCAAGCTTCCGACTGTCACACATCCCGAAATCTTAGGGGTCACGTTTGATAACATGTTCAACTACGGCGCTCATGTAGCCGCGATTGTCACCAAAGTACAAAGCCGCAATAGAAGAGCTTGATGACAATGTTGGACAATTGAGGTGATATTTGAGGGAGGTTAAATAGTCGCTACAACAACAACATATATAGAGTTATACATCCGCCTACTTTTCTTCGTGTCTGCCTTATGTTAAGACTGTAACAGGGTAAAACGCTATTGGGGTAATTCAAAATTATTGATAAAAAAGCGAATATTTTTTTTTTAACTTCAATAAAAATTGAATAATAATAACTTTTGAGAAGTAACTTTATATAAAAAAACCTTGACATCAGTTTCTTGAACCAAATTTCCTGCAACAACTTGAGCTCTTTTTATTTTTCATAGCTTAATTTCGTATATTGTAGTTTAAACATAGCACCCTGCTGTTATTTTTGAATTTAGTCAAAGTCATTACCACCATTACTGGCTTAAAATGTCTTAGCAACTTGCTTATTGAAAAATAAATGTATGCAAATATTTATGTATATGTATTTGTTTCTCCCCTTTCGACTTTCAGATTTTCTACTACGCGACAAAATCATGTCCGGTAAAGTGCTGCTGCAATGGCGTCACAGCTACTGCGCTGAGCTCTCTCAGACACGCTACATGGACGCAAATAGCACCCGTGCCATGCACATTGCAATCGCAAATATATTCTTTCAACCAGAAAATGAAGAAAATGATGGAAGCACTAGTGAGAATGCATCGGGTGAAAGTGACAAGCAGTCAGGTGATGACAAAATTCATGTTAAAATTGCTTTAAGATCTGTTTGTAGTAAAATGTTTAAAATGCAAAATGCTTATGTATACGCCCCTATGTGCAGAGAAATAAATTTCACATCATCAGCGTAGCTCATTTGTGCGCAAATAAATTTAGAATATGTATGCGTGTGTCTAGTCATTTGAGTGCAACCGCAATAAGTATGCTTTTGCAAAAGTATTTTAAATTATTTATTTTACTTTGATATTTAATTTATGCTCTGCTTGTCTGTTTCGCATTCCATTTCGTATGTGAAATGGTTTCATTTTGCTTTGTATTTATCATTTTATTTTCTTAATCCTTCGCATCTTCGCAGTTATCAGCCAAAAGGAAAAAGAGAGCATATCGGCACAGGAACGTAAATCCTCATCACATCACAACGATGACACGTCTACTTTTTACAATCCCATCGCTGCCGATGTTTCATACAGCATGCGACATGTGGAGGAGAGTTGGCATCATTTGATGCGTTCGGATGATATGACGAAATTTAAGCAAGTTGCTGTGTGCAATTTTGATTTTCTTTTAGCTTCGGTAAGTTGATAAACAAAATGTTCTTAAAAAATTTTAGAAAGTAGCAAAATATTAGGAAAGGAATGAAATACTTTAATTTACAGAATTAGAATTAAATTTATTAAAGGCTCTTTTTATGGTTTAAAAAAGGAAGGTTTTCATGATATAAAAATGACATTTAAGTGTACTATAAGTAGCAATATGAAAATGTGTATTCATTAATATGGTCCAAATACATACATTTAAATTAAATGTGGAAAATTATCTATAGTCCTGGCTATCGCTATTTAACTATAGTATTGATGAAAATGATCGATATATCCACAATATTGAGATTTGCACATTTGCAGAATAAAAATCGTGGAATTACTACTAAAGTACACATTTTGTGGGTTGTTTCAGCTGTTTGTGCCAAAAATCGTACGATATGTCATCACGATAAACACACCTTTATCATATATTTGTAATTGATACATGGGGGTTAGTAAATTTCCGAAGGTTAAATTATAATCATAGCATGTGTGAACATATTTAAGAAAAGAATCGATACTAAAGAGAGTAATACAACATCGATAGACGTACCAATATATGGAAACCATCTATGTATCGAGAGTGTAGACGATAGTTTTGCAACTCTATAAAGATTCATGAACCGATACACTTAGGAACAACAAAGATGATTTCTCGCCTTAAGAGTGGTATGCTTTGAAAATATATATGTATCCATGTCTAGAGCTTGCTCTTTTGGTTACAAGAGGTTAGTAGACTTGTTTGATTCCTGAAAAGTCGGCCCCAAAAGATTTTGGAAATGCTCCAACGATAAAATAATAAAAATAAAAATTAATTAAAAATAATAATGCATACAAATTAATTAAAAATAACTAAGTATCCTTAAATAATTAAATAATTACAAATAACTACATAATTAATCAAAATTAAATTTATTGTATAAGTATATTAATTAAATACAGTTTAATCCAATAATTAAGAACAAGAAATTAGTAGAAAATAAGTAAATAAAAAATAATTAAACGTGAATGACTAATCAAAATTTATTATTGATCAGATAATTATGTTTGATTAAATAAATAAATATAATAATGTTTCTAAAAATGTAACAAAAATTAAAAATACGCAAAAGATTAGAAATACTTAAATAGTTAAAAATAACGAAACAATGAAAATAATATACAAATAATTGCATAGAATCCAAGTAGTTCTCATAATTAAAAAAAAAAAAACAATCATATGATTAAAAATGATGGCATAGTTAAAAAAAAATAATTTTTAAAAAATAATCATGTAATTTTCAAATGAAAAACTCATGTTATCTTGTAAAAACGATTGAACAATCAAAAATGCTAAAATAATTTTAAACTATGAAATAATCTTAAATAAATCCAACTAATTAAATACCTAAAAATTATTGAGTTATTAAAAATAATTAAAGACAATAAAATAACTAAAAATTGTCCAATAATAAGAAACCATCAAATAATTTAAAATAAAGAATAACTAAATAGTAACCCAAAATAATCAAAAAAATAAAAATGTTAATAATTAATAATAATTCAAGAGAATTAAAAGGTGCAAAAAATAAATAAATAAAAAGAATGGCATGATTGAACAAAATCAAATAATTAGAAATAATGAAAATTTTAAAAACAATATAAAACAAGTAAGGAAAGGGCTGTCTTCGACTGTTTCGAAGACTTTATACCTTCCATGAATACGCGTCACCATTTTAAGTATCCAATGCTTACTCACAATCAGCAAAAACTCTGCAAAACTGATAATTTAAAGATACATAGCCCAAACCCCATTTATCGGAACAATCGATTGTTTGGGAGCTATATGTTATGTAGGTCCGATTTGGCTGCACACATTACATACATAATAAGTACCAAACTTGCAAAAAATTACGTTCCTAGCTTTTTAAATGCAAAATTTATAGCCCAAACCCCATTTATCGAAACTATCGATTGTATAGGAGCTACATGTTATGTTGAGTGATTTTCACTTCACACATTACATATATAATAAGTACCAAACCTGAAAAGTATTACGTTCCCAGCTTTTTAAATGCAAAATTTATAGCCCAAACCCCATTTATCGAAATTATCGATTGTATGGGAGCTATATGTTATGTTGGTCCGATCTGGGTGATTTTCACTACACACATTACATACATAATAAGTACCAAACTTGCAAAAGTTTACGTTCCTAGCTTTTTAAACGCAAAATTTATAGCCCAAACCCCATTTATCGAAACTATCGATTGTATAGGAGCTACATGTTATGTTGAGTGATTTTCACTTCACACATTACATATATAATAAGTACCAAACCTGAAAAGTATTACGTTCCCAGCTTTTTAAATGCAAAATTTATAGCCCAAACCCCATTTATCGAAACTATCGATTGTATGGGAGCTATATGTTATGTTGGTCCGATCTGGGTGATTTTCACTACACACATTACATATATAATAAGTACCAAACCTGAAAAATTTTACGTTCCTAGCTTTTTAATTGCAAAATTTATAGCCCAAATCCCGTTTATCGAAAATATCGATTGTATGGGAGCTATGCGTTGCGTATTGCTCCGATCTTGGTGATTCCTACAAATGATTAATCTCATGCAAAATGGAGGCTACATAGCACATTTCACAGACCGTCGGGCATGGCTGAATCGACTCAGCTCATCGCCCTGATGATTTCGGTATACTCATTGGTGGGTCTAACTCTTCATACTTACAAACATCGGACCAAAGTTATGATACCATTTCATGTTCATGAAAGGTATAATAAACATGTATTAAAAAATAACTTAATTTTTATAATTTATCCAAAATTATTAATAATAGGTAATTATCAATAATTAAATAATTAAAATAATAATAATAAAAATTATGAAAATAAAAAAATTATAAAAAACGAATAACAAATAAATCTTGTTAATAATAACTTCTTAAATATTAAGAAATAAGTGAACAATTAAGAATGCCAAAATAATTAAAATCAATCAAATGATTAAGAATCATGACATAATTATAGGAAACCAAATGATTAAAAAATAGTCATAATGTTACATATAATGAAATAATTTAAAAAAATAGTTGCACTGATAAAATAGTTTCAAATAATTTAAAAATTTTGAATAAATGAAAATAAAATAATAAAAACTAAAAACAATTGAATAATTTCAAATAATTATGGAAATAAGCAAAAATTATCAGATAGCTAAAAATAATCAAATAATAAGAAGTAATCAAATAATGAAAAATAAGCAAGTGAATATAGAATAAGTTAAAATAATCAAATAATTTAAAGTGACTGAATAATTATAAGTAATCAAATAGCTCAAAATAATGAAATAGCTATAAGTAATCAAATATATAAAAAAAATCTACACCATCAATATCCTGACTCAACCCCTGAAACAATAAGAAACCGCTCCCAAAACGATTCCAAAATTAGGGAAAGTTTTTAAATCAATGGACACACTCAAAAAAACCTTTCTCCCATACAACAAAGTAAAGGAAAATGGCAGATAATCGCACCAGTTACTTAAGCACTTTTCACAAAATCAAATCTTTTGTTTAATATAATAAATAACATTTTTCTGATGACCAACAAAACTCTTGAATTGAACGCAAAAAAAAAATAAACAAGTAGAAAAATTATAAGCTCTCAAAATTTTAGTTCCTATCTCAGTAAGGACAACTTCACATTTCATTTTCGAATGAAATATCAAATATTGAAAAAAAGAAGTTCGTTTTGTCATTCATTTCGCTAAGTGCTTACCAAAAAAAACTTGGATATTAACACTTTTGCTGTAAGGTTTGGGCTAAGTAAGCATTTGAAAAATAAAGTGCCATCTCACAAAAAAAAACAATTACGCTCTTAACTTAAATATCTTATAATTATTTAATATATAGCTCAGAACAATGGGCAATGTCAGTATAAGATGAGATCTCGTTTGGATATTAGGGAGAAACACTTTTTGGGCAAACTCATGAAACTTCTCGCAATGACTGCATGCTAATGACCAACTTTTTAACATCTTGCTTGAACAACTCGGCTTATACAAGGTGGCGCAAAAGTAAGCTTCCGATGTTCAGCATATCGGCTGTGGCACGTGCAGTGTGTGCTGTTGCACCGTCTTGTTGGAACCACATGTTTTCCAATCCCAATTCATCAAGTTGCGGCAAAAAGAACTCGTTGATCATTGCTCTGTAGCGCTCACCATTCACAGTAACCGTTTGGCCCCGACCGATTATTGGTCAAATAAATAGTCAGCAATATTCCGCGTTCTGGAGCAGTGTAGCGTAACATTGTTTATTAACGTGTATTTCGCATGTGTTTACTACAAAAATGTCAAAACAGAACTGACTTTAGGGGCCAATCGCAAAATTTATAGCATTTTCTGATAGGAGGATTACTTTTGCGCCACCTTGTACTTGGTTATGCCGAGCCGATGGGTATCGTCCACCGATGTGTTTTATGCAGGGACCGCAAATAATGATTATTTTTATTTTTTACTCATTCTTCAGTATTATTTTATTTTTCATAATAAAACTCAAAGCATCAAATATCCTTAACTGTAGGGAATTTCACCTTAAACATTTGAACGAGCATCCCTTTTGCTTTGAAGTGGGTGACGCCAAAGATGACTTATTGAAAATTCTACTGTAAATGGTTGTAAATGGGTATGAAATTATTCGTGTCTTCATTTCCATCTGATAAATACAGATTTCCATTACTAAATACTCTTTTCCTCCATTTAAGGTAGAATTTTCAAAAATGTTTCTTTAGGATCAAGAACTTTGTATATGTACGTACTTATTATTAATTAACCCTTAGTTGCAATCCAAGGCCTTATATACCAAGTTTTATGTTTTATGTCACTAGGCTCTGAAGAAGACCACAAATAAAAGGTCGAAACGTTGGCGAAAAAAAAGAAAAGAAAAAATAAAAAAGGCGTTTTTCTGATTTATTGGACTGTAAACCCGAAACCAAACAAAGTTTAGAGTAAGAAGTTTGTTAGTTCAAATTTTTAAGCCGAAATACCGGATAGTTCAGGATATATGATGCTTTGAGTTTTATTTCGAAAAATAAAATAATACTCATTATAAGTGAAAAATAAAAATAATCATTATTTGCTGTCCTTGGTTTTATGTCATAGCTACCCTTCTACGGTTCCAAAGTATGTATATGGTGCAATGCTTTGCTAATCTGATAAACTTCCTCAGCACGATTTTGCACAAACTCAAATTGCTCTAGCCGTTTTAGCTTACAATTGAGTAGGAATTTCTTCCACGCCTACATACAGACTTTTTCAAATATGCACGTAGCCACGTATAGCCAACATTCATCATGCGACCTGTCTGCTCTTTCTACTGTTTTCACAAATATCTTAGCTTTGCATTTACCAACTCTTTCAATTTATTTTTGTATGTACTTACTGACATTGTTTGTGCTAACATTACATTGTTGAGTCGGTTTGAATTATATGACTGCCATTCTCCGTACCACTCTTACTTTCCTCCGTGCGAATTATTTGTTCAATTTAGATTGCAGAAAACGGAAATTAAGTTAACAAAAGTTTATGCTAGCTCGTTTCATTCCAAAGTCGTTCATTCACATTTTTCATTTTAACTTTTTTTTTTTCAACAGAATAATAAAAAAAATGTTTTTTTGTTCATTTTATCATATAAAAAATTTCAATTTGTTTTCCTTGCAATTACTCAAATTTGCAGCGAACTCTGTTGTCTATTGTCTAAAAAAAATACTTTGAATTGTGTAAGAGAAAGGATAATGATGGTGCGAGAAAGCTGCTGGTGTTCTTACGAAATTGTTGTTTGTGTGAGAGTTGTGAAAAATTAAATCTGTAAGCTTTGTATAAATAAAATAACTTTTATTATTGCTATTGTTGTTGTTTTTTGTTGTGAATGGTGATTATAGCTACTTGTCCTGTACAATGGGCCGTTATAATTGCTGTCATTACTCTTAATTGAATTGGATAAATGAAATTATAAATTGCACTAAAACGATTATTTAAGTAGAAAAAAGTCTGTCGTTTATAACCTCAAAAATAGGCAAAAACGGTGTTTTTTGCACATTTAGGTTAGGATATCTCAAAATCCTGACGTGATAGAGCAATTCTGCGTCCAGATTTGAATTCAGCGCATCGAAAACCTTTAGGAAAGTATGGTCTGGTTTATGGTCAAAAAAATCGGTCTCATTTTGTTGGCCTGTGTTATTTTAATGGTTTTCCAAGAAAAGGCAATTATTAATTGATTTCGATTAGAAAACATTAAAAAAACATCAAAAATAATGAAAAAAGTTTTGTTGATGTGTATATTTATGTGCCTTTAGAACAATTTTGAAAAACATCAAAAATAATAAAAAAAAATTTGTTTTTTAATCTAAAATAATCAAAAGTAATCAAAACTACTTGTGCCCCTACACTAATACTGAAAAAAATCAAAAACGATCTGAAGTAATAAAAAAAATTATCAAAGGTAATCGAAACAAATTTTTTTGATTATTTTTGATTTTTTTTTAATAATCGTAAAAAATCGTGTTTTTTTTTATTAATTTTTTAATTAATTGGAAAAAAATTATTAAAAATTTAAAGCAAGTGCTAATCAATCATTAAATGGATTCTCAAGAAAATAATTTATCTAAGCGGTAATCATTACGATTACTAATCATTATTTAACAGGTCTGGTATTGCAGTTCTAGGGGGCAATTTAACAAAACACACTGTTTGAAGAGGAAGCTGAATTTGACTTACTATTTGGTAGATAAGAAAATAAAGCAGATGGATTGTAGTTGTTGGTCCTTCTGACTTCAAAATACGCTCCGACGGTTTAGGGTAGTATTACTGATGGGACAGCCCTTTTCCGTATATGAATCTCGTTAGCTTCTGTACCACCACTTCTTCAAAATACGCTCCGACGGTTTAGGGTAGTATTACTGATGGGACAGCCCTTTTCCGTATATGAATCTCGTTAGCTTCTGTACCACCACCTCCTGGTACTAGCTTCTTTCCGTACTAGCCCGACTGGTGCAGTAGTGATTTGTTTGATCACATTGAACTTGTGGATTATGAAATTTAGTCGCCTCATACGACATCCTTTCCATACCGCTCTTAAAATTTTCAGCCCCATATCCACTAAGGGACAGTAAGGGCTAGGCTGTTCTAGCGAGTACAGCAGAATAACCGGTATGATGAGGGAAACTAAAAGGTATGCTTAGTTAGAAAAAAAGCTAACAGAAAAAGAGGCCCGAACGTTTGCTGCGAAAAGCTAGCGTTGCTGACTAAAAGGGGAAATGTCTGAAAACTCTACCAGACAATTCAGGGGATAAAATGGTAGGTGTCAATAAACCCGTGATCCCAAGCTATAAGTAACATTGAGGAACACCAATGGGTTCGTCATTGCTCGGAAGCACCTCTACAAACCCGAGTGAGGCTTCCTTGGCCGCTCTATAAGTTTTCATTCCGTTCTTTTGGCATTTTGCTTTTCTTTTAGATTGTATTTTGAAAGCTCATGTAACCCAAACCACGAAAGAGGATGTAAAAGGGGAGTCCATGGCCCTTCCATTAATGAGATGCACTCTACTTCACTAAACTTGACATTATCGGGGACAAAACTCTCGACCACTTTATCCAAAACATGTCACGCCCAAATGATTATTATATTTGACATCCACTTCAATCGCCGCTTGATAATAGTCTCACTTTTCAACAAAGTTCAAAGCTCGAAAAAATGCTTAAGCCACAGCCTGGCGGTACTTGGAGAAAAGATAAAGAAACGCCGCTGGCAACGTTCAAGCCATTGGGCCAGCCAGCTCTGTACCACACTTCTGCAAAATGATCGCCAAATCTAACACACGCCGGGAGATCATTTACACAGTCAGGTCGGATGGAGGAGCAACGCGATCTTCCTTCGGTCTGCGAACGACTTAACCCCCACGTACCAAATGTATAACCGACATGTGTTGTGGCTCTCCAGGACATACGTCATCTTTTTAACAACTCAACAGAGCAGACTCTGTTAACAGTACCACTCACTTTATTAATTGAAACTTTCAGTTTCCTAAAGTTGCTACCGATATTGATTTAATGATTAATGATATTGAAGGCGTTATGTTATGGGAATGGATGATGTCGCTCGGGACGAGGAGTTATTAATGTTTACCCCAGCATATGGCAGCAGCAGAAGTAGGAAGAACCATGGGGATAATTTGAAATCCTTTTGGTGTTGTTGATGTTGTTGAAACGGCAAAACCAGGAAGGAGTGTTGTCGAAAGTGACAGTCCTTCGCCGGATATGAACCCGTTGCGCTCCAGTACTCCCTTGCGGTACTGCCCGACTGTCGTGGTAGCGATTTTGTATGACCAGTGTAACCTTCTAGATCATGTCACCCCTCCTTCCGTAAGAAAGGATAACATGAGTAATAAGAGATGAGAGGCATCATATCCGTAGATCAGCCATCTAGTTGTGAATATTAGTCGCCTCGTACGACCGGTATGCCTACCTCAGAAATATTCCTAGCCCATAACCCGCAGGGGGTCCTTTTGGTGTTCTTAATTGGCTACAGTTCTCGCTAAGTTCTACAGATTTGTATGGTTTATTACTAGACGATCCCTGACTGATAAATTAAGACCGCAAACGATTTGGATAACCCAAACGGAATTGAACTGCACACATACCCATATGTATATATTTGCTCATAGATTATTAAATTTGTATACAAACCCTACTTAGTTTTATTGCAACTAGCACTTAATCTCTACATCCACCCTTCAATGCCATAGTTCATGTCGTACAACAAAACTCTTAAGCCGTCGTCAAAGTCGTAGAAAGCGCGATTTATATTAAGCGAAACGTACGATAGTCTTAATCTTTTTAGCGTGTGCTTGTTGGAGCTCGTTACATTTTGAATGTCTCTACTGCTGAGCTTCATGCTCTTCTTAGTCTTATCGAAACTTACGTATGCGGCAATTACTTAAGTTTCATTGGTTTTTCTTTTTTTTTGCGAAACATAAAATACTTTCGGCGTAAACAAGCGTTTAACAGTTGTTGCAATAAAAGACGGATTAGATTGCAAGTAGCACATGCTGGTAATTAGGTTAAATAAACATCTTAAAATGTAGTGGGAAAGAGTTTCCATTCCTCATTTCTGTGCACAAACAATATTTTGGAATTAAAACTTGTTGTTATGCAAAGTAGAGTTCGGGTGTTGCGCGTTTGGGTGTCCAATTCATTTTAAGATAAGTAGCGCAGACTAAGATGACTAATATAACCAGCTTAAGCAATCCAGTTTAATATCAAGTAAGACAGATGTTGATCTAGTTGAAAGTAGTTATAATAATAATAAGAACTTGCCGTGATTTATCGATATCCGAGCAAATTTACGTCGAGTTTCTCTTTCAATTTGTGATGGAGTGCTGCTAATTTACGCTACAAATTGGCCGATCCTACATGTTTCAGGCCGTCTGTGAACGGAATGAACAAATAAATTTCTGTTGAGAAGCTTTCTCATGGCAGGCAACTCCCTTTTTCTAAACTATTTTTATTTTACCTGTTCCGTTACTTGAACCTGAGACCATTTGGTATAACAGGCTCTTCCGAGTATTTTAAAAACTGTGTCTGTCAATTTCCGGTTCAGGGTTTAGCTTAACAAAAAGCTTTCAAGGAGGATGGAGGAAACATAATTTTACTTATGTCGTGTCCAACCCGAAAAAAGCTTTACCGAATCAAGGCTATATGCGGTCAAATCACATCGTTCTCACTACTGTTCGTACAAAACCTTAGAGTTTATATTGTAGACGCTCCCCAAATATAACCATATTTGTTGCTGTTGGTGTAATTAAACAGTTCCGCCTAAAAGTATTCATGCACTTTCACAAAGTAATCGAAAAAGTTTCTTCTGGTACATTAGTTTAAGTACTAGAAATAAGGTATTGAAAGAAACAATAACAAATCCAAGCAGGGCTTAGTGGTCGATGCTGTTAAAGCGATTAATTATTAACGCCGGAGTGCGGGTTCAAGTTTTTCGTATAACCTCTGAGCATTTCGTTTAGGTTTTCTTCGTTTTTCGTTACCATTCAGTCTCTTTCTTTTTGGATATTTGAATAATAGAATACCAAAACACTCGTTTCTGTGAAGCCATCTTATATGGCCTTCTTTCTGCTCCAAACTGAAACAGAAGATCCCTCTTTTCCAAACTCGCTCACCGGCCTAGGTTATCTCGGCTGTTGCGTATCAAATCACAACTTAGAATATAATTGTTTTTTGTTGTAGTAACAACTGTTTAATCTCATGATCGTGACCTAAACAGTGAATCCGTTGGTGTGCTCGGAAATCTTTAACCAAATTCCCTTCTCCCATTCTCAACGTAGGTATCGTGTATGAAGGACCATAAATGCCCCTGCGGGTTAGGGGTTTAGAATATGCCCGAGGTAGGCATACCGGTCGTAAGAGGCGACCAATATGCACAAAGGTAATGACGTGCAACTCGATGGTTGATCTACGGATATGATGCCTCTCACCTCTCATTACCTACCTTATCCTTCCTTACGGAAGGAAGGGTGACATGACCTAGAAGGTTTCACTGGTCATAAATCGCTACCACGACAGTCGGGCAGTACCGCAAGGGAGTACCGGAGCGTACCGGGTTCAAATCCGGCCAAGGACTGTTAATTCGACAACACTCCCCAAAACCTTCGGGGAGTGTTTTTGTCGCTACCACAACAACAACAACAAGGACCATAAATCTTCCGACGACCTTTGATTTCGAATAGTTCAGAGGCCATCCTATCTTCTTTCGAAAATGTCCATGCGTCCGAGTCACACATCTCTGCTTTCGATCAGAAAAGTTATTTAATTGGTTTATTGTCTGTCGAATCACGTCTATGATTAGAAACTGATTGTGGATCCAGAATCTGATCGGCTATGGTTTCTATCACACAGAGTTCATGCTTATGAAAAAATCCACTTTCAAAGGCTCAAACTAATTGTTCGGGCCAGTACCAGATTTTTTCCGGCAAAGGACTGATCAATTTTATTGTGCTGCTTACAGAAATGCCGTAGGAGGCAGCTCTGCTTCACGGAGTTGTACATTGGTGTTTTGTAATTTAGGGACAGTCGCGACTATATTGTGAGACTGCCAAATAAGACGAGGTGGAAAATCCGGAAATCAGAGATAGGCGCTTATCTTGCCGTATAGCTCGTTAATGATGAAACGTGGAGAAACCGAGGGTAGCTCCTGCAGGTGTGAAAGGGAGTTTGCTTATGTAGAAATGTAACTCCACTCTCTGGGTCTACTTGTTAGATCTTTTTTAATTTCGGAGTTTCCTTTTTGAATTAAATCATTCATATAATTTGCAGCGAGGCGAGAAGTAGGGTAGTCCTTGATCTTTTCGAAACATGGTATAGCCGAGTTACACGACTAAAGTTCAGTTGTAATGAAACCGAGGACTTATGAAACTTAGAGCAGTAGGTGGAGATCCAGCTTACTATAAGCAAGCCACAAGACTACGCAACTACGAAAACTAGGGATGCCAGTCGATATATCTCTATAGTTTGCTGTTCTTGATGGCTTTCTCAAACTCACTGGTACTGATTGTGAGAGATGCGTTGTTTTATGCATATTTCTGTTGTGTCGAAAACACGTTGTTATTGTTATTTGCGCTTGCAACAATCACCACAGATTTTGTTTTATTAAACTCTTGAGTAGAAGGCCCTTAGATGACTTACATCCTAGCTAAAACAACCTTAATTCGTGCTACATTTTTGTTTTAATTAATTGCGTATTCTATTAAAATTTTTTATAAAATTTTGCTTTATTTTCTATATTTCAGGTTCAAACAGTTTCCATCAGCTATTTGCGTTGTCTCATCGAACATGTGCGCTGTTATTTGTTGGATCGTGATATTGAACTCATCTACTATACAATTCGAAAGTCAAGTGATGTGCTCACACGAGATCCCATGCAGCTTGGCTCACAGGTAAAACAAACAAATTTTAAATTCTACTAAAGAAGCTTACACTCCATAAACCCACCACAGACAATTAACACTCTTCAGCTTGCGTAATTATCAGCCATGTGCCAAAGGCAAGAAAGGCGAAAACATAAAATGAAATTCCACACATTTATCGCCAGTGTTGTTAATGTTCATTAACCTACATATAATTAAGAAAATAAATATCTACTTTTGTTTTTCCTCATTTTCTTCTTCTTCTCGTTTATATCAGCTTATCTCTTGGCTACGACCAATTAGCGAACATGACGAAAACGACAATTCATTGTTGAGCATAACGGTACGTTCAGCGACCGCCTGGTGTGATGGTTATACGGTACCGTTATTAGTGCCACTTACTGGCTGGTTACCAGCTCCGTTGCCTTCACAAATACGTGTTATGACAGTGACCGGCACAGGACGAGTTTTGGATGTTTGTGTTTCACCTACGAAGCAACATCTTATTTTGGCAACCAAATCGGGCGATGTACAATTGTGGCATATAATGAGCAATTCATTGGAACATGTATTCAAAGGTAAGCAGATAAATGTGTAAGACCGTGAAATTGTGGATTAATGGCGAATACAGTATGGGTGCATAATTATATGAATTTAGGGCCGCTGTTGTGTGGTGGTAGTGTTGCTGACCTACCAGGCCGAAGGTCAAAGATTCGAGGCCTGGTAAAGGTTACATCGAAAGTGGTTTGAAAAGAGTTTTATCAAAACGGGTTCGCCCCTCGGCAGTGATTTAGCAAACTCTCCGAGTGTATTTCTGCCATGGAAGGCTTCTCAGCAAAAATGCATCCGGGTTAGCAAAAAACGCTAGGTCCCGCCAATTTGTAGGAAAGATTAGAGAAGCTCGGTCATAATCTCTTTGAAGGTATACGAGGTGTGTTCAAAACGTATAGCGAATTTTGAATTTTCGCTGGTTACGTATATTCGAATTTCGAATTTTTTGTGGCGTTATGTTGGTACTCATGTCTCTCACTTATGCCGACAAGCTCGGCCATTTTGAATGTTCAGTTAATTGTTGACAGCTGCTTTGCTTGCACGTGTTTTGGATCGTCTTCGATTTTTACCTATTCAAAGAAATGGATCAAAGAACCTGTATCAAATTTTGTGTGAAAAACGAAATTAAGTGCGCGGATGCATTCCGAATGTTGACTGTGGCATACGGAGAAGCTACCTTGGACCGAAGCAACGTTTATCGGTGATACAAAATGTTCTCAGAAGGCCGAGAAGATGTGCAAAGAAGAACAAAAATTGGCTTTTGCACCACGATAACGCCCCTGCTCACTTTTTGGCCAAAAACAACACACTAATGATGCCGCAGCCACCGTATTCCCCAGATCTGGCCCCCTGTGACTTTTTCTTGTTCCCTAAACTGAAGAGGCCCATGAAAGGACGACGTTACGCTTCTTTTTACGAGATAAAGACGGCATCGAAGAAGGAGCTGAACAAGATACAAAAAAATGATTTTTTGAAGTGCTTCGAAGATTGGAAAAACCGTTGGCACAAGTGTATAATATCTCATGGGGATTACTTTGAAGGGGACAAAATAGATATTCATGAATAAATAAATAATTTTTGAAAAAATACAAAATTCGCGATACTTTTTGAACACACCTCGTATATCGCACCAAGTACTTATCTTTTTTTTTATGAAGTCTACTTCTTTCTTATTGAGTTGGCGATTTGACACAAAGCGGCCAGATATTTCTTCTTCTTGTTAGATTAGAAGGTTCGGTTTTGAGTTCTGTTTTAATTGAGTTTGAAAAACTACTAGACCTTCCTTTTATTCGGTCGAGAAATATAAATTTTTTACTTTTTTAGTGTCATTCACCAAAATTCATTATATGGAATAGGCGTGCAACAAATTAACATGAAAGTGACTATAGGAATTATCAACTTAATCAAAAGCTGCGAAAAATAGGAACTCCGAGCTCAAACACTTTACATTTTTTTTACATCTTATCTCTTTATTCACAATAATTACGCTTTTAAAATTTCTTTAACAAAATTAGAAATGCCATGCCAAATGTTAAAACAGCTGATTTCGATAATTCGAAATTCCTCTCCAACAATTAATATTTAGAATTGGGCTGAAAGGCGATGCTTTAAGACAGCCTCTGGATAAGAAATTTATTTTGAACTCGATACCGCTACCAAAAACGTTCCGTTCCACCACAGTCTAAAATGAATTCGAATTTTTACTAAATATTGGCTTCGGCTCCTCTATCTTAATTTCGACTGGGTTCATCAACAGTGAAACAACTAATGAAGTAATTTTCCATCTTCAAGATAGACTGGCAGTTATAAATCTGCCTTTAGCTTTTAGTCTTCCTCCTCCTGCCGTTTTTCCTCTTGCTCTTCCTATTTCTCTTTCTGTTTTTCTTTGCTCCCTTTTTTCTTCCTATTCTCATAGTGATATTCCTATACCTATTCCAATTCTTCTCCCTCTTCCCATAAGTCATCCTTTTCCGCCTTTACTTTTTTCTTCTTATCCCCTTCTTTCACCCTCTTTTCCGGGTATCTCCATGCCTTTCCTAGCTCCATATAAATAGGGCCTCTATACCAAAGATTAGCTAGTTGATACTAATAGATGCTGAGTTCTATCGAATTTAGAATCTTCTAGTAAGGGGCGTGGAACAGCCTTTCTTGCAACATTTTCAACAGATCACATTGAACCAAATGTATTCAGAGTTATGCCGAACTGAAAATCTGTATTCTCTGAAGGCGTGGCGCAGCTCACATTTCCAAAGCTATACGCAGCCTATCCTGTATCTAGTGAGCACACAACCCCGCTCTTACGTCCATAAAAGACAGAAGAATATCTAGAATTACTACGATTAAAACGAAATCCATTTTCGTTCGATACATCCTACTGTATTCTCTCTCATCAAATTACCTGGTATAGCCATTAGCATTTAATTATAAATGGAACTGATTTCCAATCAATTTACGTAATTGTTTATTGAGAAATCGTCATCAAACCGAGAACGTTGTATACATTATCACTAATACCATTTTCTATTTTCTTAGGTCACACTGCCGCAGTCACGTGTCTGCTAGTCGCACCACAATCCGATATCTTACTGACCGGCTCCGAAGATAATACAGTATTGGTGTGGAACGTGACGACGCGTATACTCAAAACGCATATAAAGTAAGTCGAATACAATCGAACAATCACACAATTGCTATCATCCACCTTTACGTTCAAATGGTTTGAGCTCTTGGGGGGAGCAGCGTCTTTCATAACACATCACCAACCGATTACAATGTGATTTGATTTCGTGAGTTGCGTAAACCTGTGCAATTTAGGTGGTGTGGGCTGACATTTGGAAATGGGAAATGATTCTTTTCAATTTGTGCTATCCTACTTTCGATTCAGTATCGAATATGACATGCGAATATTTTTTTGGATTTATTTTCAGGTCACATTCGGATATTGTGACAAGTGTCGCAGCTGGTGTCAATAATACTTTGGCCATTAGTAGCAGTGAGGATGCGACAATTGCAATTTCTGATATGCATAGTGGACAATTGGTAAGTGGAATATGACTAAGTTCGATATTATACAAATCTTAAATTCTATGGTTTTATGCCGGACCAACCCTTACTTGGTCTTGTATTTCTGCTGCAGTTGCCGGAGAAATAACTTATTTCATTAATTCCACTGCATGAATCTTGTCCTCTATCCCTAGGCCACATATGTCAGAGATAAAAGCTTTATCTATTGTACCCCCAAACTTTACTCTTTGTTTGGTTACTCAGGGTTGTCAATTGTGGCATGAGTACCTTTGGACTGAATTGCATCTTGACGTATGAATCCAAGCTATGCAGGCATCAACATCAGATCACGGAAAAATACTAGTAGGGCTCCTCTGAATCCCTTGTGCATACATATTTCTCTAAACTATTCCATTCGAGAGAAAGGTTCTTCGAAATAAAGATTTGTGGACCTCTACGCGTTGACGACGGCGAGTACCGAAAAAGATTTAATAATACGCTGTATGAACTTTACGCAGACGCCGACATAGTTCAGCGAATTAACACACAGCGGCTTCGCTGGCTAGGCCACGTAGTGCGAATGAGCGCAGATGCTCCAGCCCAGAAGGTATTCTTATCGGCACCCGCCGGTGGAAGCAGAGGAAGAGGGAGACCACCACTCCGATGGAAGGACCAAGTGGAGACCGATTTGCGATCCCGCGGTGTTTCCAATTGGCGCCAGTTGGCGCAACGAAGAAACGACTGGCGAGCTATGTTGGACGGTCAAAATCGCTCGGGCGGTTAGATGACCATTTAAAGAAGAAGAAGATTCCATATTCGTAATTGAAATAATACCAATGTTTTCTTCTTGTAACAGTAATCTCAATCCTTGCAGGCCATAGATAAAACTCAGCTCTACCTCTGAACTGCAGAGCTACACTAAACGTGGCGTTGAACGAATATCTCCATCGACCCCAGAGAAAGGTTAGTTGGGGTCGACTTCCAGGTTATTAATATGATATTTCAGATATAAAATCCTAATGGAAGTTAAAGACTTCCACGGACACCATGATATTTTTAACTAGTGAGCTTCACGGACATTAGCTGACTCAGCAAAAATACGTTTTCCTAAACATTCCTGTGGGTTAGGGGTTTAAAATACGCCCGAGGTAGGCATACCGGTCGTAAGAGGTGACTAAAATGGCCAAAGGGTAATGACGTGCCACTTGATGGTTGATCTACGGATAAGATGCCTCGCAACTCTTATTGCCCAGCTTCTCCTTACTTATGGAACTACGGATGACATGACCTAAAAGGTTGCCCTGGTCATACGAAATCGCTCCAGCGACAGTCGGGCATGTACGTCGTTACAAACAACAAAAACAACGTAATCCCAAAGCTGGACAAATAAGACTGCACTGAAGTTAAAGACAAGGTCCTCATCCAATAATTAGCTCGAGATGCTGGCGAAAAGCTGGAGCCTTAACCAAGGATCATAATCAAACAGCCTTGTCTGACCCTAAAGGTTGTCGGGTCAATGTCCTCAATGTGGGAATAATAGATTGCAAGGTCAACATGAGTAGACCAGGTTGAAGCACTCCAACGATTTTCGGGAGCTGGTAATTCATGATCGTGCTTAATCCGCATCCATGAGTTTATATAATAACACCAAGGAGAACATTCTGAGGATGTATAACTTATCCACAGAAGTGAGCAAGCTTTGATTAACTTTAAAGATTTATTCAACTTGGTGTATCCGAACGACAACGTGCCCCCTGTAAAGCTTAACAATAAGGCCATTGGTTCCAAAGTTAATACACTGACTTAACGAGCGCCATCTCTGCCAGAAAATGGTCATCGCATAACTCAACCTCTGTCACAGTAAATAGTATATCGTTTCTGCCGGCCTTCATATAGATTTATTTGCAAACGATGCAGCAAAGTAGTTTTTGATGAAGGATTCGCAGCTGAAGAAGACAAACTAATCTAAGCCCAAGCCAACTCTTTCTGCTACAAGGATGAAAGAGAAGATACTTTTTAATATATCCACAATGATATTTCATATCTCCTTTCCTTCTTCTTCTGTTTTGAAAAGTATAAAAAGATAAAGAGGTAAGATACAAGGCAATCCGTTATCCCCTATTATGGATGAAAGGCATTGTATGTTGTTGGAAGCCTGTCAGTTCATGGCAACGCTCTCGGACAAAACTCCATTCATACTCTAGCCTGGCCCCTTCGTCATCTCATACATACAATGATTTGTAAAAAGATATGTCTACTGCGCAAATTTCGATACTTCTAAAACAACAACAGCGCTTCTTAGTTATTTTGTATGTGAACTTATGTAGTTCAACCCATTTTTAATGTATTTTCTCGATATAATTTCCTTTGCAGCTCCATCGTATCACACAACACCGTGCTGCGGTGACAAGCGTAAAAGTCAGCAATGCTTGCGACGTTCTTATTTCATCGAGCCGCGATAAAACAATTTGTTTGTGGTCTCTGGATGATTATACGCTACTGAACACCATGCACATGTGCAGCCCCGTACGCCGCATTGACATTTCATGTGACTCGGTAAGTAATGCGCGATTTAATTTCATTTCTTTTATCTTCAGCTGATATTATATTTGCTTAAGGATTATAGATAATTGAAACATATTGAAAACGCAATATTTGCATTAATGTTTGTATTCGTTGCGATGTGTATATTTCTCAATAAAAAGTTCGCATTTAATTAAAGTAACATGACGCTTGAATGACATCCGTATTAAGGGTATTTCCTATATAGCAGTGGGACAGGGGGTATGAGTAATTTAAATACAAATGTGTCGCCTTTATCCACTTTATAATTTTAATTTTTAACTATGAAAATAAAGGGTTGACTGTATAATCTTATTTGTGCCGAAAATTGTGCACAACAAACATTTCGGTAAATAGTTTTAAATAACTTAAAATAACTTAAAGTAAACTTGTTAGAATAAGCGTATTTTTAAAGTATTTTTACAAACATGAGATCAGTTCTAAAAAAACAAAGCCGGCAACGATAGACCTCAATAAATAATTACACTGTTGTGTTCCCCTTGAGACTTTTTGTGGTGGTTTCATGGGGTTTTCAAAGTACTAAAATATTATTTTTTTATCTAACTTTGCAAAACGGTTCACACAATTGAATTTAGAGCTTCCGAATTACCTAGAAATGGCCTATATTATTTCCGATTCTAGAACGCAAGTCGCCTAGCAAAAATTTTAGTGCGTTATCTGGTCGGTGTGAGCGCTAGGACAGCACTGCCAGCTGTCAATTTAGTTGTTATTCCTTACGAGACAGGAATAACCAGCAATAGTCATAGCTTTCTAAAAGTCAATCCCTTACAAATAGTTAGTGTTACTCTTCGTTGTCATAATTAGCTATCTTTACAAAAAAATAGATATAGTGGTCGAAAATTAAATCAAATAAAATAGTTCTTAGGTACGCAGAATGAAACTTTAAGCTAGTGCGGTAAGTTTTACGTTCTACGATTAATATTAGCAATATATGCTTGCTCTATGAAGACTCATTGATGAAGCTTAATTGGTTACGGATATATATGACTTGACAGTTTGAGTTTGTATGGGAGGTGCCCCGCTCCCTATTTATAAACGATATACCCTATCCACTGTAAAAAGTTATGCCCTTTAAATCGATGCATGTTTCATTCAGGAAATTTTAAAAATATATACATATATGTTGATAGATAACCAAAAATTATAAAAAAAATATATGATTTTTAACAAAACAAAATTTTTTGTATTCCGATTTTTTCCCGATTTTTTAATTGATATAGCCATCAATTAACCCGTCACTAAGGGGGAGTTATAGCTCTAGATAGCGTGGTAGGAAGCTCTCAAAAATCTACAGAAAACTGATCACACCCAATACCACAATAACTGAGGGTTTAGAACAACTTTACTACACGGCTAAAAACTTTTACCTAAAATTAAAACTTTTCTGGGCTACATGTATGTCCAAACCAAATTTGGTTTTGAATTTAAATTGCGCCAGTTTTCGAGAAAATGACCGTGAAGAAAAGAGTTTAAATTTTAAATCAGAAATGGCTTAACAATTAAAAAACATAAAAAACATTTCTATCAGTTGGCAGGATTCGAGCCGGCGCTCCCGCATCAGAATCGTCTGCTCTACCCACTGAGCTACGGCGCACACAAAACTGTATTGAGAAAATTCCAATGACTTGAAAAAGCTTTCACAAGTAAATGAAAAGAAATCAAGGCGAATTTATACCAGATGACATCACGACAAATTTTTTACTGTATACTCGTACACACAAATACTTCATGTGTTTTGTTTTTCCTTTGACGGCTTCTCCTGTCAGATTGCATGGAATTTTTTTTTTTTTGACAGAAGAAGCCGTTGCTCATATGTTCTTATGAGATCACCTGTAAGTGAATTCGCTTAAAATAAATACAAAAATTTTAGACGTCGTTTTCAGTTCAGTTTTAAATCTAATTCGCAATAAATTCAAAATTGGTGTAGGTATTGAACGGCTTTGAATTATTTACAAAAACCTTTAAAAAATTGCTTAAACCGACGAACGGTATAAAATTGAGGCTCAAATTTTTAGCCTTGTGCTATTGATTATTATTTATCTTTCAATGTTTCTGAGTTTCGTTTTCTTTTTTTTTCTTAAAAATTGTTTGTAATCATTATCCTCTTCGGGTATAATGTCCATGTATGGACAAAAGTTTTCATAGTCAAATAATTGGTAATGTTTCATTATTTCTCTCAAACATTATCACAATTTATGGGGAACATATACGCTCTCTTCTCTACATTTTTAGTTTCTCTGTTTACTTCTTCTGTTGCATTCATTTCATATACGGTTTTCAAATGCACTGAAATATGCAAATTTAGATCATGTTTTTTTCACAAGTCAATATATTTTTTTGTGTAACACCTTTCCATTTTTATATATATTTATTTATCAGCCATATTTTATTTTATTTTTCAATTATATTAAAAAGTAAAAATTTCGAGAAACTGTATTTTTAGTATTAGAAAAAATAGCAAAAAATTGTGTAGGACCCCAGTTATTAAAAACAAGTAATAAAAACCATTTTTCGAGCGTATTTTTGTGCGGGATTTAAGAGGTTATGGTTAATAATCATTAATTAGCAGATCTGATACATTTGGAAGCCTCGCAAGGTTTTTTTTTTAATTTGTTACATAGTTTAATTTGTTAGGAAAAACAACAACAACAACATTTATTTTAAATTTTTGGAAAAGGCTGAATTTTGTAACCTTAAAAATTACTTTGAACCAAATTATAAAAAATTGGTTTTTGTTCCTTAATGGAAGCAGTCTTAAAATTATATTCCTGTTGAAGATACATAAATTGAAAGAATATTAATTTATATCAAAATTTTATTTAAACTTGAAATACTCGCGGTAAGATCAAACCGTTAGCGAATAGCGCCATTCTTTTATTTTCATCAAAGGGCGCCTGACGTATTGAAGACCTTCACACTGTGCTAGAAACTGAACACTTGACCCTTAATATTGTTCTCAATTGGTTGCATAAAGGTCTCCTCTGTATGTCATCCTTCATCAAGCATCTGACAGGTCTTGCCAAGGCTTTACCATTTTTGCGAGTTGAAACTTTGTGCAATGCAATTTTCAGCCTCATTACTCGCCTGCTGTTTTAAGCTGAAACCTTTAAATTTCTTACATACGAGCTGTCACGCCACAGTTACTGCGTTTGGCGCCACATGCAATTTTCTTATATTACGTCACTTTAATCTTTTTTCACGCTTTGATATCGCTTTTGACTGCTTACTTACACATTTCATTTCAAACTTTTTACAGGTTTTTCTTTTGGCCCATTGCGAGGATAATGCCTTATACTTGCGTACATTGGCTACTGGCAAAGAGCTTCATGTACTGAAAGGTCACAAGTCGCAGGTAAGATATGAAGAATCCAAATGGAAGTGTTGAAGGTTGTATAATGGAGTTGAATACAGTGTACGATAGCAAAGTGTGGGAAGTTTATCGATGACCTGCATGTGTGTGTGGGTTTTATTTGATTATATTCACACCATAGTTATATTTATGGAGGTTTAGAAAATAGTCGGGTTTTTATATCAAAAGTATGCAGTGAGAAATCGTAAATCAAGAAAAGTGTCTACAGATCTTTGGGAAGCAAATCGGAATGGAATCTGTATGCTGAATGATGACACCTCGCATGTAGGTAATGCGACAATGATTTTCTTTTCTCTCATATTTAACTCGGCGTACGTAAGCAGGACAAAGCCTCAGTTAGGGTGTTCGCCTAAAGGGGTGAGGGAAGCCTAAAGGCGTTGCATATATTAAAAAGATTTATTTGAGAACAACGACTGAATAAGAAATACACGTTCTCAACTATCATTCCGTTGCCTTCTGTATCAAAGTAAAGTGGTTCAACATCACATTGGTCCGCGCAAACTGAAGAGATGAACGAGAAGTAAAAGTACGCATTCTTTTATGAACGCGAAGAGATATCGCTGCCCCTAAACATGATATCAAAATCGTGATTGACGGCTTTAATGCGATTGTAGAGAAGAAAGGAGTATCTGGTCTTTCAAAGTCGAAAATTAAGTCTCCAGGGTGTAACATATTCCAAAAAGACTAGCTTGATTGATTGCGTCGCAGCTCGAAATATGGACATCTGTACTTCAAGGTTACAGCACACACAAATTCATAACGCTGTCCTCTAAACAAGAAACGACAAACTAATTTAATCATGTCGCGATCGACGGCAGACAAAGTTGCACTCCTTTGGACGTGCATATCTTACGAGGACAAAATATCGGCTGAAACCATCATCTTGTGGCAGAAAGATATGCATATCCCTTTATGCTGCAAGGAAATTGCGTAAAAGATTCGGTTCAGGGCTGAAGGTTTCGAGCCTGGTTCGCATGCAGGTATAATAATGTTGGCCTGACCTAGAATGCCCTTAATTTACCGAGGAAATACTTAAACGCCCAGACGATTTCGGCATCCCAAGGATGGCCTGTCATTCCTTTTTTATCGATAACAGATGAAATATGGAAACACCAAGGAGCTTATTAGAACATGAAGCAGACATAAGAAGAAGTAAAACCAACAAGGAACACAAGCGCTTAGTATTAGAAGAGGAAAAATACGATATACGATATAAAGCCTTCGGATTTTATAAAAATGAGAACGGACAGTTAACATAAAAGAGGACACAAAAGACATAGCTGCTAGTTATGCGCTTTGTTTATGAAAAATTAGTGTGACAAGTGTCCCGATGTCTAATGGCACCAAAGATATATGTATGTATATATAAACCATTGTTTATAAAATAATTTTATAATTTCAAAATTGTTTATTATTGTGTAAGTGTTTATCGTGTATAGAATAATTTTAGTTAGATATTAATATGAACAAAAATTTTTATGTACATTTTTGTTGTCTTCCCCTGAAGAAGCGAAACGTTGGGTACGATATGAATGAAAATTATATAGTTTTCACTTGGACTCTGCAATAGATCCATTAGCCTAATAAAATCATATAAAGGAGCTTAAATGTTTTTTTTTCTATCTTAAGTTGAGGCATTCTACTTCCTCTGCTACCGCATTCGGTCATCAGTGCGACATAGCATTGAACAGAATTCTTGGGTTAAGCCTTGAAACCTACATTAAGACTAGAATTTTACCTAAATCACATGAAAACCTTTCTTTAGGTTGTATTAGATCCCTTACGGGAATGAAGAAAATTACATTAGGTAGCGAAAACCTGGAAAATGTCTCCGAAGTCAAATACTTGGGGGTCACCTTCAGATAACACAACAGCAAAGCCCACTAGGGCAATAATGGTGTGCGGAAGACTTACGGGATGTTACCCAGTTTGCTAAACACATGTAGACGGTCAAATCACACATTAAAATCTCAGCTCTACTTATTGCAATAACTAACTATTTCTCTAATTTTCCTATTTTGTACCAGCTTCACGCCATCACCATTGCGAAAGATAGCCAACGCGCCGTTGTGGGTGGGGACGATACACGTGCTCATATTTACGATATGCACTCCGGTCGTCTGATACGCTCAATGCCACCCAACCCTGGTCAAATTACGGCACTTTATATGATGGACAATGATGATTTCCTCATCACTGTTGGCGGCAATAAAATCACATTCTATTCATTCCGTAACGAAGAGCTTTATGTACATCCATATTCGCACAATCAGCGCCGAAAACGGTCACTCAAACGCGCACAACAATCACAACGTTCACCATCTACGACTCTACCACCGATTACATGTTTTGATATATCACGTGATTCACAATTGGCTGCGATCGCTTCCAGTCGTAGCGTACACATTTTAAAGATTAATTCGCCGGAATATCAGACTACTTTCGATGGACACGCAGCGCCGGTGACGTGTGTGAATTTCGCACCGAATGGTGAGTATTTAGCAACGGGTTCGGATGATCGTACAGTGAACGTTTGGAATTTGGGTTTGAGTGAGGTGATTAATACATTTAAGGTCAGTTCGAGTGTGGTGGAATATTTATCAGCGATATATATTAACTATTGGTCATTATTTTCACGCTATTCTTAGAATCACAATGCATCCATTAATTGCGTTATTGTACTTATGGACTCACGTCGTGTGATCTCAACTGATCGAGACTCTATGATGTATGTTTGGTTGGCTGAGGGTGGTAATTTACTACAAACAATACAGGGACCTTCAAAATTTTTAGCTGCAACAAATAATATGAAGTTTGCGGTAAGTTTAATAGAGGAAGCGTGTAGAGGTCATTGCTTGGGTATAGGAGCGGATAAGTGCCGAAAGGGACAGAACTTTTTTATCTATATACGCCCTGATTTTTGCTAAACATTACAAGACCGGGCAGACGTTCGCCCCCCCGGAAATAAATTTGTAACTTTTAAAACGCTGTGCTCTTCCGACTTCATATCTTCTACTAGCCCTCCACCCCCCGGTTCTTCTTCTAAAATATGACCTTGAGATCTTTTTTATAAACATGACTTCCCATCTAAATTACTCCCTTTTCTATTAACAATAAATATTTTATTCTGCTTCAGGTCTCTACAAATGGTGATAATACATTGAAAATTTGGTCACTTACACGCGAAGATGAAAAGTTTACAGTCTCACATTCGGACGAGATCACCTGCTTCACAATAACCGCTGATAGTTTGTATGTTATAACGGGTTCGCGTGATATGTCGCTCAAGGTGTGGCAAGCGACAGGCGGCAAGCTAGCCCAAGTGCTCGTCGGTCACTCGGATGCAGTGAATTGTGTTGCGGTTGCGGTGACAAATAAAACGCAAGTCATATCGGGCTCGAAAGATACAAATCTCATCATTTGGGATTTGCATACGGGCGAAGAGCTGCACACTTTGGCAGGTCATTTGGCACCAGTATTGGATGTTAAAGTCTCAGCGGATGGTGAGTAAATCCAACTAAAAAAGAAAATTTGTTAAATAATTAATTTTGCTCTCTTTAGGTTCCACAGCGATTTCGGGTAGTGACGATAAAACGCTAATTGTATGGGAGACCAAACGTGGCTTGGCGCTCACTTCACTGCAGATGCATGTGCCCTTTCAACGATTCGACATCAGTCTCGAATGTTCACGCATTTTGGTGCAGCTAATGGAGAGTTTCAATTTACCAGTCATCTGTTTGCACAATACACCAGCACAATATGTGAAATTACCCACATACTCAGCACCTGCAATGGATGCAGAAGGTGAGCGTTGAACTTTAAATAAAGGAGCTACACCTGGGAGAATTGGTAAAGTGATAGTTGTGCTGGCATATTATACCGATAGGTCATTGGTACAAATACTGGGACAGGTAACATCAAAAGTGGTTGAAAAAGCCTGGTGGTCGGCAACCCTCCCAGTGTATTTCTGCCATGAAAAAGCTTCTCTGTAAAAATGTATATGGTCGGAGTCGGCATAAAATATCCCTCCAATTCGTAGGGAAAATTAGAAGAAGCACAACAAATTGGAAGATAAGTTTCCCCTCGGAGGTATATCGCCCCAGATTATTATTACTAGAGAGCGCCCAGTAGTTGAAATTCAAACACAAACTTCGTTTTTTTTCAATTATTTTATTTTATTTTATTTATTTTATTTTACTTTATTTTATTTCATTTTATTTTATTTTATTTTATTTATTTTACTTACGAATTTAGCTGGCTGGAGGTCGATTTTTCTTTTTTCCAAAAATCAATAAAAACACAAAGGTTTTTTGTTTTGTCGATATATTTCGATTACCGTCGGTAATCGTCTTCAGGACACTAATAACAAACATAAAGACATTAATATAATAAATAATTAATCTAAAAATAATTATTCATAACCTACAATTATTTACACGTTCGCACTGTTTAACGCTGAGTGTTCTACTAATTAAATATAACAATGTTTTTTTTTTTTTGTAACAGGTGTCGGTACGAAGACGCTACACTCTCTACATCAGATCTATAATTAATTCTCTTATCAGTCGGTGTATTGATAATGTGCAGCATTTCTAACGTGAATCTCTTTTTGTACTGCTTTTTTGTTCCAACAATTTTTGTGGATTTTACGGCCTGCACATTTTCAAGTATTCATGAAACGAGCTCAAGGCGAATAATAGTAGTTTTTCACTTTTTTAATTTTTGTGAAAATTATTATTGTTTCTTTTTTTTGTTTAATAATCATTTTTAATTAATTATAAAAATTTTTTTTAATTGAATAAAGCAGGAAAAATGTTTAAAGACAACCGCTATAGCTTTTCTTATAGATCCATTTCGGAAGCTGCTGGGCTTCTTCAGTAAGCTAAGAATGATGTCATCTAAACTCCTAATTATATTTTCTTTACCATATACAAGAAAAGTTAAAAAAGTAAAAAATTATTATTCTGGGCCTTGAGCTCGTTTCATGAATACTTATTTTATTTTATTTTATTTTATTTTGTTTGGTTTTAATTTATTTCATTTTATTTTATATTATTTTATTTCAGTTTATTTTACTTTATTTTATGTTATTTTATTAAATTTTTTTTTTAATTTTATTTTATTTTATTTTAATTTTATTTAATTATATTTAGTTTTATTTTATTTTATTTTGCTTAATTTTATTTTATTTTTTTAATCAAATTTTATTTTATTAAATTTTATTTTACTTTATTTTAATTTTTTTTTATTTTTTTTATACCTTTTATGAACATGAAATGGTGCTATAACTTTGGTCCGGTGTTTGTAAGTATGAGAAGAAGAAGATATAGACCTACCAATAAGTATACCGAAATAATCAGGGCGATGAGCTGAGTCGAGTTAGCCATGTCCGTCTGTCCGTCTGTCTGTTTGTACGCAAACTAGTCCCTCAGTTTTTGAGAAATTTGGTCTGGAGCCGCCATTTTGCATGAGATTAATCAGTCTTTGGAATCAACCAGATCGGACCTACATAACATATAGCTCCCATACAATCGATTTTTCCGATAAATGGGGTTTGGGCTATGTATCTTTAAATTAACAGTTTTGCAGAGTTTGTACTAATTGTAAGTAAGAATCGGACACTTAACACCGTGATGCGCATTCATGAAAGGTATCAAGTCTTCGGCACAGTCGAACACAGCCCTTTCCTTACTTGTTTTATTTAATAAAATTTTTTTTTTAATTTATTTTACCTGAAGTATTTCTTCCATAAAGTTCATGTTTCCTTAAGTTTCCTTTGACACCTGTTTCTACTTGGAGTTGGCCCAGCTAAGTTCTGAAATTGCAGGTTATGTTTTCGCGTTCAATAGTGTATATACCGAGTAACACCTCAAAGTTCTTTTACAACAACAACCACTGTTATGTGGCTTCTTTTAGGGCAGCTCATTCCCACCAAATTAAACCATAGTTAAAGGGAAAGCAACGTCTTTTGGGATCTATCTCGGTCTGCCAAGCGCGAAAAGCTTTATGATCTAACTATCCAACGCCACTCAGTTTTATTTCTGATATCAAAATCTTGCCAAACTCCAACGCGCCATAAGTTTTTCTCCTTTTTTCTGCATACTCGTACATAAGAACTTATATAAAATAATAAGTTACACCTCTTATTCAATTTTATTTTTACAGACTTACGACCTCAAGGTCCAAAACGTCAAATGAAACGCCTACTCAAGAAGGAAGTATCATTGGATACATATACCTGGCAAAAGAAATATGGTCATCTGACGTCATCCGTTATGATGGCACAAGTAGATGAGCGCTTAAAACGTCGATTTTCAGTATCGGCTAGCATGGAAGAGATATCAAAAATAGCTGAAATGAAAACAATCACATCCCAAGCTAATTTGGGACCCGAACAAGCAGCTTTGGCACAATCACAGCATTTCGATCAGTTGGAGGCTTTATGGAATAAACGTTCGCCGCCGAGAAGGAGACACAATGCGGTAGGTTATAACATAATTTAATAGTATGCTTGGATTATAGATTAAGTTAGCTGCTACATAAAGCTCAATTTTTTGTACACTGATATTCAAACTGTTATAAAGTAAGATAATATAATCTACGACTAGAGGCATATCATCACTGCTGACTAGTAATTAATAGGCTTTATGGTAGTAGCTTTGTATTATGTATTTCTTTAGGTGCTGGTTGCCGTGCTGCCCAGTCAGAAGGACCGGGCCCAAGTAGCGCGCTGGGCGCCATTTTGATGCTTTAGGTTCTATCAATATCTATACTTTTTGTATATATGTATAGTCTATATGTACCATATACAAATTATTTTGCATTAATCGGATCATGGGAGAACGGCTGTACAGATTTGGATAATTTGTTGCTAAATTATTGTAGTTCCAAGTATGGTTGTTGTGAAGGATAATCGTATATACCGGTCGATTTCGTACATGTATGGTATAGCTCTGTTATTAACTACCAGATACTCTCACCAAAAATTTACTTGATATTCGGGAAACAACTTAGCCTTTATAAGAAGTATTTCCACATAATAATTCACTCAATAGGTGGCGCTGAGGCCGAGAAGTTTCCAAATTCTTAATGACCATAAACAAGCTCAGTTGTTGCTCCTAAAATATAAAATAAAATGGTCCGGTTCACAAGTATCCAACACTAAGATATCTGACCTACAGTTGCGCGCGATATTGCTATGCCTCGGGACCCATATAAAGCTTATTGTTAAAATAGATAGAGGCAATTGAGATACAGTCTTAGACACAAAATCAGTGCCCCGCTAGCAATAAAGGAAGCCATTGCCGAACAGCAATCTTTCCTAGGAGAGATAAACTCAAAGCTGGCAAGAATGCTGAAGTTCCTTAGTCTATGAACCTATATCTTAAATCAGGAAGCTTGATAAACGCATGTGAGCGGAAACAAAAATGAGTGGACAGCCTTTTTAAACTAGTTACTTTCCCAAATGAACTTAAAAAGATGCGGAAAGTCCAAGGAAGCTATTTTTTTTTTCTAATCAAACATGGCAATCATTGCCAATAGTATATTTGTTGCCTTAAACGTATGTTCTTCGCTTCCCAAAGGTGGTCGCACGGAGTTAGCCGTCTCGTGCATGTCTATTTTTCAAGCTATCTCAACCATCTCATCAGCGATTTCATTCCCTTCAATATTGCTGTGTCTGAGGACCCAGCAGAAAACCAGCAGCACCTTTCCCTCATATCGGATTCTATGACGTTTTATTCCAATGTTTTTACGGCAGCTTATCAGTCAACGAAGGTCGTTACATAACACCTCCTGAGAGTATAGCCCTGCCTCCGTTCCAATTTCCTTTTTTTAAATCGTCCGTGTAGATTTTAACTTTCCTTTCAGTCACTAAACCTTCCAATTCCTCTTTCGAAGCTTACTCTACCTTTCGTCAAATCAGTCAAGCCGTTCGATATAATTGATAAACAGTAACTATGTATATATATATTATTTTGTTGCAATTTTACTATCATTATGTATGTAGTTATGTGTAGATATATGTAAATATGGTGCTTGTGAAAATTTTATTTTAATTTTTGCTTCTTCTCTCTTTTGTTCTTTTCATAAAAAACACGATCACTTGATATTATAAAAAAAAATGCAAAAAACGAAACGTCAAATTGTACCCACCAACGCATTTGAGCAGGGCCTCTCACGTCAAACATCACTCGTCGAAGATCGCCTCGAGTCATCCGATGACGATGAATATCATGACGAACGTACAGGTATGTTATCCCTATCCTGCGATCAAATAAACTTAATGGCACCTATCCCGAGCATGCTACGAATGCGTCCGCTTTCCATGCAAGAGCACATTTCGGTCATTTGTAGTTTGAAGTTACCAAATGCACATTTAGCACAAAATCAACACCAACATCACCTCTGCCATCAAACCATTCACCTCCATAGCCACAACAATCACAACACACAAAACACTACCAACAACACAACAACCACAGGTAGGAGCAGCGATTTGAACAGAAATACTAACAACTTCAACAGCACTTGGAAGCACGATGGTGTGTACAACAACAACAATATGCGCACATGCCTTGGTAAAAGAACTCAATGCCACAAACAGAATAAAATTCACACACACACAGGTGCTTGCGTGTTATCTCATCAACGTCAACAGGCCAATCAACAACATCATGAACAACACCAACAACGTCAACGTTGCAACAGCAATACAATGTGTTCCGCACAACAACCTGATTTAGTGCGTGACTTGCATTGTAGCGATTACGTGAACTCAGCAGATTGTTCACCCTGTGATGATGAATGCTCCTCCACTAACAGCGGTGGCGGCGCAAAAGATTATATTAGTCGTGCGCGTCGTTTATTTCATCCTTTCCGTTCAAATGGCCACACCGAAACGAAAACAAACTCTCACTCACGGCGAACGCAACCACATTCGCAACGTCCCCAATCAGCGATTCCTATTATCATTGTTGAGAATTATGACCATCGCAATGTGCGCAGAGTGAGCACGAATACAGTTTTACATCCACACACCGGACGCGCTGCTTGGGGTTATACAACCGATGAATCTGTAACGGAGTTACGTTGCAATGATAAAAGTGACTGCGCCCGAAGATCGGAACATTCTACTTTTAGCACCCAGTCTACGCATAATAGGCCTTATAGCACTGAAGGTACACCTTCCCACTTTCGTTTGTCTGAGTATTTGAGACGCAGTTTACGCCTTACTCGCATTTTTAAACGTTCACAGTCTTATCCCGAGGGTACGTCACAAGAATTCAGTGATGGAACATCGTATGATAAAACATTGGAGAGCGCATTATGTGGAACAGCGCGCAGGGTGCATAAAGTGCAAGTGAAAAATAGTAAATTAATCGTAGGAAAGGATAAAAATAGAACTGAGCCAATTAATGCTGATCATTCAAGCAACTCTTGTGTGATGCAGTAAAGATATACATTTTTGGAAGTGTAATCTTTTTAATCAAAACAGAATTAGAAACATCAAGGGAGAGCAAAACCTACTAAACTTGGGCGGGGAGTTTTTTTGTCGTTACAACGACAACAACAACAACTGGCATGATTTGACTTTCTGATCATCATTCTAATTTCTTATAGTCCGTCGTCACCGACTAGGGTATGGGGGTCATAATTTGCTTAGCTATAGAAACAATGTCGTGGTCACATTTTTGTTGGAGGTGGTAATTTTTTTTTTTTAATATTTTTACTAAAAAAATTCTGATTAAAACAAAAGATATCATGAAAAAAAAAATGTATCCTTAAAGTTGTTATTCAAAACGTAAATTTGATTTTTAGAAATTTATTCAAAGTTATTCCAAAATAAAGTTAAGTGGCCTATATTTCTGCATCAAAATCATTTATCACTTCTTCGGAATTCTTATAAGTAAATTCTGTAGCATTACCTTTAGTATTCTATATTCTAGTAAATAGGTTTCGGACGGGGTCAGAGCACTTCCGCTTTCGAGAATACACTCCAGCTCTGCATGATATCGTAGTATCATGGCCCAACTGATTTCCACTTTTTTCTTGAATTTTGACAGTACACCCATCTCTCAGTGTGATTTTGACGTTAAAAGTATGAATTACAAAAACCAAATACATACATAGGAAATGTATGTTCGTCTGTATGTTTGTTGAACTGCTTCGATCTTATAGTTTGTCCAATGGTATATTATACGGAGTACCAACATACTGTATATACGTTTTATGAGATTAAAGCATAGGTCGGCATTTTTTTTTGTGAGGCTGTATTGGTGAATGCGAGAGTAACTTCGCTACAGTGGTGCTAAGAACAAAATGTTGGCGTCAGTTGCTTAACCGACAGCAAGGAATTAACAACGTGATCGCTTTAGCGCAAAAATTGTATGATAATATTTATGCGCGACCTAAAAATTACTGATAAACATTTTTTCATGATTTCAGATCCCTTTGGGAAAATGCAATGTCTCTTATGCCACGCTTCTATTTGGAACCGGGGATATAATATCAAGAGACATTATAATTCTTTTCATAAAGATTTTGATGAATATGAGAGTCTGGAAAGAGACAATATTTTTTGGGGAAAAAAATATGCTTTTGCGAAAGTATAAGGAATGGGTTTCCCAAAACGAAAATTGCAGAAATGCGGAAACCATACTTGGGAAGGGAAGACCTTTTTCAGAAGGCGTTTTTATTAAAGAAATTGTTCTACAAATTTTAGATTGATATCGCATAAAAAATATGAACAAAGCGACGATACATGTCATCCCTTTGCTGTCTGCAACACGACTGGCATGAAAATTCTGTTCTAACACCACTGTGGCGCAATTGATTTTTCGCTCTCAACAGCAACTGAAATGAAGAGCATAAGAATACGTGTGCAGAGCGTAAGGCTCAATTGAGTTAGGTTTGCGTACCCCTGTTTTAGTTCATAAAAAACTTGCACGTACATAACTGTACACTGGTTTGCCCGCGTTTTGTTTCACTATTTGATTATGTAGTTTAGTTTTCTTTAAATTCCTTTAAAAAGTTTAGTCGCATTTTGCATGGTCACCTTATGTAAACGTTTATAGAGCTGTAGAATATTTTCCGAGCATATAACAAATCCAAGAAAGCATGAATATATATTTCTGTCAATTACTATAATTTAGATATGTAAACAATGCATTTTATATTAAAATTTTAGTTGAAGTAAAGTATTTAGTTGCAAATAAAAAATGTTTTTTTATTATCCCAGTAGAAAGTTGGGAATACATCACACTTCAATGGTACGTACCACACCTTGATCTGAAAGCTTTCAACAAAAAATAATAAATAGAGAAAACGCGAACATTGAATGTCTTTCCGTTAAAGGGATTTGTAGTTATTAGGTGTGTTCGTGATTTTTTCGTGTGTGATTTTTACAAAATTTTATAAAATTTTTACTGAAAAGTGTTCGGTGGCACAAAACATTCGGGAGAGAGAGTTGCAAGTTTCTGCTGGGGGAATTTCACTCAGTAAATCTTACAAGTGAAAAACAGGTGATCTTGAGATAGGTAAGCAACAACAAAAACTTCCAAATTTGAGATATTAACCAATCAAAAAAGCAACACTGTTTTGCTTGCAAGTTTTAACTGATTCCTGTTCGGCGGAAACTTTCCACTTTTTGCGTTTCGAGAGAGTTTTACATCATTCTCACTTTACTGATACTTTTTTGCAAGTTTTGTCACCAAAAAAAGCTATTAATAGGTATTTTCTTGCTGAGAAGTGGTGCTTTTATTGATTTGATTATAAAGATTGGTTGGTATTGTATTAAGGAAACCGGTCGAAACTCAGCAAATGTCGAGACTTTTGATTTAGCTTCATTTAGAACAAGATTTTCTACATATACGTAAATATGCATGAACAACTTTTGCAAAAAGAACCGATCCAATGGTAAGCGTAATGGTAAAGTGTCTTTGTTTTAGTTATGTTTCCTTCTTCCCCTTATAAGTGAGTTGTCATGTTTATGGAGAGAGAACTTCGTCTTTCTCTATTGAGCACAAAGACGCGTTTGGGTCCCAGGAACTATTATACGAGTGAGGAAAATTAGGATTTGAAACCGTTTGAAGATGATTCAAAAAATGTTCAATAATTTAAACGGGTAAGAAATGTTCGGCTCCGACTGAGGACTTTTTATACTGGCATGAATCGCTACTAAAGATACCTCATTCGACCGGTCAGTTTTCGGTGGTGTGACGTAAACTGCTTCACTAACGAAGCAAATTATTTTTTGCTCATTATTTTTAAACTAAAGAATATTAACTTTCCGACTTCAGATTCTTAATAAATTCTCATAAACTACGACACTTCCAAAATGTTATCAGGAAGTATTCGATACAAAAACACTATTGAACGGCAACGAAAGAACATTTAGCGTATTTCCGTTAACAAATAGTACTGATACCGGCCACGCCGCTTGCTTCATGGTAGTAGTGCCAGAAAATTGGCTGCAATACCCGTCCTTACTAGGGAACTAGCCTTCCTATGAATATTAGTCTGGTATTAGAAATACTTGGTGAACTCATGAGACTTTCAACAATTGGGTTCTATTGTACGTGCAGGCCCTAAGAAGGGCTTACATATTTATAAGCTCCTCATCAATTGCCTGCATCTTTACAAATTTCGATTGCCAATATCTCAGCAAAATCGTCGTACGAAGATTATAAATGACCGAGGAAATACAAAAATTATCCGCCCTTAAAATATGCAGCACATTTTGAATAATCTTCATGTTCACCTTTCCTTTGCTACAAACGTACATATATTACTTATAAGATATACATAAAAATAACATGCCAGAAGTGTTCATTAGAGCAGAAAATGCGAAACAAAGGAACCATGAAAAATGTTAGAGTTTATAAGGAAAAAAATTCCTTGTTTATCAATACTACCTTTATACCAGGTCGCTTTTTTCCCCATACTTTTAATGTAAAACTGGTAAAGGTTTTTGCTTCAATCTCTTTGTTAGTAAGCTATAATTGCTTAGAGGTAAGAGCTTCGTGCAGAACTCTATGGCAAATTAAAACGAAGACAAGAAGGAAGTCTTCGGCTGTACCGAACGATGTATACCTTCCATAAATACGCATCACGGTTTTAAATGTCCGATCCTTACTTACAATAAGTACAAACTCTGAAAATTGTATGGTCTTACTCTGTTAATTTACAGATAGATAGCCCAAACTACGTTTATCGTAAAAATGTGTTGTATGGGGGCTATACGATATATTGGTCCAATCTTGATGATTTTCACTAAACACTTTACATAGTATGCACTACTGTAGCTGCCAAATTTTGTGTTCCTCGCTATTAAATTGCAATAGTTATAGCCCAAACCCCATTTATCGGAACAATCGATTGTATGGGAGCTATATGTTATGTTGGACCGATCTGGCTCATTTTCACTAGTCGGTCCCTTCCAAATTTCATCGAGGTATCTCAAAAACTAGTTGGCGTTTAACCAGACAGAAAGACGGGCATGGCCAAATCGACTCAGCTCATTGATGTATTTAAATATTTACATAGAATCTATTCAAGGCATTTGTAGGACATGGAAAAAATTAGAAACTAAAAAGATGATAGCAATATTGTACTTTTATATTGAAAAATTTTACGCTTTCACTATATAGATGAGCACAAAATCATCCACAACTTTGTCGTTGTGCTGTTTTATTTATAGATTAAGGTAAGTATTTTTAATTAATTTCGAAATTAAACTAATTTTTCTTTATTATCTTATTATGCAACTTTTGCACACTCAGCAAATATTTTTTCTACATACAAATTTTCTTAATTTTCTTTATTGATCAAAGCGTAATTTTGAACCTTTAACACATATACTTGTTTTGTTTCTTAAGTAAGCGATATATTAATTATTTTAGATTTTTTGATACTAAGCAAATTTTTTCATCTCTATATGTTTTATTGAAAATGTGAATTAGGAATGCTCCATTAAAATAACTCCAGTCAAATATTTATGAGATCATACAAAAAAAAACTAACAAGATCATGTGTAATATTCTTTCCTTCCGATAATTCAACAACCACCGCACAGTGCACTCGAAAACTAGTTCGCGCAGCTCCTTGCAACAGCCCATTATCTAAGGAGTACCCTAATACAGCAAGCCCAACATGCTCGAATTCTAATCACCACCAACCAAATAAAGAATGAACCCAACAAACAAACCTAAATAATCTAGTAAAAGTTCATCAATAATTTTTTTTTGTAGTAAAATAAATGTTATCAACTTACTATGAGCTCGTATTTTTACTCCATTTAAAATCCTGCTCGATCTTATCGTTATAAATATTCCCTTTTGGCGAGTCGTATGTAGAAAAAAAATGTTTGGAATATAATTTTTTAAATAATTTAAATTTTTAGATGATTTCGATGACTATATCCGAGCAACATTAAAGTAATTTTCGGTTCTTCGAAAACACAATCTATTAAAAAATAAACAAAATTCTCGTTTTCGAAAAAACTTACCTCAAAAGAATGCTGAAAGAGTAAAATTATTTGTAGTTGTAAGCAGAAGAAATAGTTACTATATTTAATAATACTGCGCTGAAAAAATCAAAGTAAAATTATGTGAAGTTTTTGAAAAGCAAGAAAATAAGCGAAAGAAGAGAACCACCAAAAATCAAATTGCTTTGAGTGCACATGTTCTTAAATTATGTTTAGCGGGAGCTTCTTGATTTTTGTTCATTCAAAATAAACAACAAAAAAAGTAGATATTAAATATGCACTGTACACTAAAAATAGCAGCAATAAAAATAGATCACTAAAATTAAAAGCAACAACTACAATACAAAATTCAACATCAACGGATACGCTGTAAAAGTAAGTAGTGCCAATATGATATTTTAGTCTATCCTTTAGCCCAAAATCTTCAAATTAGAATAACTATATAGATTTTGTATGTTTGTGTGTGTGAATGTAAATACATATTTGAATGTTTAGTAGTGTATGTGATAAAACAAAATAAGTAAACGCTTTTATAGAACGCTTTCGTTGTTATTGTATGAAAATGTAGGCGAATTAGTCGCATTAGCCATTTTTTATTTTCATACTAGTAGTAAGTTCTAAAATACTCCTAAATATACTCGTACAAATACAAAATAACTATAAACTATAATCCATAGTTTATACTAATTAACAATAAATTATAATACAGACAATATAACTACATACATCCGAGATGCTTAACGAACGAACCGATTCTATTTAATTTCCGTTGTTCACAAATTATTATCGTTTATCTTACAGAAATTATCCTTTTTTTTTTGTAAAAGATTACATTAACGTTAAAATTTATCCTTGCTAGCCTTTTTTTCTAATTCGTGGTGTGCTGCTTATAACTTTCCCTACATATTGGCAGGAGATACATGTTTGATGTCGTCTCCGAACGCCATCTGCTAAGCCAGAGGTTTTTTTAATGGCAGAAATACACTCAGAGGGTCGACCCGCTTTGAAAACAACTGTTTGTGATTCCAACCACTTTCGACACTGTTAATGATTCCGAGAAATACATCAACACAGGGATAATGAGAAACTTACAGACCGAGATACTTGTTCCTGGGATAGAACTTGCAAAGTAACTATCAACAGTGGCTGCCAAGTCATAGGTGCCACCATGCAAGAAAGGACAAAATTGACACTGACTTTGTTAAGGACAATGAAATTGGTATCATCAGCAATTATATCTGTATAGTATCCCAAGCTCCTCTCTTAAAGTTACTAATAAAACTGTACTATCAAAATGAGTTCGTAAAGAGAATGGAGTACCTAACATAGTTTCCCTCTCCATTATCGGTATAGCTCGTTACGGGCGTTACATTTATCATAGAATCAGTTAGTTGTAGGTATCGTGTCTATCATTAATTTGTAACTTGGCGTCACTACCTCTGAGTGGCATGCAATTTTACTCAAATAAAAAAATAAAATACTAGAATTGGCAACCAATTATTATATTTCCCTTAAAACCTGCTTCAATAAAATCTGGTCAACGCTAACCGTCGCTCAATTTGACAGCTAACCAAATGATTTACTTCAATTGTTCTGTAGGTAGCACTAACTACGAAAATGTCATAATGATAGCATTTTTCGAGGCTACGTGACGGGAAATGTTTCCGGTACGGCAGCAAGTTTTACTTCTCACTTCTACCTCCAACATAGATTATTATTCGGAAAGACTTAAATTTAAGTACAGTATCTCAATTAGCTAAATTTTGAAGAACTACATAGCTGTGATCTAGGCTGGGAAACCGTCACTTTAAAACAGCCTTCTAAAGAAAAATGTTTACAATCTTTGAAATCTTCTAGTTACGATATACTTTTGAGATATGACGAGAGAACAGTTTCTGAGATATAATTTTCTTCGAACCAGCTGTCAATATTTATATGTATTTAGCAGTGTGACCAGGTATAGAAAAAAAAGAGGCTAAAGCAGCAAACTAAAAAAGGTTGGAAAAGGCTAAAATTAAGAAAAAAAAAAGCTGAAAAAAAGTCAGAAATTTTTTTAAGAAATCCATTTCAAATGTTTTATTTTAGTTAAAAATATTTGTATATAGAGCTGTAGACATAACTTAAAGAAACTATTCTTGTTTTAACACATATCAGGCACATTTTCCTTGACTATGAATTTCTTCAAATAAATATATACTATAGAAAAATCACTACAAACTAATTAATTATATAATATTTTCTTCGTCTGATAAATCAGAAGAACTTGAGTCTGCATACAAAGTTTGTGTATTTACCATAGAGATGAGATCATCGGTAATTTCAAAATCAGTGCAATATTTGGATAAGCGTTTTAACGAACATTTAATATTAAGCAGCGAGTTAAGCATTTTAAATTTTAATCTCTTGATTAGCTTAGTTTTTAAATTTGTCTTTATATTATCAGGTAAGCGATGTCGAAATTGGGTTATCAACTCCATTAAAAATAGTTGACAATTTTTACGAATAATTTTCTGTATTTCGTCATCAATTGCTACCTTAATTTAACTTTAATTTTATATGAAATATATGGTGTTGGGACCAGAAAGAGTTTGGAATAAAAAAAGAGCTAAAAAAAAGCCACAAAGCTAAAACCAAAATTATGAGGCTAAATGACAAAAAAAGACTAAATCTAGTCTCGAAAAGGCTAACCTGGTCACACTGGTATTTAGAAGTAGACAATATCTTACTTATTTTTGAATTATATTATATAAAGTCCGACTTAAATTAAAAATATTATTGTATAAGCGTTTATATAATTTTAATATTTTTTTAACTTTTGCGCCAATCAAAGATCATTTCGGAGGAGGAGGATACCGTTAGCTATGCAGATTAGCGTTTACCTGGACCAGCGCAATAACAATCTAATGAGCTTTAGAAGCATCTAGAACATTTTGTATTATGAACGATTTGCCACTGCGTATTTTTTTTCAGTTGCAATAGCATAAACAAATAAGAGCTCAAAAATAATACTCAAGTGAATTTCTGTTAAAAACTTAAAATAAGTAAAAAAAAAAATTTAAGTGTATGTAAAAGGTTGTAAGACTTTTTATTTAGACTCCTGCTATACTATATGTACCTACATTTTCAAAAAAAAAAAAACAAACTAAAAAACCTAGCGTAGTATTTTATGTAGTATGAAAGCATGTTCGAAACCCTGAAGTAAACATTACGTGTATTGTTTCCTATGAAAAGTCTTAGGCTTATAGTAGTACATACAGACAACTGAAAAGTTGGACATCATTTCAGTAATACGAAATATTATTAACTGTATGAAGCATTAAGCAAAAAAAAAGCAATCACTAGATAAGAATCACATTCCGAATACTTCTTTAAATATGAATACAAAAACAAAAATACTGAAATGCGAAAGTAACGAGAGATTTAAATTTTTATATTTAATACTCAGAACTTGTGACATAACAAATAAATTTTTATATGGTTTTATTTCTAACTTTAAAAGCAATAATTACTAACATTTGATTTATATACCAGCAATATTGCATTTTTATTTTTAACCATATTCGGTATAATTTGTTAATGTCCTAACTAGTTAGTAAAATAGCAAATAAGTACACAAAAAGTTAAATAAACACAGAAATATACATAAAATTGAAAAAAATTAATGAACCAAAAAAAAACGGTAAAAACAAAGGGGTTAAAAGCTGAACTATGCTTACAAAAAAACATGTTGCTGTCAATCACACAAAAGCAAAAATAATGAAATTAATAAACTGCTAACTTAAAACATAAAAAAACCAATAGATGAATTCGACTATTCGTATAGTTGTTTTCCTCCACTGCACCAGAAGAAATAAAGATACTGACTGTCTGTTTCAACCAAACCCGTGCTTCAAACTTTTGAATATGTTTTGATATAATTTTTTTAGTTGATAGATTTATACGAACCGTTAATCATATGACGGAACCGATAAAATCGGCCCACCACTCTTACCAATTTTTCAGCTAAAAGACGGTATTCCAAAAGGGGAAGTTACATCTTCCATACAAACTGATATTTGTATAGCACAATGTAATACTAGGACAATAGCTGAAAGGCATTGGAAAGTGGAACACCTCGTTATTGAACAATTAATTCACCACGAAATAGATTTTAATTTGAAAGTGAGAAACACTTCTGGGTTTCGTACTGACAGCAAAGTTTATTTTCATTGAATTAAAGTTTTGCATTTACCAAATTTAAGAAATAACGCGTTTATACGCTGAAATGTATCAAGGTCGTTTTTTTTTATTTCCATCCCTAGAAACCAGTCAAATCTTCTGAAACCCTCCTGCTCATTTTAGAACTACAATTATGACATCTGTCGGTGGTTTTCAATAGTTTTGTTCCACAAAGCATGATGTGGGATATAATTCTTTACTTCTCAGATCACTGTGAAAAGGTTTGAAATTATGGGGTATGCTATCAGCTATTCCGAAAACTCGAGTATTGGTAACTTGACATCACTAACTCTGAGTGACATTCAGAGCGCTCACTTTGTAGTTCTATTCGAAACAAAATTTGTTCGCTTTCGAGTGATTCGTACTCTGTAAGAAATTTTCGAGTAGAACGCATTCGTTGTCCGAGTTCCATTCTGTTCCCTTCGGATTTGATCTATCCCCCTTTCTATCAACAATCCGAAAGCGGATTTTCAATTTTTTGTTTCAGTGAAAAGTTATTCGCGAAAAACCCAAAAATGACCCAGGTCCGATCCCAAAGAGGGGGCTTGATCCAAGGTATTTATGTGCACAACATCTTTCACGCTTCAAAAAATAACCCTTAGCCGGTCCAACACCGGCTACGCAGTCCACAGTATTTCTGCGCAACACACTTTTTTTGCACTTTTCGGCACACACTTGTGATTACAACAACCACATGAAAATGACAGAAAATTTCCAACTTTGATTGAAAATATCTCTTCACTGAAACAAAAACTCGAAAATCCGCTTCCGGGTTATGGTTACCGAGGTCAAAACGCGTCTTTCATACCTTTCCCGACAATTTCGGACGCGTTTTAGCAGTTGTCTCCTAAAGGAAACAATTACCAGCCATTTTTATGGCAGAAAGAGTTAAGTAAGCGTTGTTGACAGAAAATAATTGAAGAATTCTAGGTAAAAATTTAACTAAAGAAATTTTTGGGATTAGATTATTTAAAAAAATAAAAATTACTTGTGTAAGGACTTACGTTCGAACCAGCAACCACACGCGTGGCAGTCGAAATTCTAATCACCTGCGCTACTGCGACATAGAAAACTGCCTTGCCTAATACCGCACTTGGACTTATGCAAAGTGTTTTTGTATTTTGCTTTGCGCTTGAAATTTTTGAAACAGTGTTGCCTACTGTTATGCATTAAAGTAAATTCTAACGAACTACAGAGTGCCTATGTGTATTAGAATCGCTTTTTGCTTTCGAGTAGAACAGCCTTTCGAATAGAACTACAGAGTAAGGGCCAAGATTTATTTACATAAAAAAAAAAAACGCAAACTGGAAACCAAGGCAAATTTAATACAAGGTGGAAGCAAAGCAAATTACCTTGCCTTGAATTCGCCTTGCTGGAAACCAATTTTAATATGTTAGCACTAGCCGGCTGGAATAGCTGATAGACCCCTATATTTTAAAGATTAAGAATTGCGTTCATTTATTTATGATTGTTTTAAACTGAAATAGTTTTCAGAAAAAGTATTAAATGCTAGAAAGATTTTTATAAAAAATGATTTCAAATGTTAAAAAATTAAGCATTAAACCTAATATATTAAAATACGTGCTATAAAAGCAATGAATGATAAATAAAAAACATAAAATACTTACTAAATGAAGACAATCAAATATAATACTTATAGATTAAAGATTCCTTTATACTCATACTACATACCACACATGAATTGTATTACACAAAAATTCTTTTCTTATGTAAATCAGAATTGTGTTTGAATTCGCTTAGTGGATTCATATAAATTCATCTTGTAAGTTTCTCCTTTTAAACCTCACAAACATGTCAACTTTCATACAAGTTTACGCGCTGTTTATATTTTATAATTTACTTGAATGCCCTGGCTAATTTTTAGCGAGGATTAAATAAAGAAATATTTTCATATCTACCATCGATTTTGGGATTCACAAAGACAGTATTAATCATGGTGTAAGACTCAAGCTAAATTCATAATGAAATTTTTGACTGATACAGAAAATTTTCGAAGTCTTACATTAGCTGTGTTGGGCGAGGATAACATTTTTAAACATTTTATACAATTGTTAGTGAGAATTGTTCGGCGACACAAAACATTTGCAGAGAGAGAGCATTTTGACATTTTATTGGGTGAGAGAGTTGCATGTTTCTGCTTGGGAAATTTCACTGACAACAGCTGATCGTGACATAGAAAAGCAACAACAAAAAATTTAAAATTTGAGATATTAACCAATGAAAAAAGCAACAGCTATTTTGCTTGCAAGTTTTTACTGACTCCTGTTGGGCGGAAACTTTTTACTTTTCGCGTTTCGAGAGAATTTTACTTTAATCCCTCTTTGCTGACAGCTCTTTGCAAGTTTTGTCACCGAACACAGCTATTTTGTAAACATTTTGTAGTGTTGCCATATTTTTCCAAAAACGTTCACAATGACCAATTTTATCATGCTAACATAATCAGACTTTTGGGTAAACGAAAATGTCATTCTGAGGCAAGCCATGATTAGGTTATCATGTGATAAAGTTTATCATAACCAGACATTGAGTAAACGGCCCTTAGTAAATGTAGGAGCTACAACCAACTCTAAATTAAATATCTGATTCGAAAGTGGGCGTTCTGTTGGCCATAGATCGCATCTTGGCAGGAAACCGCGTGAATCATTAAAAAAGCATTTACTTGCCGAATCAGTTACAGTCGTAAGTCAAAACTAAACTTCACCTATTACAAGAACTATTTAAAAATTAAACAATAAAGGGCACATTTTTAATATATTTTATTAAATTCAAATAAAGAAGTAATTTTTTTTTATTTTCTTGTTTTTATAAAAAGTTCTGTTCTCTTTCATTTTCCTATTCAAATATCTAATTCTTAAAAATGTTCTCCATGAATAAAACCGTTTCACAATTTTAGTATCACAATCTCGCATAAATTTTATACCAAGTTTTCCAACAAATGTTGTTTTGTTCTCACCTTTTCACCATTAAATTTTACGAATACAGAATTTAAAGGTTCCCAAATGTCTGGAAAAGTAGAGTTAGGCTTGTACAAGGCCCTTAGCGAGGGACAATTCACATATGAATTATATTCTTTCTTCTCCTGACTTGTTCTCGAACAAAACTGCTTTAGCCCTGTCTTGGATATAATATAGCCTCCGAAGTTTTCGAGCCCGTCGAACTCCATATCCGTTAGCGGTTTTATATTTCGTACAAATTCTTCGTCTTCATATTCTTCTGTAAGCTCTTTTACAACATAAGGACAATAAGGGGACTCACAAAGTGTCATAACTAGTAATATTGTCATAAGTCATAAACTTTTGAACGTAGTAAAATGTATGACGTTATGATTATAATATGATCTATATTCGAAACCCAATCCCTGTCCCTAACCCTACTGTTTTTCTTGTCCTAATCCCTATATTTATCCCAAGCCCTATCCTTGTACTAATCCGTATCAAATCTAGCTAGAGCCTAGGTTAAGTATCGATTTTCTTAAATTTTTTTCTACCCTGGACATTAGGTACTATGTTAGTTATAAGTATGGGAAGATAAGTATTAAAATGGCACCACAGCTTGTCTACTTACCTTAATTCGAATAAGGGCCGAGGGGATTAAGACCGAGCTTTACTTCCTATTTGTGATGGGCTGCTTCTAAGTTTCTCCAAAAATTGAGGAGACCTACATGTTTTAGGCCGACTCCCAACGGAATGAACTGATCAATTTCTTTCGAGAAGTCTATTCATGCCATAAATACACTCGGAGGGTTGCCGACTTCAGCCGAGCGGCGTCCCCGTTTTGAAATAAATGGTGGTAACTAATATCAGTATAATTTTTGCCTACAAAAACTTCTCTGAAATCCCTTCTTGTCCTTTACACCTTATTGTTATACAATACATTTTATTATTGTTTAATAAAGTGTGACAAAATTAATTTTTGGTTAATTGAGCTTTTGTCCCAAGGTAAACTTTGTTCTATATGCACTCATGCACACACACATTTGCTTAAAATGCAATTCTTTAATACACCCACACAAGTACCTACATATGTATATTACATTTATTCACACATCTCTAGAAGGGGAATGTACTCTCCTATCTAGATGTATACTCTTAAGGTGGTTAATTCACAAAATAACACTTCTTTGATAATACAAGTTTAAATATGATTACATATATGACTAGTTACATAAGCATCTACTGAGTAGTACTAGTTCTATTAGAATTAAGTGCATGCGTACTATTGTATTGTGTCGTTCTTGCATTCCGAAAGAAAACTTTGTTTAACTGAAGATAAATAAATTTAGTGAATTGTATATGTATGTTGTTGTAAAATGTCAAAGCAAGAAACCAAACAATTAAATAAATGATAAATGTTGCTATTAAAATGAGTTTTATTTTACGGCGGATCTTATCATTTAACTACCCCTACGATTTCATCTAAGGTTACGGTTATTCTTACGGCTACGTTAACGGTTATGGCCTCGCACTATTACTGCTACGATTGCGGTATATAATAGGAGCGCTCCAATTAGGAGTAATCCAGATCCAGAGAGACATTTTGCATCTAAATGAAACAACAATGTTGTGATCCTGATATATTTCTGGATCAATTCCGGATCCCTATAGAAGTTCTGTTCGTTTAGTTTTATGTAGAAGATTTTTTGACAGCCAACACACATACACAAGCAACTCTCATACAACTGATCCGATCGGATAGCTGATTGGAACGCAACTAATATGGTTATTACTAGTCCTCTTTCACCTTAAATTTAACGGGACCACTTCCATATTGTTGTTGCTGTTGTAGCAAGACTATCCTTCCCTAGTCAGCATGTTCAATAATGGAATTTTCATCAAGATCTTCTAACAGTAGCTCTTCAGGATTGGACCGCATTGTTTCTTGGAAAACTGCTAAATCTGGTGTTATTCTGGATAGGCAATAGCTTAAGGCATTACAGCACCCAGATCGATGTTGAGTCGGAACACATCATTGTATATGTAGTGCTTGACTACCAGGCGCGGACCCTTCCCGCCCCCCCCCCTGTCTACATAATAAAAGTTAAATAAAGGAATTTTAGGTCATGAAATTATATGGATTTTGAGTCTAAGGATGGATAAGGGGGGGTCCAAACTCCCTGAAGTGTCAAATAAGAGAAAAAATAACATTAATAAGTGTTAAAATAAAGGCATTTTATGTCATGAAACTATATGGATTTTGCGTCACGGATGGATAAGGGAGGGTCCTAACTTTCTGGACTGTTAGAGTAAAAAAAATCAACATAATAAAATTTAAAAAAAAAGAAATAAGTGGGGCGAATCATTTTTTGGTCCAATCAGACTAAAGTGGCAACCGTGGTTACGTGATGCAGCGCCAAAGCTTGTAATTGACACAGTACATTTGTTTGTTGGAAAAAGCCTCTTATGTATATAATATTAAACTGTAACTTTATCATTTCCATTTTATGCTTGGTATTGTGGTTTTCAGGTTAAAATGTCTCAAGTCGCCTAGAAACTATTTGAGACGACACTTTAACCCTCTTATAAATCAAAAGTAAAATAGATTTATTAAGCTCTTATAATTTAAAATTTGTATGGAAATCTCATTTAAAAAAGCTTTATAAACCTTTAATATTTTTTATGAATAACGGGGTAAATGTTTTGAACATAGAATATCTTCCTGGCATCGTTTCCCATTAGATTCAGATCTTTTCATGCCTTGAACATGTTTTTAAACGACGATTTTCACTGCAAAATGTTTCCAGCGTCCATGACTGAATCTAATGGGAAACGATGCCAGGCACACTTCAAAACATTTAAATTTTCAAGTGAGCAGCACAATACCTAGCTTTACTCTCAAAATCGTTTTTATGACAAAACAAAAAAAAGTTGGAACCCCCCCGAAATTATTTTCTGGAGCCGCGCCTGTTGACTACTGGGTCGTAAATGGGTCCTCCGTTAAGTCGGACATCTTGAAGCTTCACGAACTCGGTTACATGTGGGATCTCTCCAGATATACCATTAAAGTTTGGTGGTAGTATTTTGCAGAATGGGCTAGAATGAAATTGATATCAGAAGACTTGTTGTTGTTGTTGTTATTAACAGTGCTTCGCCCTGCCTAGTGAACACGACCCCTCAAGATCTCCTAACGGAAGTCCAAGGAAACGCGCAGTTTCAACAGGGTTGGACCAGAGTGATATTCTGGTTAGAAGAGTAGGTTAAACTGAACCGAAAAAGAGATGTTTAGTATCATGAAGGGACATAGCAGATGCAGGGCAAGTATTTGGTATGGTGGGGTTCAGTCTGGATAAGTAAGAGTTTAACTTGTTACAATATCCAGAACGAAGTTGTGCTAGCATGACTCTAGTCTCCCTCGGAAGAACGCGCTCATCTTCAGCTATTTCAGGTGGTTGGATATCAATTACGGTGTTCTCAGACCGAGATCTGAGAGATCGGTCTATCGACTCGGTATAGAGGTCGTTTAGAGGCCGCCCATGGTTACGCAGATCAACCGGCAAGGTAATGTGGTTCCGGATCTCATCATAGTGCTTACAGAGATGTTTCCTTATGTCTCTAGGAGGCGGAGCTTCAACCAATAGATGACGGTTTGTGGCAGTTCAGTATAAACTGTCTGCTGACAGTCCTTTGCCGGATATGAACCCGGTACGATCTGGTACTTTCTTTCGGTAAATACCCTATTGTCGTAGGTGCGATTGGTATGACCAGTGCAACCTTTTAGGTCATGTCATCCGTAGTTCCATAAGTAAGGAGAAGCTGGGCAATAAGAGTTGAGAGGCATCTTATCCGTAGATCAATCATCAAGTTGTACGTCATTACCCTTTGTGCATCTTAGTCGCCTCTTACGACCGGTATGCCTACCTCGGGCATATTCCAACACCCTAAGCCGCAGGGGTCATCCGTGCTCAGTTAAGGAGACATCCATAAATTACGTGACCCATTTCTTGAGAATTTTTTACCCCTCCCCCCTTAGGTGAGACTAAGTGAGATTTGGTTAGACCCCTCCCCCTTTAAGTGAGATTTACGCTAAACATGTTTGAAACTGCATTGTTGTTGTTGTTGTTGTTCACAGTGTTGAGACTACATTCCTTTTGATTATTTAAGAAAAAAATAAAAATTTCATGTTTATTCAGTGCATTTGAATTAAATAAAAGTAAGAGTAACGATAAAACCAATATTTCCCCTAACATCTATTTTAATCGATCCAAGGTTATTCGTGTACAGTTTCGATTGAAATAATCGAATGTCATTTGTGGTTTTCGGCAGTGCAAGAATACTGTGCTTGGAAGTTTCTACGTTTTCTTTCTCCATCCATTACAAACCTCCATTTAAAACGCAAAGTAGCTCCTTAGCACGGCGGGTCACCACACGCGTTGGTTAAATCTTGGTGGAAGATTCTCGTTGAAATGCATGAAGAGCCGATCTATGCTTCTGCAGCTTTATACGCTAAGCGAAATAAATGCCACATGTCTTACAACATCTGCTGAAAAAAAAATGTTGTTCATATTTGTATTAGTTCATATTTTTTAACTTGACGTGAGATTTTCGACTGCACCACCCCGCCCCCCCCGTTTAAGTGAGATTTGGTGACACTTTTTGGAGGCCCCCTCCCCCATTTTATGCCCACTTAATATATGGATGTCTCCTTACTGTCGACCTTAAATTAGCATCGTTGTTTTACGCCGACCTCTGGCAGCACAAATCGCCGCCGTCATAAATCGAACAAGTGGGCGCATTAATAATAGTTTTTCCCATTGTCACGTTCACAGTAATTCGTAAATTTTTCATCTTTGTCGCTTCTTTTAAAAAATGTAGCTATTTAAATATCGTTAATTTAATTACATTTTATTATACTTCAGACATCGATAAATGGAACCAATACACCTTTTCCAAGATATGGATAATTCATCGCAACGATTGGTACCGCGTAGTCGCTTGTACCATATGCAGACAAGTGCCGGAAAAGAATTTCGTATGGACTCTCATATTGAGAAAAACAGACTTGAAATAAATCGAGTTTTCGAAAAAAAATTCCACTATCAAAAGGGACAAAATGAAAATAGCTGGAAATTACCACCACCAAGAGAACTGCTTGGTGAATTTTATCAGATTGAATCATTGCAGGAGCTGAAACCCAAATTGAATGATGTCAAGTGTAAACTGAATGACTATGCGCTAGAAGAGTGGAGTCTGCATACACGTCGTCAAGATCCTTCAAATGAAATACCTTGGCGACTGAAAAATGAGACCAAAGCTGAATTTGTTACAGTGGCCTGGTGTAAATTCTATGAATGTCTGCATGCGTTTCCCATTGTAAAGGGACCAAAACTGAATTCGTTGCATTTATGTGAATTACCGGGGGCTTTTATTGCTGCTTTAAATCATTATTTGTATTCGACATATGAGCGGGAGCAGGTAAGGAAGCTTTGAAGTGAAGAATTACCAACACTTAAATTTTATACGCTTGACCAGGTACAATGGCGTTGGCTATCCACTACGCTTAATCCCTATTATGAAGGTAATCCTACCAGTGGCATGATAACCGATGATCGCTTTATGTTCCACACGTTTGATAATTGGTTAATGCATGATGATTTTACTGGTAACATTATCAATCGCGCACATATTGAACAAATGCAGGCAGCGTGCAAAGAACGCTTGCAAGATAATGTTCAACTAATTACTGCGGACGGTTCTATTGATTGTGTTGATGCACCCGATTGTCAAGAGGAAGTTGTGGCAACGCTTCACTTTGCCGAAATTACAACAGCGCTAACTATATTAGCGGAAGGTGGTTGCTTTGTTATCAAAATGTTTACGATGTTTGAATCTACAAATGTTTGTAAACTATTCCTGCTTAATTGCGTGTTTGATGCAGTACATGCCTACAAGCCGGCTACTTCGAAGCGTGGCAACTCAGAGGTATATGTCATATGCATAGGTTATCATAAGCAAACGCCATACTTGCACGAGACTTTGGAATTAATGATGCAAAATGTGGAATGTGCTAATATATTACCACTTTTCCCAAAAACGAGCTTACCAAGAGATTTTCTACTTCAGCATGAGATATGTGTGCGTCTCTTTATGAATTTGCAAATTCAATCTATTGAAGCGAATATCGAAGCATACGAGATTAAACCTACACGTCGTCAAATAACCTATAAGCAACAGTTGCGTACTGCTATAGCAAATGAATTCTACAAACGTTATAAAGTTTGCAGCATTGCAGAAAAGGACACAATTTTATATGGCCATCCAAAAACGGGCGAAATCTATCAATCGGCGCCCTTCTCTAGAGGATCATACTCCGAACGTGAAGTGGCAAAAATTACTACCTTGGAAGAGCGCATATTTTCATTACATCGTACTTTAAATATTTTAGAAAAATCATTACATAATACGCAGGAATTGGTGTATGAAGAAGTTCGGGATAAAACTGAAAGTCCCACACCTAATATACCTCGTTTCTATCGTGGCGCTCCGTTTACTGAAATAAATAGCAGCATGTTTGCTCATCCTTACATAATGCATATGTATCAGAAAATGAAAGACCTCTATGGGTGTGATCCCATATGTAGGATCAGACCAACATGCACTGTGGGTAACAGGGTCATTCCAATAAACGACAACGACATTCAGAACTATTCCCTCCTGTATCAAGAATTCTTTGTAAAGCTACTCGATGCTATTGGCGCAAAGGCACCATGTCATATAGTTTTTACTAATACTGCATTTTTAACACACCTATCAGTATCCATATTACGTTATTTGTCTACTTACATTTTCGAGCGTTTAACATTGTGTGGTGAACCTCGTTTTCAAATTGAGCTGCACACGAAAAGTAATAAATATACACTAGAGCAAATGGAAAGATTGAAAAGCATACAAACTTTGCTCTCTGAAGATCCAAAAGTTTTATGCATTATGCCTATAGAAAAGTTGCATCGTAACGAGTTTGCCAAAGCACTTCACAACTATAATAATCAACTGCTGATGAAGAATTTTATGTTAGCCGTAAAGCAGTAAAACTACTTATAAAAAACTTATGAATAAATGAACTTTATACTTTGACTAGATTCGTTTTTAAAAGATGAAAATCACTTACTTAAATATATAATATTATAATGTATATTTAATGGGTCAAGAAGATTTCTCAGAGTCTAAATCGTTACATTTTTGAATCTAAAGGCACGCCTGGTAGAGCCTTTTTCTAATGCCACACCGAAAGTTGTCCTATTAGACCTGACCGGAAGTTTTCCCATTAGGAACGGAATATATGAATCATAAGAATTTCGCATACTCTACGTATAACTTGTTGGGCATAAATTACTGGGATTGTGTTAGTCTATTCTAAGCTATTCAGTGCCAACAAATTGCGGAGCCTTGGTTAAATTGGTCAGGGATAACCTGAGCGATTCCAGTATAGTGATGCCTAAAATAATATCGTCATTGCGAAGATGGACGAGTGAGTGCTGGCTGGCCAGAATAAATTAAAAAAGGGCATTGCATTCCTTTATATTAGCACTGCAATAGACGCCACATGTCTTTATTTGTACGGCCTGTGCCGGTTGTCGATTTTAAACTTCAGACCGTCCTCAAAAGAGTACTAGGCGACACCCAAAGTGCACCTGTGGAAAAAAATCCAGCAGTGATACGATAAGTTTAGTTCTGCTGCTTGTATATTGAAATCGCACGATAAGCAGTCGTCGACGTCTGAACACCCTCCAAAAAATTAAATGTTTCTTTGCAATCCTCTAGAAAGTGTGGTTTCTTAACCCGATTTGATCCTTCTGACGCAATGAAGAAAAATCAACTACATAGGTGTTATCTAAAAAGTTTAGCTTAAAATCTAGATAAAATAACCATTGCATGTCCCCACACAACTTTTTCCAACATATCATTTATACTATATTTCTAAGTCACAAAGATTCACATTAAATCCTTGGTCAGACAGTGGTTCTCAGCGCCAAATTGGCACTACATAGTTGACATGACTTGTTGTTGTTGTTGTTGTAGCGACTACTTAACCTGTCCAGGGTGTCACCCCCCACCAACATTGTCATCAGGCTCTTCTAACGGAAGTCCAAGAAACCTCGCGGCTTCAACAGGGGTGGACCAGAGTGAGATTGGAGTTAGAAGAGTGGGCTCGGTTGAGCAGAGGAACAGATGGTTAGTATCGTGGGGAGACACGCCGCATGCCGGGCGGATTTGGCATGTCGGGGTTCAGTCTGGATAAGTAAGAGTTTAGTCTGTTACAATATCCAGAACGAAGTTGAGCCAGCGTGACTCTTGTCTCCCTGGGCAGTTCGCGTTCCTCGGCGGCAACAGGTGGAGCTTGTGCCTGTAGGACCACATTCACTGGACGAGACCTGACAAAGGAGTTTACCGACTCCGTGTGGATGAGGTTGAGGGCCCGCCGGTGCACCTCTGGATCAAACGGCGAGGAGATGTGATGCCGGATCTCATCATAGTGCTTACGGAGGTGACTCCTTATTCTCCTGGGAGGCGGATTTTCGTTGAGCAGGTTCCTGTTCGGATGCTGCTGATTATGGCAGTTGAACAGGAATTGTCTGGACAACATCTCGCAATGCTCTTTGACATTGAGCATTTTTGCCTCATTATGAAGGTGATGCTCAGGAGACATAAGGAGGCACCCCGTGGCGGTTCTGAGTGCGGTGTTTTGGCAGGCCTGCAACCTCCTCCAATGTGTGTCTGCTAACCCCGGCGACCATATTGGCGTCGCGTAGCTCAGAACCGGCTGGCCGATTGCCTTGTACGTTGCCAGTAACGTTTCTTTGTCTTCCCCCAAGTACTGCCAGCTAGTGACTTGAGGATTTTGTTACGGCTTTGTACTTTGGTGGCAATCGCGGCTACATGAGCACCGTATTTGAACATGTTATCAAACGTGACCCCTAAGATTTTGGGGTGTGTGACAGTCGGAAGCTTGATGCCGTCGACGTAGACGTTTAATTCCATGTTCGCCTGCGCTGTCCACGTCGTAAATAGGGTGGCCGAGGATTTGGTCGGTGACAGTGTCAGGTTCCGTGCAGCGAAGAAACTGGAAAGGGTTGGAAGGTATGAATTTAGTCTCGAGCAGAGCTCATCAACGGAGGGTCCAGTCGCCAGGATCGTGCAGTCATCGGCGTAGGAGACGATCGAGACGCCTTCTGGTGGGGAAGGGAGCCTCGATATGTAGTAATTAAACAGAAGCGGGGATAGGACACCACCCTGTGGCACCCCCTCCTTAATTATACGTGGTTTTGATCTTTCGCCTCTAAATTCAACCGATGACTGCCGGCCACTCAAATAGTTGGCGGTCCAACGCTTTAGACAGGGGGGAAGGTTTGAATCTTCCAGGTCGTTAATGAGTTGTGCGTGATTAACAGTGTCGAAAGCTTTCCTGTCCTGTCATTTGGGCGAGATTGGTTGAGACCGTCACCTATCTGTGTGGTGATGGCGTTTAGCGCGGTGGTAGTGCTATGCATTTTGCGGAAACCATGCTGATGTTCGGCTAATCGCAGGTTAGCGGTATAATAAGGGAGCAAGACCGCCTCCAAGGTCTTCACTACTGGCGAGAGGAGTGATATCGATCGATATGACTCCCCCACGTTAGCCGGCTTGCCGGGCTTTAGTAGTGGCACCACCTTTGCCTGTTTCCATCTTTCTGGAATGACAAAGGTGGTCATTCACAGATTGAAGACGGTTGTTAGGTACCTTACTCCCTCATCGCCGAGATGTTTTAGCATCAGCATGGATATACCGTCTGGCCCAATGGATTTAGAATTTTTGGACCTCCGTATGGCCTCCTGAACCTCTGTGGTGGTGATGACAATGGGCGCTTGGTTGTTTTTGCGTTTGTGCGCTTCCCTGATGGCGCGCCTGATTTCCTTGTCAACCGGAGGATGCAGTACGAATTGCCGGCAGAAAGCGCTCGCGCATCTCTTTGGTTTCGACTGTACCTTATCACCAAAGGTGATGGATATTTTGTCGTTAGGTTTGGTCGGATTAGACAAGGATTTGACAGTGGACCATAATTTGCCAACACCAGCAGAGAGGTTGCAGGACCTTAGGTGCTCCTCCCATTTGGCGCGTTTGTGTTGATCGACTAGCCGTCTGATCTCCGCATTGAGATCTTGAATTTGGGGATCCGTAGGGTTCAAGCGTCGCACGTGGTCACGTTCATTAGCCAGGGCCGCTGCCCCTGCGGGGAAGTACGGACGTATCTCCTTAATTCTGCCTGACGGAATGTATTGATTGGAGGCTGAAGCTATGACCATGCGAAACGCTTTTTCCCCTTCTCGTACATCAGACGGGATGGGAAGAGCAGCGAAGGTGCTCTCAGTGAAACCAAGAAAACCAACCCAGTCAGCTTTGTTGAAGTTAGTGAAGGTGCGCTTCTCAGAAGTGACGAAGTCATTGGGGCGATCGATTGAGAGGACTATCGGCAGATGGTCAGATGCAAGAGTGAGCATTGGTCGCCATTCAACGCAGTTTATGAGACCTGCGCTGACAATTGTGAGGTCTGGCGAACTGGAACAATTTGCCGCAACTCTCGTGGGGGCGTCCCCGTTCACAGTGCAAAACGTCGAATCGTCTATTTGTTCAGCCAATTCCTGTCCCCTACCATCGGCTTGTAGGCTTGAGTGCCACAGATCGTGGTGTGCGTTGAAGTCTCCGATAATTACACGGTTATCGCCCCTGAGTAACGCACTGATGTCAGGGTGGTAATCTCTCGGACAGCAGGTGGCAGGAGGTATATAAATGTTTATAATTTCAAGGTCGACGTCTCCTGTCCGGACAAACATTCCTTGACGTTCCAGGAGGTTGTCCCTCGGGTCGACGTCAGGCTCAAATGTACGATAGTGCACGGATTGGTGGGTGATGAAGGCGAGTCCGCCCCCAAGTCCCCTCTCTCGGTCACGTCGGTGGATGTTATAGCCGTCACAAGTCCGAAGACTTGATCGGGCGTTTAACTTCGTCTCCTGAATGGCAGCGATCTTGATGTTCTGACGCTTCATGAAGTTCACTATTTCACTCACTTTCCCAGTTAGGCCGTTGCAGTTTAGTTGTAGGACGCGAAAGTGCGAAGGGGGAGAAATATACACGCTGGGAGTCAGGGACTGGTGCGTATGCCTTGGTGGAAGCAGGCTGGGTCGCACACTACGTCGCACTCTAGAAGTCGAGGGATCCGAAGCACCAGAAGGTGGCGAATCAGTTGACGTTGTAGGTTGCGTAGCTCGACAGCATGGTGCAACGTACGTATCAGTCCATAGGTTCCTGTTTCCTAGTTGAGAACATATAAGCAGGTGACACAGGCCAAGGCAAGAGTTGCATTTGACTGATGTCGCAGGTGTATATAATCTCAACCGACAAACAGAGCACAAGGTGTAAGGGACCAGGAGCTGGTGGCTTTGACTTACATTTGTACTAGTGCTGGAAGAAGAAGGGGAAGTTGAAAGTGGGCGGGGGGTAGGCTGTCGCTCGGCATTGCTTACTTCTGAAACAGAGGTGCTACGTAGAAAGTAGCTGTGAGCGGCTGTGTGAGGTGTTGGCGCCTGTGGGCGTGAGCGGCAGCGGGTGTTACACACTACTTGCTGGGCGTTATTTGTGCTATTAGTCGTGCAGACTGTTACAGAAGCTTGTGACGGTGCGATACTAGATCATCGTTGGCCACGGGACGTCCGAGGGCGTGAACAGCAAGGGGCCACGAAAGTTTTGTAGAAACTAGGGGGCCTATGTGTGGAGGGATTTAGCCCGGAGCATCTGGTTTTGTGCAACCATCTTTTGCAAGAATTGCATTGGACGGAGTGTGAACGCTTAACATAGATTTTCTTCCAGCAGACGCAGCAGATCCATTCTCCTGGACCCGGGTTGGGTTCGACCCCAGCCCGGATAAGGAGGGTTTTGAGCAGCCCTGCTGCAAGGAGCTGCTCGGAGGATGACAATATTAGTGAAAAAGGTGACAGGTTAGACAGGGTAGAGTCGAAATAACAGCCCTTGGTCGGATGTAGAAATCCGAGTCATTCCGGTACGTAGAACCGGCTGTTGTGGGAATGGTTGACATGACATCGCTATACATAGTTCAAAATGTTTCAAACGTACATAAATATTGCATATGATTGCACATATATTTGATTCTTTGTGTTGTCTCCTCATGATTATTAGGACCTATTATTTGTAGGAAAACCATATGCATCAGCTTTGTGACTTGTGCTTTTCATATCAATGTACATATATTTTTATTTATATTCAATAATTCTACCTCCAACGCATTGCTGTTGCCATTTTTAATACACTACAAATTTTACAAATGTGCTCCGCTTGTGGTAGAACACTTCTTCAAATGCTAATACATGTATTTGCGTATTTATATGCAATTATATGTCAGTATATATGTTATATTTAAATTTTTTCTACTATTTGCTCCACATGTAATTTTTTTATGTGTAGTAATTTTTGGCAGCATTTTTTTCGTTTAGTCCGTCGGCCGTTTTTCGCTATTCTTCCTGGTATGCTCTTCAGCATTTTTTATAAACCGTTTCCGATCCCTCAAATATTCTTCAGCCAAATCGGCACGCAATGGATGTTCTGGTTCGGGATCATTGATTAGCGCAATCAAAGCTTGAACAACTTGATCTGTGCGTGTCGCAGGCTTCCAATTTTCCGTTGATATTATTGGTAAGCACACTTGTCCCTTTTCATCAATATTGGGATGATAGATTTTCGTCTTAAAGATTATCTTTGGCGGTTTGAAAGGGTATTCAGCTGGAAAATTGATTTCAATGCGAAATGCACCTTTATTATACGGCGCATTATCCGGTACTATTAAGCCAGTCCAACGCAATAGGTTCTCCTCATCTGCATTGATTTCTCGAAAGGATTTTAGACCGCACGCCTGCAGATCAGTTAGCTCTTTGCGAAGCCTGCGCGGTGCAGTCATCTCGGTTTATACGCTGTGCAATTGATTTCCTGTTCAAAATTGCAATATTTAAATGCAAGCAATTATTTTTTCTTATAATAAAAGTTGCAAAATTTTGTAAACTTCCCGAAGTAATTTTCTCCTGAGCACTTATTTTTCTCTTTGGCTGTTTATTTCGCTTATTATTATTTTCAGTTTTCCTTCGAAATGTCAATAAACTGTCAAAACTCTGAGAGGTTTGTTCCGGTACTCCCTTGCGGTACGTGTTCCGATAGTTAATAGTTGATAGCAGTAAGACCAAGTTTTTGTTATTTAGCTTTCCGATTCATTGTCAGTAACCGACGATTTTATCTAGCAAAGTACGCTTTTACTTTAGTCAATTGCTGAATTCAATTATGCTGGCGGTTTCTTTGGTGTTTTCTATTCGCGTTTATATGTGTCAATATTTCTTGAATGCAATTGTGAAACAAAAAGCGGAGAAAGAATGTGATAGAGAGAAAACTTGAAGCGACTTGACTCGTACTCTCCTCCTCTCTTCTCACCTCCCTCGCCTATGTCGCGCAAGACTTTAATTCAATACTTGACTAATGTAAAAGCGGACAAAGTAACATCTATACTGTTATAAATCGAAAAAACAGGTTTAAAATCCATTGGGTTTAAGCCACCTTAGCCCTTAACCAAATCCAACATAACTATGGACACCTTTATTGTCCGAAAAGACATTAAGCATGAGATTAACAATTAGGCAAGCAGTTTGAAACCATTCCGACTATAAGGAGTTGCTCAGCTGTCAGGTTTCGAAGCCGCAAGTAGGAAGCTTCTAGAATTTGCCAAGAGGACGGAGTTATTCTCTAACGTGGATCCTGGTTCTTGATAGGGGTTTCCTTCATGGTCTAAGAAACTTCTTGTAACACTACAATCAACATGGGGTCTTGACAATCGGGTGCATTTACTAAAACGACTCGTATTCAATTCTGCCTCGATATCCCAAAGTCCTCCCTACACTTTCAACCCTATCTTATGTTAATAATACACAAATATATTTGTTTTCAGGATATCTGAATGCATAAGTGAACCAACTAAATTATTAATCACTGATTTATGTCAAAATAGTGTTTTAAACATTTGACAATTTATTTTAACCCATAATTATAAAATATTAGTTAAAAAAAGGTATTTGGAAATATCTAGGTTGATCCTGATGTGGCTGCTTTCTTTTCCTCTTCTTCCTCATTGTGTTTGGCTATTAATTTTTCAATTTCTTGTTTTTGTACCATTTTAATGACGGGACGTGAGTTGCATAGTGTTGTAACCGCCATTTCTACCTTTTCTGCATTAATGCCTTCCATACACTTGGCTAAAATTTTTATAGCGATCTTCTTCGCTTCTTCAGTTGTAATTGGGTTATCTGAGTTATCGTAACTATAAAACACAAATTAAAATTAGTAATATGCAAATTTCTTTGGAAGGTTCAAATTACCGATTTGCAAGTTCAGTCTTGAGCATTGACATGGCTACCCCAAAACTTTTACCAATGCAGGTGCCATTCCAACCACTATAGTTGCCGCTTGGATCAGATTGGTATAGTTGGAAATCGTGACGTTTATCATATCCCATATACAGAATGGACACACCAAACGGACGTTTGCCACCATATTGTGTGTACGCCTGCTTTATGTCACACAAATGCGATACCAACTGTTCAAGCGGTATTGGTTCACCATAGTTATATTGGTAACGCTGTGCTATCAAGCGCATTTCATTGACCAGCACGTTTGCGTCCGAGGTAATACCAGCGACGGCAACACAAATGTGACTAAAAGTTATAAGAAACATTGTATTACTCGTAGTTCCTTTTTCAACTATAAACTTACTCATTAATTTTATAAATTTTATCCTGGAATATATCGTTATCCAGCAACGGACTAGTTGTGTGACATTCCGCAGCTATGACAATGCCATCTTGTGCACGTATTCCCAAAGCAGCGCCAGCACGTGAAATAGCTTCCATTGCATACTCCACCTGGTATAATCGGCCTTCTGGTGAGAAGATGGTTGTGCGGGAATCATAACGACGTGCCTAAAAGTGAATGAGTTTTACATTACTCGAAACATGTTTTAGCCAGTGTTATTTGAAATGCATGTATTGTTGCAAAGGAGTAATAAAATAACGTTGCGAAATTATTATTTACCATTTTTCTGATCTTTTTATTTTAGATTCGATTAAGCACTTCTTTCGGCAAACAAATTGATTGTCATGAAATTGTATTGTCATTCCAGCGGCAAAAAGTATTGCCATTGCAAAGAATTGCGTACTTTCTTTGCTAACTCTGTAGCAGTGCTGCCTAGTTTAACTACTTGAAACAAAAGTTGTGTTCCAATCAGCTATCCAGATCAGTATCACGATCTGATCTATGTGTGGCTGTGCTACCAAGCGAATGAGGGTTGGCTGTCAAAAAATCTAAAAAACTAAACGAACAGAGCTTCTATACGGCTTTGGGTAATTGTTTACGACAGCCACCGAGTGCTAATATTCATTTAAAAATGGTGATATGGGTATCAAAAGACGCGTTTCGGTCCCAGTACTAAGAATCCGGCTCCGGAGAACAAATATTTTAATTATTATTAAAGTTACCCTAGGCCGATCCTAAATCTGGTGCTTGACCCATAGTTTTTATGTGTAGAACACCTTTTTGAGTTGGCGGCCTTCGTCCGCGATTTAAAACAATAACCCTTAGCCGGTCCAACAATGGCTACGCGATCCCCAGTATTTCTGCGCAGAACACACTTCTGCAATTTTCGGCACACCCTACAACCACATAGAAACGACAGACAATTTTTAACTTTCCTTGCAAATATCGTGCAAACTATTAAAAATAACTAATCTCCGGATAAGGATTATGGTTCCTGGGACCGATAGCCGTCTTTTGATACCTCTTCCGACATTTTTGGAAGTGTTTTCGCACTCGGTGGCTGTCGTAAGCAATTACCCGAAATTGATCCAGATAAATAACAAGATCACAACATTGTTGATGCATTTACATGCAAAATTTCTATATGGATCTGGATCAGTCCTGATTGGAAAGCGCCTAAAAATATATATCACTTTCACACAACCAATTGGGAATTATAGCTAATATTTCTGAAATTCGATTGTAGAGATAAGATTTTCATAACTTTACCGAATAAAATAGAGGTCTTAAAATGTGATGAATGGAAAAATTCCAATTTCCAGTATTAAAGATGATGCAGTTTTCGTAAGGTACCAAGTATAATAAAGAAGCGTCACTTCGCCTTTGAGTGTCGTCGAATAAAGATGACCCCACAAGATTTAGTGTATGGAAAAAATTTCTTGATCCATGAAAAAATTAAGCGGGGCATCGTTAACTGTTAAAATAGCATGGAAAAAACGAAGGTCCGTTTTCCCGATATTCAGTTTACGCTAACCGGCACTTTGTCCGACAGATAACCGAGGAACATCTGTAAATAAAACTACCGGTTAATGATAATTAGACATTGAGAATACGGTCCTAAGTGTAAGAATAAAAACAAAATGTACCATCGAAAAAAACCAACCAAAATAACTATTAAATTCCAATTAAACTTGGTTCGAATGATATAATATACATAACAACTAAATATATGTAAATAATCACAAACACAAAAGTTACAAAGAAACCAAACTAAAAGAGGTTACATTGCAGTGCAAGGGTGAGGCAGACGGACAAAAACATCAAAATTTACCCGAGACTACCTTGATATCTATGACAAGTTACACCGACAATTTTTTAGGCAAGCAATCAAGTTTTACAAGTCACACAGACGAAGGTCAAACTTTTAAACAAATCAGACCGGACATAAAACACACATCAAGCACAATAAGAAATAACCGACACCTTGAGCGAAATTTAACAATCCTCGATTTATCAGTACTTCTCTGTATAAAGTATAGAGTATAGAGCACTCAAAACAAAAATAAATAAAAAAGCGTGTGAATGCATTGTAAGGCAATATATCTGTAAATGGCACTACTTTTATAAGCAAATAATTCACAATTAAGAACCGCCGTATAAGGAAGAAGAAGAAATTTATTCGAATAAAATTCGCAAAACAATTTGAATTAAATAAAGTATTTGCATAATAATGGGCGATTTAATTAATGTAAGTTATGATATAACCTTGCTATAAATCAGCAAAATACATTTGGTGTTATTTCACAGCATTTCGATGGATTCAAAAAATTAGGATTCGATTCAGCCAATCAATGGATTCTCTACGATGATCGTTTCCAGAAGTTTTTCAATTTTTTCACTGATAACATCACAGATGTAAATATATTAAGTGAACATGAAGTATTGGAATATGATGAAATGCAGATAAGAAACGAGTTGTTGGAGTTGTCCGAGCGCACTGAGAGACTGCAGGAATTGGAAAGGGCATATCCTGGATTGCGAGCCTACACTGACTATGAAGTTACAAACTTAACAGAGGAGCTGCAATTATTGGAACAAACTGAAGATAGCTATGCTACGCTAGTTGAGGATATGAGGTATGGTTTGGCCTAACTCGTGACATAAATGGTAATGTGTTGAGTATTCCACAGATGTACCAAAAATAAAATCAATTCTTGCTTAGGAGACTTGGAAAACGAGATTAGTATAATCACCAATAAAGAAAATGAACTAATGAATGATTGTCAAATTAAAACACGTCGTTTGGAGGAGATGCAGAGGGAAAATAGTAAACTTTGCAATGAAGCTACACGGTGTTTTACGAAAATGGTAAGCTATTGAAGGTACCTATTTATTCTTGCAAAATTACAATATATAAGGATTCTTTTCGGGCAGACTATTATCCGTCATGCAAAAGTACAGCTTTTTTTTTACTGTTACCAAGGTTGAAATAAATGTTTTTTTAAGTATATATAGCGGTATTCTGAAAACTGTTAACTCAATACTAAGCGGATAACCAAAGTATTGGAGTTTCATCCATGATTATTCCTCTATTTTTAGCAATCTCCACCATTGTTCATACATCAATTACCAATCGATCAATACTTGTTGAAATGCGAAACATTCATGCAGTACTTTACTTTATACATGAAGGAAAATTTTAAAATTCAGGTAAATTAAAAATCATAATTTATAAGATAGTTTTTCTGGTTTCACATAAGCTATTTATTTCTCTTACAGGACTATGCAGAACTAGATAGCACCGCGAGCGATCAAACCGAATTTTCAGATAAACTGCAGTCCTTGGCAAAATCGTAAGTTATGCGAGTAGTTAAAATGCTTTCACTGATTAAGTTTTATTTTCTTTCCAATTACATTTATTAGCCTAGAATATTACACTTTAGAATATATTAAAGAGAAAGCAAAAGCAAAAGCCATGCAATCCCTTATTGACCTACAAGATCTTTCACAAATACATGTAATAAGTCTGGCCGATATGGAGCATGAGACGCGTGAATTAGAACTTATGAATGAGCATCATTTAAAAATAACATACGAAACTCTTTTGAATGATTTAACATTGCACATACGACAGCATACACAACAACGCATGGAGTTGATACTGTATGAAAATACAAAATTGAAATTAGAACGTGCTTTAAAACGTCATGAGACTGATAAGCGTTTAACAAAAATTATTTCGGATGCACTATCCAATGCAGAACTAGTATGGATTGCAATTCAGTTGGACTTAGAACGCAAACGTAATCGTTTTGTAAATACAGATCAATTGATCAACGAAACTGATGCTTGTCTTAGACGTATCAAATTGATGCGCACGGTTCATAGCAATAATATGCCATTTTTAGTGCAAGTTGGTGGAGGAGTTGCTGCTAGTACATCCGCTGCTTTATTTTTGGATGCAATAGCTGATATATTGTCTCGACATTTAGGCCAAAAGGTGCGTAGTGACGTCAAATCATGCTTATATGAATTTGAAAAATTCACGCGTTTGTTATCATTTGCCTTGCAAGGAATGATCGGCTCTAAAGCTTATGCTCATGCGTTTGCACAAATGAAAGAATTGTAAGTAGAACATAAATTTATTTGTTTTTCTTATATAAATCTTATTATGTTTGTTATTTTTGTATTAGGGAACGCATAGAACGTTTGCTAAGTCCAATGGTTTATGATAGTCCTGTTGAGTCGCCAATGTTCGAACATGTACGTTTTTTAATGCCCATTTATAATGCTAAAGCAAATCAGGAGCGTATTGAACGGACTTTGCGGTATTTGCGTACACAATTTCAAGAGAATATAACTGAACGTATAGTGAGTTAAAAAATGTTTGGTATAATATCAGTAAATGAAATAATGTTTTTTATATTAGGAAAGAGATAAACTTTGGCGTTACAGTCAGTTGTTGTGGATTTGGTTTTTAACAGAGCCCCGTCGCATGATAATGGCCATTGAAGAGGCTAAGAAAGCTGCATCTAAAATACCCAACACAGCTGGCATAAAGTCATTGAGTGGGATTAAACGTAAATAGTTAAGAGCAAATCTAAGTTTACAAAAATTGCATATCATATATTTTTTTTTTTTTTTTTTTTTTATTTATTTATAAAAGCTTATACAATGTTATTTACATTTGTACAAACTATAACATGCAGCGCTAGCATCAGAGGCCATCAGCTGTCTGTTTATTAAATATTTTATTAAATTCGTCTTAGTAGATCACATTCCTTTAAGAAGTGATATATTATTTTTATGTTTTCTTCTGTTGTATTTGAAAGCAGAGAAATAGCATCTGTATTTAGAATGTAATCTCTCTTTTCTTGTAGAGTAGGGCAGAATTCCAATAGGTGAAGAACCGTTGTTGTGGCGTTACAAAATGGACAGGAGTTTGTTCTGTTCCTTCCGAGAAGATGAGCGTGAGTCACTATAGTGTGACCAATCCGGAGCCGAATGTATGGTGTGAGTAGATTAGCTGGTACTGAAGATGGATAATGAGGTTTGATCCTAGTTGTGTTGATTGTTGAATAGTGATGATTATAGGAAATCCAATCTAATCCCAACGTAGATTGTCGCTTTTGGTTGATTAACCGGTATATATCGGATTTTGTGAAGAACTCAAATGTCAATGTGGGCATGTTGGATGCATTTTTCGCTAGTTCATCAGCATAATTATTACCAGTTATTCCCGTATGGCTAGGTACCCACATTAGTTTAACTTTATTAGCATATAATATAAGCAAGTCTCTAATTGAGTCAATAATGTTAGTGTGGTTGGAGAAATTTTGTATGGCTTGAAAACACGACAGGCTATCGGTGCATATTACATATTTCCCTGCATTTTTTGTAGCGTGTAGAACAGCATGAAAAATAGCGGTGGCTTCTGCTATAAATATTGAACAGAATGGAAACAGTATACCATGTCCTATCGGGTTACCTTTTTCGCTAACAACAGCAAACGAAGTTTGGCTATTTTTTGAACCGTCTGTGAAGAGAAAGGTCCAACAGTTCTGCTTTAGTACTGATGACACTTGGAAGTACTCTGCGGTGTAAACCTCTTTAGGTGTCGTGGTTTTAGGCATGCTGGTAAGTTTGTTTATGAACGAGTTTTTGTTTAAAAGCCATGGTGGATGATGAAGTTTAGGTAATTTAGGAGCTTTCAATGGCAAGTTGTTTGTTTTGGCAAATGTTGCGCATTTGTATATAGCTGATTCAATTTTCGGTGAGCGGGTACGAGAGGCTGATGAGAATAAAGCGTTTTGTAACGTCTGGTTTGAACCCAGAATAATCTTGGGATATAATCTGTAAGTGGCGTCTACCATATTATCCCTTAGATCGGGAAGACCAGATTCAGCTAAAATGTTCTTGATTGGTGACGTTGGGAATGCCCGAAGCGATCTCCTTACAGCTGAGTGATACGGAGCAGCAAGTAATTTGGAATGGTTCTTAGCATGATGACCGTATATTTCTATGGCGTAGTTTATGACGGAGAGTATGAGTGCTTTGACAACATTAATAAGCAGTGATGGACCAATGAGCGAGCGTTTGCATGATAAATACTTAACAATATATGAATTTTTGATAATCCTATTTCTAATATAAAGACAATGTTGTTTAAATACATACTTATTATCTAAAACTAATCCGAGAAACTTAAGAGTATTAGAACATGAAATATTTACATTATTGAATGAGATTGTCGGGAAGTTACAATTATGTTTTTTACAAATATGGAGCAATTTAGATTTTGAGTACGATATTGAGGCGCCTGAGGAAAGGGACCAGGATGATAACTGGGATAGTATTTCCGTAAAGGAAGAGGATAGGGAAGGGAGGTCAGAGGATTTAGAAAAAAGAAGTAGGTCATCAGCATAAAGTTGATGCCTTATATTAGAAAAATTGGATAGAATGCTACTGATTTCGTCAAATGCTATGGTGAAAAGTACAACGGATAGCGGTGATCCTTGAGGAGTGCCGTTATCCAAAGGGAGAGATGGGGAAGATGTACCAGAAATAAGAACTTTGATTTTACGTTTAGATAAGAAAGCTTTAACAAAATTAAATATGCGGGGTCCTACCTTCCATTTGATTAACTGTCTTAGTACAACGTGTATGCCCACATGATCAAAAGCTTTATCGAAATCAAGCGAAAGAAGTGAGACATGGTTTTTGCTAGATAGAGCATTACAGATAAATTGATCTAGATTTAAAAGAGCGTCTATAGTGCTTTGTCCCTTCTTGAATGCAACTTGATTAGAGTGAATAAGTTTATTGAATTGTAGAAACCAGGAGAGCCTGGTAGCAATAATTTTTTCTAAGAGCTTTCCTAGACAGGGAAGGAGAGAAATCGGGCGATAGCTGGTAACTTCACCGGTAGGTTTTCCCGGCTTTAAAATTGGGATGATTGCGCTGGTTTTCCAGATTTGTGGAATGATGCCAGTTCGGTAAATGTTGTTGTAATGATTGATAAGTCGAAATAGGAGGGGAGAAGGAAGATGTTTGATTATGGGATACGTTATTTTGTCTAAGCCAGGAGTTTTACCTTTGACAGCAGATAGGGCAATATGGAGTTCAATCAAACTTAAATCTGAGTCAAGTTGTTTGGCTGAAGGGGATAGCAGAGGAGGAGAATACTGATAGGAAGTTAAAGAGGTTTTATTAGACAAGAAATCAGATGAAAAGTTAGAATCAGAAGAGGAGTTTGAGAAAAAGTTAGCGAATTCTACAGCTATATCCTGTGGATATAGGAGATTGCCTTGGGGAGAGTTGATTGAAGGAATGGAATGGTGGGATAGGTTACCAGAAAGTCTCTTTATGTTTGCCCAGATTATTTTTGGATCAGAAGATGAGTTTATGTCATTGGTGAATTCCTGAAATGATTTAATTTTGGCTTGCTTCGCTTTTCTTCTAAAGATGGCATTAGCTTTTTTATAGGCTACCAGATTTAATTGCAATCGGTTTTGTTTGTATTGATGCCATGTATGTTGCTTATGCTGTCTGAGCGAAGAAAGTTCGTTATTCCACCAGGGCGGATTGGGATTATAGCGTTTGGGGGAAGTTTGTGGCATAGATTGATTTGCAGCAGATCTTATGATTTTATGTAGTCTAGAGGTTTCTTGAGTTATATTGTTTGAAGAAGGGAGAGTGTCTGAATAAATTAAACAACAATCTTGAAATTTAGACCAGTCTGCTAGATCTGTTTTGAAAAATATTCTGGGTTTAGAAATAGTTAGATTTTGATCAGAAATTATAGTTTTGATAGGGAAATGATCGCTTCCATGCAGATCACTTATACATTGCCAATCAATTTTGGGGGAGAGCGAAGAGGAACAGATAGTCAGGTCAATGTGGGTAAAGGTGGAATGGGTGGAGAAGTGGGTAGGGGAACCATCATTTAGAACAACACATTCAGAGCTAAGTATAGCATCTTCGATAACGCGGCCTTTGGCATTGGTTATGGGAGAACCCCAAAGGGAACACCAGGCGTTGAAATCACCAGCTAATAAGAAGGGAGTGGAGCCAGAAGGGAGAAGGTTCAAGAAGTCGGCAGAAGTAAAAGTTTGAAGTGGGGGGGAATAGGCGCAGGTAATAATGATTTTACAGGGGGAGGAGATTTCTATGGAAATGGAGGAGATATTAGAAGATAAAGGCAGAATACTATGGGGAATGTTTCTTTTAATGAGGATTGCAATACCTTGTTTGCTTGATGTATTGGACGGAAGATTATAGAAATGACCAATATAAGCTGTAGGAGTGTAAGCTGTTACATTGTTTGCTATATGTGTTTCGTTTAGTAAGATAACTGAAGGGTTGTGAGTTTTAATTAGTATTTCGAGTTCAAAGTAATTATTAATGTAACCGTTAATATTCCATTGAAGGACAGTTAACATCATGAAAAAGAAAAGAAAAGAAAAATTATAAGGATTTATGATTCCATGGGCATGGAGTTAGGAGAATGGGGTGGATTCGTTGGTGAAGGGAAGGTAAGGGAAGGGGTTTGTATGTGAGGAGATGAGTTTGTGGAGAGAGGTGAAAAGGAGGGGGAAGGAGAATTGTTTAGTAAGGAAATAGAAGGAGAAGGTGATTCAGGGTAGTCTTTAGGAAAAGATTGGGTATTGGTATTGGATGAAGTTGTGGTTATGTTATGATTATTGTTTTGATTTGATGTAGTAACTTTGTTGGTGAGATTTGACTCTGTTGAGTCAGAAATTATATCTTCGTTGATTTGTTTTTTTGAGTGAGTAGCATTGTTATTGGACGCCAAAGTCTTGGCAAAAGAAACAGTTGTAGGAGTTGTTGGAGCTTGGGATTTGTATATATTGATAGCTTCGCTCATTGGGCATTTATGGATGGTTTTGATTTTAAGTATCTCTTTAGACTGGACAAATTTAGGACAAGAATTTGAGAAAGAAGGATGTTCACCATCGCAGTTTGCACATTTCAGTCTCGAGCATTCAGAGGGAGCTGTGTGGTTTGGAGGGAGATTGCAGATAGCACAAGATGGGGAATTGTTACAGCGTTTAGCTGTATGTCCTAGGATCTGGCAATTCTTGCAGCGCATGGGATTAGGGTAATAGGGACGGATATCAAGAGTACGCCAGGCAACCTCAATACGACTGGGCAGAGTATATTTATCAAAAGTTAACAATAGGGCTCCAGTGGGCACACGAGTGCCATTACTTAGTTTAGTAAATTTATGAACTGCAGTAACTCCTTGATCTTTTAGGCCATCAATTATTTCTTCATCCTGAAGTTGGCAGATGAATGGAGCGTAGATTGTGCCTTTTACAGTGTTAAGGGTGTTGTGTAGCGAAATTTCTACAGCACCAGCGCCGGGAAGAGATTTCGTTGAAAGGAATTTGTCAGCAATTTTTTTATTTTTTACCAGGAGAAGTAGACTACCATCCCGTAGAGATGAGATGTTGTTAACATCTTTGCTTATACATTGAATACCTTTATAAACTGCAAAACAAGATGAGGCTGCGATCGGCTTCTTGTCGTCCTGCGATTTGATTATGAGGTACTTGGGATCATCCTTCTTAGTTATTGGCAATTCTGGGAAAAATTCAAGTGTAGCGGCTTCAGGTTTTTTTCTCTTTGTTTTTGTAGCTGAGGATAATAGGGCGTACCTATTATCCCCCAGCCTGTTGGCCCCAGAGGGCATTTTGATGGATATTTGCGGTTTTATCAAAATTAAGTTGTAAGTTTAATTTATGAATAAAATGTAAAAACGTGGAAAAATATTAAATTCCAAAATAGGTTAAGTAGCGCGTACAAAAAGTAGCGAGTAGATTTATAGCGAGTATACACCACAGACAAAATATAAATGCGACCGTACGGTTTGAAAGCTCGGTAGCGAAATGCATATCATATATATAAGTATAAATTATAAAGAAAAAAATAAAAAAATTAAAATTTTAAAAAAGATACAAAATTATGTTTTATTTACAACATGTTTAATGAGTGGGTGGTTAAAATAAGATCGTTTGTAGCCTCTCTATGTTTGTCCGGTAAACCCTGTGCCATTTCAGCGCGTGGAAGGGTGGGGGAAATATAATTATTCAGGCTTCCATTAATCCGAACATATCCTGCATAGACGGCTATCCATATGCTCCTGCTGCTTTATTGTTCTTCACTCGGGATTTTGCTATTCGCACCTCATAGTCTTCTCCGCATTCTTGGTAAATTGGTAACCAAATTCCATGATCCAATAATACAGGTCGTGTTAATAGACCAGCTGATTTTTACTTTTGTCTCGAATTTTGACATTACACGCATTTCTCAGTACGATTTTGACGTTAAACTCACAAATTACAAAAACAAAATACATAGACAATTTTTGTGTGTTATGATCAGTTCCTTGTTAGTTGCTAGACATGATTTATATGGTTGACGCGAACGGCCAACAACACGAAATTACCGTTTGACGTCGGTGAATTCTTATGTCAAAATGCACATGTGAGAGGTAACGCGCAAAAACGATTCGCTTATTTTCTAAGCTTTTCACGTATAACATACACATAAATCACACATTTTCGTAAAATGTTATCACAAAGCACTCGTTAAATATCAATTCACAGCGAATTTTTATTAAAAATAAATAAAACACGAAGCGAACTCTTTTTTTTTTTTTTTTGGGGTTTGGTTGAATGGCACGGGATTGGTGTATCCCAACGCCAGGTTGTACTCTTCAGATTGTTATGTCTTCGGATTGTTGTTTTTCCTCCATTTGCTCCACCAGTACACATAGGTAATACCGCAATGGCCAGAACCATGTGTAGCAGCTTGCTAGAGGTACAATTGTAACTATATTTGTGTTTTCTGTTTTTCCTTCGGGTATTATCTTCTTGGTTGCAATATGCATATGTATAATTCAAGTATTTTAAATAAAATATAGTTCATTATTTGTCTTTGTGTTATTTATATTTTATACTCTTTTTTTGAGTTAGATTCAATGACAGACGTATCAGATACGTATCATAAAAAAATTATTGTCCAATTGTATTATTTTTTAATGCAATTATTCCACTTTACAAATGTATTTTTCAAAGTATTTTAAATAATTAGTTATTTACACTGAAACGTTCTTTAATTTAAAACGACACCAAAAAATTTTTGGTTATGTATCTTCCACGCGGTTATGGAGGCTATCACCCCATATAATTAATTTTCCGTTCGAAGATTCCCGTTTTTGCTGAGAACCGTTATCTCGGATATACAGTTTTGTTGAAATTTTTAGTTAAGTCGAAATATTATTAAAATATATAGGATTCATTTCCTATGTTGAGTTATTTGATACTTTAGTATAACGAAAATACTTTTTTGAGAAAGCAAAAAATATCCCTCAGGTCCAAAAATTTCATCTCAACCAAAAGTACAGTCTGTTTTTTTTTTAATTTGGTTGAGATGCAGGGATATATTTGCCGACTCTACGCGACGACGTCTAAAAGCGAAGTGAAGCGAACTCAATAGCTTTTCCAAGAACTGTAAACAAAGAATGTTAGCAAAAAACAAAGATATGATAGTTTGACATAAGGTGTGGATGAGGAAGAAGAAGACGCTATGTCAGTTGAAGCGACCATATAAATTATTTGATCATGGTTGCTAGAGAGGCTCGTGATATTTTATGTAACACAATCAACCGAGAAAATTTATATTTTCAAAAATATTGTTCACAAAAAAAAAAAAAAACGGAAGATAATTTTCATAAATAAACCGCATCCATTTAGTAAGAGTGCAAAACAGAAGTCTCGGGATGTTCGGCAACTGGCACCCCTAGTATGTACTGGTATGTTGCATGTGCAGTTAACTTAATAGTAGTAAGGTAATGCACTGCGACCTTAAGATCTATTGTGCCCGTGCAGTTAACTTAAATTTTGCTTAGGATCTTATAGACCCATTCCATGCATGAATGTTTTCTCCGATAAAAGTTGAAGAGCACATTAAAGCAGTGTCATGGGATATCAAAGCGAAGGTCCCTGGTTATAGTACTGGGACAAGTAACATCAAGCATTTGTTTTAGAAAGTTTTTTTTTAAAGGACTCGCCCCTTGGCAGTGGTCTGTAAACCTTTAATTAGAAGAGAAGGCCTTATTCTACTCTTAGGTATATCGCGCCAAATTGTTAGTAGTCTAATATGGTAAGAGCGAATGATATATCCATCTAATACCATGACTATTATGACTATTCTACTTTTGCACTTTTGCTGGTATTGCCTAATACCAATCGAATAAGTAAAAACGTCATTGACATTAATAGTTCAAAAAAGACATTATGACACCTTACCATCTAATACAGTTCTTATACTATCTCTATCTATAATCTATCAACCAGGTAGGCAATTCTTGTTCACAAAAAAGTGTCTTCCTCTTAAATATATTTTAGAGTTTATAAGAGTGAAAGTCAATTACTTTCCCTCTAACCCTTGCTTTACTTATTTCAAAATCATTTAAATAAAAAACTGTATTTGTTTGAGAAGGCAATAAGAGTCGTAGGTATCACAATTCATGCTGAATTAGAATGCTCATGGCTGTCTGAAATGGTTCAACAAATTCAAAAATATCCGTCAATTAAGCCACATTTCTTCATTCCTACAGCTTTGTCGCGTTACCTTGTATGTATCTGAACCTAAGTCGTATGAACATATTTTCGAATGAACAAACTCAATCACAAGATCCATTGATAAACTTAATTTTCACTAAGAAAATTAAAAATGAAAGCTCGCCAATTGTCTTCAAACACCAATCCAACCAAACTTAAGTGAACGGTTTAGTGTTTAAATTATATCTTGAAGTAAACGAGCCAAGCGTTGCGAGACAAACAATGGCAACAGAGCAATAAACAGTACACGAACACTTGTTGCTGACGTTAGTGATGTGCAGTTTCGTTTATTTAAGAAACCGGTTCTAACAAGTTCAGTATCAAGCACGCTCGGATATTGGGAAAGGTTTTGTTTGCTTTGGTTAACATTTAACAAATATCACCAGCTGGTTTGAAATATGTAAAAATAAATAGAATATCAAAACCAAAACAAATTATAATAAATATGACTTGAATTTTCTTACTTCTTACTGGCTGGAATTCTATCGAAACATGCCGTTGACACAAAAGAAAAGTTGGTTTCGTTACTGTTCAAGGAGTTTCCAGTTATTTGAATTGAATATATCGAATTGAATATATCGAACTAATGAGATGTGTGTTTGGCTGACTTCCTAAACGTCAGTTGCTCTGCATAAGTACAAAAGTCAAATGTTTCTAAACGAAAAAGTCGATGATGCACAATCGTAAAATTCGCTGCATACATTTAGGCGCGTTCTCGGAGCGCATCAAATGCGCAAATGGCGCATCACAAAGTTTGCTGCTGTTTTTCATATTTACATATTTATTTGCAATTAAGGAGCTGAAGCGTAAGTACTCATATTTCCATGTCAATTATTCATTTAGGACCGTTTTCTCAATGCCCGGTTTACTCTAACCGACAGTTTAATTGACAGATGTTCGCGTAAACCGGACAATGAGAAAACGGCCCCTAAAGTAATAAATTTATTACTTTTTAAATTGTATTAGGAAAAATAAATAAAAGTTACAAGTTGCGATCAGTAGCCCGATTCTGTTACTATTTTAACGCCAGGTGTTAGCGTTAACTTCGCTTAGCACCATTTTTAACGCTTTTCCGTATTCACTAACTTTTAACCACACGAAAAGTGTTAGCTAACAGCTGTCGCGAATTGTTTTCGAGGTGTTAACAATAGCGTTAATATATTTGCAAGTGTTTTAGCGTTTGGAAAAAGTAAAAAAATTAGTTTTGAGTTTTTTGCAAGAGAAGTATTGCCATCTTTTATCACCATCAAGAGTTAGCTGCTTAGCGGCGTTAAAGGAGAGTTACAGAATCGCACTTTTGTTAAGAACAAACGCCGAAATTTGGCGATAAGCTTAACGCTCGGCGAGTGGTTAAAAGTTACAGAATCGGGCTACAGAAAGAAAATCATCATTCATGCAATGTATCGCAAAATCATCATTACAATGCATCACTGTGGTTTTCGTATTGCAGCGTTGCATTGCAAACTGATGTTAAGGAAGTCAGCCTTTGTTACGCTACGACCAAAGAGAAAATAAATTAACAAGTTCGATTGCAGCTGTCTTTTGCCGAGACTATTTGCTGTTTTTCCGGAAAGACTGCGTAGAATTTTTAGCTTTCAGCCCAATTCTAAATATTTATTCACTATGAGATTTTTCACACTATCACGGAAAATTATTTTTAATTGGGCTGATCATTGTGCTAAATAAAATATAAGAAAAACAGAAAAGCTCACTCAAAAAATTATATTTTCTTTTCCATTTTTGCCAATCTTTTTCATTAAATTTTTCCGTCTTTTTAAGACCCAAAACCGTTGCTACGTTAAATACCCCTTCTTTCACAGAGTGTTATATCTTTATACCAGTTTTTTGGTTCTTATAATTCGTTCCTATAGCACCTGTTTCTACGAGTTTGCCTACTTAGTTTGGTACATCACTAGCAGCCACCGCTACTGCTGACAGTGCTACTGTTGCTACTATTGCTCCTTTGCATAATTGTTATTGCTTTAGCTACATGTATATATTTATGTAAATTCACTTAAACATACCATTCGACATACATACATTCATCCATACCTGTTGGAACTAGCATGCTTGCACGAATGTATGTATGTCCATCTTTAGTACATAAAGCAAAAGGCAACAAGTGAACGACTTATATTTGTATGTATGTATTTGAAAAAAGAAGAAAGCGAAAGGATGCGAACTAAAGTGACGATGTTTAATGATTGAGAAGGCTTCTTTGAATATGCGCGACAGCGCGCTACTCTTTGTCGTTAAACTGCCAATATGCCGCTAACATATAAAAGCGACAACAGGATGCGTATGCGGCTCACTTCTAAATTGATTTCATCAGTGGCGGTAACAAAAGCAAAGGACTCGGTAGTGAATATCAACGCTTTTCAAAGTGGTTATTGGCAGTACAAAGGAACAAAAAAGGATAATTATCTATATATACATACTCGTATAAATATAAAATTGTTGTAAAGTGAAGTGAATAAATTTCTGCACAGATTTTATAAAGAAATACTTAGACCCATACAAACATACTTACAACTTGAAATGTATTTATGTCAGCATGCCTGCTGCTCAATGAAAAGTGTTTGACTGGTTGGACGCTGCGTATGAGTAACAAAAACATCAAATTTACGAATACTCGTAGTTAGTTTGTGTAAAATGGTTGAAAGTAATGATGTGTACAGTTATAATCGTTTAAAGCAAATTGTTGCGCTTTTGGAAAAAAATTTATTTCAAATATAAGCATATTGATACATATCTACATGTATGTATGCGTGTGTGTGTTTGCTTAAATGTTATTTGATAGTTAGCAAATCAAATAATGTTTTAGACGAAACTTAATTCGTGTGCAGCATGTGAAAGTGATTGAACGACATTCGGAGCTGATGATGCATGAGCAATTTAATTGAGTGAATAAGGATAGCAGAGGCCAAAGAATTTTCAACAATTGTTGGTTTAGTAAAGATGGGCCTATTTTAGCATATAAGATCAGATAAGATCTTGAGCACTTCTGAGTGATAACTTTTTAATCGCTGTAATAAGTTGGTGCAATATACATATTTGTTCACATTCGTTTAAAAAAACCGGTCATTTCCAACTCGAACTTCTCCAAAAATAGCGCTAAGCGAAAATTTTCGAAACAGTTACAGTGGCTCACAGTCCAAATGAACCACCACAAAAATTGCAATTTTCTGCAAGAATTACTTCTTTTTAATAATTTCGATAAATCAGTATGAAACACAAGATAAGTACTGAAAAATAAAGCTTAGGACTTTGTGGAAAATTTAGGAAAATTCCATGAATTTTTAAGATTTTTTTCAAGTTTTCAGTTTTGTAGCTCAATCAATTTCAGTACAGTAAGATACTACTTTTTAGCCGCTAAAAGAGTTACCTGATTTTTGGCAATTTTTTTTCGCCGACCTGCGCATATAAAAACAACTGCACCTCTACATTTTTATGAAAGAAAATGTGCAGGTCGCTGCCCATTGAAAAAAATCTAAAAATTCTTGTGTTTTTGTGAGCTTTAAGTACACTTTCATAAGAAATTATCAAAAAGAACTAGCTCTTGCTGAAAATTGTCATTTTTGATTTGGAATGTGAGCCACTGTATGTATTTTAAGATGAAAAATTATTTTCCAAAAATAGTGTTAAACGCATATTGCTGATAACTTTAAGTGATAATATTAAATGTTAAAAATTAGTAATGTGTGATTAAACTATTAACTAAATATGCCAATTTACCTAACCTTAAATAATTAATTAAAACGATTTATTTCGCGATTATTCACATTTTGATGAATTATAATCTAATTGAATTGATTATTAAGAAAACCTGTTTAATCAGAAAATGTAAAAGGTTAGCCATTTTACAGTTCAAAAAACTCAGAATCAGAAAATTATTAGTTAAAAATTTTGTTTAGATATAAATAAAAAAATATTGGCCTTGTTTCATTTGTCATTTCGATGCCAGGTAAATTTTTGTCTACTTGGCTAAACAAATTTTCGAAAATAGCTTGTGATAGTGTGTTGGCTCGCAGGTTCAGGTTCAGATCTATTTGTAGGAAATAAATTAGAAACGAACTAACACAAATTGTTAGAAGGAGAATATGTTCTTTTCACCTCTTTTTTCGAATGTCCACAGAAAATGGCATTTTGGATATCGCTAGGGGAATTTTCTAACCCTTGAGTTATGCAACATTTTTATCAACAATCCTCTCATTTAAATATTCTTTCCTGCAAGGTAATAATACTGGTATGATGTAAACAAACGGAACGTATTAGCATCGTTGTTAACAAAGTAAATTGAAAAAATTATGAAAACTAATTTTTTTTTATTCTTTGTTCTTTGTAAAAATATTTAGTCCAAGAGGCCCCCAAAAAATATGTTGGTGTATAGACTAAAACGTCCTTTTAGTGAGAGATAATGGCTTAAAATGTTAAATAAAATTATTCATGTTCAAACTTTACCTTTGTACCCAACAACATATATCTCTCCTAAAACTTTGAAGTGTCTAAAGCATATAAAGTTGATATCAGAACACACAAAATTTTTGTGGTTTCACTAATGGGTCTTCATTCAGAGCTGGAATTATTTCGCTCACAAAAATCCTGTTGCACACTTTAACCAAATTTATAAAAAAACATATTTTTAGACATAGACGAATTTAATAGCAAAGTAATTTTATGACAATAAAATAATATTTAAGCTAAAGTTTTCAAATAAACACAACTTCTTGAAAAGAAAGTCCTACAAATAAGTGAAGTCCAATGTGTACACAAATCCAGCATTTCTCTTATGAATTAATTTCTAATCTATTTAATTCATTTTATTTCTTTTTGCTAAGATTTGACTATCTTCAACTGAGTAATGAGCTTACAGATATGGCTGAATATATTAGACCGTTGGAAAAAAATTATTCCAAAAGAAAAAAATGTTGTTTGTTTCTTCCAAATAGGCCAATGCGGTACATTTGGTGTAAAACTGTGTCTTTTCAAGATTTTTCAGACATTGCGGCATTGAAGTATATATCTGAGCAGTTCCCTTTCTGAGAAATAACATGTTTAGTCTATTGCAAATCTCAAATCAGGCCTTTTGTTCTCGGTGTAACAATTAAAGCATTATGGAAAGACTTAAAGGGGAGAGCCACACCCATTTAATTTCTTAAATCATTGAATTAAGCTTACGAAATTAGTCTTAAGACTAAATATACATAAAAGTCAACTTATGAACTGATGAGAGTTATAAAAAATGAGAAAAGGAAATATGACGAAATTAAAAGGAAATGAATTGACGGGCATTTTCAGAGAAACAGCGTAAGTACAAGAGTGTGAACATAACTGGAGCGGGGGTTTTAACAAGGATTAGTCTGTACCTAAAAGGAGTCTGTGTATACAAAAAAAATTAATGATTACACACTGCAACTAATTAAAAGATTTCTTTTTTGGAACAGAGTAACCATGTACTTTTCCTGAAAGAGACCGTCGTACAGATAATTTTTTCAACACCGCTTAGTACTTTTTAATTTTCACTTAAAGTCGTCTGTGAGCCATACATATGTACGAAAGCTTAAAAAGGTTAACAATTCATACCAACACTTTGAAACGTCGCCGTTGCTAATTTCATAACTTATGTAACATTAGTAACATATTTAACTTCTTTTAGCTGAACAAAACTTTGAGCCATTTTTAGAGAAAAACTTATTTTTTTTTGAAACGGTCTAGTGTCTATATGTATTCGTAGACGTGTAAATAATGCAAGAATTATAACGCAATGAAAAGACAAGGTTTTAGGAAAAGTAGAGGATAAAAAAATTATATTAAAGTATGAAAGTGGAAAAATAATCAAGAAAATATTAATCCAGCCATTTAAATATGTGTATATATGTATAATTTAGAAGCTCCTTACATATATGTACAGGGTGTTTTTTTAGAGGTTTGTTTTTCGAATAGAGATAAAACTGGCATTTTGTGGTCAAATCTGGCAACTCTAATGTCATTTATGTTCAGTTTGGTTTGCCATTTCATCATGAACAGGTTGACAAAAGAACAACGCTTGCAAATCGTGCAAATTTATTTCGAAAATAATGGTTCAGTTCGCGAAGTTTACCGTGAGCTCCGTCCATTTTATGGTCGACATAATCGTCCATCAGAGCAATTAATTCGGTTAACCATGGATCGTTTTTGCACTACGTTTACTCTATGTGATAATACGCATCCGCAGAGACGTCGAACAGTGCGCACCGAAGAAACAATTGCCGCTGTAGAGCAAAGTGTTGAAGAGGACCCGAATGAATCGATTCGCCACCGTGCACAGCAATTGGAGCTTTGTCCATCAACTTTATGGAAGATTTTGCGCAAAGATCTTGGCTTGCGACCTTACAAGATCCAGCTTGTGCAAGAATTAAAGCCGCGAGACCATGCAATGCGTCGTGATTTTGGTGTATGGGCCGAAAATGAGATTGATTTCGATGCTGATTTTCATCGCAAAATTTTGTTCAGTGATGAGGCTCATTTTTGGTTGAATGGCTACGTCAACAAGCAAAATTGCCGCATTTGGAGTGAAGAGAATCCACATGAGACCCTTGAAACGCCATTACATCCACAAAAACTGACTGTTTGGTGTGCTCTATGGGCTGGTGGAGTCATTGGGCCATACTTCTTCCGCAATAATGCTGGAGAGGCAGCTACCGTTAATGGAGACCGGTATAGAGCCATGATAACCGACTATTTTGTTCCCGAATTGGATGGCATGAATGTGGATGAGTTGTGGTTCCAACAAGACGGCGCTACATGCCACACAGCGCACGTCACAATCGATTTATTGAAGGAAACATTCGATGAGCGCATAATTTCGCGGAATGGACCTGTCAATTGGCCACCAAGGTCGTGTGATTTGACACCATTGGATTATTTTCTTTGGGGATATGTGAAGTCGCTCGTCTACACCAACAAACCAGAAACGTTAGGGGAATTGGAAGCCAACATTCGTGGCGTTATTGCCGACATACGGCCCCATATGCTCGAAAAAGTGGTTGAAAATTGGACCTGTAGAATTGGCTTTATTCGAGCCAGCCGCGGCGGCCACATGCCCGAAATCATATTTAAACATTAATGGCATAAAATTATCCTTCCAATAAAGCCAAATTGATGGACCTTAAAACGATTTTCTTGTGTTTTATTTCAATTCGAAGTTCTATACCCCTAAAAAAAACACCCTTTACTTTAAATGACTAAAAACCACAACTTGGGAGTACTAACTGTTTTGAAGCTTATCTTGTAGCTATGACGAATAAACCGCTAAAAAAGTAATCAATAATTTTGCAAACAGGAAGAATTGAGAAAAACATATAAAAAAGTGTGATATTATTGAATATGCTATATTTCGCCCTACGCACTTAGTAAGTTATGATCTAAGGTGAGCAAAGCTTTAATTTATTTGAAAACTGCCCTGCTTAGAATTTTTTTTTTCAAAAATACTCTATTAAAGAATTTTATTGAAGAACGCCTTAGCTAAGAATATTTTTCAACAACATATAACGGCATTTGATTCAAAAACTTCCAATTTCAGCTGAAAATGTATCGAATTTTAGTTCAGATTAGGCGTTTTTGAACATCATTCTGAGACAGGGTGCCTTTAAAAAGCATTTTGAAAATGGAGGATTTTCCACTCAGCCGTCTTAATATTAGAGTAACTTTGGTATGAGAGTAAGTATAAGATAAGATAAGTATAACGAAATGATCAGGATGATGAGCTGAAATTTGAAATTTCACAATTTTGGTTGCTATCTCGCAAGCGACTAGTTCATGTTTGATAGTCAAAGGGAAATATAAATTTTCCAAAAAAATCATCATTTTCTTATTTTATTCATATGTCGCTAAGTGCTTACGTTCTCCTGACTATGCTATGCTAGGAAAAATTTAATAAATACACAGCTAAAAATTTGAGCCTGAATTTCAAACTTCTATGTATCCCAAAGACACTGCAAAACCACGTAACGCCAAATGCAAACCCGCTGCGTCTCACACAAAAATGTTAAGAGAAAAATCAAAGGACTTGAAAAACCTTTCAGTAATAAATAAAGCTAAAATTAAAAATTTATTTAGGTTTTAAATCCACCGTGCTCAACAACAATTTAACAATTTTAAATCCACCCCGAAATAAACTAAAAGTTCGAGTATGTAATTGGAAGGTTTGAAATTCACTACAGAAGAGTTTAGAAAAATTGTTTAACTGTTGAATGGTTTAAATTTCTGACTAAAATTTTTAGCCGCGTAAAAATACTTAGAAAATCTTCGGGGGGTGTTTTTGTCGTTACAAACAACAACAACATACACAGTGGCATTTTGAAAAATAATGTCAATATAATTTTCAAAAAAAAAAAAACAATTTTTTGCAACCTAACACGGTGCGCCTAAATGGATTTTAACCTTGAAGTCGGTGTACAGTATATTTGGTTTCACTTTATAAGAATATATGCTAAATGAAATGATGTCACGATAAACCAAAAATCATCGCCAGAGCCGTTTTTGAGAAAACCGCGAAATAAACGGGCTTTTTTAAGTGGTCCAGATTGTGGGAGAACAGCACTTAATCTAAAAATTCTAATATGAGATTAGGATTTTACGAAAAAGACTCTAACAACTTCCATACATAAAACCATATTTTTGTTCACTTACATGTTTTTTAAGAGGGGGAGGGGGACGCCCCCTAAGAAAAAAACGGAGCAATTCGGCTCCTGACAACATTCGAAGTCATAATCGGCAAGCTTTTCTTAATTCAACCCCATTAAAAGAACGCTGTTTTCGTCTCTTTTTTTCCCAACTCGCCTCCAAAACTGCTCTTAAGCCGGATTTTTACCTTTTTTTATGAAAATAAAACAGTCACTTTAAGAATAAAATGGCCAAAAATCAACGGGGTTACCGTACCTAAAATTTGCACTCTATAAAACTTCTTCTTCTTATTTTTAATTGGCTTTAACCCTCTCGAACCGGAAACTCTATCCTCTTGTTTAAATTTTCTCGAATTAGAGCTAAGTTTCTAATGAAAGGCAGGGTTAAAACTAAATTTGTTGTAAGCCCCCAAAGGTTAAAGAATGCCGACAAGGTATAAAAAGGATATATTTGTACCAATAAATAAACCTAACTCTACACATAGATGGTATGAATAAAAATGTAAAAATTAATACTTCAAAATTAAAATAATACTAAAACTTTTAACTTAGGCAATTAGATCAATCCAGTTTACCCTTATTTGTAGTAAAACCAACTCTTTTGTACATTTATATTCATTAAAACAATCGAATATTCACGAGGAAATTGAAATTGAGGTAAGCACGAGTACATTTAAAAGAAAATTTTACCGCCTTTGTTTACTATTTAAGCAAAAAGAAAACATACAGCCATTGCCTAAACCTCAATAAACTAGGCAGTACAGTTCTCAATGAGCTATAGTGGAAAATTCAGACCTTCGTTATAAGACATATTTTGCTGGGATGTATGTGTCCGAATAGGTCCGAAAGGGTTAACAGCGAAAAATGCATTTTCATTTGCATTTCACAAGAGTGAGTGAGATAAGATGTTAAAAGTAAAACATGTGAGTGATGCAGTTTTAGCTCCTATTAGACCGTTTAAAAAAATGCGTTTATTTCGCGGTTTTCACAAAAACGGCTCTGGCGATGATTTTTGCTTTATCGTGACATCATTTCATTTAGCATATATTCTTATAAAGTGAAACCAAATATACTGTACTCCGACTTCAAGGTTAAAATCATTTTAGGCGCACCGTGCTAATCTATGTATATGTATGCATGTACCTAAATGGTTACAAAATCATTTTTTAATAAAATTCGATTTAAGTCTTCAATTCGTACAGTCATTCCATGTCACGCGTAAAGTGTAAAATAAATACTATAATCTATGAATTTAAACACGCAGCGGTAATTTTATTATAAATTAAAAATCCAAATGTGGTCTACAACAATGTGATTTCCGGCACTCGTCGTAGCAAATAAAACAATTACTATTTAGATCCTCCACCACACTCTTCACCATTAATTCCACCTCACCCCACGACCTGCAACGGCACTAAAATGCAAAAACTTAATTTTAATACTTCGAACGCACTCACCTTTGTTGTCATCAGCTCTACGTTTCTGTTATTCGTGTTACATACATTTGCCTATAATGTAGACATTTCGACGGCAACTACAACAACGAATTTACCAATAAACCCAGTTGTTATTACCAATTGGCAACAGCGACAACAACACCAAAAAGAGCATCAACAAAAAGGAAATAATGCTACCATGCCGGTCATGCCGATCGACGCTGCGGTGGATCCGCAAATGAATAAATCGTTGGTAATGGCATTTAATTCCAATGTTTTAGTCAACTTTGCTCCTGACAGCGGATACGTGTACGAAGACCGGCAAGGTCATGTGGTGAAGCGGGAAAATATTGAATACGATTTGTCTGGCATGCGCGTGTACAATGTGGGTGTGTTGATGGCATCACATTTGGGTGAGTATTTTTTTTTAGTTAAAACCAGAGAAAATATCGCTCAGTTTGTGTTTAAATTTTGCTTTCAAATATTTTTTTTAAAACACGGCAAGAGATAGTAGAGGGCGGAGTTATGGTGAAAGATTCTAACTCATAAAATAATATATACTTAGCTTAGCCTTAGTATCTTTTGAAAATTTTCCCATTCATAATGGTCGTAGCATACAGTTTTTTCCAAGCACTGATCGACTTCCCATAATGAGCATATCAAGTTCTTCCCCATTCATTCTACACCCATTTGTAAAAAGTTCACCACCATCGAAATTCCAGACGTCACCTCCGCCTAAAAGCTATGAAAAAATAAATAAAATTCAGAATCTTAATCAATTTCTCTTAATAGCGATTTTATAACGAAGTCGCTTAGCTAAAATTTGGTTACGTTATCTGGTCATTTGGGTGCTAGGGTAGCATTGCTAGCTGTCGGTTGTGAGCCCGTAGCAGCTAGAAGTGGCCGGATATAGTAAAAAATAGTCAGAGGTTACTAGAAGTCACATACTTTTTAGTGTTACTTCATCGCTCCCACCAAATTTTTATTTTGAGTGTGTTTGAATTATTTGAAATTTTGACGTTAACACCAAATTTGTATTTGCGGTAACTTTTTTCACTTCACTTTAAATCGAAAATTGAAAGCCAAACGGGAATCGAAAATCTTAGTGAAATGACGCATTTGCTTTTCACTGCACGATAACGCAAGCCCAAAATTTAACCCAAGGTTCATTTGTGTTCATCGCTAAAATGTGCCAATAAAATCAAACCAAATGAAATGGATGGATGCAAAACTCACGAAATGTTGCTAAAATGCATTTAGAAATTTTAGGCGATCGAGATTAAGATTTAGCGATTTTCAAAATTCCGATGCAGACCACTTCGTTGGAAGAAGACTAAACGATAAACATTATTTTATTCTTTTTTTTTTTATATTTATTTTTATAAACCAGTCGAGAAAGGTTTTTTGTGGAAGTTTTTCGGACCATGCATTTTTTTTTTGCTTAACGATGTCTTGGACTAGTAAGGCTGAAATGATGTTTGTTTGTCACAAAATTCCTTATCGAAGACGTTTGAATAGTTTTTTTTGTTAAGGCGATAGTTCTCAAGATAGAGCCACTTTTCCTCTGACATAATATAAAAAGCATGCAAACAAGTTAAATTTTGTACTTCATTTTGTAAGGTGTCAAAAATTATTTATTTTTTTCATTCTACAGATTTTTTCCTAAACAGAACTAAAACCATCAAAAATGGCATTAGAAATTGTACTGCCAACCCAAAAATTTATGTTAGCCTAAGTAGTAGTGCGTGAAAGCGGCTAGTAGTACATCGGTAGACATTCATAGCTACTTAATGTTCTACCGAAATCAGCAACAAATTGTATTTTTTCAAAAAAAAAAACAGCATTTAAATAAATTCAAACAAAAAAAGTTGAAAGTTATTATTCCGTCTCCAGCCAATGACCTGTAGTAATTGCAAAATGTTATTTTAATTAAGTATTGATATGATTTTATATTTACTTAGATTCACCTTTTGATCTGGAACGTTGTGGACCCGCCGTGGACTTGGCATTGGATGTTATTAATAAGGAGTTTTTGAGACCGCACAAAATTAAATTGCGCAAAGTGCAAGCAAGGTAAATCAGACAAACACACCCACACATTTTCATGCTACGAAGGCGTCTGGCGAAACAATTAAGTTTTGCTTTTTTTTTAATTTGACAGACTGAATTAGACATTAATACTCTTGGATTACTTGCTGACACAAACTTTTTATTGTTTGGCGGTGTGTTTTCATTATAAAAATGAAAAGTGCTTAAGTCAAATTAAGTAAAAGAAATCAAATATTGCATTAATTCTTTTTAACGATTCTCTAAATAATCAATGCCGATCAGCATCAAATGAGTTTTGAAATTCAGCAGAGTGTGTCTATTGTCAAAAGATTCTATGAACCTTGGAAGCTTTGCAGGTGTGCCTTTAAATCTTCAGGGTCTCTAAGAATATTGGCAGTACTTCATAATCAGGGAAGATCTGACATTAGATACAAACAAATGGGATTTAATACAAAGCTGGAGGATGAGTTTTTTGCTTTGAATTCTTATACCGTGGAATTTTTCCATATGTGTATTAGACTGGTTTAAAAAAACCTTTTGTTTAGTTATACTAAAATTTTTTTCTGTATGAAAATACTGTACCTTAATATTTATTTTTAAACTTCTACCATTGAAAGTTTACATTTTTTAAAACTGATCCCACTTTTGCTCTTGAACTGCCAACTATTGAAGTAAGCAAATTTTGTAGCAGACAGTTTTGTAGGAAATTGAACTCTCCGCAAAAATGTGCTTATGAAAATGTTCGTCACGTGGGCCGTTCTAGAGTAATCAAGCTTTATACATTGGCATATTTTTCTTATTTCACGTTTTGACTTTGGAATTTCAACAATATTTTTAATCGAAAAAATAATATCAAAATATTTCCAAAAAACAAATTTTTTTCTGGACCTGTCTAAAGCGTATTTAAATTTACTAGCATGGGTTCGATTGAGGGTATAATTTTTACTTTATTAAGCAAACCTTAAACAAATTTTTGAGGTGGCCCACTCTATTTTTAAATAAATAATTGATGAAATGAAGTAGTTCCTATATAAAACATATTTATTTTTTTTTAAATTTGTTCTAGAATCACTACAGTGTCTCTTCAAAATCCCATGGAAGTTGAATTTTGTAATTTGAGTAAAAACACAAAAAATTAAATGCACTTTCTTTCCTATTAGAGTGAACGAGGATTAAAAAATAGCATTCGACAACTTTTTTATGCTTTTGTACCAAAACAAAATTTACCTGTTGGAAGTATTTTTTATTTATTTGATATTATATTAAAACCAAAGGGGCTCAGCTCAAAATGTTGAGTAAAAATTTTTATTTTTTATTTGAATTGAATTATTGTTTTTACGGCCCATACATTTGTAAAGTATCCAAAATTATAAATGAGCTCAAGACTAAGAATAATTTTTCCTTTTCTATGCTAATAAAAACGTTTAATTAGTTGTTTAATACGATCGGTTCGAAATTACTAATAAATTGTGTTTTCTAGGTTAATCCGATTTAATTTCCATTTAGTGCAAATAAAACATATTATTTCACTATTCCTCTATTTTTGTTTTGTTGTTGTCATAGGATGAAATAAATGCCAAACTCCCCTGAAGATGCTAATAACCATTGGCGAAACGTTTAATATTTAATTAAAAATTAAATTGAAAAATATTTATTAAAAAGAAACCCAATAATAATTTTCATAAAAAAAATAAAAGTTATTAATCTTGGCTCATTTGTTGTCTTGGAAACAATTTGTTTGTTTGTTTTTTTTTTCATAAATTTTCTTTTTTTTATTAAGTACAAATTATACCCCAATGCCAAGCGAAAAAATTGTTTTTATCCCAGCCTAATATCCATGTCAAAAGTCCTTTAGAAAGTAGCATACTTCATAGCTTACAGTAAAGCTAAGCTCTCAAATCCCTACTTGTAAATCAACAAAACTGCACTTACGCCATATAGCATCAAACGCACAGATATGCAAATAAATCTACTAAGTAATTGTTGCTCATACGCCACGTGGTTTGCTTCCGCGATGCAAAGCGCTGTATTTTATAAGATTAAATATGTATGTATGTACCCTACAAAAATTTGTGCTACTAAGCACTAAACAGAGTGGCCCGCAATTAGTTTCTTTCGTCTACACCGGGCTATAACTGATCCCAACCAGTTCCTTTTGGGCATAATATTGTTAAGCCAATTTTTGTAGCTTACCCATAGTAGTAGGAAGCGGACCTCTCCGACCGTACCTGTTCAGACATAAAAGAGTACTAGGTCAAACAAATGGAGGCAGTTCAGCTCTTGTAAAGACATCAAAACTGGCATAATAGCATGCCCCCTTTAAGACTCATCCCGCATTTATCCTATACCTATCGTATTTTTTGCTGGGTGTCTATATACTTCTGGCTTATTTTAAGTTCAACCACAAATTACAGGTAATTAAGTTACTTTACCATCAATTGGTGCTTAGTTGATTGCCATTTCTAGCTAATCGCTTGAATCGTAAATTGAAAAACAGCGTCGATGGCAAAGTCAGTGCGAGCACAATACCGAAGAAGTTGTGCTTCAGATAAGTTGCATTAAAAAAAGCAATTATTGAGTGTTTGTTACTATTAGGACTGATGCTAGAAAAATACACACAAACCGACAATCCAGTCTTGAACTGGAATAATAATTGAAAAAATTCGACAATTAAAAATTTGAAATTAATTTATAAAATTGATTTAAGTACCTTCAGCAGGTTGTGTTCAAATAAATATTGTAAATACAGCTAAATTTATAAATTCATATCGCGCATTTTCCTCTTTTTCTTTTTCCCCTCTCCAGTTATCCTTCTTGCTCGGGTGCTAAGGCACCTGGTTTAGCCGCTGATATGCATTTCAAAGATGATGTTGTAGCTTTTATTGGACCCGCATGCGCATTTGCATTGGAGCCGGTTGCACGTTTAGCTGCGTATTGGAATACGCCGATTATTACTGGAATGGGTGACCAGGTGAGATGAAAAACGTATGTAACTATGATATCTCGCTGCTAAAAAGGAAACATAAAATTTCATTATATATAACTTCCAAGTAATCATACATATGTTTTAGGATGCACCGAAAAGGAAGAAAGTTCGCTATTGACTCCAGATATGAAATGCTTTTTCAAAACAGTTTAGATAGAACCAAAAGATAGAAAAAAATTAGGGGAAAAATAAGTCCTCACTGAGGAACTAATTGCTAATAAACCGAACGTTCGAAATTATTTCGATTTAGTTTAACAATTGAGAATTATATCCGTTTTGAATATGTTTTATTTCAGTTTTAAATTCGAAAAATATTTTGTTTGGATTTTGGTTTTGTTCTGCAAAATTTATTTCGGTTATGGTTTTTAAATTAGTTTAGGTTTGGTTATTTAAAATTATTATTATTATTTCGGTAAGCATTCTTTCGGTTTTGGATTAGTTCAAAATTGTTTCGGTTTCGGTTAAATTTTCATTCGTCAGAATTATTTCCAGTTTGGTTTCGCATTGTGTATATATTTTTATTTCATTTTTGAACAGGATTTCTTTTTCTGTTTTGAAAAGTGTTAAGGTTCTGGTTTTTAATTTTTCGGGTTTGCAAAGTGTTTAAGTATGGGGTTTTTGGTTTCGTTCTTCAAAATGATTTTATTTAAGTTTCGTACTTTATCAAGCTATTTTTTCAGGTTTCGTTTTTCATATTCATTTCGCTTGAGTAGCTTCAACGTTCACAAAAGTTTATTGAGGCGATAAATGAGGTGCCTCGAATTAATGATTTTTTCTTTTTCAGAACTGTCCTGCTAAAGTTGGTTTGATAAGCTCTAAGGAGTATACTCTCTCTGTTCTCTAATTTTTTATGCACTACTTAATAAACGGAAATAAAATTGTTCTATACTTTCCACAGCCGCCATCTGATGACGAATTAACGGTAACATCGGGAATACTTGGCAAAATTCACAAATGGAAGAATGAAAGCACGGTGAGTTTTTGATGCCTTAATGTCATATAGGCGTATCTACACTTTGATTGGGATCTGAGTATAAACCGATTCAAAACCGTTGTAAATGGAAATCGAAATATTTTTCAGCAATAATTGACCTGTAGTGGAATTCACTAACTTATAACGATGCGATTTTTCGAGATTTTAGCTAACGATTCATTAACCTAGGTATAATTATTTGGGCTTAGGATTCCTCATCCAGCGACAAAACGTTCGCTAGGCACTCAAATTTTATTTATTTTATAATAATAATATTATTTTAATTTTCGTTAACAACATTAAATTAGTTGTTGTTTATTTAGCGACACAAAAAACGAATATCGATAAAAAATGGCTAAATAAAATATCGACTGCGAATGTCGTTATAAAAGTTAGTGAATTCCACTACTGGTGTTGACTTTTGACATCAAAACATTTTTTAGGCGAGCAGAAAAACTTTTATCTAGCATCGAAATGACGAATAAAAAAAAGCCAATGATAGACTACTAAGAATTAATTAAAAAATTAATTAAGATCCTAAACGTTTACTGTAACTTTTTCCGTAACACTCTCCTTGCGGTACTTTGCCGTTACAAACAACATTATTTTGCTATAGTTCCAACCTAGCATTGTTGGAGTTGTGTAATCCAGACAAATTCTCTCTTGGCTGATGAGGGTGTTCACAGATGCAAACACTAACTACTTAGCAGAAGCGCTGGAGCCTTGCCTTATTTTAGATGAGGTTGAAGTCTTTTAGATCTACGTTAATGACACTTCAATTTGTATATTTTCACTCAAGGATTTGCTACTACAAAAACCAAAATCCTTATTACACACACTGGAGCCTACACAATCGAAGGAAGAATAAATCACACGCACATCAGCTTCTATCCAGATAGCGTCCATAGGGATAACCGCCTCTGGAATCAAATATATTACATATTAATTGAATTACTTGACATATATGTGGTTGTATAAGCGTGAAACAACATACAAGTTGACGTCTAAAGTAAGCGCCTATAATTTTTTTATTAAGTTTCTGAGTTCCCTGCGGTTACTAAAGCAGCCATATCCCTTTGACCTAGCGCAAGGACATGTTTGGATTTTAGTTATTTGCGGTAACCCAATGGCGTTTGCTGTCATTACCATGGTCAGTGTCAGTGTACAGAAACAACCACTAACACCGCCACTACCGCTGCGATGTATGTATGTAGTTCAAGTAGCAGTTACCAGCATGGAAGGCCACCAAGTGAAACTCCGTTGACATTGATATTTTGCAATTTGTTTCCAACACAATATAAGAACAAACAAAGTGTGAGAAGGAAGAAGATTCAAATCTGTTGCTGGTCCTTTGGGATGTCTTATTTTGTTTTATGTATTTCAATTGAGTAGCGAGAAATCATGAGCTTGCATTCAGAGGTGCGGATGATGGTTGAGAAGAAAGCTACCTTTTTATTTAATCAGTGACCAAATATAGATATATATAAGCAAGGGCGTAACTAGCTTACCAATAGAAGGGGGGGAACTTTTTTTCTTGTCGATATCTCATTCCAATATTTTGTTGGTGCATATTCGAAGCAATAAAAAGATTTAAATCATATGCACCTACAACATATTTCTCTCGGGATGCATACCAAACAGGTAACGGACCGTATTGCCAACAACCAGTTTATGGTCTTCACTAGGCACGTGACGACCTTCGTTAAGGCGGAAGTGATCGCCTGTCAAAGCACGTTGCTGACGATACCCACGTTGTCCAAAAGTACCACCAGCAGTCTCCGCTGATCTACTTTTAATAGAGTCATGCTGAGATTTTGCACAAACCGATAGTTGTAACGATGGTCAGTTGGATACTTTTTCGAATTAGTCAACTTGATATAAATGCGTTAAAAGATCCACAGTATTCTACCATCTAAGAGCGAGAATACGTGCTCTAAATATTTCATATATGCCCTGTCAAAAATTGTATTCTATAAGCCTTCGACCAAGCTTCTCTGCTCCTTCTAATCTTTTCCCCAAACTATCTGTAGATAGTGATTTATCTGTAGAAAGCTTTCGACACGGTCAATCATTCGCAGCTTATTAATGACCTTAAAGTGTCAACTCTTCCCCCCTGTCTAAAGCGTTGGACCGCCAAGTATCTGAGTGGTCGGCAATCATCGGTAGAATTCATTGGCGAACGATCAAAACCACATATAATTAAGCAAGACGTGCCACAGGGTGGTGTCCTATATCAGCTTTTGTTTAATTATTACATATCGAGGATCCCCTCCAAACCATAGGGTGTCTCGATCATCTCTTACTCCGATGATTGCACGATTCTGGCTACCGGCCCCTCCGTAAATGAGCTGTGCTCAAGAATTAACTCTTACCTCCCGCTCTTGTCCGGTTTTTTCACGAAATCTAGCACTGTCACCAACTATATCCTTGGCCATCTTATTTACGACGTGGACAGCCCAGGTGAACATGCAATTAGACGACTACGTCATAGCATAGTAAGATTTTGACCACGAAATTCCTGTGCAATGGTTACAAACCGCAAAATTCGAAAAGGCGGCTGCTCGATAAAAATCCGCCTCGCAGGAGAATAAGGAGACATCTCCGTAAGCACTATGATGAGATCCGGCATCACATATTTTTGCCGTTTAATCCAAAGGTTCATCGACGGGCCCTGAACCTCATTAACACAGAGTCGGTAAACTCCTCTGTCAGTTCTCGCCCAGTGAATGCCGTCATTTGGCACAAACTTCACCTGTTTTGCCGAAGAAGAAGTCGAACTACCTATTGCAACAGATTAAACTCATACCTATTTGGACTGAACCCTGGCATGCCAAATGCCTGCTCTGCTCAACTGAACCGACTCTTCAAACAGCATTTTCACTATGGTCCAACCAACGACTAGGCAGGGCGAAGCATCGCAAACACAACAACAAAACATAGAGCTTTATGCCGGTTACTGCAAAACTGCTGTCCCCATGACTACGTCCTTGTATATGTATAGATTTTTTTTGTTTTATTGCATGAGAAATATCAACTTCTAGTCAGACCTTGATCTCTTTTGGAATTAAGTAATTTAGTTTCGTATTTAGACTGATTGTTCAGGTATTTTTTAATTAATTCATTTTTGTTCTTTCATCGTGGCCACTAAAGTTCGATAAGCAACTTTGATGGTGAATTAAGCTCACGGATGGACAATGCTCACTCATCCAAACATACATTCGCATTTGACAGTAACGCTGTTCTGCAGTAATTTACTTCAGATTAAGTTGAGCTGTCTTTTTGAATTCCAACAAAAATGTTGGAAAACCTCTTTAAGTGAGTGATCAAAATTGAGGAAGTACATTATTAAAGGACATTGGTCCTGATATTTATTCACTTGGCTGCGAACTTTAAATTTATCTCGCAGCTGAATTTAATAAAATTGTGATAAATATAACTAATCTGTCAGGCTTTTCAGCAAATATAATACATGGGCTTAGAGAAATGCTTGTGATATCTCTAGATTTGTATGATTTCGGGGAGTTTCACCCTCTCTGATTTACTCAGCAATCACATGCCAATTTTGACATCGCCACTGGAGCGCAATACTCTATCATATATTGTCTGTCGGAGAGGTCCTTCCCGATTCTGACTGAGCTGGTGGTGTTGCTCAACGTCATTTTGCACAGCCGTATAAGTTTTGCTCGGAAACCAAACTGCTCATTAAAGCTGATAGCAAATGAAGTAGGAGGAAAAGTCTAAAACCTGTGCAGTTCTTAGCTCCTCAAACATTCACTACTACCTACTTTTACTTAGCTGGGTATTTAATGTTCAGCTCCAACCGAAATTACACTTTCTTGTTATTTATTTTTTTAAATAATTTAGTGATGTCTCAACTATTTTCCACATTTCAGGGCATGTTCAAAGATAAAAGTAAATATCCAACACTCACTCGTATGTCCTATTGCCAGTGTCGTCTCAAATTGGTTTTTGCCAGTATATTTCGGCAATTTAATTGGAAACATGTAGCGCTGATTATTGACCGTTCAGATCTTTTCTCCTTGACCGTGGGCAAAAATTTGGAGTACGGACTACGACAAGAGGGTTTGCTGAGTTTTGTACGTGAGCTAAATGGTAATGAGCAGGAACCATATGAAAACTACCTAAAGGATGCAAGTATGTACGCCAGAGGTGAGTAGAAGGATACTTCTCCAATTATTGGTGCAATTTATTGATTTTCAAGGCTCAATCTTTGATGAGGATCATGCCCAGATCCAGAATAATAATATATTACCCATTATTATTATTAGTAGGCTCTGATTATTTGCGACCTTTCACAAAATCTAATTTGCTCGACCTTTCAGATCGTTCTGCTTGTTGAAGCTTTTTTATATATATAGGTATGTACCTAAACCTCTTCGAAAGTATGATCTAGCGCAAGCTTCTATTGAATGAATTTCCGCCTGAAAGATTTAATCTGGCCTCTAACTATTTTACTTCGGTTACAGTCGTCAAATGTAACCCATCCAAAGCAAGTTTTCTGATCCTCGTAAGGGATATTCTTTTAATGAAAGGAACACACCATTCTTTTGTCAGGTTCAATGATAACTGCAACTGGTACTTCAACAACACCAACACATGATCTCATAGCTTATTTTCTTCACCGATTTTAGAGCTAAGGAGGTTAGACTTATTGATCCGAAGGACCACTTTGCCACCACCGTTGGTATGTAAGCCATTGCCTTGCTGCAGGAATGCCAAATAGATGCCGACCAGGGGCGGAATTACGACATAGGTTCCGTGATCATAATCCGTTTTTTAAGTCACAATAACGTTGAAACTGTCCAACTTTTTAAAAAAGTAATAATGCATAATTGAACCGACCGTTACTTCCCGCCAGTTGCTCACGTATGCCGTCATTCCGAATTATAGGCTTCGAGCTATTGTGATTTAAAAATTCGCTTTCGATCACGGAACGTAAACGTAATTCGACCCCAGTTCTGTGGACACATTTGGGAATTGAACTGCAAATAGGGCCTTAACTTTTTTCTCCTTGGTGCTGCTGTACCGAAAGTCAGTTTCATTTCACCTTCCTGACTAATTGACGTTGCTCTAATGGACTTCGGCAATGCCTTGTCGAACAGACTGGCTAAATTTCTTGGTGCCCATGACCTTCCTATTAGCAATCATAATTTGATACAAAGTCTATTTTAGATTTCAGATTTCAAAGTCTATTTGCTTCAGCACTATGTTTGATTACAATTTCAGTTGTAATTTTATCATTGCGTGGCATTCTGGTACGAAAGTTTATGCTCGCCGCGTATACGCTAGGCATGACAAATGGCGATTGGGTATTCCTCGATGTGGAAATATTTCAGGTAAACATTTTTTTCTCTTAAGCCGATAATACAACTGATACGAGTCCTCTATTTTTTAAAGAGTTCCTATTGGGGTGACCATGATTGGGAAATGGGTGATGCGCTGGATGGTCATGCGCGTAAGGCCTACGAAGCATTACTGCGAGTTTCTCTACTTCAACCGACTAATCCGCAGTACCAAGGATTTGCAGATAAAGTGCGTGCTATGGCGAAAACATACAACTATGCTTTTAGCGAAGGTGAAGAAGTAAGTTTATAGAGAAAAAAAGGACGCTAAGTCATTGGAAGTTGACCAATTATTCTTGAGGCTTTTACTCTTAAACTTTTCGTCATATTTGCTTTATTAGGTCAACTTTTTTATTGGCGCTTTCTATGATGGTGTGTATCTGCTTGGCATGGCTTTCAATGAAACCCTCAGCGAAGGTGGTGATATACGCGATGGTATGGCTATAACGCGTCGCATGTGGAATCGTAATTTCCATGGTATTACTGGTCATGTGCGCATTGACGATAATGGTGATCGTGATGCTGATTATTCTATATCGGACTTGGATCCAATAAATGGAAAATTCGAGGTGGTGGCACATTATTATGGATTACATCGGTAGGTGGCGTTGGGCGCAATAGTTTTTTTAGCTACATATATCGAGGTTAAAATATATTTTTAGTGAATACTCTGCTGTTGATGGCAAGAAGATTCATTGGCCTGGTGGACGTGAAGGACCGCCACCTGATGTGCCGCGTTGTGGATTCTTGGATAATGCACCCGAGTGTCATGGCAATGGTAAGTATATGCATTAGGGTGGTCATTAAAAAAGGTTTAGGACCATCTTAATGTATATTTATGCTGTAAATAAAATTTTTGTTACCGTCTGCATTAAGGTGGACCAAAAAAAATCGATTTTCTCATTTTGTATTTGCAGTATTTGCAGGAAATTGAACTTTCTACCAAGAAAAATGCAGTGCGTAAAATTAAAAGAGAAGCTCTAGCTACCTGATAGTAGTAGTATGTAAATATATCCCTAATCCTACATCAATTCCAATTGAGCGATGAGCACCGCCTTCCCATTAATAAAAAAAAAACTTACATTTGGTCATTATAATCTATTTTTGACTATAATAAGATTTCCCGTATATCACTCAAAAAAAAAAAAAGAAAATATATTGTTTTTCCCACCCTAGTCTACATAATAATAGTTTATATACCTCCAAGGAGACGTAAGGCCGAGCTTCTCTTCCAATACCATAGAAAGGACAGCTATATGGAGAGCAATACATAAAAGTAGAATGAGAGCGAGAGGGAAAGAAGAGAAAAATAAAAATTAAAAGATTGAGGAAGAGTAAGGGGAATTGAAAGGAGATCAGTAAGATGAAGAGGTATATAGAAGTGTGGAAGGAGAAAAAGTAATAGAAAGTGATTAGGACAGTGGAATAGAAAGCAAGAGATGAGAAGGGGAGAAAGTACCATTTTTAAGGCAGGAAAGCATGTGACGCATCTGCTAGCAATTTGCTAAAATAAAAAAAACATATTCTTTATTGGTTTTTACGGTCAGTTCAATTTACATGTTTTTGTAAGTTTAACGAGGTCAAGACCAGTGGATAATAGTTATTATTTAAATATTTATTTTAATTTTGAAGAAAAAATTAATTTGTTTATTGGCCGTTAATAAATATATATATTATTATTTATGAGCTCTAGGCCTATTTTAAATAAAACAACTGGATTTGTTGTTAATATTTATTTTCAATATTTCGACCTTAATCTGAGGTCATCATCAGGACTGCAAGAAACAATACAAAAACACTAATAAATTTCTCACATATAAACATTTTTAACTTAAATTATTATCAGATATAAACAACATATAAACATATTTAATATAATTCATTAGCACAACTTACGTATTAAGCAATGCTTTAAAGACTAAAAATGCAAAGACAAAGTAAATTGGAAAAAGCGACAATTCGAACAAAGAGTGTACATAAATAAATGAAGTCCCGTAATTGTAAACAAAAATTTTTTTTTTTTTTTTTATAAAAACAATAATACATTAAGCGACAAAAAAAATATACAGCATACAGAGAGTTGATCACAGCAGTGTAGTGTTGTTGTTGTTGGGAGTGCTCAAGAGTGCCTTTGGTGTTTTCTTATTAAGTTGCGGTAGGCGTAGGCACAGTGGTCAGTGTCCGCCTTAAAATTCATTCGCTTATCATTAGGGGTGTCAACTATGTGTAGCATTTCTAACGTGAAACGTTTGTTGTAATTTTTCTCTTCTTCTAAGATGGTGATGTTATCAAAATCCGGGTAGTGTCCCGTACCCTTACAGTGTGCTGATAATGCCGTTTTGTTGTCAGAAAAATTGTTCCTTAATTTTATGTTGGATTTGTGAGCGGATATCCTTGTCTTGAGTTTAGATTTTGTAGTACCCACATATACTTTTTCGCATATGTGGGACCCGTCGCCAATACAAGGAATCCGGTATACTACGTCTGATTTTTCCTGTTTATCTATTGGATCTTTCAGTTTGCTGAACACTTTCTTCAGTGAGTTGCTGTAGGTAAAGGCTAACTGCACATTTTCCTTGTCGTACATTTTGGAATTCTTGATCCTCTCCGATAGCCCCGGGACATAAGTGACCGATTTATAAATTTTTGCAGGTTTGTTTTCCCTATTATTATCCTTACCAAGGCTAGAGTAATAATTGTAAATAAGCTTATTGATTAATTTTGTGGGGAAGTCGTTGTTCTTTAGAGTATCCTTAATGATTTTGATGTTTTTGTTGTGGTAAAATGTGTCGCTGATGGAGAGAACGCGTCTCACAAAATTATTGGCAGTGTTAATTTTTATATTTTTGTCATGGTGCGAGTGGAAGTTGATCAATCTACCAGAAGCTGTGGGTTTTTTGTACCAGTCTATTGTTATTCTGTTGTTTCTCTTAATTATTAGGGTATCCAAAAAAGGTATTTTTCCATCTTTTTCTATTTCGATTGTAAACTTAATTGATTTGTGATAACCGTTGAGTAACTTAAGCAAAATATCAGTGTCCTCTGTTTTTGTTATGGCAAATAAATCGTCCACGTATTTAGTTAATAATCTAGGTTTGTTGGCCGATTCCATCTCAAAACGTGTTAAAAGATCCTCCATCACAATATCGGCTATGACTGGCGATGCTGGAGATCCCATGGGCATTCACAAATCAATTAAGTTTACAATCGAAATAGAAAAAGATGGAAAAATACCTTTTTTGGATACCCTAATAATTAAGAGAAACAACAGAATAACAATAGACTGGTACAAAAAACCCACAGCTTCTGGTAGATTGATCAACTTCCACTCGCACCATGACAAAAATATAAAAATTAACACTGCCAATAATTTTGTGAGACGCGTTCTCTCCATCAGCGACACATTTTACCACAACAAAAACATCAAAATCATTAAGGATACTCTAAAGAACAACGACTTCCCCACAAAATTAATCAATAAGCTTATTTACAATTATTACTCTAGCCTTGGTAAGGATAATAATAGGGAAAACAAACCTGCAAAAATTTATAAATCGGTCACTTATGTCCCGGGGCTATCGGAGAGGATCAAGAATTCCAAAATGTACGACAAGGAAAATGTGCAGTTAGCCTTTACCTACAGCAACTCACTGAAGAAAGTGTTCAGCAAACTGAAAGATCCAATAGATAAACAGGAAAAATCAGACGTAGTATACCGGATTCCTTGTATTGGCGACGGGTCCCACATATGCGAAAAAGTATATGTGGGTACTACAAAATCTAAACTCAAGACAAGGATATCCGCTCACAAATCCAACATAAAATTAAGGAACAATTTTTCTGACAACAAAACGGCATTATCAGCACACTGTAAGGGTACGGGACACTACCCGGATTTTGATAACATCACCATCTTAGAAGAAGAGAAAAATTACAACAAACGTTTCACGTTAGAAATGCTACACATAGTTGACACCCCTAATGATAAGCGAATGAATTTTAAGGCGGACACTGACCACTGTGCCTACGCCTACCGCAACTTAATAAGAAAACACCAAAGGCACTCTTGAGCACTCCCAACAACAACAACACTACACTGCTGTGATCAACTCTCTGTATGCTGTATATTTTTTTTGTCGCTTAATGTATTATTGTTTTTATAAAAAAAAAAAAAAAAATTTTTGTTTACAATTACGGGATTTCATTTATTTATGTACACTCTTTGTTCGAATTGTCGCTTTTTCCAATTTACTTTGTCTTTGCATTTTTAGTCTTTAAAGCATTGCTTAATACGTAAGTTGTGCTAATGAATTATATTAAATATGTTTATATGTTGTTTATATCTGATAATAATTTAAGTTAAAAATGTTTATATGTGAGAAATTTATTAGTGTTTTTGTATTGTTTCTTGCAGTCCTGATGATGACCTCAGATTAAGGTCGAAATATTGAAAATAAATATTAACAACAAATCCAGTTGTTTTATTTAAAATAGGCCTAGAGCTCATAAATAATAATATATTTGAAGAAAAAATTTAAAATTTTTTGACCTGAAAATTTGTTGCTTTCAAAATAATGATTGAGTTGTAGTTTTTTCAACTTTTTCCATCCGACAGGCGGACGATATCTCATTTCTATATAATTCGGAGACTCTGAATACAAAGGTGTTAACCGTTATGCAAAGTTAGCTTTAAAGAAAAAAATTATTATGTTTTTAGCTAACTTTGTAAAACGGTTAACACCATTTAATTCTTTTTCAACTACAACAGTGTAATTATTATTGTGGTTGATTAATTTTCCGACATTGTGGAAAGTTGATGTATATTGGAACGATTTTCCGTCGTCCCTTACCAAATTTGATTTTTAACAAACCGGTTTCGGCGTTCCGCCATCCTCAGTGTTTAGTTTCGTTCTTGACAAGGGATGACGGAAAATCGTTCCAATATACATCAACTTTCCACAATGTCGGAAAATCAACAAAAAATATTATTGTGGTCTTGAGCTTGTAAAACTTACAAAACCATAAAAAAAGGTCCTAGGAAAAATGCTCATAAAGAACTCCATAAGAAGTAGAGCAACTATAAGAATAGTTGTCAGAATTTTTTTAACTTTACCTTACTGTCCATGTGTTTGTACGCGCATTACTCAAACGACGACGATTATAATTGAATGCAGTTTTTACTAATGTATTCCTGGAGGTCCATCTCGACATATAAGACACATTTAGTCGTTGTTGAAATATACATTTCCTTTTTTATATATTTTTTGCAGAGTTAATTATTGTGTATGGAACCTTCGCATTTGCCATTTTTGTCGGTTTTTCTTTTATGGTTATATACTTGATGTGCAAGTAAGTATACAGCAAGCTACTGTCGGACGTTTTTTATTCGACATTTCGATGCTAGTTAACCAATTTTTTGATTGCCTAAACAAATTTTTTAATTGAAAAAAAAAAAATAAACAAGCAGGAAAAATTATAAGCCCTCACAATTTTGGTTGCTATCCCGCAAGGAAATTTAAAATTTTGAAAAAAAGTTCATTTGTTATTTTATTCATTTGTCGCTCAGAAGTTACGAAAAAAAAATTCGGCTAAAATTTACTTATTTCTATCTGAGCCTCGCTTTATTAACTTATATAAAATATTATCTTAGACAAATGAAACTAAATAATGAATTGAACAACATGTCTTGGCGTGTGCGACCTGATGAGGTTTTACTTGAGGTCGGCAGACTGTATGGCAGCAAAGTTGGACTACAAAAGCTCAATGTGGAGGTGAGCACGAATCTTGTGATATGTATGAACTATCTCTACCTTAAAGGACACAATTTTAAATAATTTGATCTTATTGCTTTTTTTATACCAACAATTTTTGTTGATTTACGGCCTGTACATTTTCAAGTATTCATGAAACGAGCTCAAAGCCAAGAATAATAATTTGTCACTTTTTGAATTTATGAAATAAACTTTTAATAATTAATTAAAAATGATTATTAAAAAATTAAAAACAATAATAATTTTTTATAAATTCAAAAAGTGAAAAATTATTATTCTGGCCTTGAGCTCGTTTCAGGAATATTTGATCTTATTTAAAAAAAAAACATAAAAACCACATGTCTTATTTTACTTTCAGAACTTTTCACTCCAACAATACGACATCCATTCTGGTCGCGCCTCCATAGCTAGTTGTGCTTCGCTACCCCTCACTCAAGTATTCACTACAATTGGTATTTTCAAAGGCGAACGTGTTGCCATTAAGAAGATACACCGCAAGAAGGTGGACATCACACCAACACTCTTATGGGAGATCAAACAAGCGCGCGATGTCAGTCACGAGAATACGGTGCGCTTTGTAGGCGCATGCATAGATTTGCCACGTCCAACCGTACTCATACTCACCGAATACTGTCCGAAGGGTAGTTTAAAGGATGTTCTAGAGAATGAGGCAATACAGTTAGATTGGAATTTTCGTATGTCACTCATACATGACATTGTTAAGGGCATGGCTTATCTTCACAACAGTGATGTGCAAGTGCATGGTAAATTGCGTTCATGTAACTGCCTAATTGACGGCAGATTTGTATTGAAAATATCAGACTTTGGTTTGCGTTCGCTGACTACACCTTCCGAGTTTGTTAAGGATCAGAATTATTTTAATAGTGAGTTGAACAATGCACTTCTTTAGAGGGGGTTTGCCAAAAGTCCAGAGACGGGTGAATATTTCCGTAGGTGAGATATATTTTAAAAAGGTTCGCAAGAGGAAAGATGCGCTTGTTCCACCTTTTTGTAAAAATGAACGTTTTTTAGTCGTCACTTCGATTCTAGGTCCTCAAAAATTGTTGAATTCAGAACAAAAAAAATAAGGCAGCAGAAAAAGTTATAACCGCTCACAATCATGGTTGTTCAAAATTCAAATTTTGACAAAAAAAATCATTTTGTTATTTTATTCGTATGTCGCTTGGTGCTTACGAAAAAAAATTCACTTATATAACATTAAAAATAGAAAATTGTAAAAAGAAATAAGTATCCATTTAACAAAAATAACAGAAGCTGTTCCGAACTTGACAAATTAAATGATTAAGTAAAACTAAAAATATGACTTTAAAAGCTCAGACGATCGAGAAGAGCGATCCCAGAAGGATAGAAGGTCTACTGAGCTCAGTAGTGAGCTTAAGTTTCTGTGATGGTAGCTTGTAATTTTTTTTACAAGAAATAACTCTTTTATGGTCTCGACAAGTCCCTTTTGCGTTCACCATATGTGCTTTCCACGTTTGTGTCTGAAATTAGTGTAATTTTTTTTAATTAGTCAAGAAAGTGGCAAAGTCAGGTCCACGATGAAGTCCTTGTAAAAATTAACTGTAAGAGCAACCTTGCCTTGACTTAAATCTATCGCAAGTTTATGAACTATTTCACACTCTTGGTATTTACGGCAAACCCTTAGCACAAGCACATGATTGTAGGGCTGATTTGAAACTTTTTTTTTAAAGAATTTCTGTGGATCGCACCCGAACTTCTACCTCTGACAGTTTTACCTGGCAATCCAGCTACACAAAAGGGTGACGTCTACTCATTTGCAATTATATTAGAGGAAATTGTTGCGCGTGGTGGACCCTATGAAATGGCACGCCAATATATGGATATACAGACAATACTGAATCGTGTGGAAGCTCATGAAGTACCGCCATTTCGTCCATTTGTTGGTCAACGAGACTGTCCACCTGATGTATTAGATTTAATGGAAAAATGTTGGGCTGATAATCCAGAGGATAGACCAGCTTTTGCTACAATAAGATCATCGGTGCGGTTGATTATGAAGTAAGTTTGAACTTAACTATATAGTTGAAATTCGATTTTAAGTTGAAAGCTTTTGAATTGGGTTGAGTTGATTCAGCAGAAGAAAAACCTTAAGCCACACATTCTTCTGAGTTTTACATGTTTGCCTCTACAAATGCTCGGGAAGAGAGACTGAGACTGGCTGCAAATTAGGTTCAGGAAAAAGGGGGCAGAACTGAGCATACGAGACTGGGAGAGGGAAAACTAATGGCAGAAAAATAGAAATCCGGAGAGATATTTGGAATGGGAGACAGAGAATAGGAAGTGGAAAGGGAAAAAGAGATGAAGGGTGCGAATGAGCAAGGGGTCGATTATGGATAGAAATAGATATAGGAATATGAATGGCAATAGGAATAAGAGAGAAATAGGCAGAGGAAGGATATAAAACAGATGAGCAATCTCTCCTCCATCGCGGTTCAAGCAGCTCACTACTTCCGGGCTTTGCGCCCAAGTATCCTCTGGGTAACCACCGAACACCCGTTTGGTGGTGAGCTAAACGTGAGAAGGCGACAACCTGGTAAGGCCACTCCGACATAATCGGTTTAAGGGCTTGCTGGGGGTTCAAACAGCAGCGTCTGATCACCATGTGGTGCGGCTGCAAGCGGGCGTCTGTCTTGGATCAAGCGGCTCGCTATACAAACGTGTAATAGAATTCAACATCCCGCGAAACGGGTTGTGCGTTGGGTTTGGGACCCACCACATAAAACAACGTTCCAATGAAATTCAACAACAAATCCTCGGATATGAGAACCCCTTTTTTAGATGACAACACCCGCAAACGAAATAAGGATTATGAGATAAGGGCATGTACCTGGAATGTCCGGTCCCTTAATGGGAAAGGTGCCGCTGCCCGGCTGGTTGAGGTCCTGAGGAAAGCAAAAGCTGACATCACCGCCATACAAGAGATGCGATGGACGGGGCGAGGAAACACGATCAGAACACCTTGCAACATCTACTGGAGTGGGCATGAAGACAAGCGCAGATTCGGCGTGGGATTTGTGGTGGGAGAGAGACTCCGTCACCGAGTACTGTCGTTCACACCCGTGAACGAGCGTCTCGCTGCAATCCGCATAAGAGTACGATTTTTCACCATATCGTTTATCTGCGCTCATGCACCGACGGAGGAGAAGGACGACGTGGAAAAGGATGCATTCTACGAGCGCCTAGAAGAAGCATACGAGCGCTGCCTCCGTCATGATATCAAAGTCGTGCTTGGCGACTTTAACGCCAGGGTGGGTAAGGAGGGTGTATTTGGTCCCACTGTCGGGAAGTTCAGTCTCCACGATCAGACTTCGCCAAATGGATTCAGGCTGATCGACTTCGCCGGTGCCCGAAACATGGTCATATCCAGCACTAGGTGTCCCCCGATCGAAAAACACGCAACCAGATCGACCACGTTGTGATAGACGGACGGCATGCTTCCAGCGTTTTAGATGTTCGCACAATACGAGGAGCTAACATCGACTCTGATCACTACCTAGTAGCAGCCAAGATTCGTACCCGCCTCTGTACGACAAAACAGGTGCAACAAAAAACGCAGGGAAAGCTGGACGTCGAAAAGCTGCAATCGCAACAGACCGCCAATTATTTCGCAGATCGCCTCTCACACCTGCTCTCCGAGAGCACAATTCAACCTAGTGGAATGCATGAGCAGTGGGATCATATCTCAGGAGCACTCCGTACCGCAGCCGAAGAAGTAATTGGATTCCGGCGAACGCGAAGAAACAACTGGCCGCGTTGCAACAAAAAGAAAGGACGAAGCCTACAAGGCAACGCTGAGATCCAATGCAACGAGGAGTGTGTGTGAACACTACCGCGAGTTGAAGAGGGAAGCGAGGCGGCTTTTCCGGGCGAAAAAAAGAGAGGCAGAAAAGCGTGAAATAAAGGAGCTTGAGATGCTGGCCAACGGGAATAATGCCCGAAAATTCTATAAAAAAATTCGGCGAATGACAGAAGGTTTTAAACCCGGGGCAAACTCCTGTAAGAATGAGAACGGGGACCTGGTGGCCGATGTTCAGAGAGCACTCAGAATATGGAGGGATCACTTCTCTGCCCTTTTAAATGGAGAAACTGAGCAAGAAACCAGAGAAGATGCCGAACCCGAGCCCACAATCGAAGATGATGGAATTGACGTTCCACAACCTGACTATAATGAGGTGCGAATAGCAATATCCCGATTGAAAAACAATAAAGCAGCTGGAGCTGATGGTTTGCCTGCTGAGCTATTCAAACACGGAGGCGAGGAGCTGGTAAGGCGCATGCATCAGCTTCTATGCAGAATATGGTCGGATGAATGCATGCCTGAAGATTGGAATCTAAGTGTTCTCTGCCTAATCCACAAGAAGGGCGATCCTGTAAACTGCGCCAACTATCGCGGAATCAGCCTTTTGAATATCGCATATAAGGTCCTGTCAAGCGTATTGTGCGAAAGACTGAAGCCTGATGCGAACAGACTGATTGGACCTTACCAGTGTGGCTTCAGACCTGGTAAATCTACCATCGACCAGATTTTTACAATACGCCAAATCTTAGAAAAAACCCGTGAAAAAAGAATCGACACTCATCATCTCTTTGTTGATTTTAAAGCCGCTTTCGATAGCACGAAAAGGAGCTGCCTATATGCCGCTATGTCTGAATTTGGTTTCCCCGCAAAACTTATACGGCTATGCAAAATGACCTTGAGCAACACCGCCAGCTCGCTCAGAATTGGGAAGTACCTCTCCGAGCCGTTCGAAACTAAACGAGGTTTCAGACAGGGTGACCCCCTATCGTGCGATTTCTTTAATTTAATGCTGGAGAAAATAATACAAGCTGCAGAACTTAACCGCGCTGGAACAATATTTTATAAAAGCGTGCAACTGTTGGCATATGCTGACGATATTGATATCATTGGCCTTAACAACCGCGCCGTAACCTCTGCTTACTCCAAATTAGAAAAAGAAGCGGAGAAAATGGGATTGGTGGTGAACGAGGGCAAAACGAAGTACCTTCTGTCATCATGCAAAGAGTTAGCGCATTCGCGCCTTGGCAACCAAGCCACCGTTGGCAGCAATAATTTCGAAATAGTAAAGGACTTCGTTTACCTGGGAACCAGCATTAACACCAACAATAATGTTAGCCTAGAAATCCGACGAAGAATTACTCTTGCAAACAAATGCTACTTCGGACTGAGTAGGCAATTGAAAAGTAAAGTCCTCTCTCGACGAACGAAAATAACACTCTACAAGTCACTCATCGCACCCGTCCTGCTATATGGTGCAGAAGCGTGGACACTAACAACATCTGATGAGACGGCTCTGGGAGTATTCGAGAGAAAGGTTCTTCGAAAGATTTGTGGACCTCTACGCGTTGGCGACGGCGAGTACCGAAGAAGATTTAATGATGAGCTGTATGAACTTTACGCAGACGCCGACATAGTTCAGCGAATTAAAACACAGCGGCTTCGCTGGCTAGGCCACATAGTGCGAATGAGCGAAGATGCTCCAGCCCAGAAGGTATTCTTATCGGCACCCGCCGGTGGAAGCAGAGGAAGAGGGAGACCACCACTCCGATGGAAGGACCAAGTGGAGACCGATTTGCGATCCCGCGGTGTTTCCAATTGGAGCCAGTTGGCGCGACGAAGAAACGACTGGCGAGCTATGTTGGACGGTCAAAATCGCCCAGGCGGTTAGATGACCATTTAAAGAAAGAAGAATCTCTCCTCGATCCTCGCTTAGATGCTTTTTTTCTGAGTGTAAAAAGCTCTCTTCTAGAATATGGGTTTTGCTCGCACAGTTAGGCTAGGGGTCGTTGATGAAATTATTTTGTGATCTATGAGAGGCAAACGTCTTGTATTGTTGATAGACAAGTGTATGTATAAGAATCCCGACCTTAGACCCTTAGATTTTGGGACTTTCTTGAGTTCTCCAAAGCAGCTCATTGCAGTGTCTGATTACCGATAGATCCAGCTTATAATTGTCTATTGTGATCCACACTTTCGGTTATGAAAAATATTCCTATAAAAGATATTCTTTCACTTGGGTATAAACGAGATAGCCTGAAAAAGTTTAAGTTATATTTTCAAACAACTTTTTAACTATTCTTACCACACCATTTCTTATACATCTATTCGCATTTAAGAGGCTTTTGTGAGAATCTAATGGATGATCTCTTACGTCGCATGGAGCAGTATGCCAACAATTTGGAAAGTTTAGTCGAAGAAAAAACAGAACAACTGAGTATGGAAAAACGGCGCACCGAAGAGTTATTATATCAGGTTCTACCGCGACCTGTGGCAACACAATTACTTGCCGGTGAAATGGTACAGCCAGAACAATTTGAATGTGTCACCATATATTTCAGTGATATTGTGGGCTTTACGGCATTGTGTGCAGAAAGTGGTCCAATGGAAGTTGTAGCCTTTCTTAATGATCTCTACAGTACATTCGATCGTATAATAGGCTTTTATGATGTTTATAAGGTAAGTTTTGATGAAAACAAAAACAATCTGCACCTTTTACAAGTATACTTCAGAATCCGTAAAATGTATTTCAGAATAGTCATTTGTATTTCAGAAATCGTAAAATGTACTTCAAAAACCGCAAATTGTACTTCAGAATCTGCAAAATGTACTTTAGAATAATCAATTGTACTTCAGAAACCATCAATTGGACTCGAGAAACCATAAATTGTACTTCGGAAGCTGCAGAGTTAATAGGATGTTACAATTTCTAAAGAACAATTTACAGTTTCTGAAGTACAATTGACTATTCCGAAGTACATTTTACAGTTTCTGAAGTACAATTGATTATTTTGAAGAACATTTTACAGTTTTTGAAATATAAATGACTATTCTGAAATACATTTTACTCTTGTTCAAGGTCGAAACAATTGGTGATGCTTATATGGTAGTTTCTGGCTTACCCGAACGAAATGATAATCATACACGTGAAATCGGTCTCATGTCCCTAGCCATATTGGATGCTGTGAAGTCATTTACCATACGTCATAAGCCAGATTATCAATTAAAAATAAGAATCGGTATACATGCGGGTCCAGTTTGTGCTGGCGTTGTTGGACAAAAGATGCCACACTATTGTTTGTTTGGTGATACTGTAAATACAGCCTCGCGCATGGAGTCGGCAGGATTGCGTAAGTATTGTGGAATTGGTTGTATGGTACATTTTTTGTATAGATTTCAGCGCTCCCTTTTAAAATCAATTACATGGACTTAAATAAAATGTTTCGAAGCGAAGCGGGCCGGGTTTACTAGTATTTTATAAAAACAATCATAAGTTGTTCCAATAACACTGTGGAACAAATTCAGGTTAGCAAAAGTTAGGTCGATTCTGAGAGTGAGGGCTGAAAATAGAGGCTAAATTAGACGACCGTATGACCTTAGAACTTTGTTTGTTTGTATGGTTTTTTGGCTTCGACTAATAGATATTTTTTCAATCTGTTAAAGCCAAAAAATTGATTGCCAAACATTTATTGAAATGTATCGCAAAAAGACCATCAGTATTCAACCATTTAAAAGTAATTTTCCGAAGACTAAGTAACGCCAAAATTCAGGAAGGGGTTGTTAATGGTCCCGACATACGTAAACTAATTCGTCGTCAAGATTTTGACCAAGTTCTGACAGACCGAGAATTAAATGCATGGCTCGCTTTGAAAGCAGTCATTAAAGGACTTTTGGGTAAAGAACGCAAAGACAACTACAGGGAATCTGTTGCAAACATGTTGGCAGCTTTCGATGAAGTTGGGGTTAATATGTCGTACAAAATTCATCTCTTGCATCAGCATCTTGATCAACTCGCTCAACAGTTGCCAACTGAATCTGATGAGCAAGGCGAACGTTATCACCAAACTGCGCTTCCATTTAAAATAAGGTAACTAGATTTTTCTAAAATCTTTGTCAGAGTGCACAATTTAAACATGTTAACGATTGAAAACTATTTTAGTTTCAGGTACAGAGGAAAGAAATCTCCAGATGTAATACTCGCTGAATTTTTTGGTGGTATAAAAACACCTTTGAAGAAGAGGAAGACGAGGAAAAAGAGGAAGAAGGGGAAGACAAAGATGAAATTCCAGTTGGACGAATTTATCGACCTTTCTGATGATAATGACGATGACCAATATATTAGAGAGAGCAGTGATGTTGATCCACAGCCGCCTGCTAAACGGCAACTGGCCAAATCATCAATTTAATTTTTTTACTTAAAACTTTTTTCATAACTAACATTTTAAAATTATATTTTTTTCAGTATTTTTATAATTTCTTTTTCAATATTTCTTCAAAACCAACACTGAAAAAATTGAGAAGCATATTGTAGATCAAACAGAAAGAAGAAATACTTAGCTTTGTGGAAAATATGTTCAAAAAGCATGAAAAAAAAAATTCCAACATTTTGCTTCATAAGCACTACAAAAATGTTATAAATCAATTTTTTTGAAAATTTTAATTGTTGCAATAATTTGGATTTAACGAATTGAAAAAATATAAATTAGTCGACGAGTTATAGCCAAAAAATCATACAAACAATATGCTGAAAATCGGCATTTGACTGCAAAGTTCGAAGGTCGATTAAAAAAAAATTCGAACTAACATAAACAAACGCCGCAATACGGGTCTTCTAATTTAGCCTCTATTTTCAGCCCTCACTCTCAGAATCGACCTAACTTTTGCTAACCTGAATTTGTTCCACAGTGTAACACCATATTTCAGAATTTGATTCAAAAAATGAAAAAAAAAGTTCATGCAGTACAGCTGCATTTGATTTCATTTAAAAAATGCTATACCGAAATATGTTAATGAATTTCAATTTGTACTGAAGATCTAAATGTTTAATAAGCCAAGCCTGTAACTTTTTTATTTTCTATAAGAAATCAGATTTTCAGCAGAAGAAAGAAAACAAATTTAACTGAAAATGGGACACAATAAAAATTTCATATTATATTAAATATTGAATCTATTTGTGTACTTCACAGCTCTCAAAATACACGTCTCGTCGGCAGCAAAAACTACATTCGACAAATTTGGTACTTTTCAAATGGAGCTACGCGGTGATGTGGAGTTAAAGGGTAAAGGTACAGTTACTACATATTGGCTTTTAGGTTGCACCGAACCAGATCCTAGACCACCAACACCACAAAAGAACACGAATGGTGATGTACCATTTCCAATACTCTTTCCAACAATTGGCAAATAGCTCACAGCTGTGGAAGATTTGGAGTATGAGTATAAGGCTTCCGATATACTGTAAAACAAGCTCAATTGTTACCTGGTTTATTGTGGTAATTAGTATATACAAATATAACTATAGATATTCATATACATATACATTTATATATGCAAGTTAATTATTGCAACTAATTAAACATTCGAGTACAAGTACAAGTCTATATGTACCTAGTTAAACGTTTTATATTGGCCGTTTTTTATTCCCCACTTCTATTCTTAGCTACCTTTATCGTTTGTTTCTTTCAATTGAAATATTTTTTTAGACAAACACAAAAAATTGTATCTAGCATAGCTCGCAAGCCACTAGTTCACATTTGACTTTCAAAGAAATTTTTAAATTGCGAAAAAAAATGTCCTATTTTTATATTATTTACATGTTGCTAAGTGCTTACGAATGAAATGCGGCCATTGTTCATTGTCTGGTAAATAGTGTATTATTAATGCATGAGTTGTAAGCTAGCTAATCCTTGTATGAATCAGGATTTTCTTTCCATATGAACAAAACGGTTATGTAGCTTTTAAATAAAAAATATATACCTAGTTAAAAAAAGAATAGATAATTTAGATGCCAGGCATAGTTGATAGGTACTCTATTCACCTGAGAAAGGTAATGGGTGCTAGCCCTACAAGGGGAAAAAATTGGATTAAAAAGCTCTACTGGCTCTTGAAATTCCAGAATAAAGATTTGTAGTTTGTACAAGTTTGATCTGATTTAAACTAGATCGATTTAGGTTAGTAAATTTAAGTTATCAACTAGTATAACAAGTAATTATGAAAGAAAAATTTTACAGCCAAAAGCTTCCCAGTAGATATATTAAAAGAATTATGGCTTTTAACCTAGCCAGTAAATACATATTTACAAATTATTTTAAATGTAATGTATTTAAATGTGCTGTGAAAAATGCAAATTATTTTTGAAATTTGTGGTTAGTACAAATGCATCAATGCAAATAAATGTTTAAAGGGTACATTGTTTTATGGAGTTTTATGATTCAAGTTTTAACAGGGGCGGCTTAATTCGTCATAACGCCCGAAAACCAGTCCAAAGCATCATCTAGTGGGCTGACACTGCCCACGACACTCCAAGAAAATGCTGCTTGCAACGAGATAAGGCATACACTTTGCTTGCTCATCGATGAAGAAAATAGCGTAACAATCTGTGTGAATTGAGAGGGCAAAATAGCTTCATGAGTTGACGATCTTTGGTTCGGTGGTGTGTCGAAAACCTATATGTTACATTCATCGGGGAAACAGGGGAACATGATCTGCCCCCAACAAAGCCACTTTCAAATGGAACATTTTCGCTTTGGTGAACTATACAAGGGACTCAACTCTTTCCAATACAAACATCTATTACAGAAGTGTGTTATCCCAGCGAACCAACTTGAGCTTTAATATAAATTTTTCTAAGTGTGCGCATATAAATACCCAGTGGGAAAATAGGGAATGCATTAGCTTTTTCATGCATGAAAGGATATACGAAAATTGTTGTAAGAAAAGATCAATCCAAAAGCAAATGAAGGAGTAATGTGCCGCTCTATTTTTATTTGTAGTACAACATTTTTCATTTTTATACCGTTCATGAACAAGAAATGGTATAATAGCTTTGGTAAGTATAATAAGAAGAAGAGATAGACCCAACAATAAGTATACCGAAATGATCAGGGCGGTGAGCTGAGTCGATTTAGTCATGTCCGTCTGTCTGTCTGTCTGTTTGAACGCAAACTAGTCCCTCAGTTTTTGAGATATCTCGATGAAATTTGCTAAGGAGCCGCCATTTTGTAAAACATTAATCATTTGTCGAAACCAGCAAGATCTAACCAATACAACGCATAGCTCCTATACAATAGATTGTTCCGATACACGGAGTTTGGTCTATAAATCTTGAAATTTAGGATCTGGGAACTTTAATTTTTTCAGGTTTTGCACATATTATATACGTAATGTGACTACTGAAAATCAGCCAGATCGGACAAACACAACATATAGCTCCCGTATAATCAATAGGTCCGATAAACGGGTTTTGGCCTATAAATCTTGCAATTAAAAAGCTAGAAATGTAAAGTTTTGTAGGTTTGGTACTTTTTATATATGTAATGTGTGTAGAGAAAATCAGCCTGATCGGACCTACATAACATTTAGCTCCAATACAATCGATTGTTCGGATAAATGGGGTTTGGGCTATGTATCTTTAAATTAACAGTTTTGCAGAGTTTGTACTAATTGTAAGTAAGGATCGGCCACTTGAAACCGTGATGCGTATTTATGAAAGGTATAAAGGCTTCGGCACAGTCGAAGACAGCCCTTTCCTTACTTGTTTTTCTTTTTAAATCATAAAAAATCATGATTGTTTTTTGATTGTTCATTAAAATAATCATTAAAACCCGAAAACAATGGGCAACCGATCATTAATATCCTTTTCCAAAAAATATTCAATCAAACCGGAAATCATTATGATTATTAATCATTACTTAACAGGTCTGTCTGAAACTGAATTTTAATTTTCCATATTCAAAAATATGAATTCTGAACCTGTAGAATAACCACACTTATTAAATAATGATTACTAATCGCAATGATTACCGGTTTGATTAATTATTTTCTTGAGAATCCATTTAGGGATTGATTACCATTACTTTTAATTTTTAGTGATTCTTTTCAAATTAGTTAAAAAAATTATTTTAAAAAATCATGATATTATTAAAAAAAAAAATCAAAAAATGTTTTTAGCATTTCCTCAACATTTTTCGTTATTGGACGTGGCCGGTTTATGCATTGATTTCTGAATAGAAATTGTATTTTCCTAATTTAGAATGAAAGTTCTGGAGTAGAATTGTAATTTTGGAGTAGAATTGTAATTCTCTGAACATAAACTGAAAATGTGTAGAGGGATTCTCGGTTTGTAGCTCAAGAAAAATTTGTCACCTTACAAATGACGTGCAGTCTAGTATACATACATACATATATGTACATGTAACTATGTACTTAGCTATTTTCACTCGTTAGAGAAAGCTACCCTTAAAAATCAGTGCTTTTTATCCTTCAAACTTCATGCACTTAGCTTTAAGCTTCAAGCTTCCTAAAAATATTGTTTTTTCTCTGTGGTCCTGTTTACACAGTATTTTCATGCTTCCTATTCCTTCATCATATCCTTTGTTTATAACAATAAATAAGACTTTGTTTCAAAACATTGGTATACACGTCTGACGTCTTGTCAGCCTTGCTTACTTCAAGTGCTTTTCGGTGTCAAACGAAATTATAGAAAACATGTAGTAGATATAAGTGCGAGTCAGTGTTGTGCTAAATTTAGTAAATTAAAATAAATAATTAATGAATAAAAAAGCATAGAAGTGTAGTTTAGTTGCTGAGATGGAGAGACAGAAGTAGCGCAAGAGAATAATTAGTAAAAGGATTCTCTCAAATTCTGAGGACTAGTAGTTGGTCAATGTTTTATTGCTACAGATACACACATGCATACATACAAATAAAATAATTTTTCAGTGAAATGTGCAGTAAAGTGTTGTGTGTAGAAGCGCCAATGTCCTTAAAGAACTAGTAATGCTACCAAATTTGCTACTAAAACAAAAGTTGGCCTCGCTTAGAGTGCACAGTCGTCAAAGGAAATATACATAAAATTCAGAATTTTTTTTTTTTTCGAACACTCAAACTCGCAAAACTCCACCCACCGCTGCAACATGAAAGTGATGCGTTTACGCCACGCTAAACTCATAGTAACATTGGTTGTCATAGCTAATCTAATACTCTTCTATTATTCCTGGAAATCGACAATTTGGAAGAATCTCACATCAACGCTCATACCTAGCGATGCCGATGAACGTGCAGCAGCTGGTGTTGATAATGAACTAAGTGGCGCTGGTGGCGCAGCATCTGTAGGACGCGCTGGTAAAACAGCGCGTGATAAATTGAAGAATGCTAACAAACATATACGCAAATCTATAACAGTAGTTTTTCGTAGTTTCTACAATTTTGAAAATGACCTTAAGGCATCCATTGACAATCTGCTCGACATTGTACCAAATTTGTCAGTGTTGGTGCTGTTGGAGGGTTCGCCTTATCCACCAGTGTTATATGAACGCAATATTACTGGCAGCGGTGAGGAGAATACAGTACGTTTTCTCAATTTGGGCTTTGATGTGCAAAAGACTCCGGATGAGCTCAACGCACTCGGCGCAATACACACCAAATATGTTTTATTTTTGCCTGATAGCGTGCGTTTGACTAGTAAAAATTTGCTTCAGAAGATTTTACGTGAAATTAATTCCGCTGTACCCTTGGGCGCGGGCATAGCAGCACGAGCTCCTTTGAGAGCTGGAGATATTAAGCATCAGCAAGAGGCGCGCGCTTTGGTGCCACCAGTGGGACCTGAAGAGACAGTCAAACGAATTGTGATAGTGCCATTTGCTGGAAATATGAAGTCATTCAGTAGTTGTACGCAAATAATATTGGATCTACCCAATTGGACAGTACAATATGTGGCAGTAAATAGCAGCGACAAGTGTGATTTGGTACGTATTAGCAGTATTTTGATTATACCCAGTTGTACTTTGACTGATTACGGTGCAAATAAAATTAATCAAATCAACAAGTTAAAAAGTATCAGCCCGGGTGGAACCGAACCTTAAATACTCCGCGGTAGTTGTGAGGTGCAGGACCTTGCACCAAAAGCCATCAATTGTAAATAGAATAGGAACTAGAATACATAGAAATTGTCCTCTGAAAACCATTGAAAAAAGGGCGTAGTTATTTTCGCTGGATGTATTTTCCACAACCATAATATGCCTTTGTCGATATTTTCGATATCGAAAACAACGCCGTTTCTTTTATCCGTTTTCGCACATTTTCTTTAAACCAGCCTTCATCGATTTCTCTATTCATTTTTAGAAGTTTTATATGTGGAATTCCATACCTATCGCTATTCTGTATGACCCTACAAATCCCTCTTAGGTGGGCAAATTTATAATACCTTACTTACTGGTACAGAGACCGAAGCCATAAGTACAGTTTTAAAGAAGGTTTGACAATAAGTGGTCATATCGACGCCAGCGGAAGATCACCCTAATTCAAAATATTTTTGAACCCCGCCTTATCAGATTTTTTTACAGAAAATCTCTACTTCCAAATTCGACTGAAGAACGTTCTAGCGCGGTTTTGAAAAATATTCTGAGATAGAGATGATTCAACCAAATTCTGAAAAAGGGCGTTTTAAAAAAAAAATGTTCTGAATAGGATATTTCACAAAAATATTTTTAAATACCCATCCTGCAAAATAATAATAAGTGGTTTTCTTGAGAAAAATTGGACAAAATAATGATATCCGTTAACGATTCGTTTGCACATGCTCATTCCTTTAAAATTGCTCAATAATTACGATACTTCGAGAAAACTAAATTTAAAAAAAAATTTTATGCAAATGAAGACCATTTGGTTTCAAAACCCCCTGCGGGTTAGGGGTTTAGAATATGCCCGAGGTAGGCATACCTGTCGTAAGAGGCGACTAATATGCACAAAGGTAATGACGTGCAGCTCGATGGTTGATCTACGGATATGATGCCTCCCATGTCTCATTACCCATCTTACCCTTCCTTACGGAAGGAGGGGTGACATGTCCTAGAAGGTTTCACTGGTCATAAATCGCTACCACGACAGTCGGGCAGTACCGCAAGAGAGTACCGGAGCGTACCGGGTTCATATCCGGCCAAGGACTGTCTGTTCGACAGCACTCCCAAAACCTTCGTTGCAACAACAACAACAATCGACAGTTTAAGAAATTGAAAATAAAAGGCCGATAGGGTAACTCCACCGGCTTTTCCTGTTTTGAAAATCATGAAATTGCCTTATATTTTCAGAAACAAATATCGACATCACAACAACTGGCCGTTAATTAATTCGTTTATTCATATAATTACGGATAGTCCCATCCCATCAGATATCTTAGTCACAACCGCTATAAATACACATATATTCCGCATCCACAAAACTTTGACAAACATCCATTCGAATACAGGTCGGTCGCTACGCGTGGCTGAGTTGAAGTTGGCTGTCTTTAAAAGTTGAGGCATTATTTTACTCTGATAAAGTTTGTTAGGGAAAATTCTTCCAAAATTTCATAATAGCAAAATCTAGTCTCTTAATTTTTACCTTGGTAACTTTGAGAAAGTTTTTCTTCTCGATATCGAAAATTTATGATTTATAGTGTTCCTCCCATTACCATATAAAAAATCTCTTGCGGGAAGCGAAGATGCATAATAGACTTATGTCTTCCATTACATCGGCACTCTCCGAAAATTTCAGTAGTTACACCAACTTCAGCAAGATTTTTTGACAAAACGTTTTAAGTTATGAACACAAAACATACAACTGGGTATATGGGCTAAGTTGCGTTTTAGGATTTTAGTTCTTTCTTTATTACATTGATTCATCTTTTACAGTATATACAAAAACACGCAATACTTGTAGATATAGGCGTACTTAAGGAGTTGCCAGATCCATTCGCCTCGCCATTCCCGGAAATGTTCTACATACAAGCAAAACTTGCGGGGATTTCAGTAAGAACCAATCAACATACTATAATTTGTCTACGCTCCTACTAACTTAAAATGTATTAATTTTACTTTTACAGAAAACTGTTTTTCCACAAGCCTTTCAAGATGGACGTCGTCTATTTGCGTCGTATCACACAAAACAACGTCGCACCGAAATACGACGCCGCCAATTCAAAGAATTATATAAGAAATTACAAATCAAACGCATAATACGGCGTTCACACAAATTTGTCTCCAAAACAGACACCAAAGAGGGTGGTGGCGGCAGTGGTTCTCATCACAATCTTGTACTCGATACACAATTTTCTTCATCAAATTTCAGCTTACCACTAGTGACTGAAATCGATTTGATAGGTTGTGAACGTACGACAAAATCATGCGTTGGTGCTGTCTATAATAATCGCCCATTCTATATTTATTTGAATAAGCATACACCACCTTGTTGCCTTGACAAACTCAAAACGACATTCAATCATGTACTTGAAGAATTCGAAAATGTTGGCATACGCTATTGGTTGGATAATCAAGCATTGAGAACGGCAATCGAAACGAATCATTTGCATCCGGATGCATTTGAGGTGGATATTAGTTTTAATGTTAATGATATGGAACGTTCGAATTCCATGAAAAAATCACAAAATAAACCATTTGTGGACAATGAAGGCTTCTATTGGATTAAGGCCACAGATGGGCATTACTTTAAAGTGCAATTTTCGAAAATAAATCAGATTGGCGTGAATTTGTTGCCATTCGAAATAAATGGTAACGAAGTGAGACCAAGCGGATTTTTTGGTTGGAAAGCAAAAGAATTCTCAGCCGATTATTTGCATCCAATGTCAACGGTACTCTTTTTGGGTAAAAATATAATGTGTCCGAATAATGTGCGTGAATTTTTAGATTTTAAAAATGTTAAGTAGGGTATGGAGAAAGGCAAAGATGCAAGCAATGAGTTATACTAGTTAAATGTCTCACAAAACTATTTTAAATTATTTGAACATTAAAATGCCAATTTATTAAACACAAAATAGTAATGTTACAATAGCGCGCCATAAGAGTATGAACGAATAAGCATTGCAATCAGAGATTCACATTAAGGTGTACCGAAAAATCGATACTTGACTTTTTTTTGCATTATTTCCATAATATTTTTATAATATAAAAGCCAAGATACTCTAATTTTGGAGCTCATCAATCAAACTGTGTGGATTTGAATTCTATAAATTACTTCGGATCATATTCGGTCAAACATGGTCACGTAAGTGTTTACAAATTATACGTCTGATCAAATCGTAGCATAGTTTCTTTAAGGATATGCATGTACTCGTATGTACATAAACTGGCCCACTAATCCAAAAATTTTTAAAGTCCGTGTAAAGAAAAGCAAATTCCAATCATATTGTAAGCACTACCATGCTTCGTTGTACACTGATTATAAACTGTGTTGATCAGATTTTTGGAGCATTCTCTACGTTCGATCCAAACATAAAATATTTAACGACTTTATTATAGTCGAGGCGAGCTCCGCCTAGTACCCAAAAAAAAATTGGTGATCAGCTATATGAGCTTTATGCGGACACTACACAAAACAAATTGGTGATCAGCTATATGAGCTTTATGCGGACACTACATTTAGATAGATAATGTGGTAAATGTCAAATATTCGATTGTCGATTCTGGCTGGCATTAGTTAAGGGGAGATAAACAGAACCCTATATTGAAAGCTCTATTGTAGTATATTCTACTCTAATTCATTGCTTTTTCCAAATTCTAAACTTTTTCTAAGTCTAAGCTCACTCTATCTAAACACATTAATAAGAAAACGACCTGTCTCAGAAATATAAGAACCTTTTGTCTGAATTTTTTCCAATAATACTCTTTTTAAAAACTTAAATGAAGCGTGCTCTCAAAAATGCCTAATCTGACAAAAATTATGAAATAGGGCATTTTTGAAAAAAAAAATTACTTAAGGTATTTTTGCAAAATATTTTGAAATAGCTTGATCTTTCACTCAGCCGTCTATAGCCGTTTAGGCTATGTGGTTTTTGCTTAAACAATATATGTAGTCAATCGAAATTAAACAAGATTTATCAAACATTTAGCATAGTTTTGTGAAATAATATGTGGAGTGCATGAAAGTAAAATACAATTTTTTAAGCGCACGCTTATGACCGTGACTAATAAATATTTTTTTTTAAATAAGATAATATTGAGCCAAACCAAAAAGTCAATGGCGGTCAAGAAGCCATGAAATGAGGAGTGTATTAAAAATAACTTAAGTATTTATAGTAAAAATACCAAAGATATTGAATATTGTAAATATGATGCACACACATTCAGGCACATGTGAAGATTAAAAATATACACATAAATAAATATAATACACAAATCAGAAATTTACATAAATATTGCATTCAAACGAATTTTCAACTTAAATAAATCATATGGCAATGATAGATAAATACATACTAAGATTCAAAAGCTTTTACTATGTTTGTTAAAAACAGACCTATTTAATAATGATTACTAATCGTAATGATTACCGGGTTCATTAATTATTTTTTTAAGAATCCATTTAATGATTGATTACCATTACTTCCAATTTTTAATGATTCTTTTCAAATTAATTAAAAAATAATTGAGTTTTTACGATTATTAAAAAAATCAAAAATAATCAATAAAAGTTGGTTTAATTACTTTTGATTTTTTTTTATTATTTTTTTTTTTTTTTTAGTATTGTGGTAAAAGCATATAAATATACACATCAAAAATCCTGAAAAGAAACACAAAAAATCAAAAGTAATCAAAACAACTTTTTTTTTCCAATCGTAATCAATTAATTATTGCCTTTTCTTGAAATAATCATTACCAGTTAAAAAACCTGTATAATTAATTGATTACTAATTACTAATAAAATTTAACAGGTCTGGTTAAATAGGTTGTGGGGGTATTATAAAAATAAGAAAGTCTAGATTTTTTGTTAAATAAATTTTCGTGCTCGAGACCAATTCTATTCATATGTGTCCAATAAATGGAGTCTATTATTGCATGGCTGATGAAGATTTTATACAATATTTTTCAAAAATCCATTTACAAATTCTTCAAAATAGGTCTCCAACACGAAATTTAATTCAACAATCTAGCAGTCTGGTGTCAGAGTTAGGCGATAAAGCTTGCGATTACAGTAACCGTAATTTCATATTTTTAATCCTAGTGGAGCTTCACCCACAACAGTACTGCACAAACAGAGATAGAAATTGATATAAATAAATCAAAGTTTTCAGAAACATATAAGGACCGCTCGTCTGGGAACACGATAACTTGAGTTAATTTTAAGATAAGTTATTAAAATTTGGTATGTGGGTTTTTTGGCGGGACTCATAACGCATTTCCATTTAATAAGGAATAATTTGGATGATGGCCAGGGCTCTTTTTAGTATCCAGAATTTTTGAAAATACAAAAAAGTGATTATTCGGTACGTAATACACCTATAAGGGCCAAGTTTGGTGTGTACTCGTACTTTAAATTTAAGATATCCAATTGATGATTTGAGAAATTTTGATTTAGTTAATTTTACCAATAACATTAATCATAAATCAAAAAGATGTATAAAAATTGGGCACAGAGATTACCTTTTCACAGGGCATGTTCTGGAGAAAAACGGTTGTTGTTGTTGTTGTTAACAGTGCAGAAAAACGGTCAATATAGGTAGCATAACTCTGCGAAAAATAACTTTATGTCAATACTTGTTCGAACAATGCGATAGATTCAAAATTTTTAGTGTAGTCCGCCCTCTTTTATGGTGGATTATTTCACAAAAATTTTAGTAAAGTAGTAGGCTTTGCGCGACCCACTTTTCAGTATAAAAATTTTCGATTGATCACAATTTAATCAATATCAGTGCTGTGCAATCCATATAAAATTGTTTTTGTTTTGACAAGAAGATTCCTCACGATTATTAAAAGTAAATCAATTAGCAATTATTAGTTATCTCTTGGAACAGGCTTCGTGAGACCAGGTATTTAAAAACTCTGGATAAAAAAACTTCTAGACCGTTAATTGTTGAAAGGTTTGATTATGAAGCGTTATGTAGTGCCATAATAGATTATTACTATGTACGACTTTGGTAATCAAAATAATTAATATTACGAAAACTTTGTTTGCAATCTCAGATTCCTGAATTAACGATTAAACAATATATTTAAAAAAAATGCGAAATTACGATTAGAGTAATCTTAATCGTAAGTGCCTTCCCTGGACTACACATGTAATTTTTATCTCCCACTTTAAGTTTTTTTTAACTATTTTTCAATGTTATTATTGCATAATTAAAATGAAATTGTATATTGACTGCGAATTTGAAATAAGATTCATATTCGTATAAGTATCTGTTCATTTAAAAAAAATTACAAAATAATATACTATATATTGCATACATACACATATACTTAACTACATACATGCATATATACTTACATATGTGTATAACTACATAAAAACTCATAATATTCATATGTGATAACTGTCTTGCATACTTGCATGTAAACTCGTACTCCGCGCTAAGGCTTCAAGGATTTTTATTTGCTCTAACTATTTACTAACGTATGTATCTGCATACTAATTATGTATTTATATCCATTTGTAAAAAAAAAAATTGTTGATATTTTATTATGAATAAGTTATAATTAAGAAAATCTTTTTATATTTCATTTGCCTTGCTGTGAAAATATTTTATTAAAAATTTGATTTGAAAGTAATTAACCTTACGTACATACATACATACATACATAGTTCCGTTACCATGTTCATATATCTCCATTGTTAACTTCGCATAAATACATAAATCTGGTACAAATGCATTAAGAAATTTTTAATTAAAAGGTATGTTTAGCAGCGTGCATTGATGCAGAGATGAGATGTTAGTTGTGTGATGGAATATTACACTGAAAAAAATAATGGATATCAATAAGGTTGTTGTGTCATGCATGTTCCTTTCGAAGTTTTCGTTTTTATTTTAAATAAGAATTGTTGTTGTTGTAGCGATATTTCGCCGCTTAACGCCACGCTCATTGCCAAGCATTGTTATCGATCTCTCAAAAGCAAGTCCTCGAAAACTGGCCGTTCCAATAGGCTTTGACCATAGTGAAATTGGTGTTAGAAGAGTCTGATCCGTGAGCAGTTAAAAAGATGGGGGACACACCACATGACGAGGAAGTATTCAGCATATCTACCTTTAGTCTGGATAAGTAAGAGTGCAACCTATTACAATATCCAAATCGGAGCTGGGCCAAAGTGACTCTTTTCTCCCTCGCAAGTTCGCTTTCATAGGAGTTTACCGAATCTGTTTCGATGTTTGGTACAGTCATTTTTGCCTATCTCTGTAGCTGATGCTCCGGCGTCATAAGCAGTCATCACATGGCAGTCCTGAGTGCGGTGTTTTGGCAGTCCTGCAACTTCCCTAAATGAATGTCTGGACAAGTTTGGCGACAACATAGGCGACTTTAGCTTAGAGACTGTGGGTGTATTGCCCTGTACGTTGGCAATAGCACTTCTTTGTCTTGCTATGTCCTCAAGTACTACCAACCAGTGCGTTGAGGATTTTCTTGCTTTTTTGTACTCTGGTGGTGCGTGAGGGAAGGACGGTAGATTGATGTTATCGACGTAGATGTGTACTTCGTTCTTCACTTATGCTGTGCAGATTGTGAATATGGTGGCAGAGGATTTATTCGGCAGAAATGTCAGGTTCAACTCGCCGAAATAGCATAAGATAGAGAGATAGCTATTTCTTTTGGAAACGGAAGAGCCCGTTGCCATTATCGTGCAATCTGGCGGTGAAAGGAATGAACAACACCACTTATTTAATCCGGTGACATGACATAACCCCAAGTGGCATAATCCCAACTCGGGATTATGTCATGACACCTTTAATCCCACGGGATCTTGGGTGAGCATTTTTCAACTCAAGCCTGCCGGTCACTCAGATGAATGGTGGTATATCTTTTAAGACAGTGTATACTCAAGAATAGAGGTGTGTTGCTCAGCTAAAATTTGATTGAATCAAATTTATTGACCGATTGGTGAACTCCTTATTTTTTTCAGTGTAATGAACAATATCCACCAATAAATTGTAATACTCCCTCTCATACCATAGTCATAAATGTGCATAATGCGCCAAGCAGATACAAAACGCCACCGTCGACATGTACGTCATACGTCAAAGTTCAAATAAATCAAATTTGGGCGTATCCATCGAATCTGTAATTACATACAAAAACACAGTCTACTCAAATATCAGTTTTTTCGCTAACTTGTCATACGGCATCTGCTTGGCGCCATATCCACCTAAAACCACATTAATTTTAAATCAAAAAAAAAAAAAATTAACTAGATTTTTTGGGTGTAAAGTTGTAATTACATAATTCTCACTTTTAAAAGAATTTAAAAATTTACACAAATATTAAAAAATAACAAATAAATTATTTGATTACAAAAAAATTAATGACTTATTTATTTTTCTCATTGGGTAACAAAGCAGTTTTCGTTTCGAACAAAAGTTAAAAAAAATATATATATATGTATAAAGAAACATCCGCATGAGCAACGAATTTCTATTAAATAAAAATCTGCATAATGTTTTCTTTGAATTAAGATAATATAGTTTGTTTTAATTCAGCATTATGAAATTTTCTTTTAGTCCGCTTTTAACTCTTCGTCGTAGTGGGTGTGTCCGCCACCACCGAATCATTGGGCAATTCACGCACCAACGATAGCAAACGATCCAACTTTTGCACTTGCAATGTATGTTGATCCAAATGTTGTTGCTTTTTAGGAGGTTTCACCATTAACCGTAAGTTAGGCGACAGCTTCAACGAAGTCACGGTACTCCTACAGATATGAGAAGAAAAAAAGAATAGAAAAAATGTCCAAAAAGATCACTCGAATGAGTATACAAACTCACTTATCATCGCCAACAATAATAAAAGGCAAGTTCTCATTGAAGGCGATTCGGGTTAATTTGTTCTTTCGCTTCGGCACCACAGCTTGCACACAAATCGGTTTATACTTGTTTACATTCAAATCGAACACGAACACTTTACCCTCGGTGGTGCAGGCCGCAAACACAGTACTAGAGAAAGGCGCCCATTTTACATCGCCAACAGAGGAACCCAAATCAAAAATGAACAATGGTTCAGCACGCATATCTTCCCACACTTTAACGCGCCAATCACCGCTACACGAAATGAAAATATTCGCGTTGAAACGATTGAAATCGATGCGATAGACGGTGAGATGATGTGCGTTGTAGGTCATTAAGTATTTGGAACTATATGCTATACTGCATTTGTAAATAAGACCCTCTTCGGTGCCGATTAGATAAATTTCAGAATTTGTTGGATGAAATTTCATGCATGAGCCACAACTGCGCAGTTGTACTTCGGTGCCATCAGGTCCCTCGACAATGTCATTGGTGAGGAATAGTGTTGTTATTGTTGTGATCATGAAATCATTTTGCATGAGTATCCAATTGAAAACACGACCATCAGTTGAAACGGAATAGAAATTTATTTCACCGTCGGACAAGTCCGGACCCCACTTTATCTGGAAATAAAATATAAATAAAAGACGACAGATGAACTCTGTATGTTACAGTGAGTTTTGAATTATAAACTGTGCTCGGACTTCTGCCACTAAAGTTGTAGGTATACCACCTTTCTTCTCAAATTATAGATTCTACCACGCCAGCAAAAATCTACCACCTCTTTTGTTAAAAAAATTGTAAAAGAAATTTTTGTTCTTTCTCTATTGGGCCTGCATTTAAGAAAATCGCCTTAAAACTAGGGAGTACCAAACAAAACAAGCGGCACCTAATCTGGTCCCAGGTGCAAAAGGAGTTTAAAGGAACCATCGTGAACATGTAAGACAAGGATACAGAATAACCCAATTTTTTCGTAATCCAACACTGCCTCTTTTAATTACCTTTTTTATAGGAAAGGAAATATTAAAGTTGTTCAGCAGTATCGTTACTTACTTTAATTTTTAAGTCCGAACACTGATTATACAGGCAAATTGGTACCCTCGCCCAGTGTTGGACGTTAATCAATTAAATTTTTAATCGATTTATTAATTGATTAAGAAAGTAATTGGCATTAAATCAATTGCAATTAAACAAATTGATTTAAAATCAATTGCAATTAAAACTGTCATTGCTTGTTGCAATTAAATTATTTAAAATTAAATTAATTACAATTGAAGCAATTAATAATAATTAACAATTTTTTACAATTATCCGAGTAACTAAATATTCAATACAATTTATCAGGGGCATAGAATTTTCACGAAATTGATATTTGAAAGAAATCAAGCTATATACTCCTATATGACCTACATGGTCTTGCAGTAGAACTTTGTCGCAACAAAACACCATGGTACCAGGCTAATAATATACTAGATAGCTTCCGGGTACCGTGTTTATTGTTAAATTCATAAAAAAATTATAATTAACAATTTGTTGATAATAGAGAAACACAATTAATAATTAATTAATTGTAAATTGTACATTTTTGCAATTACAATTAGAAATTGTTAGTTGTAGAAGTTGCAATTAATAATTAAAAATTGTTCATTGTAGAAGTTGCAATTAACAATTAATTAATTGTTTTCGTAATCGTAATTGTAGATTACAATAATTTAACAATTATAATAATATACAACACTGCTCGCGCCTTATTATACGAATTGGTATTGAGTATTTGAGCTTTTACTTTATCTATCACTGCTAAAGAGACAGATTTTTTTCGTAATCGTTTAACGACTTCTGAATAAAATAACAAAATGATTTTTTTTTTTAAATCTCAAGTTTTCTTTTAAAATGAAATGTCAACTATTCTCTAGTTAAATAGCAACCAAACTTAAGAGCACTTAAGACTTTTTCTGCCATTGTATTTTTTTCTGCATTCAATTCAAACATTTTTTTAAGAAAACAGAAGAAATGTTATCTTACAGCGGAATGAGGAATAAAAAACAGCCGATAACTCCATATGAAAATTCAGAAAAGGGCTACGTCTTTCAAGCTCATCACGCTTCAAGTCAGTTTGAAGAGCATTGGATGAATACGCAAGGCCTTGATTTGTGGATAAAATGGTATTGGGGGTTTCCCCAAACGACCCGTTTTCGCAACCGGTCGAGGGCGTTCAATTCTACAGTGCTTAACAGAGTAATCAAACAGTTAAAAGAATAAGTAAAGTGCACCCATTTCTGCTAAGAACACATATTTACCTACCTCCCTTGCACATTCCGCATGCTTGTTATGCACACCAATTGACAAATAGAGTGGCTTCTCGTAGTCTTCTTTGAGATTATAAACCGCCACACTACCGTCGTACATACCTATAAGTAACTAAGCCAATATCTCTAGAAATACATGTAAAATATATGATGAACTTACCGATCGCCACCAAAAAAGGATATGATGGATGAATATCACAGCACATGACACCACTCTCAGTTGCAACTGCAAGAAAATTTCAAAAAAGGAAAGATCTTTCGACTAACATACATACATTCAATATGTGTCAATAAAATAAATCTTACTAATATAATCGGGATAAGAAGGATTCTTTACAGTGAAGAAACAAATAGCGCCCTCGTTCGGTTGTTTCATGAACTCATCTGAGGATGATAAAATTTATTCTTCGATCAAATATAGACCGACAAGTTATTCTTTGTAATACTCACGCGATCCATAGCAAACAGCGAACAGATCATAATACTTTGGATTGAATAGCAAATCGGTAATACTTAATTTACGTATACGATCATAATTGAATTTCCAAAGCGGTAACAGCGTGCCTTCTTGCTCTCTGTACTCATCAGCCGGATCTTCCCAGTAACGATAATCGTTGGCAATTTCTTCGTAAATATTTTGATTTATCATACGTTCCAATATTTGCCAGGCTTTTAAATATTTTCTATTCAATAATTCTGCCTCGGCGACCTTATCCATCTTTGCTAGTGTGACATCCTTTCGATGAACTGCTTTCTTCTCGTCTTTCTTTTCCTTTTCTTTTTGTTGCTGTTCAAAGTCCTTTGCATAACTATCATAAATATTCCATTGTAGAACATTGGCCCCATACTGCGACCGCGGTGGTGGTATGGTTTGTGTTTCCACGTTCTAAAGTGTAGCACATTATAGTTGAGATCTCGAAAAGTTTTGTACTATAATTTACTCACCCTTCGGGGATTAGTGTAGGTTAGAGCAGAGCGTTCGCAAAAGTTAAACTGATTTAATAATTTTCGTTTTCGTCCGCCTGGTGCTGGTGCGGCTGATGGTGCCTCTGTGAAAAATAATTTTAAATTATTTTATTCAAGGATCTTAAATTATTTTCTCTATTTGTTTAATACCTACTGCCTCACCGCCATCCTCGACTGCCCCTGCCTCACCTTCTCCTGCCCCTTCTTCAGCAACTTCTTCTTCTTCACCTTCGGCCTCATCCTCTGCCATTTCTTCTTCGGCTTCTTTTGCTGGTTGCGCTGCCTTCGGTTCTGCTTCTTCTTCCTCTTCTTCTGGTTTCTTTTCATGCACTTCTTCTTTTTCTTCAATGAAGGAACCCATGAGTTGAGGTAGTGGATATCCTGGTAAAATCAAATTTTAGTTTTTTGTGTTTGGGTAAAAGCTTCCTAACCTATCTCTCCCATTTCTTCCATTTGTATTTTCGCTTCTTCAGAGTCTATGTGCAAGGCGCTTCCATCCATTTGCATGAGAGTTACGGTATTTCCAGCAATTGGCACCTGTAAATAGTTTGCTTATGGAGACTTGAGTAGCTTGTACTAGAAAACCTTTAAGACTAAGGAAGTTGGGAACAGTGGTTGGACATGTATGTGGCATCAATCATCCGGTTGGCGTTGGTTAAAGGGGTGCCATAAAACGCTGCATCTTCCAATTTTAGAGCTTGTTGCAGACTTTCTTTTTCTTCGCAGGAGACAGTCGGTCTCATCACTCTATGTCATGGCTAAGAACACCTTTAACCCGTCAATGCTTACTAGCCTCTACTAAGCGAAATATTCATAGAATTTCTCACTGTGAATTAAACGGCCGTAGGAGGAAGGGATAGAACAGGTTTGGGCCCAGGAATGCCTGTCCTTATGCCACCCTCGACAAGTGGTCATACTTGTAATTAACAGCATCTGCCACGTGACCCGCATCCAGAGTAGTCCAATGCCGTCAGTTCCACTTGAGTGTCACTTTACAAGCGCAGACTCTTTCCCCAGCACCTTCAATGCGCAATATAGCGCATGTCTTTGTCAACTCCAAATACTTCATTCATTTCACTGGGGCTAAGAATCTAATTTGTATTGGGTGGTCTTAACTGGAGCAAAACAACCTTGTTTTGTTTTATAAGTCATGTCCTTACACTCATTCATTCAATAAATGTAAACTTAGAAATCCAACGAAGAATTACTTTTGCAAACAAATGCTACTTCGGACTCAGTAGGCAATTGAAAAGTAAAGTCTTCTCTAAACGAACGAAAATAACAAACTATAAGTCACTCATCTCACCTGTCCTGCTATATGATGCAGAAACGTGGACAAAAATAACATCTGCTGAGGTGGCTCTGGGAGTATTCCAGAGAAAGGTTCTTAGAAAAATTGTTGAACCTCTAAGCGCTGACGACGGCGAATACCAAAGAAGATTTAATGATGAGCTGTACAAGCGGCTTCGTTGGCTAGGCCACATTGTGCGAATGAACGAAGTTGCTCCGGCCCAGAAGGTAGTCTTACGGCACCCGCCTGGTGAAGCAAAGGAAGATGGAGACCACCACTCCGATGCAAGGACCAAGTGGAGACCGATTTGCGATCTGTTAGATAACCATTTAAAGAAGACGAAAAGACTTCCCTTCATGGTGGAAGCAATACATACATATTTCATTTTGAATGATTTTGTTTTTGTAATTCGCAGGCTTCAAGTCAAAATCGTGCTGCAACGAAATTGTTAATGTCGAATTTCGAGGAAAAAGTAGCTAACAGCTCATTGAATAGTTCCACCTTGTACTGAATTCGTCTTGATTTTTAACTTATGAGATATCCAGATATCCACTGCAGTAAGCACGAAAGTGAAGATCTTAGCTCCAGAGAAAAATCAAAAATTATTTAATTTTACCGATCTAACTGTCTTGCCCAAAAATCAATCAACACATCGTAAGAGCCGAGAAGAAAATATCTTTCTTTCTCGGTTTTAATGTATTTTAACAATGTGTTCAATAAATTAAGTTCTAATCAAACTATCGTCAACAATACTCACCGAAACAAAGGCGCTCTCCTTAAAGCTGTAAACTACCAAATTGTGTATGACATTTGTATTGGTGGGGGTCAATACTTTTGTTATCTCTTCGCCCAATTCGGCTTCGGTTAGCTCTAACTGATCATCGGGTTTGAGCAATTGACGTGACTTGATCCAAGCATCAAAGTCATCGGCATCACCGCCACCATCCTTGATGTTATTTTTAGAAACTGTTTTGATCTATTGGAAATTTGAAATTAAATAATTAAAATAAATAGATTAAGCAATACACTTTTTTGTGATGAAGTAGCTGTTTACATGTTTTTTCTACTTTAATATATTTAATTTATTTATAGCGCTTTAAAAACGTAAACATGAGATAGGCAAAGCGGTAAAAGCTGCTAACTTCCTTCAAATAAATTGTTTTCTAAAAGTTTAGTTAATGGTAAGACAACTAGTTAAGCAAACCTTATGGAAATCGATTTAAGGGCGTTTCCACAATATCCGCTTAACGATTAACACGGCTTAAATGCACGTAAATCGTCCGGTTACCTGTCAAATTAAGCGGCGATTAGCTTTAACCGTATTTTATGCTAGCGGTCCTTAATCGAGTTATAGAGCCATACCATAACGAAATAGCCAACCAATTAAATTTTGGATCATGACAGAGATAACCTCTGAGTGGGCATATTTATTATTTTTTTGCAACTTTTATTTCTTAGTGTTAATTTAGCAGCTTTTAACGTAGTGGCGACGATTTATGTAAGTAAATTATGCATCACGGTTTTAAATAATCAAATACAACAACAAAGTTAAGCTTTCTATACTGCAAAGCATATTAACTAAATGCATAAATTGAGGTGTTTTCTTTAGATTCAAGACTTATAATTTAAATGTTGTTTTCGAAATTTTAATTCAAAAGGCCAGGCTGTAAAGAATGACTATGTTTGTAATTTGAGTGCAGAGACGAAAGCATTATAAATTATGACATGGTTCAAAACGAAAGTCAACAAAAAAAATAAAATCTTTAAAAGCGCAAAAAAGTATTGAATGCATTTGCTTTCTGTTATTCTAAAACCCAACTGTCAAATTTTTATCTATATGTTTGACTTAACAAATAAGTCAGGAGTTTTTCATGGTCCAACAAACAGGTTGTTTTATTAGAACATCAGGATGTTTTGTGTCAAAATGTAAAAAATTTGTGTAATCTGATTTCGGCATGATCCAACTATAACAGGTCGTAGCAGCTCGACAAACATACAGACACACAAAAATTGTCCATGTATTTTGTTTTTGTAATTTGTGAGTTAAACGTCAAAATCGTACTGAGAAATGAGTGTAATGTCAAAATTCGAGACAAAAGTCAAAATCAGCTGGTCTATTAACACGACCTGTATTACTGGATCATGGAATTCGGCTTGACACGACCTTGCTATTGGGTCATGCTATTGTTACCAACTTTTATAACAGAAGTAAAAAAATTATATTTAAATATTGACTTTTTTCGTCGGATTCATAGAATTTTCAATTACACTTTTAGTGTATCTAGCATATTGATGGCTGAGTGTGAAAAAATCTCATACTATATGTATATCAACTGAGTTAAGATATATATAGTTGGATCCCAACTTGAAATTCAACCTGACTAAGCTAGCTGCTTACTATAGAGGAAATGTCCAGGTTAGTGGGCAGCATGATATACATACATTCATATTAGTGATGCTTTTTTGGATGCCGAAAATCCTGGAATTTTTTTCTTACAATTTCGGGATTTTCGAGATATATGGTACTAAAAACTAAACATGTGTGATGTATTTGTCAAAATTATCCTAATTTTTTTATTGACGGTGTTACTAACAAGAAACTATGGGTCCTACCGCTCCCAATTTTCTATTTATTTATTCAATACTAGCTGACCCGCCGAACTTTGTTCCGCCTTAAAAGCACAAATCATACAGTCACCCTGGGTCCACATTTACGTCAATAAATTGGGAACCGGGTAAAATATCGAGGTGAAAGATATCTTAAATTTTAGGAGAGACGTCTAAAAATGATTATTGAAAGTTTCATTCATTTCTATGCAGTCGTTTTTGTGTGACGCGGGCGTTATGGTAAAAAAACCACATTTTTGGTCACATTTTTCCCACATTTTGGTCAATAACTCTGGAACTGGATGAGATATCCAAATGAAAGTTGTCCTAAATTTTAAGTTAGACTTTAAGTGATAGAATGGTGAAAGTTTCATGCAATTGTATTCAGTAGTTTTTGCGTGATACGCGCACAATCATACAGACGGACAGACAGACAGACAAAAATTCTAAAAGTTGTAGATTTGGGCTCCGCCAATCCCGACCTCTCCTCTCAGTTTTTCTTGAATATCTTCAATGTACAGACATCGACCTGTTACAATTTTATTATATGTAAAGATTCGAAGTTTTATTTTAAATTGTATTATTTTCTTATGAGTTAACAAGGGTTTTAAACTTAACAAAAGTGCCATTATCCCACATCAATTTATATTGTATCATCCACATACAAACTTTTTCACAAAAATTGGGTTTACTAAAATACATTTTAAAATAAGAAAGAAATACCTAAAAATTCAATTATTTGTTATAAATTTAGAGTCAGATAGTGTCTCAAACAATGTTTTGACATCTTTCAACCTAAACTGTTGGAAAATAGCGAATACCCAAATCCCGGGAATGGATACCTGTTATATCTACCATCTAAAGCTAAATTTTTTCGATTGTAATAAAATAATAATAAAAAAAGAACAGAAAACTCCTAATTTGACAATCCGAATCTCGATGAATTTTTTTCTTTGCCTTCATTTTGAATCGAGTAACGGAAAGTGAACGGCCACTCGAATAGTAGGAAGAGATGCAAGTAGGAGATTAATCGAAGTTAAGTCATAACACATTATCGCTTCTCGAATAGTAACAGCCCTACTACTTATGTACATACATTCATCAATGTAATATCTGAAAATATCATTTATGTGCATGTAAAAATATTTAATAAATGGACATACTTACATGTTTAATATATTTATTAGTATATTATATATTTTAAATATATATTTTTTTTAACTGCGGAATAAGTATAATCGGCACAGAGAAGCTATATTTATTTCGACTATTAGCTAGGCCGAATAAAAAATAATGCATTATATACATTTTTTAGAGCAAAAACATGCAAGACATCATGCTTTGGCTACTCCTTTATTTTTGTTTTATCATAGAAATCAGTTACCTGCAACATATGAGGCCCTGTTGGTACAATCTCTTGACTATTCACCTCGTCCATATGGCTACTATTTTCGTCTACATCAGTGGCCATAACAGACAAATGCTGATATTTACTTTATAATTTTCATTATATGCATATATACAAGTATTTTAAGATAGCAAATTAATTTTAATTTTGATTACTAATAAATGAAAAACATGAAGTTTTTGTACAAATGGGTTGAAATTTTCTTTTAGTTTAGTTTAGTTAAGTTAATTTAAGTTAAGATAAGTTTAGTTTAGTTTAGTTTAGTTTAGTTTAGTTTAGTTTAGTTTAGTTTAGTTTAGTTTAGTTTAGTTTAGTTTAGTTTAGTTTAGTTTAGTTTAGTTTAGTTTAGTTTAGTTTAGTTTAGTTTAGTTTAGTTTAGTTTAGTTTAGTTTAGTTTAGTTTAGTTTAGTTTAGTTTAGTTTAGTTTAGTTTAGTTTAGTTTAGTTTAGTTTAGTTTAGTTTAGTTTAGTTTAGTTTAGTTTAGTTTAGTTTAGATTAGTTTAGTTTAGAGTTTAGTTTAATTTAGTTTAGTTTAGTTAACACGTTGACTGCCAACTACGAGATAACTCGATCTTTTCTAGGATGCCAACTACGAGTTATCTCGTCCTGTGTTACGAGTTAACTCGAAATATATCAGCGCTAATATGTTATTCTAAAACCCAACTGTCAAATTTTTATCTATATGTTTGACTTAACAAATAAGTCAGGAGTTTTTCATGGTCCAACAAACAGGTTGTTTTATTAGAACATCAGGATGTTTTGTGTCAAAATGTAAAAAATTTGTGTAATCTGATTTCGGCATGATCCAACTATAACAGGTCGTAGCAGCTCGACAAACATACAGACACACAAAAATTGTCCATGTATTTTGTTTTTGTAATTTGTGAGTTAAACGTCAACGTTACCAACTTTTATAACAGAAGTAAAAAAATTATACTTAAATATTGACTTTTTTCGTCGGATTCATAGAATTTTCAATTACACTTTTAGTGTATCTAGCATATTGATGGCTGAGTGTGAAAAAATCTCATACTATATATCAACTGAGTTAAGATATATATGCCAACTACGAGTTATCTCTTCCTGTGTTACGAGTTAACTCGAAATATATCAGCGCTAATATCGATGTTTGGCTCCTGGGAAAAGATAAAAAAAATCAAGGCTGGCTTGCATGAACAGAAAATTTGTTAAAAATCGAACAAAAAACAAAAAAAAACGAGATAATTCGTAAGACCTTTCTTTTTGAAAAAAAAAACTAATTTTTTTAAATTTTGATGTAAATTATGCACTAGAAATAGAGTTTTTAATAATAAAATGTGATTAAATCGAATTGTCATTTTTGGCCAGATTTTTTAAAATTGCTGCGGCAGTCAACGTGTTAAGTTTAGTTTAGTTTATGATGATGTAATATACAGAGAATAAAATACAATTCCTCGAATACAGAATCAATAGAGATGATAAAGTTATATACATTTAAATTTTATGCAACAACACAACACAGTCAACACTTGTGTATAATACAGTTATTTACATTGCAATATACATATGTATGTATTAGTAAGTGTTACAATTATGAAGTAATTAGTTATTATGATTTTAAAGTACCGCTCGATTTGCGATTTTCCACATCGTGTCAATAAAACGACTGATTTACAACTAAAACTGCCAACTAGTACTTGACTGTAATTGACGGAAATGCAACGTACACATACATACATAACATTGTTAAACAAGCACTTAAGCAGCCCCATGTAAACATCGAAAATTAGTTTACTCTATTGGAGCTGTCTTGACGATGTCGTGACTGACGTTTTAGCACCTGCATCGGGCATATTTACTATAACCAATTGCATATGTATATATCCCTTGCCGGAAGGACAAATTCGAATCATAGTTGTATTGAGCTAAAGACAACACCAAACATGCATCAACTTAGGTAAGTTCGTATTAATATTTATTATGTAATAGCCTAGGTATAAAAAAATAAAATTACACCCAATAAAAATATCAAAATAAAATACGGATATGAGATGGATTTCTCTCCCTCTTTTGGGTAAAGTATACGCCATCGCAACAAGTTTTTATAACAAACACGTAAGTGTCCATTTTTTAAAAAGAAAGAAATTATTTTAGTGTAATTGAAAGACGCTGGATTACCCAATGCTATTGAAATGAGTTATAACTTCACAAGAACCCTACTGTGTAAATCGATTCGTTAAATTTAATCGAATTCGAAATTTTCGTACATCGCAACTCTGTCTTTGCTCCATTGCTTAGATTCATGTGAAGTATCACCACTACACTGAAACTCTACTTCCACATTTGAACAAAATATCTTCAACGCTTTTGAGTTTCGCTTGTAAAATCTCAAATTGCACTCTCTTGCTGCAAATGTTTTGTGTCACCAAACACTTCCCAGTAAAAATTTTATAAAATTTTTAAAAATTGTGTCCTCACCGAACACAACTATTATACTTCTGTTCGCATAACACAACACATTTTTTAAAAATTTTAGCCCATCAAAAAAGGAACAGCTGTTTTGTTTGCAATTTTGTTCTGACTTCTTTGCAAGTTTCGTAACCGAACACACCTAATACCTTATGTGCTATGCACAACTAGGTATAAAAAGCGATCCATCCTAATGTACATACCACATACATGAACATATACATTCATCATTTATTTCGTCCATAAATGTTCTGTTGTCACAGTCACGGTTGACAGAAATATCAATTGTGTCAAGTATTAAAAGTTAGTATTTACCTAAGATTAAAGACATATTTTTGCAACGAGAAGTTGGAGAAACATGCATTCAAGTCAGTCTAACTATTGCAACCACTGAGATTGCAACGTTAATGACAGATTTTATAATTAAACATACACAATTGTTATATAATTTAATAACGAAATAATGTGCTGAAGTGAAATGCTTAAAATTATGATAAATAGTGTTCTAGTTAGTTAATATAAAGGTGTGTTGTTTTATGGGGTCCAACATTCAAATCAAAATCAGTGTCTCAGAAAATTATTTAAAAACACGATTTATCATATTTTTCATAGATATTTGTGTAAAAAGCACCCTATTTCAGGTATTTCCTCAAAAAACTCGGTGTAATTTCTAAAAAGTTTATAGGGAAATATGGTGGTTTTAAGACTAATTTTAGAATAAAGTGTTCTTAAAATAAAATGAAACAAATACTGCGCTTTACATTCTTCGAACCATAGATAGGGAGATCTTCCACGCAAAACTACGTACTTCTAGTAAATATTTAATGAGAGAATAAAGTGTAACACTATATACAAAGTACATATGTTTACATACATAAAGAGAAGTTAGTATGTTCCAAAGTGATATTCACGAAACATCATTATATGGTATATATCTTGGCTTATTGTTTGCATTCGTAAGCACATTTACAAATATTTTATTGCATCCCATTGCATGGCCAAGTTCAATAAAGCTAACATTTGAATGATGAAATTTTTTGCAATTTATAGCGGCTTAATGAAATTTTGTAAAACTCAGACTCAGGTTCTTTAAACCAATTCTGAGATTCGGCACTTTTGGCAGCCGAGATATGGAGGAACACTTATGTATCCTGCTGGAATTTTTAAAATAAATAACATCACTTTCTAATTTATGATGATTATATTTGACTTACCACTGTCTAAGCAGTCTCAACATACCTCATTTAAAGCTGGTTATCTAGTCAGTGCCCCAATTTACCGAATCATCGCCGCGAATCCATACTTACTGGAGTCTCTCAGCGTGAAAGAGTCAGAGCTCATTTTGCGGCGTAGCCTTAAAAAAAAACACATGCAACGGCACCAAGTGAAATACAACGCTTAGCTCTTATTAACTGATACTTCTAGGCATCTTAATAACTTTTCATTGATTACTATTTTGCTCTTGCTTCATATTAAAGCGCATATCCCCAAATCTCTTCAAAGTAAATTTTGCTGGTGCGATAGGCTGTCAGAGCCTTCTTTCATCTCTCCTCTACATAAATTTTCCAACTAAATTTGGCATCGAAAATTGTGCTAAGGTAGGTTAAAGGGTGGTATTATTGTTTTTCCCAGTAAACAGTAGGAATTTCGTCTTTGGTAGAAAATCAATAATAAGAAGCCGTCAGTGGGCGTTATCGCGCTGCGTCTTATTTGCTATTAAAGTTTTCAGATTTTCATTAACTGCCAATATCCAGAAGAGAGGGGGTAGGCTCAGTCCTTGGGAGTGCCTTTGGTCGTAACTTCACAACCAGAATCCGAGTCCAGATTTCATTTGCCAACCCCAAATCTAGACAAGTTTCCTGCAGATGGGCTCCATTTTAAAATGAATTGAATGTAATTTCACGCTGTATTCCTTATAGATTTATCGATTACACTAATGACCTCGAGAACAGCGCATCCTACCGATTTGCATGTTTGTTTAGCTAAGTAAATTTGATGCAAACTAGTGTTGCCTTTTATATCTATATAGGTTAGATTATGTTAAGAGGGTGTCCTTTTACGGAGTATGGCGTTGTCCGTATCTATGTATGGTCTTGAGCACAAATTTTCCATAAGAAAACCAGAATGGAGCGCATTTGTTAACTTCATGACAAATGCTCCAAGCTGAATTACATGGTTGAAAAAATCTTCCCCCTGCGGGTTAGGGGCTTAGAATATAACCGCGGCACCTTAACCTTAAGGGATTTTCTTTGCGTTTATTCAAATAAACAAACATAGCGTAAAGCTAACGTAAGCGTCCACCATAGAATAGTGTATGTGTACTGCCCTATCATACTGAAGGTCCGAGGATCACACCCTGGGAAATAAACACATAAATAATTTTTTGAAAAGTTTTCCTAATCACGGGGTCGGCCCCTGTCATGAAATACCTCACAGCGCAAAAAATATCTGCATAAGTAGATGTAGTTCAGAGTTGGCATCCAACTAGTTCGCTCAAAATCAATATTATTATTACACGGCTAAAAATTAGGTTGAGGTGGCTGCCGCAGGGGCACACATAGGCCAGTATCAGAAGGCGGCTCTTACCATTTTGAAGACCTGATGGAAGCCAGAACGTCCTTGATGTCATAATACGCAATTTGACTGAGGTTGTCCAGGAAGTGAACTCCCAGACTGCGCCATCCACAGTTTCTTCCTTCTCCTGCAGCACCGACGATAGCCTAGCCTCTCTGCGTGCCTCCCAATAAGCAATGCCCAGTGAGTACTTGTATTAACTTAGAGATTTCGGTCCTTTTAGGGTGTTGATATGACGAGATCTATTTGGATCCCTTTCTGGCCAGGTTTGCTGGGATATCCGGCACCCTGGGGTAGTTTGCCATCTTTCGTTGGCTTGGTGATAGGTGTATTCGTTTAACATAAGTCTGCACGTGGCGAAGGGTATACCTAAGTACTCTTTATCAGAAAGAACGTGCTTGGCAGTGTCCTGCCTAGAAAGTTCATCTGCCCTACAGTTTTCCTCTCGCTAAGTTGTAAAGCCAGTGATTAGTTTCGTTCTGTAAATTCTAAATATTCTAGGAAGGTTGCCGGTTACTGCCGAGAAGGGGCACTCTTTTCGAAAAAAAAACTTTTCTTTAACGACTATAACGCAAAAAACAAATTGAATAGAGCACTAAAATGCATGCACATACGAAACACTAAAAATGTTATCACTGAACCTGCTATTGTATTACCTTCGTTTTCGAACCTTTTCTTTTATCTCCGCTGCCACCTCCTCCACCAGTAGATCGATTTAGCTGCCTAAACGGCATTGCGTTTACAGCTCTTGAAAGTCTATTAAAGTTTGAAATTTAAAAACAACACTCGCGAAAATATATTTTAATACACACTAGACCGAAAAGTAAAGTATTTAGTTCCGTTCTAGCGCTAATTGCATATAAAATTCACACTAAAAAATATACATTTATGAATGCAGCCAAATGTTTGCGAAAAAACTGAACGCGCCTCCGGTTTATCTAATTTTGAAAATACGTTTTAAAAATATTTTAAGAACTGCAGTTTTACGTAAAAATTAATTTGACTTTATATTACATTATTGTTTTTCACTTGTTTGACTTTTAACTGCTCATTTTATATTTTTGCCTTCCTATTTTATTCTCAATCAAATTTTCCTTTGTTATTGAATTCAATCAAGCATTTGTCATCAATCGTTGAAGTTGCTATAGAAATTAGGTTTAGAATTATGCTTAGTTATCGATTTATCGAACTGAATTTTTTTGTTGTAAATACTTAATATCTATGCTTCGTACTTATAGGAGTAGGGATCACTCGGTAATGTGCGATGAACTCATTGATTAGTTCGGTTGCTACGGACATAACTTACGACAGGCCAACAAAATTCCCCCTGAAAGCATGAAATGCCAAATACGCATATCAACGAATAAATTTCCATTAGTGCCCACGACTCGTACATACCCATATCTTTGACTAACAGAACCCCAATGGGTCCGAGCTCCTTTTAGTGCGCATACGTTGGTATGACAGAACTACTAAGCATACCTGAGAAGTTCCGATTTGTCTAGCAGTGGCGACGAAGAAAAGTTAAAGGGTTTATATCGCCATCTCGGGGAGTATCTTTGCTATTCCTTAGGGTTATTCGAGGGAAGTTAAGGTTGTACACGAATTTGTAAATATTTAGAATATTCCTCTTAGCTCCATGCTAAACAGATTCCAGTTTTTTGAATACGTTTGAACAATTGGTACCATTACTCGAACTGTCAGATATATCAATAGAAGCAGCTGCTCTTTCCGTGATCTGGACTATAGAGATCTCGACTAAAATGAGTTCCGAAAAGCAGCCTTCATGGACAACAAACATGACAAAACCCGAAGGCTCGGGGAATATTACAAGTATAGGCAGTCTATTGTCGATAGGCAGCACATTGTCGGAATGAAGCCAGTATGCTCCAATACTAGCATAACCTAGTACTACGTCTTGGTTTGACGCCTTAAACATTCTGCCTGTGCAAGCGGTATGTCGCTATTTACCGATTTTTCCAGTTTCCTTCCTGCTTGACGTTATCCGCCGAAGGATTTTATATGAATTGCTAGCTCATCGCTCAATTATACACAGTCGCCAGGGCCAATAGAAACCTTATACAGGCTGCTTTGTGAGATTGAGAGTTCCTTAATGTGATCATAATTTCCTGACACGAGCAAAGAGGCTACAGCCACCAAGCCAGACAACAGCGGAAGAAAACTCTGTGTATTACCCAGAAAGCTTTCCGGGTTAGCTTTGTTGAGCCAAGGATAGCTGGCTCGAACCGAAACTAGTACGAAAAGCTCGAAGCTAGCACAAGCAAAGGCCAAAACTTGTATCTGTAAATTCGGCAAAAGACTTTAAGACAATTTCCATGGTACAGTAACAAGGTAAAGTCAACTATACACCAACCACATACTGGCATAAAGATTGTCAAAAGCAACTGACTGGTATTACGAAATGAAGCGAAGAGAAATTATTCCTTGACAGATAGTTTTTGCTTAATGATTTGAAACTAAAAAAAATATTTATGCTAAAACAACTTAAGTTATTGAACGTAGCGTCGATAAATTTTTTTATTAACCTTAGGTTACTCTACTAATGCGTTGCTTTTGTGACAAATTAAAATAGAAATAACGTTCAGATGGGCCTGGTAAATTGACATGCTTGTGGAATTCCTCTTCCGTAAAATGATTTGGATTGTAATAGAATGGGTACTGTCGTAAAAGGGCTGTATTTTCCGATTCAGTTGACGTGTTATCCGAAATCGAACAATCGTGTGCAGTAATCCTAGAAAGAGATGTGACGCTCTTTTCATGTTCAAGATTGACTACGGACTGTTCGACCTTCATAGAACGGGTACGACTAAAATCTTGTATAAATTCGCGAGGACGATTCATAAAACATTTAGCATTCTGTTCCACCTCAATTATGGCACGTAATAAAATGGGATTCCTAGGAAAAAAGCGAATTAGCTCAAATTTATCATTGCATAGAAAGAAATCGATCGACTTACTTAATTCGACTTATATATTCATCGACCTCTTCTTGAGTCCTTGTCGGATCATTAAGGTATGGATTGGCAGCGACATACTTATTACGTCTCAAAATTATATCTACATCTAATTCTAAATCTTCAGCTAAATTACAATCTCGTACATCCATATGAAATATAGTTTTTTTAAATTGTAGCACCTTCAACAGTTCAACGCATGTCTCGTGACTTATTGGCATTGCGCGCATATCTAAAGATTGTAACGGTAAGTGTTTGAGAAATTCATTAGCAATGCAACACTTAATCGCCGATTCTGTCATTTGTGCAGATCTCAAAGATAAATGTGTAATTTGTTGCATTCCAAGAACTCTGCTACTTAGCTCATGCAGTCCATCGGCGCCGAGCGGATTACCACCCAATCCAAGATATTCTAGCTGACCACCATAATAACTCAGACCGATCGCTATAAAATGCATTACATGTGGTCCTATAAAATTATGTTCCAATTCAAGAGATTTGATTGAACTCGTGCCACGAAATAATTCGTACAACCCTAAACCGCAATCTTCATTCAAGTGATCGTAACCTAAATCGATTATTTCGATACGTCTAAGACGCTTGAGTGCTTTGGTGAGCGTATATAATTTTTGTGCATCCATTTGACTGCAGCGCAGTCGGAAGATCTTGAGGCTTTGTAAAAATGAGAGGCCGCTGTGGAAATACAAAAAAACGAAATTATTATAGCTTTAATACATATATAATAGGGCCCCGGGAAAGGTTCTAACTACATATATATTTGGCTGAATATATACCCGAATGAGAAGAAAATGCTTGAAGTAAATTAGAGTCACAGGCATTTAACTTGGATCTCGCTTTTGTAAGCATGAGATTAAAAAAGATGAATCTTACAACTATCACTATCAATATCCCTATATTTTGGGTAACAGTTAAGCATGGCGAAAAAACTTCAAACTGGAACTGGGTCAAACAAATCGTATCCACAGCAATTTGGCTAGTACCGGGTTCATATCCAGCAAAAAACTGTGAATACCGGCAACACTAGGGGGACTTAGATTAGAAAAGAAATCCCAAATTTTATATAAAGATAAGATCTGCGTTTTTTGAGGGCTAATTACACGATTTTATTTCTGCGTGCAACTTCCAATCCCGTACATTTTGGACTAAAACTAGTACAAGACTGTTGGTGGTTCTGATCCTTTAAAAGATTTGCCAGAAGTAGTCAGCAATAATTCTTTTAAAGCTTGTCACTTCTGACTGAGAGATATCCTTATTCAGTCTCATTTTTATGCTTTCTGTATCTTTCAGCTACCTTTGACTCTTACAAAATCACAGCTACAGTTAGATGCCATATCACTATTAACGGTTTCAACAGTGAAATAACTTTAGAAAAAGTCAATGGAGTATCTCCCTTGCCAAGAAGTTCGAAGTAAAGCCCTCTCCCCAAGAGCGAGTATTACACTAACAATGCTAAATCTCATGATCACTGTCAAAAGGAGATGCTATGACATCTGAAAGGCGAATATCATAGGAACATCATGATGAGCTGTACACGTAATGCTATGAGAACGGATGAGGTACATAGAGGGTATGCCTATCGCCTACCGCTTTGGACACTGGACTAATGGGAAACGGAAGATCCATTATAAGATTTGCAAATTCGTGGGAATAATGCTGTTCGAGTTTTGGGGCCAGCAATTTCGAAAATATTAAGTTAGATGTATTTTAGTAGAGAACCTTTTCATGCCCAATTTCTTCTGCCAAGACTTTAACTTTTTAGGTGCCAATCACATCCATGACAACCGTTGGGGCGTAACGCTAATGCCGTTTAAATCGAATTAGAAGCCTTCAAAATAATGGTTTCCTTACAATAGCAGAACCCGTTATTAGCAACAACAAATAAGAACTACTCAGAACTCATTACTCACAAAGCTAATCCCGCTATATCAGCATATGAGAACTTCAAATGTCTCTCGTGAAAATCTCGTGCCATCTTTGGCCCACGAAATTCTATAGTCAAATTGGTTAAATTTTCGAAAAAACGTAGAAACCGCAAACTGACATGATGGCAAAGTCTTATGGGATACGTTAGCATTTTAACTGCTTTCAGTTTCAGCGCCATATTTCGCCGATCCACGATCAAATTCTCACCATCATCTTCGCTATCAGCTGGGACAATTATATCGAACACACCTTTTGGCTTAAATATTTTCTTCTTTTTCCATAATTTCGGTTCCTCAAACACCTGCCGATTTTTCGACATTCGTTCTTCTTTAATACGACGAGTCTCGGCGCGCTCTGTGCGCCTTTTCTCTTGAGCTTCCCTTCGTAGACGTGTTCGTTTCTTGCGCTCTGCCATAACATCTTCATGAAAGCGTTCCCACTTAAGCTCTTCCTCAGTTTTATAAATTTTGGGGTCAACGCCTGTTATTGTATTACGTTTTCCCACCCCGCCTTGCTCCTCCTCTTCCTCATCAGCAGAACACGATTCCTCCCTAGGAGAGTCAGTTGAATGTGGGGTCACTGTAAACGATTCAACATCGGTGGAATCGCTCTCAGACCCATCGGAATCCAAATGTAGATGAGCTATGAAAAACCGTTCTGGCATTGATTGTAAATTACGTATGTGCATTTCGGTGACATGATCTTTTATTTTCATTGCCATTCCTTGCATTTCATCCTCAGGCCAATATTCAGCTGCACATGATTCCACCAATTCCACAAATTTCATAGAGAGTCCGAGACTACGCCAGTCATATTCTTTTCTGAATGCTAATGTCACATCCTTATTCTTGGCCAACACAAAACGACGCCAATATTTTTGATCTGTGATGTGATAGCATTCCTCCAATGGAAGATCCAAACTGAATGCATCATAATACAAACGAAGTTTTTGTGGGTCTTCTGCTAAGGATGGTATATGCTCTGGTGTGTACGCTGCGGCTAAAGCTCGTGTACATAGGTCCCTCAAGGGACCTAACTTGATGTTTTCGATGAAATACTCTGCGTACATGGTACGACCCTGTTCGGACTTTAGTTTAAGTGTTTCCAAGGAAGGTCGATAGACGTCATATGCCATTAGTAAACCATGCTCCTGCGGTATGCCCAAAGTATTCGTGGGTATAGGATAAAAATAATCAAATGCGTTATCTTTATCTTTGTTCTGCTCCATTTTAATTGAGTTTATAGTAAAATATGGAATCAAAGAATGATCTTTTTTTAAGAAATATGTATATATGTATGTATTTTTGAGAAAAAATTTTTTGAAGTGTGAGTTTTTGATTTGAATTCTCAAGAAAATTACCCCAGCAAGCAAAGTAAACGTAAAGCAAATTTTTCTGACAATAAAAGGCGTTTAGTAAATATTTTTTTTTGATTTGGGACATTGTGTATCAATGGTACACAATAATTTGAGAGATGACGTTGACGGCCGGAGTTGACATAAGACAAACTTAACCAGAATTTAATTCAACAATTTCTCATGTAAAAGACCTTTTATTGAAGAAAACATCTGGCATTCCGCTGATTTTTCATTACAAAACACACATTTGAAAGTAAGCGGTACTTTTCAGACTAAAACTAGTAATCAAAAACCAAAAATTCGGGAAAGTAACACCATAAAGTACGATACGCAAATTGGGACCCTTGCGGGTTAGGGGTTTAGAATATGCCCGAGGTAGGCATACCGGTTGTAAGAGGCGACTAATATGCACAAAGGTAATGACGTGCCACTCGATGGTTGATCTACGGATATGATGCCTCTTATTACCCAGAGGGGTGACATGACCTAGAAGGTTCCACTGGTCATACCAAATCGCCACGTCGACATTCGGGCAGTACCGCCGGGTTCATATTCGGCAAAGGACTGTCACTTCCGACAACACTGTTTTTGTAGCTAAAAACAACAACAACAATACGCAAATTGGAAATTTAGATGTCTTTTATTTTGCAATTGTTTTGTCGAATACACAACAGCTGTTCGTTTTAGAGATTTACCAGAAGAAGTCAGCAAAGATTCTTCTAACTAAAACTTCCGACTGAGAGATAACCTTACTTCATCACTTTTTCGCGCTGTCAGTATTCAGAGAATCGAATACTCCGTTGATGTTCCTTAACCTCTGACTTACTTTACTTTAAACTTTCAAATAAATTAATACTGAAAACTCTTATAAAAATAAAATTACTTTGTCCACGTGCTATAAGGTGTCCGTTTTATTTTTTTTGTTTTCGAGTGTTGCAGGCCTTATCAAGCACATAAAAACTGAATACTCAAAATTTCAAACACCCATTCACAATCTGGACAAAATACCCATTTGTTGATGTTCGAAACCACCTAGAAGGGGCAAAACTCAACCGTTTCCAAATATTTAGCAGTGATTTAATTTTTTCAAATTGTTAAGTTTGTTACACAGTGTAATTTTTTAATAAAATAAAAAATACTCTTTAACAAACAATTGCATTTAATTTCGTGGATAACATCCTGTTTAAATTTAAAAAAACGGTTGAGTTTTGTGCCCTGTAGATTTTGCACCAAACAGGCCCTGGTGGCCCCACGAGACAAAAATGTTAGGGGGCAATCCACTCTTTGAACAAAAAAGACAGCTGTGGGGTTGTGGGATGAATTCCCATCCTAGTCCAAGTGAATTGCCAAAAGCCTAACCAGATGGGATATTAAGTGTCCCTTTGGGATTAAATCGAGCAAGCCTGATCGGCGTCGCAGAGCGCCTCGGATTAATTACCAAAGAGATTGCCTTGGCAAAATCTTCGAGCCATATTTTTGGTGTTTCAAAGCTGGGGGCCAATTCTTGTTTTGCGTTATCGTGAAGTGAAAAAAGTCTTTTCACTTTAGTTATCATTCGACTTTTTCCTTTTTTCACATAACTGAGCTCTTAAATACGATTCTGACAAGATATTTTTGCTAAATGAAATTTTATTATAGAATTGTAAGAATAAAATCAATTATTGTCACTTAAAACCAGAGACATAACTATTATAAGAAATATTCATAAAAGTCTCAAAGTAATTATTTCATTTCAATAGATATTTTTTTGAGTCTTGAAAAATTATTACTTTGGAATAGAAAAAAATAAAAATTGTTCATAATAATTATTGAAAGACTTTTAAAATTTTGAAAGCGAAATAATAATTATCCGAAATTTTATTTTAGAAGTCTTCAAAGACTTTTATTGTGTAATTTATATTATATATGTAAGTCTCAGAGTAATAACTATTTGTAAGATATATTTTTTTAAGTCTTCAAAGTTGTTCAATGTGAGACGGAAATTGGAAAAGCTTTATACATAATAAGTATTTCAGCGATGTGCTTTAGTTAATTTCTCCCTATAAGGTGAATATCAGGGTCTAATGTAGAGACGTATTCCTCCTCGAGTTAAGGTATTCAAGGGACGAGAAAGGAAACAAATCAAGTGGCAGATATTTGTGAATACTGTGAATGGGCCGTCAGTGCACCGGTCAAAGGATGGCACAGCCGTATTTCTCGGCGAATCTCTTCGCGATGCTAATGAAATTGCATACTCACGCACCATACAAAGACATCCCGCAGCTGTCTTGAGTGTGGTGTTCTGGCAGGCCCGCAACTTTTGTGTTTCTGATAGGATCGGATTAGAAAATAGGAGCTCAGGGCCGGCTGGTCGATTTCTTTGTATGTTGGTAGCAAAGTTTCTTTATCTTTTCCCGGCTTTGAACTGTATTTGCAATCGGGATTGCATAAGCGACTTATGTGAGGAATTCATGTCACGTCACATTCAAGATTTTAGGTTGGTTGACAGTTAGTACGGTGGCGCCATCGGATGTCTTATTCCTTGTTCACCTACTTGTTCCACCTTAGGAATTGGGAGACCGAGGATTTGGTTGGGGAAAATGACAAGTTCCGCTCAACGAAAAAACTGTATAACACACTTTAGAGTTCTTCTCCGTTGCCACTATCGGATAGTCATCTGCGTAGAAACAAAAGAAACCGTGGCGTATCTTGTTATCGATAAATGACGTCAATAGAAACCATTTACGGAGGTCAAGGCATCTTCCGTCGGTTTTTTCCATCGCAGTCTAGGCTTCCCCCTTCGTTTTCTGTCGAATTTGAATGTCGAAAAGAAAAATTTCTGGGCCGGATCTTCTTTTGCCATTCGAATAACATGACCCAGGCAGCGGAGCTTTTGGGATTTCATTCTCTACGCTATGCTTATATCTGCGTGAGCTCGCACAGTGCCGGAAGAAGATCAGATAGCTCCTGGAGTATTCGAGAGAAAAGTTCTCAGGAAGATTTATGGTCCTACCCGTAGTGGCAACGTGATATGCCCAAAATGCAGGCAATAAAAACCAAAAGCTTGGCTGGCTGGCTCATGTTGACCTCCCTATGTGTGGGCTAAAATCGACAAGGCGGTTAAGCGCCAAGAAAAAGCACCACCACGATTCTTAAAATGTGGTACTCCATATCAATATTCATGTTAGGTTTCGCGCAATATTGACACAATAGGTAGAGACGCCCTTTCTTTGGCTTTCACCTTCACGAAGGCGAACCTGGGCCATGTTCTATTTAAAGCTTCAGCTTAATTGTACTTTATAGACAATGTAATTGTAAATACCTTTGTATAATTTGCTTATTTCACGACAAAAAAAGGAAACAATATTTTTCAAAGACTTAAAAAAATAAAAATTGTCCATAATTATTATCGAAAGACTTTTATTTTAAAAGTCTCAAAAGTCTTTGACTCAAAAAAAAAATTTTCTCATAATTATTATTTTGAAATTTTCAAAGTAAAATATCAAAATAATTATTACGGATAACTCAAAAAAATATTTCTCATTTATAATTATTACGAAAAGATTTTTTTATATTTGTTGAAATTTCTGTGATTTTTATTGAAATTTTCAAAGTAAAATATCAAAATAATTATTACGGATAACTCAAAAAAATATTTCTCATTTATAATTATTACGAAAAGATTTTTTTATATTTGTTGAAATTTCTGTGATTTTTATGAAACTCTAATTACAAATAATTATTATTTTGGATGTCTGCTTAAAACGTTTAAATTTGTAAAAAATCCGATGCAAGGTGTATTTATACAGGGTGTTTTTTTTACAGGTTTGTTTTTCGAATAGAGATAAAACTGGCATTTTGTGGTCAAATCTGGCAACTCTAATGTCATTTATGTTCAGTTTGGTTTGCCATTTCATCATGAACAGGTTGACAAAAGAACAACGCTTGCAAATCGTGCAAATTTATTTCGAAAATAATGGTTCAGTTCGCGAAGTTTACCGTGAGCTCCGTCCATTTTATGGTCGACATAATCGTCCATCAAAGCAATTAATTCGGTTGTTGTTGTTGTTGTTGTTGTAACGACAAAAACACTCCCCGAAGGTTTTGGGGAGTGCTGTCGAACTGACAGTCCTTGGCCGGATATGAATCCGGTACGCTCCGGTACTCCCTTGCGGTACTGCCCGACTGTCGTGGTAGCGATTTATGACCAGTGGAACCTTCTAGGTCATGTCACCCCTCCTTCCGTAAGGAAGGAGAGATGGGTAATGAGAGGTGAGAGGCATCATATCCGTAGATCAACCATCGAGTTGCACGTCATTACCTTTGTGCATATTAGTCGCCTCTTACGACCGGTATACCTACCTCGGGCATATTCTAAACCCCTAACCCGCAGGGCAAAATTCGGTTAACCATGGATCGTTTTCGCACTACGTTTACTCTATGTGATAATACGCATCCGCAGAGACGTCGAACAGTGCGCACCGAAGAAACAATTGCCGCTGTAGAGCAAAGTGTTGAAGAGGACCCGAATGAATCGATTCGCCACCGTGCACAGCAATTGGAGCTTTGTCCATCAACTTTATGGAAGATTTTGCGCAAAGATCTTGGCTTGCGACCTTACAAGATCCAGCTTGTGCAAGAATTAAAGCCGCGAGACCATGCAATGCGTCGTGATTTTGGTGTATGGGCCGAAAATGAGATTGATTTCGATGCTGATTTTCATCGCAAAACTTTGTTCAGTGATGAGGCTCATTTTTGGTTGAATGGCTACGTCAACAAGCAAAATTGCCGCATTTGGAGTGAAGAGAATCCACATGAGACCCTTGAAACGCCATTACATCCACAAAAACTGACTGTTTGGTGTGCTCTATGGGCTGGTGGAGTCATTGGGCCATACTTCTTCCGCAATAATGCTGGAGAGGCAGCTACCGTTAATGGAGACCGGTATAGAGCCATGATAACCGACTATTTTGTTCCCGAATTGGATGGCATGAATGTGGAGGAGTTGTGGTTCCAACAAGACGGCGCTACATGCCACACAGCGCACGTCACAATCGATTTATTGAAGGAAACATTCGATGAGCGCATAATTTCGCGGAATGGACCTGTCAATTGGCCACCAAGGTCGTGTGATTTGACACCATTGGATTATTTTCTTTGGGGATATGTGAAGTCGCTCGTCTACACCAACAAACCAGAAACGTTAGGGGAATTGGAAGCCAACATTCGTGGCGTTATTGCCGACATACGGCCCCATATGCTCGAAAAAGTGGTTGAAAATTGGACCTGTAGAATTGGCTTTATTCGAGCCAGCCGCGGCGGCCACATGCCCGAAATCATATTTAAACATTAATGGCATAAAATTATCCTTCCAATAAAGCCAAATTGATGGACCTTAAAACGATTTTCTTGTGTTTTATTTCAATTCGAAGTTCTATACCCCTAAAAAAACACCCTTTACCAGGTGATGTCACGGCGAATTTGTCGATGTATACCCACACATACTTCATGTGTTTTGTTTTTCCTATGGCGGCTTCCCTTGCCAGATTGCATAGAATTTTTTTGTTTTGACAGAAGAAGCAACTGCTCATATGTTCGTATGAGGTCACCTGTAAGTGCATTCGCCTTAATCCGATGTTTGAATAATTTTGAAATCCTGACGTTAACACCAAATTTATATTGGCGTTAACTTTTTTCACTTCATTTCAAATCGAAAATTTAAAGTAAAACGAGAATCGAAAATCGTGGTGCATAGGCGTATTTACTTGTCACTTCACGATAACGCAAAGACCAGACTTGACCCCCTGATCAGATCTGTAAAGAAGTAATACCGGAATTCTGTTCATTATAATCTTATATATAAATACACAAGATGAATGCAATGTAGAACCGTTTTCTGCTAAACTATAATTCTAAGGTATACAAATTATATAACTCTTAACGAGTCCACATATGTGGGCTCTAAAAGATTAAAGTTGGGGGCCGCCCCGCGGCCCCATGCACTCCTATGGAAAAATAAAAGAAAGCTAAATGCGGTTGATAAGTATATTTACCATTGACGGCTCGATCAAAAGTGAAGTTACAATTTTACTTAAGCCTACCACTTAGCTTCTAAACAGTTTGACTTAACTTATTAATTGCTGACGCTGCGCTTCCCATGATTTGTATTTTGGTTTATGCAACCAATTCGATAGCCAAATTGTTTTGCATGCGTTGCAGATCAAGTTACGTGCATTGGCTATGCGCGTGTTGTGGGAAGTGCGGTGTCAGCAAATTCGCACCATTTGGTGTGTTTGCCCTCTTGTTAACTACCCCCCCTTTAAACATCTGCGTCCCGCTGATGACATGGTTCTCGAAGATTATCGCTGGCATGGGTCCGTGGCTGATCCTGACCTGTTGGCTGGTTTAATTTTGGAAAATGAATCGTTGTTGTTAGTTTCTTCCAGATTATGTAGCATACGACCGCTAATATTGCCAGGCCAATAGCGTCGGCGATTAGAGGTAATTGAAAATTGTTGCCCAATTGACTTAATTGGTGAATATTTTCTATGCTGAGCCCGTGGATGTAGTCCAAGTTCAGTTTTAAGCCCTCGTTTGTAACGTTTGTCAGAACTGGTGGTAAGGCCTGCACTGTGCGTACTGATCTGCTGGTGAAGGACTGATTTCCCACCGTGACTGTTTCGTTGCTTAGTAAGATGACATATGTTCCATTGAGGTATGTTGAGTAGTTTCTCCCCCGCAATGTTCCTTCGAAATTGGTAGTAAATATTGTCGCATCGGCGATCATTTCAATGATTATGTTGTTGTCTTGTTCAAAGTGACATCTGGCATTGCCGCCTTTCACTAGCCTAGCTAGGCATCCGTCTTCGGGAAGTTTAATTAACGATTTTGGGGAGCAGATTGTCGTGTTGCTAATTGAAGGACAGTCCTCCCTTAGTCCGAATGTTTCTTCTTCGCTTACTAGCATCTTTTTGTAACTAAGGTCGACGTGCTGCCCCTTTATGATAGCGGCGCGTGTTATTAAAAGTCTATAGCCGTCTGGATTAACTTTTGGAATTGACAGTACGTATAAAAGGAGACTACCGTTCGAATATACGGAAGCCGATCCATATTCTATAGCTTCGATGGTGTTTTGGTATGGTAGCGAATCTTCCTCTACTAATAGATTTTGGATTTCGTCGCGGTCAAGAAGATTTGTGTTTATGATCCCGGACTTTGCCATTTGACAGGCTTGGACTATTTCTGATACCTGCTCCTTCAAAATTAGGACTTTTCCCAACTCCAGCAGCTCTAAACTGTCCTCGCTAATATTTTTAGTTATAGCGTTGATATGTAGCATCATTTGGTTTGCTTTTTCGATCGCCTCTCGCGTAATGTTGAAAAGCTTTTCATTGATACGATACTGGTGGTTGTTGTTTACCACAACGTCGTTCATGCTTCGAAGGATATAATCCCAATCTGCTGCATCTGGAGACCCAGCGATCCACTTCCATGCAGAACCAATCCAGTCGATAGAGCGTGTTCTTCGTGACTTGCTTATTTGGAGTTCGTCGAGTCGCAGCTTAGTTTGGTTTAGGTGAAATTGCAGTACAGTACGCACAGCCTCGCTTTTGATATCGTGCTGTGTAGACTCGGTCAATTTCTCTAATGCCCTGTTAAAATATGTTAGGTTGACCACATGGACTAGACTGAAGTGTCCGTTCAGGATCCAGCCACGACCATGTTCAATTGTAACCAAAGGGGAGTCATAGTTGTAAATGTTTAGGCCGCAAGCGCCAGTTATTAAGAGTAAACTGAATCTGATCGTGATTACAAAAATAAAAGAAACGTTTCTTAGATTAGCGTTAGTGTTTTATAAGGTTAGCGTTTTTTACTTATCCGCAGGGACGGCGCAAAATTTAATGAAATTGAAAAACACATATGGAAAATATTTAGTTGTTATTATTTTCCTAAATCGTGTTTAGAACTCATTTTAGGTATATCTGTAAATATTTTTATTTATGGAGAAGAAACTTGAATCGATTTTTCCAAAGTTTTGAAAATTGTTTGAGAGTTATTACGTGAGGAAAAATAACAACCAATTTATTTTCCTTGGTTCTTTTTTGTTTATTATTATTTTTTGTTTAATTCTTTGGAGTCGTTCTCCTATTTTTCTGTGTATAGGTATAGCTAATTTTCTATTGCCGTCCCCGATTGCATAAGTCTAGTCATTGATAAATCCGCATAGGATTTTCTATTTGTATGTTTTGTATTAATTTTTATCCTTTTTCGATATATTTTAATTTTTCCTTTTTTATAATTTTTTTTTTTTTTTTTCTTTTTTTTTCTTTTTTTTTTCATTTGGGCTAGATTTGCCTCTTACAAGGTGTCTGAAGGATTTTCTATTTGTGTCCTCTTTTTTTTATTCCTTTTCTATGTATATTTTTTATGCAGTTGGGCTAGATTTGCCTCTTTCAAAGTTTTAAAAATTTTGCAATGGGCAATACTACGTGCCTCTTTTTATAAGGGTTACTTTACCCTGCTTGAAGATTTTATACTTTTAGTTTCGTTTCGACTGTGCTATATTCCTTTTTTTGTTTTTTTTTTTTTATTGGGAAGCAGTTTTAATTTGTGTCTTATGAATTTTCCTGCCAATGTCTGTGACCAAGGTTACCCTATTATCTTTGCCAACAATTTCCTTTTTGTAAAGTGCTTTCTGTTTCGCTTTTATCTGCTTATCCCTAACGTAAATCTCCTCGCCAGGCCTGCATTTTTTTGGGTTTTTTCGTTTTTTATTTAGCCGAAGGTTGCTTAGTTCTTGGTTTCTCCTGATTTGTTCCTTTATCTCCTTGTAAACCCTACTTTTGAAGTCAGTCAATCCCTGGTAATTAATTCTTTCGGTTCTATTTAAAAATATATCGCTAGGTTTTCTTTTTGTTATGGAATGTACTGTTGAGTTGTAACGATCGACTGCGATGTACACCAATTCCTTTGGCCTTACGTTGTTTATCTCTTTGCTAAGGCATCGATAAATTTCAATAATGGTAGAGTGGAATCTTTCGACCTGGCCATTTACCTCACTCTTTTGTACTGGAGTTTGATATAATTTAATCCCTAGGCCCAATATGTAGTTTCGTACCAAGGGAGTCATAAATCCCCTTTCATTGTCGGTTACTATCATTTTTGGGGTTGTAAAATAGTGAATTAGTTTGGCCATCTTGGCACGAAGGGTGGTGGACGATCGATTTTTAATGTGAAAAAGTTTCGCGAATTTGGAAAATTTATCTATGCTGGATAAAAATTTCTCTCCTTGAATCTCAAAGATGTCCACATGGATTATTTCGCAAGGGTAATTCGGGACGGGAGTGTCCTTTATTGGTGGTACTGGAGGATGCCTATCGTATTTGTTTGTAAGGCATGTTTCGCAGATGGATGAGAATTTCCTTATTCGGCTTGACATTTTGGGAAAATAGTATTTTTCTAAGATTTGCTCTCTGTTTTCCCTCGAGTTCCTATGGTCTCTCCTATGCTCGTCCTCTATTATTCTACAGATTCTATCTTCGTTGGCGACATCTTCGACCACCCTCTGTGTTATCCTGATCTTATACAAAAGAAAATTTTCTAAATAAACTTCTTGTAGAAGTCGTAAATAGGTTTCAGGAATTTTTATTCCGTTCATAAGTGACGGACTTAGGCGTTCTTTTAGAGACTCGGTTAAGTTCGATTTCTCGATAGTAGCTAATCTTACATAGTGACGAGTGAAACCTGGATGCAAATTCTCCACGCAAGACATTGCATTACCTTCCGTGAAAATTATTTGGTTTCGAAAAACGTTTATAGGACTTTCTACATGGGGAATAAGATCCGATGCATCCTGATCCGCACTGTGAACCGTCCCCTCTTCGCTTTCAGCTTCTGCTGATGACTCATTAGGTTCCAACGATGCTGTTAGATGATTTGCCTGGCATGGAATTCTGGAGAGAGCGTCTGCCACAACATTTGATTTACCAAGGAGTGTAAATCAATTCGTGGTTATACTCTTCTATTCTAGCCTTCCACCTCTTCAACTTTGCGTTGTAGTTTCTACTTCCCAATGCGAAAGTGAGAGGTTGGTGGTCTGTGAAGATCTTAATTTTTTTCGCCCCATAGAGGTAAGACCTCAAGTTATCCAGAGCCCAAACTATAGCCAACATTTCTTTCTCGTTTGTGGCATAACTTTCCTCGGTTTTAGTTAAGGATCTTGAGATGTAGGCGATGGGCCGATCCCTTCCAGGTTCTCCCTGGGACAGTACCCCCCCAATGGCATAGTTTGACGCATCTGTAGTAAGGTTAAATGGTTTTTCGAAATCAGGGAATGCTAGGATGTCTGAGGAGACGAGTAATTTTTTCAAATTATCGAAGGCTTGGAGTGCTTCAGAGTTTAAACTAATGCGTATTTTTCTCGATTGATTTGCCTTGACTTGAGCGTTTTCTCCCCGCGTGAGATTGTTTAAAGGCTTTGCAACCTTCGCGTAGTCTCGAATAAACTTCCGGTAATATGAGGTCATTCCTAAGAAAGTTTTCAGTTCCTTAAGTGTGTTAGGAGGTGAAAGGTTCTCAATAGCTTGAACCTTCGAAGGATCTGGTTTCATCCCGTTAGACGTGATTACGTACCCCAGGAATTCTACATCTGTTCTCATAAATTTGGTCTTTTCCAAATTAACTCTTAAATTCGCATCAGCGAGCCTTTCGAACACTATTTCCATATTTTTTAGGTATTCGTCGATATCTTTCCCAAAGACAATAATATCGTCGATGTATGCGTAACATATCCTCCCAATATATTCTTTTAAAACATCATCGATCATCCGTTGAAATATTGCAGGTGCATTTTTCAGTCCAAAGGGTAATCGAAGGAATTCATATTTACCATTCATGGTTGAGAACGCTGTTTTGGGTATATCTGCCTCCTTCATAGCAATCTGGTGAAAGCCTGAGGTGAGGTCAATTGTTGTGAAGTATATGGCATTGCCTAGACTAGCCAAAGTTGCGTTTATGTCGGGAATGGGATAAGCATCTGACACTGTAACTGAAGTCAAACGTTTGAAATCTACTACCATTCTATATTGTTTCTCACCAGACGGCTTGGGTTTTTTTGGGACTACCCAAATAGGAGAATTATAGGGGCTTTTGGATGGTCGAATAATGCCTTCCTCAAGCAATTCCGTAATCTGTTTATTCACCTCTTCCCTCATGTTCACAGGATATGGATAGCTTTTTGTATATATGGGTTCGTCAGTAGTGGTCTTTATTTCAGCCCGAACGGAGGTTTTTATGTTGGATTTAATATTCAATGGGCCGAATAAATGAGAGAATCGCTCTATCAGAGACCTTAGAACAGGAAGTACCGCTTGGGGAATTTCGGATGTTTCAGAGAAATTAACGCTTCCGATTTTTTTGTTTCTTAGTGGAATTTTAATGTTAGGCTCAATGGTGAGGAGGTGATTTTTCCTATCTATTACAGCGCCAAGTGCCTTCAGCGTATCGTCTCCTATTATTCCGTCAAAGGATTTAAGTCCTGGTAAAGAGTAGAAGGTTGTTTCGGTATCGTTTCCTATATTGTGGAAAAATCTTCCGCAAATTTTCCTTTTTATTAAAATTGGTCCTGCCGCTGTCTGCACTGAGAAAGGTGGGTCAACTTTTATAGAGTGAGGAGCTAGATTAGGATTGATGAAATTTTTATTAGCTCCTGTGTCTATGAGAAATTGTAACACAGTATTACTGTTAGTCAGGCACGTAAGGTAAGGTATGCTGGAGTATGAGGCACCGCCTCTCATATGAAATAAGCTGGAGGCCCGGTCGTCAAAAAATTTACTTCCTGTGTCTCGTGCTCCCCGGATTCGAGATAATTCAAGGACTCTTGCTTTTCATAGGTATCGGTTTCCGTATTGTACAATCTTTGCTGTTTTTGGAAGTTTCCTTTTGACGATGTAGGTCCCCTCTTAAAAGCGTTCGAGCCCGAAGGTCGATTCATGTAATTTACTTGCTTCGTCTGTATGCTATTGTCAACTTCCATTTTTTCCGCGGGTTTAGGGGCAGTTGGCCTGGCTGGGGGCAATGGGTTCATTCCTTGGCTTGGCTGCGACCTGTTGTAAGGATTCCTATATCCCGAATTAGAGTTCCTGTTAACCCAGTTATAGTTGGAGCGTCCACGCGGGGGTATTGGTGGCCTCTGCACACTTTGCAGCAAGTTGTTCGTCCGCAAGGTAAGGTTCTGAATGTCCAGGCAAGCTGAGTATGCATCTGGCAACGTCTTTGGTTTCTGTACGATAAGCATGCGGGACAGTTCATGACTTAACCCGCGGATAAATACATCTAAAGCTCTATTCCGATAGGTTTCAACAAGGACAGAAACTGTTTCTTGTGAGTAATCATCGCATTTTATTTTATTGACTATTAGCGACAGTTGGTGGTTGACGGTTGCGTAGAATTCGTCCAACTTGGAAGTTCCTTGGGCAAGCCTGTTCAGCTGATGCTCGAGAGTTCGAATGTCCCTCTTATCAGCGTAGTGAAGAGATAACACCCTTTTTATTTCCGCCCAATCGCTTTCAAAAACGTTATATGCTACCAAAGCAGCATCAGCTCCACCCCGAATCTTTTGTCTGATATGCTGCAAGATAGCACGATACAGAGGTTTTTCCTTGACTACTTCGTAGTCGGACAGAATACTCTCAACATTATGAACCCACGAGATGTACTGGGAGGGGCTTCCCTCGAAAACTTGTAGTTCCTTCACACAATCTGGAAGTCTACCAATGTCCTTCAGGTCCTGTTCTGAAAGTGGTGTTCGCACCACTGCCGGTACTCCTTGAGCCAGCGCCCCAGCGCTAGCCTGCTCTACGCTACCTAACCGTTCTTCAATTCTTGACATATTTTGGTCTAAGCCTGCGCTGTTTAACTCAATCCTTAATAACCTAGCCTGAAGGGCTGCACCGGTGGTTTCAATACCACTAAGGCGGGTTTCCATCCTTCTAATCTCTTCAAGAAGAGCGTTGACACCCCCGTTAAGTTCATTCACTTTAGTGGTGAGAGCTTACATTTTTAATGAGTTTATATAATATGATTAAAGATTTGTGGGACAAATTAAAGGGATAGGCACTTGGTTTTTTCTTATTTCTTATAGCACAGTACGAAACCTTAGTGGCACACAATGGCTCTTAAATATTTTGTTGCAATTTTTTTGCGTTGGTAGTTTGGCACACAATGGCTCTTTAAATAATTTTTGCAATTTTTTGGTATTGCTAGTTTGGTGTGAATAGTTGTTACTGCTCCTTTCTTACCCTTTGACAGTTTCCTGCAAAAGAACAAGAAAGGAACTGTAAGTAAGTTTGTGAAATCTCTACCGTGTTCTTATGGTAACGGCGGCATGTACCCGGTTGGCGTTTCACAGTACATCGTCTTTAAATTAAAAATTTGGGTCAGGGAGGGCCGTGTTATCCTTTTTAGTCGTCAACAATCAGATTGAAGGCAACCTACTAAGGCACAGCTTACTCCACAACGTAATCCTGGGCCAGACGCAATCTCCAATGTGTTCGTATGGGTACATTGGAAGGCAGGTATGGCAATATCCAGTGTGTTCTTATGTGTACCCTAGAAACACCATGCTACAGGAAATGTAGCCATCCTCAGTGTGTTCTTATGTGTACTCTGGGGATAGCCAGTACAGAAAGGGAGATTATTGCCGCATCCTTAAGGGAACGACAACGAGCACGCTGCGTGCGAACTTTTTTGGTGCATATTGCAAGGCCACAGGATTCGTTAACCATAATTTGGCCTTCGGTATGGTGGGATCCGTCCTAGGAGTATAGGTACACGGACCCACCCAGCCAATGTGATCGTACTAGGACATTCTGCGTTGTGGTTGCGGAGCGGTAGGAAAAATCACTTTCACTAAACGTTTCACTTTCATTTTATTTTAATTTTTTCACTTGCGCACCTGAGGGTCTTCGGGGTCACAGGATTGCTTCTTTTTGTGTTATTCCTGTTTCAGCCACTCAGGGCTTGTATGATTGGACGTAGTAAGTTATTCTTAGCTTTCGCTGTCTCACTTAGCACTTATGTTTGTTTTATTATACTTTACCTCTCCTTGGGAGAGGAGCTTTTATATCCTGGAGGGTCCCGAAGGGAATCGCAGAATTAAGCTTATGTTATAAACCGGAGGGTCCCCCCGAAGGTGGTGAATCGCGGTTTGAGCAATATTGCTTTATTGGCCCTTATGGCATTATTTTACACAATGTTTTGGTTCCACATCTCAGTGGGTCCCTGCTCGGGCGCCACTTAACGAGTCCACATATGTGGGCTCTAAAAGATTAAAGTTGGGGGCCGCCCCGCGGCCCCATGCACTCCTATGGAAAAATAAAAGAAAGCTAAATGCGGTTGATAAGTATATTTACCATTGACGGCTCGATCAAAAGTGAAGTTACAATTTTACTTAAGCCTACCACTTAGCTTCTAAACAGTTTGACTTAACTTATTAATTGCTGACGCTGCGCTTCCCATGATTTGTATTTTGGTTTATGCAACCAATTCGATAGCCAAATTATTTTGCATGCGTTGCAGATCAAGTTACGTGCATTGGCTATGCGCGTGTTGTGGGAAGTGCGGTGTCAGCAAATTCGCACCATTAGGTGTGTTTGCCCTCTTGTTAACTTATATGTATAGATAGGAAGTTTTGAGGTGTACTTTTATCCGTAATTAAAAAACATTAAAAAATCATTTTAATATAAAAAATTTAACATAAAAGTCACACCGCTACACATTCACTTATTCACACTATAGACACGCTGTGTGTGTGTGTACTTGCTTTTTGTGTACTATGCTGAATCGTGAGCATGGCCGAGGAGTTGCTTTGTAGGAAAAAAATTAAGAGCCGTAGTAGTGTGAGTAGACTTGCCATGCATGTTTTTGTGTTATTCGTGTGGTCGGCTCTCACTGTGAGTTCTTGTTGTTGTTGTTAACAGTGCTTCGCCCTGCCCCAGATTGGACAGGGTTACACTGAAATAACAGCCCTTGGCCGGGTGAAAAAACCCGGGTCATTCCGGTGCGATAGAACCGGCTGTTGTGGGAACCGGCTCACTGTGAGTGCGAAGAGTTGGTAGTGGACCAATGAAAAATAAGTATTCGCACTATAGATACTCTGTTGTGTCATGCATTTTTGCTTTAGTTGTTGTTATTGTATTGATTACTGGCTACGATGCCCAGTGTCAGCTGCTCTCCTGAGAGCACGAAAAGTTGCTTTGTTGGATACATTAAACAAGCAATGTAAAATATGAGCAAATATGTAAAATTCATTGCTGATACCCATGATCCAATAATTTATATGGTCGTTTCACATGACATAGCGTTTTCTTCTTCCTCATCCACACCTTATGTCAAACTATCATATCTTTGTTTTTTGTTTACATTCTTTGTTTACAGTTCCTGGAAAAGCTATTGAGTTCGCTTCGTGTTTTATTTATTTTTAATAAAAATTCGCTGTGAATTGATATTTAACGAGTGCTTTGTGATAACATTTTAAGAAAATGTGTGATTTATGTGTGTGTTATATGTGAAAAGCTTAGAAAATAGGCGAATCGTTTTTGCGCGTTCCCTCTCACATGTGGATTTTGACATAAGAATTCACCGACGTCAAACGGTAATTTCGTGTTGTTGGCCGATTGCGGCGACCATATAAACTATTTGATCATGCTGATACCTACAAACTCGGTTTACAAAAACAAAATAAATGATTACTCATAAAGAGTATTAAACACCGAAGAAAATTAAAGGAAAATAGAGGAAAAGAAAAGAATTGAAAGGAAGGAAAATTAAAGGGAAAAAAGGAAAGAAAAGGAAAAGGAAAGGAAGGAAAGGGAAGGGAATGGAAAGGATAGAAAAGGAAGAAAATTAAAGGAATTGTAAGGAAATGAAAGGAAGGGAAGGGAAAGGGAATTAAAGGAAAGTTAAGAAACCGAAGGGGAAAGAAAGAAAATAAAAGGAAGGGAAGGAAAAGGAAAAGAAGTTTGAGGAAAGGAAAAAATAAAATAATAGAGTAAAAGAAGAAATCAAGGAAAATAAAAATATGTTAGAGGAAAGGAACGACATAGAAAGGAAGAAAAAAAGGCGGATAAAAGATACAGCAAAAAATTAAATAAAATAAAGTTTACTGGTTGAATTTCAACCACTGGGCGAACTCTAGTTCTAATAACTCGCCTTACAAGTAAGTCATGCTAATTTTCAGTTTGTAAACATTGATACACTGATACAAAGAGTAAGCCAACATGTCTGCAAACTGTTCTCATCCCACTGATAACTCCCGGCACCTAAGTAAATGCTTATTGCTATGTAAGAGCACAATGCATATGTATGTATAAGCATGTACTAGCGATGAGGGCGGAACTATATATTTAATCCCGATCCCGATATTCTACTTTAAGGTTCCGAACCCGACCATCCATCGCTAACTTCACCTTCGATATATTTTATAGTAAAAATCACGTGACTTTGAAAAACATATATACTTAAAACATTTCATTAATCCATTACTTTTGATCTCTATACAATAAAACCTTTTCGGAAGATTTGAAAAGTTGAGAAGTTGGTCGGGATTGCAATGAACCTTTTTGGATCTATAAGAAAAGCTATGGCGGTTGTCTCTAAAATGTTTCTTTTCTTCAAAAACTTTTTCAATCAAAAACTTTTAATAATTAATTCAATTATTAAAAAAATAAAACAATAATAATCTTCATAAAAATTATTTTTCTTTGGCCTTGAGCTTATTCATAGTCAAGAAAAATTGAGCTTTTTTTTTTTTTTAATTTAGCTGATCTCGCCACATTCCTAATTTTAAATGTAATACCGTGGGTCCTGCTAGTTCCCCGGATCCCGATATGCCGCACCCAACACTAGCATATACTGGGAACCACATCTTTAGTTCAAATATGGGCTGATGATAAGAATTGCAAACTATCAGTACAGGTTTAGCCGGAGAAGGGTGTAAGGTTGGCAGTTCACTTCGGCTAACAGTCGGTGTATTTAATATTTAGAAATAGACAGCTCTCTATCTATAGACATGTCGAGCAATACTATTGGAAATCCTTTAAAGAAAGTCTTAAGGCAACGCATGAAGAAAGAAGTTATACCATCCATTAGCACTGACTCAATTCTAGCACAATCAAAAGCTATATACGACAAAGTATGAAACAAGTACAAGAGTCTTATGATACTTATTTTATTTCGTATTTGCAGGTGATTGCCTCTGAAGCTTTTCGTAAAGCGCAGGATGTCAGCATTTATCTCAGTACCAGCAGCGAAGTGGATACATTGGGATTGCTGCGCGAGCTCTTCAATCAACACAAAAATGTCTTTGTACCGACATACAATGGGAAGCTAATGGAAATGGTGCGTATTAAGGATTGGGCAGATTATGAAAGTTTACCTCTTACCAAATGGAATATAAAGCAACCAAAAGTGAGTGATGGACGTGAAATTGCGCTTGAAAATGGTTAGTTGAGTTTCTGGTTTATTCTTTTGTTGTTGTTATAGGTAGTTATGTAAAATTCATTTCCACTTTGGGTTGCAGTGAATCACATTCCCCAGAAGCTCGTATTATGTACCCTTATAATTCAATAATGCTATAAGAGACCTTGATTTTCGGTTGTTGTTGCTGTTTTAGCGATACGGTAAATGGGAATGATGTAGTTTACTTTATCAGTTTTTTGTTGATTGAGAAGAGCAATCTGTATTATTATTATTGTTGTGGCAGTACTTCGCTTAATCAGCGCATCCTTTCATGGAATGGGAAGTGATGGACCAAACAGGGTTATACTGAAGTTGACAGTCCATTTCAAGAAATAAGCCCGGTACGTTCCGGTACAAGCAACTTGCGGCACCAGTCAGACTGCCGTGGTAGCCACAGGTATACCTACCCGGGGCATAATCTTACCCCCTAACCCACAAGGGTTATTATTTCAATCAGCAGGCTTAGTCTCATGCCAACTTCAACCAAAAAAAATTTACATGTATTCCACAGCCCTCGGTCTGATATTAAGCGAACCGTTGCTGTGCTTGCTCAGGACTGTTAATGGCAACATCATTTATTTTTATTAAGTTAATGGTGTATCGATAAGTTGCTATTACAATAACTTCTTTCTTTTATAAAATATGCAAATATTCTTTGTCGTTTGCAGGTCGTGGTATTGATTTATTCCTAATGCCTGGTGTTGCATTTACGTTAAGTGGTGGTCGCATGGGTCATGGAATGGGTTATTATGATAGCTATCTAAAAAGACATTTTGATACATATCCTGCGAAAAACCCAACTTTAATGGCTTTAGTATTCAAAGAGCAAATAGTTGGGGAAACCGCTTTGCCGCTGGAACCGCATGATGTGCGTTTAACAACTGTAATCACTGCGTGAGGAATTAATTTGACTCTGCGCTTGCCTGTATATCGTCAGCTGAGTCGAAGGTCAAACTATATGGTCTACCGCAACAATATTTCGTTCAAAAATAGTCCAGGTTAGCTGCCGTTTAGAAAAGTTGGTAACCTTTCACTAAGGCGCCGATCATGCTACATATGTATGAGTATAGGGCTATTCTTATATTTTAAACCAAATGCAATTGATGTAAACATTTATTTTTATAATTTGTTTATTTTCATCAAAAAAAAAGAGTTAGTAATAAGAAAGTTTACTTAAATTATTTACCATCTGCTGCTTTACTTAAATACTAACGTAGATAAGGTCTTGACCGACCTCCACGTCCACGAGGACGTCCACTAAAATGTGAATTGTTCGAATAATGTGATTCTCCAAAATGTGATTCGTTGTTGGAGTTACGATAATGAGGTGAACCGCCCTCCCCCCAAATTGAAGGTGACGAGGTGCGCATAATCTTCGATTTGCTGTAGAACAAAAAACCAATAACATTAAGTTATAATTCAAAACAAATATATATTTCTATATGCATACTGTCGGAAAGCTGCCGCCGTCGAAATACGTGTGCCACGACTGCGCCCTATACGTGAACCACGCATAATTGTTGGAATTTTATTATAACCTGTAGGGCCTGTTGGCTGTGCGCCACTATGTTCCAATGCGAGAAAATCATCGACATGCAGTGATGGTGGTCGTGAAGTGTTAGGTGGGCGTGAACGAAAGAGATCGCCGCGCGAGGGTGGCGCACGCGCAAAACCACGTCCACGTACTGGTGTGATATAGATTTTCTTCTCTGGTCTGCCAGTACTCGGCTCAACTTCGACTCGTCGTGTACGAAAACAGTTAGCAGTTGGAGTGCGTTCGCGATTCGATTGTGGTGAAGCAGACAAATGCAGTAAACGTTTGCAATCCGTAGTTAAATTCGTTTCAGGTGACAAACACTCCGCTGCCAATTCAGTTAAATTACAAGCAACGCGCTCATATTTACACTCATCCTCCAAATTTAAACATGCAGCTTGTAGCCAATAACGGTCGCTTAAATGTCTTTCATCTGCTGTCGAATCGAAATCTATGAAAATGGGGCGTGCAGCAAATTGCATAACAATGCCTTCGCTTTGCGGAAGTATTGGTTCGAGTGCCTGCGATGCACCGCTGGTATCGTCATCATTATCTGTTGTTGTTGTAACAACATCATTTGCCTCCAACTGTGTGGTAATTTGCTCAAGCAATTTACTTGTGTTTATACTCTCTTCTTGTTTGATTTGCGACGGTGGTTTATTTTTCCATTTATTGTATGCGGCGCTCAAGCGTTGCATGGTATGAGGATTTGCATTCTTTTGGAAATCCAGCAAAAGCGAAAGATCTTTATCAGACCATTTTATAGTGCGTATAGGTATCGTTTGCTGCTGCAGTAAATAGTCACCAATATGCAAAAGGGAATGGAGGAAGGTTATGCAAAGTTCAATGGAATTAAGTCGCGCCTGCTCAGATTCAGCGCAATTTAAGAATTTTTCTAGCCACTGCTGGAAATCTGCCCGTCTTTGCTTCAATTGCTGCGTCAAGTAGTATAACGTAATGCTGGAAGTGGAAAACATAAATCAATGTCAAAGGTATTACCACAAAAATGTCTAAAAACTCACTTCATTTCTGTCAAAAGATTTAAATTGTCCAATGCTATTTCGCAGACCTCTTTATGCACATCGCTCAAAAATAAGTTCGTCAATATAGCTTCTACTATGCGTGGTATTAATTCTTTTGTCGGCAATGCAGCAGCCAAATTTAGTTCTGGTGTTACAGTTGATGTCGGTGCAACAAATGAAATTGCCGCATCTATAAAACTCTTAAGTATACGTTGTATGGCCAATTGGCAATTCTGCCCAACCTCTGACTTTGGTCCAGCATAACAAAGCACAGCTTGAAAAAGGTCCCATAGCTTTCCATTGAGTATTGAAATTGCAGAAATTTTTAGTGCAGCAAACGACGTTAGGCGCGAAAAGAAATTCAACAATCGCACCAATTGCGGTGTGGGCGTGGCTGACGCTGACTGCCATTCTGCACATAGCAATTCACTTAGCGTCTTTGATATGAGCAACGTCATGTTGGGAGCCAAATCAGCAAGTTGTAAGCAAACTTTTGTCATTAGATCCACGAGTGGTGGAAAGGTGGTAGGAGCAATTGTTTCTATAAGTTTGGCGATTTGGGCACTCTGTGGATGTAAATGTGCAGACCAAAGTTTTCGTTCCGTTATTAAACGTTGCGTCTGAGTTTCCGGTAATTGTGTTTCAGCAAGTAGCGGAATAGGTAGAGGGAGGGGCAGCAACTCGGTGAGCACATGAAGACCTGCAAAAGTATAGATGAGAACTATTAGTAAGAAAATATTTGTGCTGCAAATGATCAATTCATTTCAAGCCTTTATTTTATTTAAGTGAAATTTCTACAGAGCTAACCTAGCACTAACAACAAATTAGTTTTTAAATGGACTTGTGGAAGAGTAACGCGTCTCTCTATTACGAATTCGGTACACCGACAGAACAAGACCACCAAAGCATAAAACGGCTCCGCGCCATTGTTTCATACTGCAAAATTTGTACTATTTGTTTAAACAGAAAAGCACACGCTATGAAGTGGTATGCTCTATTGACGTATTCATCCAAATTTCCCCCACAGAGCTTTACCACACTTTCTAACTTGTTTTATATTCAGAGATTCAAATATTTAGCTTATTATACCTGGTATGAATGAGGCTGGGCCATCGATATTCTTTAATATTTCTCTTATCATTTGTGTCCACAATGACGTATGCAATGACTCTTCATCTAGTTCTTTGGGTTGTGTGTATGCCAAAAACATTTGTATGATCTCTTGCTTGGCTTGGGCTATTTCATGCGCTGCATGACTAGCAGCAGGGAAGTAATGCAACAGAAAATAAGCTTTCATTAGGTGATCAATAGCTGTTAAATCCTTGAATTCTACATCACGACATTGTATTGCATATGAAAGCATAGCGCGCAACACTTGTAATGCTGGTAATATAATTTGGCAACAATGTAGACCCTGGAATGTCATAAGCGCTGGCGTATGTAGACCAGGTTGTTCAAAGTAAGAACATAATTTTTCCAATATTTGCACAATTGTTTGTACACCATCTGCAGCATAGAATTGTAAGGTAACAAATCGATGTTTTAATTCTTCTGTATTTGAACTCCGGAACGCTTTATTAGATGGGCCGATAGCTAGATGTCGCAAAATTCGCAAGCCCATTATCAAATCACCAGGAAATGTTGTTACATACTCCAAGGAACGCGTAATAACTTCAACCAATGGTGTTATATTTTCATAGCCGAATATATTTAGCGCTTCTAAAGGCTTCAAATAAACAAACATCTCCTGTAGTACTGCCGATACCGACGGTTCGAAAGTTTCATGATTTTTAGCCAATTCAAGAATGTTAGAACCATGCTCTATTAAATAATCCAATTGCTCACAGTGACGCACACAACAATCTACCATATCAACAGCATAACTCAACACAGGACTCTTATACTTTGTGCCTGGTGAAGCTAATTGTCTTTTTGCTTGCAGGCGTTGCTCCTTCTGTATGAGATCCATAAACAATTGCATATTATTGTTCAAACCCAAAACTTCCACTGTATATCGGCGTCCAGGTGATTGACAAGTTTGTGAATAGAGTGCATGCAAATGAGTAGCAAGAGTTACAATGTCATAGGAATCAACGCGTGTTAAATGAAGTATAGCATCCAAATGGTACCGCGTCTGTACTTTGTAAGCCAATTCAATGCCTACTCGATGAAAAAGATGTTGTAACGGTTTGCCCAACGGGACCGTTTTCACTTCGTTGTAGGTAGGTGTAGACTCTTTAGATGGTTCAGAGCACTCCTTTTCTACTAATTGTTTGTCCTTTATTTGTGGCTGAGTAGTCACAACACTGGTGACAGGAGTGTTTTCTTTAGATGCATTTTTGCCGACGCTACCTTCACACTCGACTTCTTGCTTGGGCTGAATGGATTCTTCAACTGTTTTTGTTTTCGCTGTAAAACCAAGAAATACAAATTAAATTAGTTTAATATTTATATAGCTTCAGAAACTTACTCTTGCAATCTTTCTCCTCAAGAGACATTACATCTTCCGGTACTTCATCCACTCCCAGTAATACAGCCACCATCAATTTGGTACAATCAAAACAATCATCCACAAAATAATCCACACCAATATGAGTCTGCAGTAAGTTTTCAATTAAGTCTAATACTCGTAAAAGTAACGACTCTGGCAGTTGACAGGCATTACTCAAGAGTAACAATAGCGACTCGCCTAGCGTATGCTGCACAAAGTATGATTGTAAGGCGTTGGCAAAGCTACGTTGAGATGCCGTATCTACACTGATTTCAAATTTCTTTGATACAGGTAAGAATCTTTTAGGTTGTTGATAAGACAGCGAATTCCCGCTTAAAGCTTCTAAAATCATATCAATTGCGTACTCTATGGCTACATATTTTTCAGCTGGTTCAAAAACGTTTAAATTGGCAAGCACAAATAATTTACTACAATTTTCGCGTACACATTCGAGTGCTTCATTCAAATGCAACTTCTTAACAATAGCCTGCAATGCATATTTGGTACGCGTCAAATGGGATTGTTGTAATGTGCTCAATAATAATTGATAACCGTTTATTTTACCACCTGAGAGGAAGTATCGTATAGCCTCCTTTGTTTCTAAGAGCGCATAGATGGCTTTGAGTAACATAAGTTTAATAGAAACTGCCATATAACTTTCCTGATAGAGTTTAAAAAGCGCTGCGAAAGGATCAAAATTTTGTGCTTTCAATAGATGCTCCAAGAATAACGGTACTGACGCTAAAAGTTCAGTAAGTCGTGCACCTACTTTTATGTGACGTATCTTGAAAGCTGGCTGCTGCTGCAAACAGGCGGATTCAAAATCTAAAGAAATTTTTAATATATGATATGATTTTATCAAATAACTAGGATCGTTATTGAAGAATTGTTGTAGTACAAAGTTTCTTCGTTTTAATTGCTGAGATATATAGGACAAGTGATTGATAAGTTGTTCACTTAAATAGACAAAATTTTCACGTTCTTCTATTGTAGTTGACGTATCGTTGAAGGATTTAAGGCTATCGCATTTAGTTTGCATTTCATATTTTTTCATAATGAATACAAGTGTCTCTGAATCTTTGCGACATAGTAAATGCATATCATTTTCATAACGTGTTATTGGCATTTTAAATGGATCAAAAACAAGTATAGCTGGTTCTGCCGTTTCAGCCTCAGTTTGAAGTTCTGCTTCTAATTCATCTGCTATAACTTGTTCAATAGCAGCATTGGAATCATCATCGCCAATAATCTCATCATCGCTGAGTATGGGTTCGAACTGTTCACCGCCCGGCGTACCTGGTGTGTCGTCGTCATCCAACGTGACAGTTTCTATTACGCTATTATTTATCGATTCATTCGAACGCATATAGCTGCGTGATTTAAGTTTGTAATGGGCATCGTCTTCGGAATAATCCATGTTATCTGGCGAACGTGGACGTGTTGGTGAATCAATTGATATAGGCGGTGTACGTGGTGGCCACTTGTGTGTATCCTCGGCATCTGAACGTGAGCGCTCTGAACGCTTACGACGTTGACGGCGTGGATAATCTGGACTGCGTGACCAATCACGCGACATTTTCTCACGTTCACGTTCTCCACGTAAGCTAAACGTTGTAAATATGTTAATGTAAAATTTAAAGGAAAATGATTTCTACCAACTTACCGCAGATAATCTCGCTCGTTGCTCTCAGAATGGGTTCGATTTCTTGGCGGCAGTGAACGTTCCGAAGAATGTGATGCCTTCCTCATAACACGCTCTCGTTCATCACTGGAATGTACATAGTGTTCACCAGATCCACGTCTTACGCCATATACGATGTCATCACGTTCATAATCCCCCACATTTGATTTGTGCACCGACACCACATCACCTGGTATTGTATCTTTCCATTCATCTTTGCTCGACTCTTCGGGCAAGCTGGTCTCACGCGTCTCACCTCCACTACCACTTAAATTGCATAATTCTTCAGGACCGGCCGGTTCACAGGGCGGTGGTGGTGGACTTGCAATTTGTTCATTCATCGAATTCGTTAATATGCCATACACGGCCAAAGTAATAGTGCTATACCAGCCACGCAATACTAAACCATCAGTTGGTATTTTCTCCAGTGTACATTCTAAATGTATACAATCATTTTGATTATACTTTAATTGACCCAAATTTTCAAAAGCAGATGCACCCGGCATGCCCAAGTCGTTTACGAAAAATTCGATATCAAATTTCGAGGGATTGGTAGCGCCAAGGCGCACACCACCAGGAAAATCGGCCTGTACACGGGCTCCTAGTGGAATAATGCGCACCTGAGTAATATACACTGGCTTTGGAAACTGCACAAGATCGAGATTAATATCCTGCAGAAAATTGTACACAGAAAATGTACTTGACCCCAAAAAAAGTACTACATATACTACTTACGGTGTCCACTTCGTGTGAAAAAGTGTCAAAGAAAAGTAGCTCTGCCGCATCGTCAGTTTCCACCATTTTACGGTTAACAAATTAATCACGTAATATTATATACTTTGCACTAATATTAAGGACAAAATAAAATGAATAAAATATTATAAAAAGAAGAAAAATTGATATTTCACACAAAGTCGGCCCAATCGGCGTTTGCAAATATTTGACAACATTATGACATATGTTTACCGTCCTAAAAGGGTTTCCGTTTCTTTGCAAAGTTTTTGTTTTCCATTTTATGCTATCTTTATATGAAGCGTATGTGGTGGGACGTTACCGCAACGCGTCTTGCAACTGAGGGCTTAAAATTTCAACGTAGCCCATCACAAATGAAAAAGCCTAATACAGATCATAATTTCATAAAAATTTATCAGTGTGCGACCAAACTAAAGCACAGAAATTCCCTTTAAAACATTTTACTCAAAAAAATCGTAAGTACATTTTCTATAACGTTTAGTCCTTTTTATTAACGAAGCATACGTATTAGGGTAATTCTATACGACAGCACGTAACTGCTAACATACGCTCTTTATGGCAGGCTCACATCGTGTTGATATTGAGTGTATTATTCAAGTAAAATATCTTAGAAAATGATACTCCACGCCAGCACAGCTTGTCGAATAGAGAGTATTCGTTGTTGCAATTTGCCTCCGAATTTTTTGGATCCATCATTTTCTATAGGTTATCTGTTCGGTTAAATGGCACGGGCCACGACAATAAGTCAACATTATTACTCCTAACCCATTTTTTTTTAACTAATCGCTATACGTTTCGGCAGAATGTCTTTCTGATAGATCCACCCTAATGAAATTTCTTCCCTCTAAAGAAATAGGACGAAGATTTCATGAATATCTTTGTACATTAAATGATCCAATACTAACTCAATCGTATGAATTGAACCCACTCCATGACCGGAGAAGCGTCCACAAACCCCTACACTGCCTCAACCATGTTTCATCGATCAAAAAGTATATTTAAATAAGTAAGCGTTGTGTTTTAGGCCTGGGAACAAGCTTCGGAGCGTCCAAATATTTTATAAAACTTTTATTTGACAGAAAATAAGACTCCTCGTCCTAATGTACTATTCCAATTTAGGTGGAATTTTTAGGACCATTATTTCTCTTCATCTAAAATCAAAGGGGTTTCATCGCTCCGAAGTGAAGTAGTTAATCGGTCTTGAAGAGCACGTATTTAAATGGTCCTGCATGGGTTTGATATCACAAATTCTTTCTTAAAAATTCTTGTGGTTTAAGAAAGAAATATTTTTGATCCAAGAACGAATGCTCGATCGTTACTATTCGGTGTTTTTCGTACATAAGCAACTCTATCTGCAGTGCTTAGGAAATCAATTGAATGGAAAAACATTTGTAAATAAGTCCATAAAAACAATGAAAAAATTTTGAAATAGTATTTCCTGGTTTCCTTTGATTAAATTTGAGTAAAATTTTTTCGCGAAGTACCACCAAATAATTATTATCAGCAAATCTTTTCGACATCTACAGATCATCCAACCTCGTTCAATGGCTAAATAAAAGAACGGGCACCATTGTTTGAAATGTTTCGAAATATAACGGCGTGGTTATTGCGGCTCACGTTTACCCCGATTTTGCGGTTTTTACAACACATTTGAAGAAAAACAAGACCTACCTTCAATTCGTTAGTTATCCTGAAAAGTATAATAAATTTTTTTTAACCGACCATGAAAACGGTTTTCTGTTTAATATTTCAAATAACTAATATGTGGCCTTTAGCAGTAAAAACAAATAAAAGATTTAAAACATGCCCATAGAATTTTATTTAATCATGTTTAGCAGATGGACTTTTTGTGCTTTAGTTATGTCGCACACGGGGAAACCCGTTATTTTTAGTAATTTAAAAAACAAAAAATTACTAGGATCCGATCCCGAATAGGGGGCTTAATCCAAGGTATCTATGTGCAGAACACCTTTCTGCGTAGGCGGCCTTTGGCCGCGCTTCAAAAAAATAACCCTTAGCCGGTCCAACACCGGATACGCGGTCCACAATATTTCCGCGCATAACACACTTTTGCACTTTTCAGAACACCCTGTATCTTTGTCTACAACAACCACATGAAAATGACAGAATATTGTTAAATTGCTTGCAAATATCTTGCAAACTACTGAAAATATTGGGTTTCCCCACCGGATTAGGGTACCAATATCGACATATTGAGTGCAATATTTCTAGTTGACTTTGAATGTAAAGTATTACCGAAAAAATTTATAACGGAGACTAAAAACTAGACTGGAAAAAAAGATGAAATGGGCTAAGTACTTGTCAAGAGAACTATCTCCTCTATAATTTTTATTTTCGAGTAATTAGAAACTTCTCGTATCTGAATGAATGTGAAGTAATATTATTAAATATTTTCGACCTTCACCGAATTCCGAAATTCAAGATTTCAGATATGAGAATGCGTCTCCGCACAATTTCGTTTTTTATTGTTTTGAAAATTATTTGCAAAATACCTTTTCTAAGTCTAAATTAATGACGTAGTGTAATTAAACTAGTTATAAACGGAAGAACGGAATTTATAAAAAAAACAGATATTTTTAACAAAAATATAATTTAGCTTTTGTTGAAATCATATTAAAGTTGCAACTGCAGCACAAAAATAAAAAATGTTTAACAGTGCTACTACTCCATTTACATTTATATGTCAGTGACTTGACGTGTTTATAGTTTTGTAAAATCGAAAATAATGCTCACTTTTTTTATTTCGAAAATATACCAAATAGAAACAAAATAGTGGACTGCATTGCACGTAGGACATCCGCTTTACGATACACGGTATTTCTGCGAAGAACACCTTTAAACGATTATTAATAATTCTCCGGATTTGGATTAAAATTCCTGTGACCGAAATGTGTATTTTAGTCGATGTCCCCACATTTTTCGACATGTTTCGGCTGGAGTAGGCTACGCTCCCATTGTCACAGATTTTCTCGTCCGACAGCAAATACGTATGCGCACACAATTGTCTTAAATGAGCTCATCCAAAAGCAAACAAGAATCACCCGAATGCAAACAAGTATTACCTGTCTGTTAAAATAGAACATGCTCGAATTTGTCGGTCGTGGTCGAGGAAAAAAATCAGTTTCAATTGTTACCAAGTAATTGGTTTTTGTGTGGCGTTCTTATGGGGAAACGATGTCACCATTGTGTCGAACAAGAAAGTAATGTAAAGTTTTTGAGTCTGGCATCCAATTACTATCCCAACCGTTCACAATAGTACTCACAATGGAGGAAACCGGCATGGTTTTGACAATTGTTAATTAACTTTGGTAAACGTTTTCTTGCGTTGTTTTCTAGTTTTCCTGTAAAGCGATAAATTTATCATTTTCTGTATTTTGAAATTGAAATACTATAGAATCGGTAACTTTCAGATGTTATTTGGTTAATCATGCAGTTGATGTAATGTGAACACATTCATATTTCGCTCATTTCTACCGGCACCGGAAAAAACCCAAGATGGCTGAAGAGGACCGATCATTCAATTACAATGACCTTAACTTGGATTTTTTGGAAATATCTCCACCTAGAGCTATACCGCTCGTCAGAAATGTGACACCTATACCTAGTAGTTCATTCATTCGAGCCAATGCATTCAAGGCTAAACAGTTATCACAAAAAGTGATTCAAACAGATGTGTTGGTCAACAAAATACACCGTCTAGGGGGAGAAAACACAGCAATGAAACAAAAACTGAAAGACTTTCAGAAATCGGCTTCACAAATTCAGGAACTGTATGAAAGTGAAAAACAGAAATCTAGCAGTTTACAAATCCAATTAAAAAAAGTGGAAGTTAATTCAACTAAACTGCAAACCCGCTGCACACAACTACATAATGATTTAGAGGAGAAAAAATTACAATTGGAACAGCTGCAAGCCCAGATGGATGAGGATAAGGGTCCATTAAGCTACACAGGATTGGCATTGAAATATTTAAAGTTATTTCAACAGCTCGATGAAGAAGACGTATTTAGTAATCAAGAGAAATCCCTTCATTCTGAATTAAGCAAATATTGTGAGGAGAGAGGATGTAAATCAGCACTTTTGAGGTTGGTGAAGGTTAAGAAAAAACGGAGCTGTAAAAAAAGTAAGGAGGTACTATTAGGGACTGCTTTGCGAACAAATCCAAAGGAATATAAAACTCAAAGTACACAAACATCAATAACAACGTGCAATTCTACGTACACACAAACGGCAGTATTACCATTTCCACGGGATATGCAAACTCAAACAATAGCCACCGAAGAATTGAAACCATTAAAAACTCTGTTAACACAAGCCGTACAAACTACACCAATAGCATTACGTTCACAAGGCACACAACACATATCTATCACAACGACACGCGGTACATCTACATCTTGCTTTATTAAAAAACATAATGTTGGTACTTGCTTCCCTGAACCAATTTTTGTACCGCCGGTAACGGTTATGGTAGAAGAATTATTACAATTATATAGCGTATCACCGCTCAGTCCAATTGCCGATCCTTTGCCCCTGCCAGCAACAACATCGAATGAATTGCAAGATGTACTACCACCGTCGCCGCTGATATCACAAAAAGAGCCAGTCACATATAAATCTATTGGAACATGCACATATTTATGCAATGTTCAACGTCAAATAGATTTTATACCAATAAATTCAACATTTAAACGTTCACAATCCAGTTCGCCATCGCCTGCATGTGCATGCCTTAGTATCAAAAATGAAACATTTAACACACCTACGCCTTCACCACCACCACTACCAAGTGCATTACAAAATTCTACTCCACCTCTATCTCTACGAGTATCAGCAGCCGGATCTCATAATAACAGTACAGCAGAGCCATCCGCACCTTTGAATGATAATTTTGATAATATGCCGCCAATGTTGAATTCTTTTTCACAACTGCCTGAAATGCAACCAGAAGTGTTTTCAACAATTTGGCAAATGGCAGGACAAATGTTCATGGGCCTGTTATATGCGCCAACTAATAATCGCATACGCACTACGCATCTTAATACATCCAACAATTCCATTGATCAGCAACAGTTTAATAATTGGTTACACACTTTATATGAATCTATGCAACAGCCGCCGCAACAAGCACCAACGGTAGAAACATCAACAGATATAAGGCAGAGCGAATACCAGCAAAATTCCAATAGAAGTGAGATAACTGACTTGAACTCAGAAACGAATAGTATGAATTTAAGTTATTCAAATAATAGCACCTCCCAACAAGAAGGTATTAAAACTATGACAAATATCAGTGACGTGAAATGGATCGAAATTGCAACCACTTCAGCCATTATAAATATTTTTTTTTTCTGGCTCTGTACTCGAAATAAGTACTGTTGATGGCACAGATTTTTGTGTATGCGATATACGCCAGGTTGAACTTGGGTGATATGTTTGCCTGTGCGTAGGTGTATGTGACCACATATTTTTTTGTTTGTTTTTATATGCAGGTCATTCTGCCGTTGTTAAAAAGTTATTTTTTTTCCATTTGTTGGATTTCATTATTGATGTGTATGTCTGTCCAGTTGATTTGTCCCAAAATTGTTTTTCGCCTGTTGATTTGTATCTAATATTTGATTGCATGTCTAGAACCCTAATGTCTTGTCGGTCTAACGTGTTCTGTACCTACTTTGGATTCGCATGGATGATTTAATGTATTTGTGCGTCTTGTTTCACTGTGAGTTTGATATAACTTTTATGTTCGTGATTGTTTAGTTGTATTTACATATATTAAAATGTTATGTATATTTCACTTTGAACGAATCCAGTTTAATTGGAATGTTTCACTTAGTTTTTATCGTGTTGTTTTAACAGTTAACGATGTCCTGTTTCATTATTACGAGATTTATTTTACCATATACGAAGTTTGTCTTGATTTGACGACACTCAAAAGCGAACTCTTTAATTATTGTAGCTGTACCTCGCCCTGCTTAGTCGGCGCATCCATTAATGGAATGTGACTTGACTGGCCGACCAGGGCTATATTGATGTGGGTAGTCCTCTGACAGCCCGACTGCCGTGGAGGCCATTTCGTTCACCCCGGAAACAGCGTCGATGTCGATTTTAGTTACCTCTCCCTACAGGTATACCTGCCTCGTGGATATTCTAACCCCCCTAACCGATAACATTCACTGTCTTTCTTTGTCGCCGGAATTGGGGTTGTGGTTTAGTACAACGATCAGGAATTTATTTAACAAATAGAAGAAAAAAGTAAACTCAATACTTTAATTTAAATGTTGTTGTTGTTGTGGTAACGACAAAACACTCCCCGAAGGCTTTGAGGAGTGTTGTTAAATTAACAGTCCTCGGCCGGTTTTGAACCCGGTACGCTCCGGTACTGCCCGACTGTCGTGAGCACACCTTTGGGGAGTGTTTTTGTCGTTACAACAACAACAACAACATCAGAATACATATCAACAAACTCTACCAGCCTTTCCATGATTAAAATCATATGTATGAGCACTTTCTGTGAGTTAAATGTCATGCTATAGGGATAGATATTTAAAAGACAAACATTGAGTTATTTGTTAGGTCAGATCCGTTATATCAGTTATTCACCGTTTTACATTATTATCTTTTTAGTCGAGTCTTTATTTTAATAATTAGGATTCAGTTCCAATATTAAATGAATTTAGTTTTGTACGTTTATAAGCAAGAAATATCCCTAAGGCCCATAAATTTATCTCAACCAAAACTACTGTGTTTTTTCTACTTTGGTTTTTGCTGATTCGTCGCGACGACGTCTAAAACGAACTGATAAAAAAGGGGTAATACAGTCAAGCCATGTTCACGTCTCTGGTCAATATAGTACAAAAATTATGTTTATTAAAAGTATTTTTGTTTCAGAAGAAATCTTCAATGTCAGCACAAATGAATCTACAAACTCGATTGAAACAGATAGGAGTTCTCTTCCATCAGAAACCATGAATTCGTCGCAGAATCTTCCAGATTGTATATTTAAAGAACCACTGGAAATACCAAAACGATCCGTCAAGCAATCGCGCAAACGGAAAACGACTGAGACTGAACTAAGGAATAAGAAAAAGTATCGGGGCAAACAAATACGCAAGAAACGTAAAAAAGACAAACAAAATAAGTTATCGGAAATAAGCAATTTACACTATAGTGAACAAAATGAGATTGCTGGCCAAAGATATAAGGAATCAACTGTAGAAGTAAACACATCACAACAAGATGAACTTGACTTTTCTACCGCTGTGGAATTTTGCGCTAAACTTTGTAGCTTTAATAATGGTGCAAAAGGCCAAACCAATCAAAATGAAGCAAATGGAAACATTGGTACCATACAAGCCAGAACAGAAAATGCACCGCAAAAACTAGATTTGAGCTGTGGGGCAATTGAATATGATAAGAATACGGTAGTTAATAAAATAGGCCAAAGTGAGTCGAATGGTTGCAGTCTTTTAGAAGATGAGACAAATTTGCGTGTTGATCTAATTAATGATAATTTTAAAGATAATTATGAGAATGTACCTGAGCTTAAGCTGTCTGGCACTGCTAAAAACAAATGTGATAATTTGGATAATATAGAAACTGTAAATTCAGCTGTTCCACAATCAGCAAGCAATATTATCGCTGATACCGCATACCGAATACCAGTCGAACGCGAAAGCTCAGTAAAACAAATCAAGCACGCTGTAAATAGCTTATTTGGAAGTGATACAGAGGATGAAGACATAGACGAAGAACTTGAAAAAGATAAAAACAAAAGTGGGCATGGTGACTCATCAAAAACTCCTTTGAAAGGACCCTCAAGTCTTTTGAACAGTACAAAAATTAACAAAGATGTAAAAAGTTTAGAAATATTTAACGATACACAAAATAAGGCAAAAAATTTATCTTCAGAACCAACATCTCTACAAGTCAAAACTGAAACTAACCGAAAGGTAAAGAATTCATTACCGTCTACGTTATTAAACCAAAACGAAATGCTGGTGGAGAACGAAGAAAACAACTCTGTCGAACAAATACTCTTAGATCTTTCCATGAGTGAATCGGAGGACGAAGAAATTGAAAAAAGTTCAATAGTAAAACCAACGAATAACGTCAATACAGAAATTTGTGAGGATGAAAGTGAAGAAGCAGATGAGGCTGTACTTGTTATCGATGAGAAAGATTTGGAGGACAATCATAGAAAGAGAACAGCTTCCGAATCAAGTATTGTGTCTAATATGTCAAGCAAGATTTCGAACTCTCTATCACCTACAAAGAGTGTCAAAGAAACATGTAGTGATACAGATATTTCCGCTTTATTAGAAAATACGGTAGTCGAAGATTTATTAGCCAACACAACTGCGCAACAACTGTACAAAAGCATTTTAAAAGAATCGGCAAATAAGGTTAATGAGGAACTGGATACCACCACGTCACCACGCAATCGTGGTCGTAAACGAAAACACGAATCAGTAGATTTTGAATTATGTAAACCTTCCACAGGTTTGCGTGTAGATCTAAAATATGATTCAGATAGCAGCAACGACGAAAGCTTATTGCCACCATCCAAAATATATACGGATAAAATGTTGCAAATTAATAATTTGACCACAATAACAAATGATATATATAGTAGATTGATAATGCAACCAAACAAAAAGCTGCTAAATGTAACTAAGCAAGAAATTGAGAATTATCAAAGTCAATATGAAGCAGTCGATAAAGTCTTCAATAAGAGCGAGTCTCAAAATGTGCATGATAAATGCATAACTAATGAAATCACCGAAAAAACTTTCTCCGCTTATGATGTACCTGATAAAGTAATAGAAGCCTCAGCTGTTTCACTTTTGAATACTAACACGCATTCAAATACTGTCCATGCTTCACCATCTACGTCTAGCGAACATAGCTCTTCCATTTCACTATTGAACTTTCCTGCATCAAGTTCAGAACTAATTGAGCCAAGTTCTAAAAATTATCAAACACTTCGCAATCAAAGAAACTGTGACTTATTTGCCTCGCCACTAAATATTAATAATAATTATGTATCTCCTGCCTCGCCGCCAAGTATTCATCATAATTACTATGAATCACCTCTTTCGCCATCATCTCTCACCAATGTTATATTCGATCAAGATCAGTGTTCTGCAACTCAAATGGAGTTAAAAAGGTGCAGTGTACCATCTGCTGAATATTATCAATCACGACATAATGAAAGTTATTGCGAATCTCTCTCCTCCGCCGCACATGTTAAACAAAATGAGTATGAATCACCTATCTCACCGCAACCTCTTTTCACCACAGCTAATAACATAGGTCACACAACTCAATGTCAAGAAATTCCACTAGAATTAAATAGAGACTATTTTCCCGTACAACGAAGAAGTATTTTACAACACATTATCAACAACTACTCTGCAGATATTTATACCACCGTAACGGGTAAAGCAAAGGGACTAGCAATGGATTGTAAAATTGCATTACAACTACAAACGTTTCTCAATACAACAAAAGATCGTGTTGATATGTTGGCTTCAACGCTGGCCCTCACTTTGCATGAAGAAATCGATGATACGGAAATGATCGCAAGTGTTATAGTTGATCAGTTAATGAATGCCCCACGTCCTAATACTGAGCTTAACTGTGAGTTGGCATCCGTTCCACCCAAATACATTGGCACACATTTGCGTCTTATATCGATTATGCTGCGTCATCTGCAATATAAACGACCCGATGTTGGTGGTGTGTTATTAGCAAAAATCGAGAACAAACTTTTCAATTATCAAAATAACGAAAATATGAAGTTGGAAGCAGCTTTGAATCTTACACAACTTTATCTACTTGTCATACCAATGCACAAAGCGGCGGAATATAATCCTGCTCGTCTTTTTATAGCTAAATCTTTATATTACTATAATGTTTTAGCACATCCGATAATATACGAAGTGCTGATTTGGTATCCCACCACATTGCCTAGTCGGGAAGAAAAAAATTATGATCGTTCAGATGCACTTATCACCGTGATACAACATTTTTTGATGTGCACAACGTACAATATGGATACGAAAGATTTACGTCATAAGGAACTTTTATCATTATTACGCTTCGAATATCATTTTGAGCCTTTTAAACCAAAAGCACTTGAAGTATTATCCAATTTGGTATCCAAACTTAAAGCTGGGCATTTATCTAATCTCAAGTATGCTTTCGCCATCTTTTGCAAACGACATACTAAACTTGTAGATATTTTGTTGCAACAACAATTACTACCACTCGCTGATGAATACTATAAATTGGTGCAAAATACAAATGAATATGATGAACGTATAGCTGCTTTAATCGACTGTATATCGTCTGTGGTGAAACCGCTGGCTCTCGACACAGATGTATCTTTGTATCATTCAATATTTGAACGCTTTTTAGTTGCTGTGCAGCGTCCAGCCGTTCAAGAAGCAGCTGTATTGGCCATATTGCGTTTGCAGCGCTTTGGTCAGACTCGTTGTTTTCATGCACTCGCACATTTTAGGCCTCATTATACGCTTCAGTTGCTGACGAGTAATTCGCTTAAAACTTTTATACATAAGAAACCATTTTCATACTGGAAGAGCTTGTTGTTACAAAACAAATAGTAATTTGTTCTTTATTTTAAGCGTTGGTAAACTTATAAATTACACTGGGCTATGCTAATATTGGAATCTATTTTAAAACTAGTTTCTTTTTACATTGAAAAAGTGGCACAAAAAACAAGTTTATAAAAATCTGGAGCAGAAAGTTTGGATACGATCAAATATCAACGCAAGAAAGTAGTTCGTTATTTTTATTTATATAATATTATTTTAAGCTAACATGTTTGTAGATTCAACATATGTATGTATCTTTTATGAATATTTATTTTAATTGTGTTAAATATATTATAATATGATAATTAAAAAATAAGTTTCAGAAGCATAATGTAAAATAGTATTTTTTTCCATGAAAAAATGCTAATTAATAAATAAATTTTGTAAAGAAGTGTGAAATTTAGATATAGTCATATTTTAGTTTGCAAAAAAGTGATGAAAAAATTTATTCAGAATTTTATGAAAATATAAAGAGAAACTACATATATTTTAGTAAAGTTTTCGTGACAAATTTTCTTTCTACAAAATGTATTAGAAGTTGACAGTATTTATCTCAGCAAAAAATTAGAAGTCGAATGCCATAGATCCAAAGAAATTCAATACATTTTCAGCGTTGTTCAACCGAATTCTGAAAGGGGCATTTCCAACCGGTTGCTGAAATATAGCGATTGTCTATTAACCAGCTTAAAATATTAAGTTCAATTTTCTCAAGAACCACCGAACAGATTGTTGGTGTTTGCCATGTTCATGGTGTTTGCAGTTTAATTGATACAGTTATAAACACTGTTGTTATTACTTATCCCCATGTAAAGAAGCTTTAGCTGACGGCGAATAGAAAAAACAAATTTTGCAAACTAAAGGGGGTTATACTGACTCTTGTAACGCCGCGTCCGTCATTCCGGTTAATAGACGAGGCTAGCCGGGCGATTAACCAGGGAGTAGAACTGCTACAATTACAGAAAAAGTCTCGATGGTGCAAAAAATTTAATTTATCCATAAATTGAATTACATTTGTGATAAATCAAATATTATTCAGATTAATTCACTTGTGGATTACTAAAGTCAATAATCATATATTTTCTTTTTTCCGTTGATGTTTCTAAAAGGGTAAAATGCAATAAATAGGGCCACCGGAACAAAATAAACCAGGGTAAACACCTTTTACCCGATATGTTTTTTCACATGACCGGCCACTTTTTCTACACTCACGTAATGTCGTTTGACTTTCAATACTTTCAAAGTTCAATTTATCTGCTTCTTTTTACACAATAAATGACTAAACCCAAAAAATTTAAATCAACATTCTATTTCGTATGTGCATTTTTCTGACTTGTAATTTAAAAATTTAAGTTGCGTTTACACTTTATGTTGGTTTTCATACCTTAAATGTGGCATATACACATGACAAAAACATATCGTGTAAAATGCCTTTTAACATGCCAAAAAACCCATCGGCGACCCTAATGATCGCAATGTCAAAGATTCATAAGCCAGGAAACCACATTAGACCAGTATTCAAATACCGCTAAGCATCGGTATATAAACTGTCCAAATATCTAAACGGTCACAAATATAGCAGGTTAGTTTCATTTGACATTAAAACAGACCTGTCAAATTTGATTATTAATTAGTAATCAATTAGACGGATTTTTTAATTGCTAATTATTATTTTAATTGTTTTTCAACAAAAGGCAATTATTAATTGATTACGAATCGAAAAAATCAAAAAAAAAAAATTATCAAAAAAAGTTGGTTTGATTACTTTTGATTATTTGTTTTATTATTTTTTCACTATTGTTAATGTGTATATTTATGCACTTGTACAACAGTACTGAAAAAATCAAAATCTTTTATTTTTATAAATTTTTTTTCTTATTAGTTTTGATTTTATTCAATAGTAAAAAATCCAGATTTTTTTTTTTGATTAATTGGAAAATAATCATTAAAAATTAAAAGTAATTGGTAATCAATCATTAAATGGATTCTCAAGAAAGTAATTAATCAAACCAGTAATCAATACGATTAGAAATCATTTAACGGTCTGCACCAAATATCTATATCAGTCCACACCAATATCAGGAAAAAAGGAACGTTTTGTAAAAACAAAAAAGAATGTAGCAAGCGAAAGGAAACTGTCATTCGTGAAAAATAATAATAATTCCCAACGGATAACCCACCATCCCGCACAACCGACACTAGGGGCGTTTGTTAAGTGTCGAGATCTAAAACTGCTCAGCTACAGAGGGAAACTCATCAGCTAAGTAACACAAGAAATTAAAACTTATAAATGTATTAAGAGAAGAAAGAATCAGTTAGATTGTAAAGAGTAAATTCATAAAGTTGCTATGGGTTAAGCGAGGATAGTATCGATTTTTTAATGCTAAAAAGAAATGTCAAATGTACTGGACTGAGTGTTATAATTGTCAAACAAACATCGGAAAGGCTCATTTAATTCAAAATTAATCCTACACTGTTTCAAAAAAATAGTTTTAAAATGTCTTGATGGCCGAAAAGGAATGTTAAAGTTTACTTCTTTACTTCTCCCAACAAATATGGGCTAGAGACCAACCCGTTTAATAATTTAATCATAAATATTGTTCCGAGCATTTCTCTACGACTAGAAAGGGTAGGAAAGTTAATAAGTTTTAAGCGATTAGTATAGGGAGGCAAATTATACCTGGTTATGGACCTGGTAGCTCGGATTCTAAATAATTGAGCCATATTCTGATATCGGTCTACGGATCACTAAATTCTTTCGACCATCGCTTAACGAATGATAAAACACCCCTAGATTTATTGACAGTTGCATTAATATGGAGATTGAAGCTAAGTTTAGAATCCATCGTAATTCCCAAGTCCATTAAATCATGCACTTGTTCAAGACTATGATTGTTGATTATGTAGGAGGCTGGTTGTGTATTTCTGCGCGAAAAACACATATATTTAAATTTTTTAAGATTGAGTGGCATGTAGTTTAGATCGCACCAAGCACCCAGTGTATAAAGATCTGATTGAAAGACAGTGTTTTTTTTTTGTTATTTTTTACTTAGGCATTATTTTAATTATAATTGTTACGTCTATATATGTATATGTATGTTTTACTTTGTAGCACATACAATTTTATTACTAATTGCACATCTTTTTTTATTAGCAATAATAATATATTATTAATTACGTGCAGCGATAAGCAAGCGTAAACATACGTTAACAATTAATATATTTTAGTTAGTATTTATATAGGCATGTACAGCGGCGGTTGCGATAATAGAACCGTCTTTCGAAATGATATTTCTTGCCAATCGTGTTTATTTATTTGGTTTTAATGATTTTTATTTAAATTATAAATCGTTATATACTGGCAAACTTTTAAAGATAATGGCCCTTAGTCATAGTCAAATTAAAATAGTTTTATCTACTTAAACATGATTCTAAAATAAGCATCATTCGATATATGTCATAGTCAACTTAAAATACATTTTATGTCTAAGAAGTTTTAAATTTAAAATGACAAAAAAGTCATTTTAACATTATTGAAATTAATGGCCCATAATCATAGTTGCTTCTTAAGACGCGTTTTAATTAAAATCTTTACTTAAAAAGACATTTCAAATGTTGGTCAATCATAATTATATTATACAAAGATTTAAGCTAACATGAAAATTAGCAGGGCCCCTTTATGAAACAAATTTAAGTTGGTCAGTGGTATGAAGAAATTTGTTTATGTTTTTCAAGATCACCCTGGGTCAGCTATTTAATTCAACTCAAGTTTGGAGTAAGCGATGTCACAAGCACAGCCGTAGATACAAACCGTTATTTTAAAATGTTAAAATGACATTTTCGTCATTTTAAAAATAAAACTCCGCCTTAGACATAAAATGTATTTTAAGTTGACTATTACAGACATGAAATCATGTTTAAGTTGATAAAACTTCATTTTAATTTGACTATGATTATGGGCCAATATAAATCGTAGCAATCTTTGTAATTTCAACTATATGAAGACAAAATATTTGTCATATTTTTTCAGTCTGATTTTTTTAGTCTGATTTTTTCCTTTGACTAATAATTTTGTCTTTCAACCATTTTTTGATTTAAATAAAGCATCGTACATTTTTCAATTATACCGTGATTTATAAAAAATATTTTAAAATCACAGAATGTGTCTAAAGTTGTTTTTGTAACATTGCTTAATCCAAGACATATACCATACCGTAGTATACTATGGTTTGTGAAAAAAATAGTTGACACCGGGTGACCGTGAAAAACAAGAAATTTCTTCATACCACCAACCAATTAAATTTTTTTTCATAAGGGGACCCTGTTACATTTCCTTTTAGCTAAAATCTATTCTTGATATGACTATGATTGACCAACATTTTAAATGTCTTTTTAAGTTTAAATAAGATTTTAATTAAAATGACGTAGTTTTTAAATAGGGCAGTCTTTGATTTTATACAAAAGATAAAACTATATTCTGAATTAAGTTTATTAAAAGTAAATTCACAAACATAATTTGCAAATAATACCATTTTGAATTTAGTGCATTTTCCGTCTGATCGGTGCTATATGTATGCACACATTTTAGTATTTTATAAATATGCTATATATACTGTACAAGCGCTTATCATGAGCGTTCAGTATGTATTATGTGTTATTCTTCTTTTGTAATTAACTTTAGGAAACTGAAGTACGCTGTATTATAGATCGAAATAGCAAACACTAAAAGAAGGCGGGTTGTTCAAAATTCAATATTTTTAATTAGTTTCCGTTATATCTAGGGGTTATATGTTTTTTTTTTCAAATGTTCGGTTAATACATGTGCATTAGGGTATACGTTATTCCCTAAGTTGGTTTATCCTTCATTTCTTTTTTTCGAGGCATCTGAGCATTTGAATGATTTAGAATTCTGATACCGACGGGCTGAAAAGCGAGTTATAAAGACATCGATCAGTCGAAAGGGCTTGTCTGAAACACTAGATTTATGCTAATCAAATAGCTATCGAGTAAGAAGTCAAAATAAAAGTTCCGAAATAAATTGATACAAATGAATATTCTTAACACTAACAGCTGAATTTGCAATTATAACAAAGTTGGTCCAAATTTAAATAGGGAAAACACTTTAAAACAGTGTTGGGAAAACACTTTAAAACAGCTGTGACAATTTGAGTATACATAAAAAATAGAATGTATGGTATATACAACAGGTATGTCACCACAAACCTCTGAGGAGGGTTTTGCGCCGAGCTTCTCTTCCAATTGGAGCGACCTAAAGTGTTTTGCCGACTCTGAACGACATCTGCAAAGCAGATGAATTTTTGCTGACAAACTTTCCATAGCAGACATACATTGGGAGAGTTTGCCCAACCACTACCGAGGGGCAGTCTCTGTACTCAAACCTTGGACCTTCGGTGTGGTAGGCCAGCAACACTATCGCCACACCGCGGTAGCCGCCAAGGATACATTTTTATACTCTTAATGAATTACTATTACTAATAAATTTGAATTGTTTATAATTAAACTAAATTTCAAATGACGGAATATTGCTTTCTCCTTCTCTGTAATTTACCTGTTGTAATTGGCCTTTTTTAACTTTAGTTAACAAATTTTTTACTCACTTTCGTAACATCCATAATATAAATAAAGAAAAATTACTTCTTCGACACCGTTTCCATGTACGACAGAATCGCGGTTGCATGCACTGCAGTACCGGTGAATCCGATTTTCGATTAGTAATCTTCCAGGTACAAAATTGCCGGTTTAGCTCAGAGTCGTTAGGTAGCCGAAGAAAAAACAAACCAACCACTGATATAATGGACAGCCTAATGTACATACATTAGTATATATGTAACTATTGAACATAGATAGTATTTTACACCTAAAATGCTATATTAAAAAATTTAAATTAAGGAAAATAAGTAATAACTGTTCAATAGTATACGTTTTACGCTAACCTACATTTTGTAAATATATAAATGTATAACTAATATTTTGCTCAATCCCTTATTTAACATTTCCACGCGATCAGCAATATTCATGCTACCACCATTCATTTGAATATATTTGTTCCAATTCTTGCTATATAATTTTATTCAACTAAAATTTAACAAAGCAAAATACCAAATTTTATAAATGTTAATGTTTCAGTACAAAGATTTTTAAACTCACCAGTGATCGACGCTGATGCTCCTTTTCTATTGCAACTTGCGTTTGCTGAGGTGAGAATTTCAAAACGGCCGATATCACTTTTACAAGAGTTTCGTTGTTACCATTCGCTGACCCCGTGAAATACTGTAAAGGAAAATGTGCACATATTTACATACGTTCTTGTATAATAATTTGTTAAAAATAAGTTGAAGTAAAATTTTTTAGAAAAAAAAATTTTATTGGGTTGGAAAAAATCGTTTTTACAATAAGAAGAGTCTGCTCCGTTGAGCAGTTCAAAATATGGTTGGTATCGTGGGGGGACACACCACTTGCCGGGAAAACTTTCGGAATGTCTAGGTTTTGTCTGGATAAGTAAGAACTTAAATCACTGGGGTCTCCCTCGGAAGTTCGCTTTTTCTGCGGCGACAAATGGTGATTGTTGAAAGAAGAAATGTGGACCAGGTGTAGCCCTAAACCGAATTTTTAGTATTGATTTCAAACAAAAGTTATTTCGCTGCACCGGGTTAAGGGCTAATAATACCAGCGGTAGATATGCCTGTCGTAAAAGGCGAGTAAAATCCACGATCTGAATATTCGTTACTGTCAAACAAAGTTCAAGCGGCAGCCCGACAGGTACCAGAAGGTGCCAGTACTGAGGCATGCCGGAACCATATACAGCAAAGGACCTTCCACAAAGGTAACGTAATTATATCGGAATCTAAAAATCAATGACCCAAGATTATGTCTATGCTGATGCGAAAATATCTCGAAGAAACAACTAAACCTATATTTGTTGAATTTCGTAAACATTTTTAATTTGCTACAACTTAAAATATAGGATAGTATTTATTTCTTTTATTCAGAAATTGGCCGGAGTCACGCCTTAACACGCTTAATTTCGGATTCTTTTATGTTTAGCTTAAAGAATATTGTTTTGATGTAAGCTTCTAATAGATTATATTGAATTATATCTTTCGGTGAAACAAGAGATCCACTCTTACCTGGAACATTATATTCCTTAAGTACTCAAATTCTGTATTCGCAGTAATGCCTTCGTTGTGCTGCATGGAAACCTAATTGAAAGGAATGGAAAAGTTGTAGAAAATAGTATTATATTTCTACCAAACAATCTCAGCGAAAAGCTTAGCCTGTCGTTTCTGAGCGTAACCTTTAATTGGAAATTGTCGGCAGTGCAGTTTACTCAACCGCGATTGTGGGGTGGAAATTGTTAAATTATAAAGATGTTATTTTCGAGAATTTAACTATTCACTAACTTAGCTATAACGATTCGGGTTTAGGATTCCTCATCCCGCGACAAAACGTACGCTAAGTACTCAAATTCCATTTATTTTATAATAATAATGTTATTTTAATTTTCGTTAACAACCTTAAATAAGTTGTTGTTTATTTAGCGACACAAGAAACGAATATCGATAAAAAATGGTTAGTGAACGCCGAAATCTTCATAGTAATCGTTAAGAAAAAATGTCGATTCCGAATGTCGTTACAGAAGTTAGTGAATTCCACTACAGGGTGACCCTAAATATGATAGTACAATATGAGTTTTAAACGAAAGGTGCTAATAAGTGCTGCAATAAGCGATGTGATTAAGTTCCTTATCTGTATGAAGTCGACGTCTTTTCGTTTCATTTTATTCACTATTGCATTCATTTTTTGTTGTTATTAACTGTGCTCCGCCCTGCCTTATAAGCACGAACACTCTGAGAATTGTCATCAAGCTCTTCTAACTAAAATCAAAGGAAACGCGAAGTTTCAACAGGGTTGGACCAGAGTGATATTGGTGTTAGAAGAGTAGGTTCCATTTAACAGGTAAAAAGAGATGTTTAGTACAGGGGACATACCACGTAGCATTGAACAGAATGCGACCGTTTCTTCCAGAAGACGCAGAATATCCAGTATCTTGTTCAGGGGTTGGATTTGATACCAGCCGGTAGCAAGAAATAATGGAGAACTAACGCTGCAACAATTTGCTCCGAGGATGGCAATCTCAGGGTGGGACGTGACAAATTAGACAGGGTAACACTGCAATAGCAGCCCCTGGCCGGGTAAAAAAAAAAAACCGGGTCTTTCCGGTACGATAAAACCAGCTGTTTTTGACAACTTGAACATTTCCGCAAGAATCGCGATTGTATAAATTGCATTACCGACTGTTACACAGATTAAGCTCAGAGTCGATCGGTAAGAGACCATTTAAATAGGGATTTTTTTTACCAACGCGAAGCTTTTAAGAAACTACATACCAGTGTTTCGTCTAATTGCCGCGACAACTTGGCATTCTGCAACTTTAAACGTTCATTCGACTGCTCCAATATCAAATAGTTCTCACATTGCTGCTCGAGGAAAACATTTCGTTCGGACACGTCACGCACCTCATTCATGATTTCATGCAGTTTTGCTGCCAGTTCGGCCTTTTCGCTTTGCAAAAGCTTTTCATCTATCGACGTTACTGTTGCTGATGAAGCTACGTCTGTGTTCGTTGCTTTGTTTATGCTCGTATTTGACGACTGTATATCAGCAGTTCCTCGCTTTATCTCTGCCAACTTTTCAGCCATATGCTTGGCATTACTTTGCATATCTTCAATTTCTTGTTGCAACTCTGTAATCTCAGCTGTGGATTTATGCTTAAGATCTTCCAGCTCACGTTGCAAGGTTTCATTTAGGGTTCTCAAATATTCGGCATCATTACTAGCAGCTCCTAACGTAAACTTTTGCCCTCCGTCTGTAACAGCTGTTTGCGACAATGTAAAGTGCTCTTGTAAAGAACACTTTTCAGCCAGTTCTACGCGTAACACATCCAACTCCTGTTGTAATTTTTGTTTTGATTCAAGTTCTCCACTTAGTTTTTGCAATTCGGCGCGTAAAGTATCAATTTCTTTCATTTGCGCTGTATTCTCTGCATTGTATGTGGATTTCATTTCATCACACTCTAATTTTATATCCCGAAATTGCTGTTCGGTTTCTGTTATTTGATGCTGCTTTTGTAGTAAATCACTTTGTATTGCATCATTTTGCTCGGTAATGTACTTAGTATGAACCAACTGACGTTCCAAATCTGCGCGTTCACTATCCAGCTTTTCACGTAATACGTCACACTCATGACGCACGCTATCTATGATTTCTTGTTTAGCTGACAGTTGCGCATCGAATTTTTCCGCATTTTCACGCAACACATAGGCCTCACATTGTAGCGATTTTACTTTTTCGCGCAAGTCTTGTGATTCTTCAAGCTGAGTGGAGGTTTTTGCACGTTGCGCTTCCAATTCAGTTTCAAGTTGTTTTACATTTTTGTTCAAGTACTCATTTTCAATTTGCATTTGTTCTAAATTTGCAAGCTTTTCAGCATCAACTTTCCAATTTGCCAGCTCTTGTTGGAATCGTTCATTATCTTCTCTCAATTGTTGTAAAGCTGCTTCTAAGCTTTGTACTTGCTGTTCGTTTTTGTTTTGCAATGTATCCATATTTACTTGTTTAGCGTCATTGCTCTCATGCAAACGCTCTATATCGCAATGAGCTGCACTTAACTTCGTCTCCAATTCGTTTATTTTCTTTGCCGCCACTTCAGCGGCGTTGGCTGCTTCGACACGTAAACTATGTTCAGTTTCTTGCAGTTTTTGTATTTCAATCTCAGCCAGTTGCATATGTTCACTCATGGAGCTTGAGGTCTCTAATTGCTGCTTTAATGCTTCCATTTCGCTATCCTTTAATTTTTGTATTTCCACCCTAAGCGTTTCAAGTTCAATTTCTTTTGTTTCTTTGTCACGCACCAACGCCTTCATTTCTTTTACTTGCTTTTCAAGTTCTTGACAAGTTTGTTGACTTTCATTTAATTCGCTGTTTAAACGACTCAATTCCTCGTTTAGTTCGGAAATTTGGCGTTGTTGTAATACATTTTCTTCCTTCTTATGTTGCAATTCCTTAAAACTCGCCTCCAATTCAGCCACCCTCTCCTTTAGTTGTGTATTATATTTCTTTGTGTTGTCTGAGTTTGCTTTCGCCTCCGCTTGGTTCTCCAAAAGCTCATGCTCCAAATCTGCGATACGACCGTTTTGTTTACGCATAAGAGTTTGTAATTTCTCTTCGTCTGATTGCGTTGCTCGTAACTCGTTTAATTCGGCACTTAACACCTGATTTTCGCTTTCCAAACGTTCTCTAGCCTTTGCCATCTCTCTCAATTCTTCTTCAAATGATTCGGCACTTTTCTTTTCTTCGGCACATTTTTCTTCTGCTTGTTGCAATTGCTCGACAGTTTCACGCAAACGGATCTCCAGTACCAATTTACGTTCTTGCAGCTGATCGAGTTCTTCCTGTAAGCATGCCTGTTCATCTTCTGTCTTTAGTTTCCTCTTTTCTAATGCATCGTATTTATCTTGTAATGTACGATAATCGTGATCCATTAGTTCTTGTGCATTATGCATGCGTGAATTCTCATCCAACACTTGTGACATTTTCTCATTCAGCTTCTGAGTAGCAATCTCTGCCGTATTCAATTTTAAACGCAGCTCATTTGCATTTGCTTCTTCAGTTTCCAATTGACGTCCACGTTCCATTAATTGTTTTTCCAACCGATTATTTTGTTCTTCAAGCAAACAATTCCGCTCTGCCAATTGTGAATTTTCTGTTTCTATGCTCTGCAATTTGATCTCCAATTGTTGCAATTTACTTTCGGTTTCGTCCAATTGCTCACGCAAAAGTTGACTGCCGCCGTTGATGTTTTGCGCATGCGTTTGTTGCATGTTTTCGATTAAATGCTCTAACTTTAACTTTTCTGCCTCCAACTGAATATGTGACTCCTTTACAGCACTCATTTCTTCCTGCATATGCGTGATATCCTGTAGAATAGTTTGTACTTGTACTCTTAACCGTTCCTTTTCAGCTTCAGCTTGCTCTTCACGTGCATGCGTTTCACCTTGCAATTCGCTAAGATGTTGTTCATGCTTATTGAGCTCAGTGCGTAACATTTCAATTTCATCGCTTTGTTCACGTATGCGATTATATTGATTATCAAATTGTTTCTTTTGTTTACCCAACTTAATTGCATTTGATTTTAATTCTTTCTCTTTGCCGGCAAGTTGCTCATTCAAGGCTTCAAATTTTTCAGCTTTGAGCGCAGCAATCGCTTCATTTTCATTTTGCGCATTACGCTCATTCGATAATTCTAGCTCTGTCTCCAATTGTTTCACCCGTTGCTTATGCATTTCACTTTCCGCTTGTATTTCATGCAATGTACTATTTATTTCTTCCTCTCGCTTTAATAAATTCCTACAACGTTCTGCATCAATTTTTTTTTCTTGCTGCAAAATCTGTAACTGCTCTTTTTTTGCACTCATTTCTGTTTCTAATTCATGCTGGGTCCTTTGACTTTTTTCAATCGCAGTTTTAAGGATGTCATTTTCGTTTTTCGTACGATTCAATTCATTGTCGATTTCGGCTAAAGATACTTCGTTTTGTTGATATCGCTGTATCATCTCATTCAGTTGTGCATTCTGCTGCCTTAATTCCTCACATTTCCGTTCGTTATCCTTGAGCGTTTTTGCTAGCTTATCTTCGCTGGCTTGGAGTGAATGAACTTTTGCTGTTTGTTGCTCTTTCAATTCGCTTAGCATATGCTCTGCCGCTATGAGTTTCGCATCAGTTTCTTGTTTAGCCAATTGTAAGCTCTTACATTTTTCACGTAGCTCTTTGATTTCTTCAGCCTGACCATTCAGTTGAATTTCTTTTCTTGCTGCTTCTTGCACATCTTTTTGGAAAGTAGATATTTTTTCAGTAAGTTTTTTAACTTCGCTCTCTTTGCTGTCCAATTCTGAATGAATGGCTTGTTTTGTTTGTGCCAACAGTAATGCATTTTCTTCTTCTTGCTTTCTTAACTGTGCTACAGTTTCTTCAGCAATCAACAAATTTGCCGCCAATTCATCGATTTTAAGTTGACGCTCGTCTAATTCGGCTTGTAACTGAGTTGGTTGAGGTGTACCATTAACTGAAATTGTACTTTCATTTTTATTAATGTTGATTTTTTCTTTTGTTTCTTTTTGATTAGCTTGATTCGAAACACTAATATTATCGTCTAGATCTATAAGCGAAACTGCACCACTTGCATCATCAGTTAATGGTATATTAGCTGCAGATACATGGTCAGGATTTTCGCCAATTAACTTTAATTTGGTTTGGTATGCTTGCATTTTGCATTGCATATCATCCATTTCCATGCGCAGTGCTTCCTCCAGATGGGCTTTTGCTTGTTGCTCCAAAGTGCATTGTTCACGCAATTCACTTATGCGCCGAATAGCCTTTTCCTGAGTTTCTACCAGTACGGACTAGAAATGAACACCGGAAAGAAAAATTATTTTATTAGATTACCCATAATGTAATGTACGTATGTATTGACAGCATATCACCAGGCCTCGCTCGAGTTGGGCATATACATATTTATGGATATAATAATAATAATGTTTCAAACCGGCACCGGTTCCAATCGGTTTTAATTTTTTAAATTTTAGACACTATTTTTTTTTAGATTTGCGTTAGTTTCGGTGTGAAACTGTAGATAGTCATTATGTTGGTGTTAATACTAAAACGGCATAACTACAATAATTAGGCAGTAATAAAATTCCTCACAAATTTCGCTCCATATCTTATATCTGAACCAAACAAAACTTTGAGATAAGGGTCTGTTTACCAATCATATATTCTTCATATGTCTTAAATGATCAATAATAATGAACTTAATATGTAATGCATATGACGTATAATAAAACAGCACCTACCCGCGCTTTGCTACTGTCCCGCTCCAAGTCCTTATATTTTTTAGTCAAATCTGTATATCGACTTCTGTATCTGTGATAGCGATCTAAAGATTTTTTATAAGCGTCAAATAGTTGTTCTTTGGTAATCACGTCCAATTTTGCCGTGGATGTCGTATCTTCCAGTTCACTGCAATTCGATTCTAAATCAGATTGTAGATGATACAGCTAGAAAAAAAGCATTTTGTTTAAACTGTTTGTATCAATAATATAAATCTACACTAACTGGAGGTGATTCATATGCAGGCAGGCGAAAGGATACATCACTGGCCATTGATGAATTCGAAAGTTTTCTCGTCCGCGGTATTGCACCACCTGTTCCTACAGGCCCATTGTGGTGCAACCGCGCACCCGTTGCACCACCTGGTGATTTTAAAGGTTTATATGGTGAATTTTGTGGTGTATCTGAAGAATATAAAAGGTGTACACTTCTGTAACTATCTTTTAAACTAATTTGATTAGTTTACCTTCCTCCGTAATGCTAAAAAAATTCTCATTTGTCGTAGTGGTTGTTGTAGTACACTCCGAGCCACTGGGTGTGGTGTTTGCTGACGAGGAGACAGCGGCCTATTTTCAACAATTGTCGGGAAGGACATGCAATAGAAATGAGGCAAAATTACAAAAAATAAAGGTAATTCTATAAGACAGCACGTAACTGCTAACATACGTCCATATCTCGGGAAAGGTATCAAACGACGCGTTTTGATCTCTGTATCAATAATCCGAAAGCGGAAATTAAATAATTTCTTTCAGTCAAAAGTTATTAGCAAAAAACCCAAACCCTAGGTCCGATCCCAAATAGGGGATCCAAGGTATTTATGTGCAGAACACCTTTCTCCGTAGGCGGCCTTCGGCCGCAATTTAATATTTTTGGACGTACATTAGCAGCAACGTGCTGTCGTATAGAATTACCAAAATAAATATTTATATAAAAATACATGTAATAATAAAACATGTAATATAAGATCCAAAAAACATCACAAAAAAAAAAAAACAAATACGAAAACATAAATCTCCCGCAAAGCCAAGTTCCATCGACGGAGCTCGTCGCTCATATCATGATAAATATTTTATAATATTTACTATTAATTCCATTGCTTCGTTGGGCATTTAGGAAAGTAATGTCTCTAGCTCCAATATGGCTTAATTACCGCAAATTGTTGAAATTTGGATGGCGACGCCTTCACCTCTTCGATGAGCTTATTTTTCAGATTAGCAAACATGTTTTGTGTTTTGCATTCACGATAGTTCACGAAGCACCGATAAGTAGAAAAATTTATATATAATTTGCAAAATTTGCCATAAAATCTTTGGACACTACAAAAAAATAAAATTAACTACGTGTAAAAAACTGACAAAATACGTGAAAAATAAGTCAAGTTTAGCTAACTTGCTATTTGTGGATTTTTGAGGCAAAAAAGAAAACAAAACAAAATATGGAATTTTAAGAACTAAACACAGAGTGCATGTTACATTTAACAGCCCAACTATCATTGTTACTTTCCACAAAAGCCTTCCATTATAAAATAATGTGGCGATTATCTCAAGCATGTACCCTCCCTAACTCAATAACACTCCCACCACTAGTTAACACAACTGAGATAACGATGGCTACGCTTATGCATGCAAGCGTGTAACTAGGAAGAGGAAGAGAGATGGCTCGAGTGTTTGCGAATACGATGCAAAGAGGAGATGCCAATAAATAACTCCGACCCTTCCAGAACACGAAAAGCGAACAACCAACAAAGTTCTCGGTGCGTAGGCAAGCACCCTGTCGGACTATATAAGGCAGTGACCAAGCAAGGCAGACTGATCAGTTTATTTTCAAGCGTTCAATAGTGAACTACTGTAAAGTTACCAAACTCTTAAAATTGTTTTGCGTTTATTACTAATAAATAAAACTAGCTATTACTTACATTATCTGTGCGTGTGTTTATTCGACTTTATAGTGATCGAACCCAGGACTGATAATCAAGGAATCATCGAATTCGTCACAATAACATTGCCCATAATCACATCGTCAACACGCGTTTTAATTAAAATCTTTAATGTTGGTCAATCATAGTTACATTAAACAAAGATTTGAGCTAAATTGAAAAGTAATTATGAAAAAAAATTTAGTTGGCTTGTGATATGAAGAAATTTTGGTAATTGTTTCCAAAACACGTCCAAAAATATCGGGAAAGATGTCAAACAACGCGTTTTGACTTCGATATCAACAATCCGAAAGCGGATTTTAAATTTTTTGTTTCAGTGAAAAGTTATACGCAAAATACCCAAAAATGACCCAGGTCCGATCCCAGTATTTTTATGTGCAGTGTATTTATGTGCAGAACACCTTCCTGCGTAGGCGGCCTTCGGGCGCGCTTAAAAAAAATAACCCTTAGCCGGTCCAACACCGGCTACGCGGTCCACAGTATTTCTGCGCAGAACACACTTTTTGCACTTTTCGGTCCACCCTAATCTGTGATTACAACAACCACATTAAAATGACAAAAAATGTTCTACTTTGATTGCAAATATCTCTTCACTGAAACAAAAACTCAAAAATCCGCTTGTTATTGTTACCGAGGTCAAAACGCGTCTTTTGATACCTTTCCCGATAACTTCGGACGTGTTTTAGCAGTTGTCTCCTAAAGGAAACAATTACCGAAATTTTTTATGTTTTTCAAGGTCACCCTTTGTCAGTTATTTAATTCACAAACCATAGCATATCTGTAGCAACAAGTGAAAAAAGCCAAACTGAAGTTTGAAGCAAGCGATGTCACAGGCACAACCGTAGACACAAACCGTGATTTGGAAATGTTAAAATGAAATTTTCGTCATTTTAAAATTAAAACTCCGTCTTAGACATAAAATGTATTTAAAGTTGACTATGACAGACATGAAATGATGTTTATTATAGAATCAGGTTCACTTCGCTTTTGAGTGTCGTCAAATGAAGACTACATAAAAATTCGTGTATGAAATAATAAATCTTGAAAAAAATGAAACGGGACATCGTTAACTGTTAAAATAACCGGGGGAAAAAATGTACCATCGTGTAATAAAAACTCTTAATAAGACATCAGACTCAAATTAAATTGGATTCGTTTTATATGAAAAATACACAACAACTAACATATGTAAACACACATTAACAGTCACATAAATAAAAGTTAAACTAAACCAAAGTAAAGAATTACATTACAGGGCACGTTTCAAACAGACGGACAAAGACATTTAATTTACGCATTACTCTAAGGTAGGGCCAGGACAAGTTACACCAACAAAGACATCAGGGTTCTAGGCAAGCAGACGAAAGTCAATTATTGGTAAAAATCAAACTGGACATGACACACATCAATAAAAAAATCCAACAAATGGAATAAAAATTACTTTGTAAACTCAAAGAATATGGCATACAAGAACTGTGGTGTCACACACACATCACCTCAACTTATAAAGGAATAACGGAAACAAAAAATCAACTGAAACAACACTTAAAAGCTAGCACATGGAATCACAAGCACCAAAACCTAAAACAACAAAGAAATTAAACAACGCTTACGTCACCACAAACTTATTGTGAACAAAGTTTGGTAAAAACTTATGACCTAAAATTAATTTACATAGAAACAACTGTAAAGGATTAAATTTACATGACTGGTCTCAAAAGAACTACCACAAACAAGCTAAATATTTTACAAGACAAAAAACTATAGTGTATGATATAACCGGCACTTTGAGGGGCAAGAGAACATCCCCGCCTAATCTGTACTTCACGTGGAAGTACTGAAAGCCACAAAAACAAAATTGCATCAGGTTTAAGTTGGTAAAACTATATTTTAATTTGACTATGATTATGGGCCCATGTATTTATGGTGCTATTCTCAGCTTGCTTGTCATCTAGAAACGAGGTGGTGATAGCTGCAATGACTATTGCAAATCATAGGAACAAGTGGAATTGGCCTATAACAATTTTCAGAAGTCAAAGACAAGTTGCCCGAGAATAGGACAGTTAGCAAGGGGAGGATAAAATAAAATAAAACTGAGATATCGAAGCACGGGAAACACGTCTGCACACAACGAGTAAAAATCATATTAGCAGTTTTTTGACGGGATGAATTAGGCACGCTCTGATCGGTTACTAAACTATTACTACAAGCATATCTATCGCGGGAATATTCTAAGTCCCGGCTGTAAGGAGTGACCTATACCATGGTACAATAACAAGGTAAAGTCAACTCTACAGCAACAACATACTGGCGTAAAGATTGTCAAAAGCAACTGGCTGGTGTTAGCGAATGAACCGAAGAGAAAATAGAGAAATATTTATTTGTGACAAATTATATGTTGCAAGCGTGGCTGAAAGTGATTATTATTGAATAACACCGCAATATTTGCAATTGTTTTTAGCAGGAGCATTAGAAAAAAACACAAAATAGCAAATGCAAATCACGCATGTTTACGTTTTGCTCTTAACATTCTGCTTTTTACATCTTCTTCTGACAATCTATACGCCAGTGTGTTAAAACAAATTGAATCAGCTGATGAAATGACACAACCTTATTATTGAACCATGACCTATACTATTCTCCTCACCCGTAAAATTACACATGTAAACGCGAATAGAAAACACAAAATAGAACGCAAGCAAAATTGAATTCAACAATTTCTTCGTGTTAAACGGCACTTATGAGAGCCGGCACAGCGATTGATCCATGGCGCAACCAAAAAGGTGGACGCATGACAACTTACATACATCCATTCATACATTTCTCATGTTATTTGTTGTTGTAATTTGTGAGCATAGCGTCAAAAATGTCCTGAGAAATGAGTGTTCTGTCAAAATTAGAGAAAAAAGTTTCAATCAGTTGACCTAATGTCACGACCTCTTAGGCCCGGTTTTTCATCCTCGGTTAAGCTCAGTTTAAGTTTGCTTAAACTCGGTATAAATTGAAATTCCAGTTAAACTGCAGAGCGGTTATTCAGTGAGAGTTTAGGGCCGCTTTTAAAATTTGTTTTTTATACGGCAACATTGGTTTTTTTTTATCTAGATACGGCAACAGATAACATTTGTTTACATATTCAACGCCATTGATTCTCCTCAGTATAATTAGGATTTCGCTAATTTCTGTATCACTATAATCACTTTCGTCAGATGATATATCCAGTATTTAATTAAATATAAAAATATCGTCATTTTTTAATTCCGTTCAGTTTATTGTTTCACAACCAAAACCATCAAATATGCAAACAGCTGACAGGTTAACTAGAATTTAAAACTGCGTAACAAGTTCAATCTTAGTTTAACTGACAAATCGAGTTGAACTTGTATTGAAAAACCGGGCCTTAGTTGGATAATGGGTTGATGTTATAGAAGGCAGACGTAAGGTGACATATATACATACATTATCCATGTATTTTGTCTTTGTAATAGACAAATTCAGTCTTTTCTTAAGTTACTAATTTTGGGAAAATTTTTGGGATTTGGAATGATTTGGTATTCTGTAAGAAAAATTCACAAGAAATTCAGTAATGTTATATGGTGAGACACACATTGCATAAATCTTAAATCCCCTACTTGACAGCTACTATTTTATTTTTATTACATTAAATTTGTTTTCCTAAAATATAAGAATTCGGTAATTGTTTCCTTTAGGAGACAACTGCTAAAACACGTCCGAAATTATCGGGAAAGGTATCAAAAGACGCGTTTTGACCTCGGTAACAATAATCCGGAAGCGAATTTTCGAGTTTTTGTTTCAGTGAAGAGATATTTGCAATCAAAGTAGAAAATTTTTTGTCATTTTAATGTGGTTGTTGTAATCACAGATTAGGGTGGACCGAAAAGTGCAAAAAGTGTGTTCTGCGCAGAACTACTGTGGACCGCGTAGCCGGTGTTGGACCGGCCAGGGGTTATTTTTTTGAAGCGCGGCCGAAGGCCGCCTACGCAGAGAAGTGTTCTGCACATAAATAGCTTGGATCAAGCCCTCTATTTGGGATCGGACCTGGGTAATTTTTGGGTTTTTTGCGAATAACTTTTCACTGAAACAAAAAATTGAAAATCCGCTTCCGGATTGTTGATACCGAAGTCAAAACGCGTTGTTTGATACCTGTCCCGATATTTTTGGACGTGTTTTAGCAGTTGTCTCCTAAAGGAAACAATTACCAAGAATTCTTATAATCTTGAAATTTTAACCCAGTATTTTTTGTGGTTGTAACCTGCCCAGAACCATCTCACAAATTAGAGACTATTATTTTGAGAGTAGAGATATGCGACAGCTAACTGAATACGAAATTGTCTCAATAACAGAAATTGACCATGAGATGTCTCTATTAGGCCCGGTTTTTCAGTCCTTGGTTAAGCTCAGTTTAAACTAAGTTTGCTTAAACTCGGCATAAATCTAAACTCCAGTTAAACTGCAGAGCGGTTTTTCAGTGAGAGTTTAAGGCCGCTTTTAAGATTTGCTTTTTATACGGCAACATTGGTTTTTTTTATCTAGATACTGCAACAGATGACATTTGTTTACATATTCAACGCCATTGCTTCTCCTCAGTATTGTAATAGTTAGGATTTCGCTAATTTCTGCATCACTTTATCCACTTTCGTCAGATGATATATGCAGTATTTAATCAAATATAAAAATATCGTCCTTTTTTAATTGCGTTCAGTTTATTGTTTCACAACCAAAACCATCAAATATGCAAACAGCTGACAAGTTAACTAGAGTTTAACCCTGCCAAGTTGGCCGTTTAAACTACGTTTAGACTTCGTTTAAAGTTTACTGAAAAACTGCGTAACAAGTTTAAGCTTAGTTTAACTGACAAATTGAGTTGAACTTGTACTAAAAAACCGGGCCTTAGTGACTAAAGGCTGATCTAATAGATTCACCTTATATTGAATTCGCCTTGCACGAACGAAAAGGTGGCAGCATTATTATAAATTATACTGGCAACTCGAAGACCGCGATTCGTAGCGAAAACGTTTTCACATTTTTTCTCCGTGATTTTTCGTGAAAATATTGATAAATAATAATTATTTTATAGTATAATTACGTGAAAACCGAAATATAATTTGTGGCAGAAAAGGTGAGTATATACATTTTATGTTTGGCTATATACTTTATGCATAAGCGGCTCATGAAAATTTTAGCTTTTTAGCTCTGTCTAGCGAGGGTTCGCAGCTGTCGTCGCGAGACACTTTTGTGTATCCGTCGACTGAATTTTCACAAATTGCATTACTAAAATTTTTTTTCGTACTTTTAGTGCAAATACTTAATAAGGCACTCCAAAATGTCGTTGCCGCCATATATGCTACCGCCCAATGCCTGGGCGGCACAAATTATGGCACAACAGCATGCTCAGGCATATGCAGCCGCAGCTCAGGCACAGCATGCACAAATGCATGCACATCAAATGGCTAATCAAATACAACAAATACCGCCGCCGGGTGCGCCCCTGTCAGTACCATTAACCAATGGCAATATTGGAATGCCACCACCGGGTGCTAATGTTGGTGGTATAAGCCAAGCACAGCTCGGACAAATACCTACACCAAAACCGGACATCATTACAGAAGAAAAATTACAAGAAAAGGCACAAAAATGGCAACAATTACAATCCAAGAGATTTGCAGAGAAACGAAAATTTGGATTCGTAGATGCTCAAAAAGAGGATATGCCACCAGAGCATATACGTAAAATCATACGTGATCATGGCGATATGACATCCCGAAAATATCGGCATGACAAGCGTGTATATCTTGGTGCACTGAAATATATGCCACATGCGGTTTTAAAGCTTCTTGAAAACATGCCCATGCCTTGGGAGCAGATAAGAGATGTGCAAGTCTTATATCATATAACGGGAGCTATTACATTCGTAAACGAAATTCCATGGGTTATAGAACCTGTGTATATAGCACAATGGGGGTAAGTAAAGTATAGTAAAGATTTACATTAACAAACATATATGAAATAACATTATTAAATATTGTAGAACTATGTGGATTATGATGCGTCGTGAAAAACGTGATCGCCGACATTTTAAACGTATGCGATTCCCACCGTTCGATGATGAAGAACCGCCATTAGATTATGCTGACAACGTTTTAGATGTTGAACCATTAGAGGCAATTCAAATCGATTTAGATACCGATGAAGATGCTGCCGTTTTTAAATGGTTTTACGAGCATAGGCCTTTAATTGGAACACCCTATGTAAATGGTTCGACATATCGTAAATGGAATTTAACCTTACCACAATTAGCTACACTATATCGATTGGCCAATCAATTACTGACGGATTTAGTGGATGGTAATTTCTTTTATCTTTTCGACCCAAAAAGTTTCTTTACGGCAAAGGCTCTGAATATGGCCATACCGGGGGGTCCAAAATTTGAGCCTCTTATCAAAGATCATAATGTTGGGTAAGTTTAATTAAATTTTAAATACATTTTTTTTAAATCACACCTATAGTCAAATTGACGAACCTTATCTAAACATTTTTAAACTTTTTGTATGACATTATATATATGTATGTACAATGTACATATGTATGCATATAACTTGTAAACCAACTAGTTTCAGTATCTAAACCTGAAATATAACCTTTCTATGTATTTTTTAGTAATTCCAAAAAAAAAAAATTTTTTTATATATACTACTTTAAATATATAGAGATGAAGATTGGAATGAGTTCAATGACATTAACAAAGTTATTATACGACAACCAATTCGCACGGAGTACCGCATCGCCTTTCCATACCTTTACAATAATATGCCACATTTTGTGCACTTGTCGTGGTAAGTAGTATTCTTTTTTTATATTTAGTACACAATTCTTTTACAAAGTCTTTTGTAAAATATTTAGTATATTATCAAATTATAAACCACTAGAAGTTTCTGACATCTTTAATAATGATTTCTGAATTTTCTTTGGTTAGTGGTATAAAAAACAAAACTCATAAGAAAATTACTACCATAAAGCGACTTATTTTAATAAGTGTTTAGAGGTACAATTTGTGTGCAGGCTGCAAAATAAAGCTTATATTTAACAGCTGCTAAAAGTTGTATACATTTACATTTACAGTACAACAGAAGTCATACGAACTTCCAATTTACATATATCTAATATATATATATATTTTTATTAGGTATCACACTCCTAACGTAGTATACATTAAAACTGAAGATCCAGATTTGCCAGCATTTTACTTTGATCCACTTATTAATCCCGTTTCTCATCGGCATGCTAATGCTAAGATACCGGAACCAATGCCTGATGAAGATGAAGATTTCTCGTTGCCCGATGAAGTGCAACCTTTCTTACAAGACACACCTCTTTATACAGATAATACGGCAAATGGTATAGCTTTGTTATGGGCACCACGCCCTTTTAATTTGCGATCAGGTCGTTCAAGACGAGCCATAGATGTGCCACTCGTAAAAAGCTGGTATAAAGAGCATTGCCCACCTGGTCATCCGGTAAAAGTGCGTGTAAGCTATCAGAAATTATTGAAATATTATGTTTTAAATGCACTCAAACATCGCAAGCCAAAACCACAGAAAAAGAGGTTTGCCAAAAACGAATTCTAATATCGATAGGAATTGTAGTAAAGTTTTTGTTTAGGTACCTGTTTCGATCATTCAAAGCAACTAAATTTTTTCAAACGACAACTTTGGATTGGGTGGAAGCTGGTTTACAAGTTTGCCGTCAAGGTTATAACATGCTTAATTTATTGATCCATCGTAAAAATCTTAACTATTTGCATTTGGACTATAATTTCAACTTAAAGCCAGTGAAAACATTGACAACAAAAGAGCGTAAAAAATCACGTTTCGGAAATGGTAGGTATCCAATTGGAAGATATTTCAAATCAAATAAATACGAATACTAATTAAAAGTATCGCTCACCCTATCCCTCTGCATCTGAACGTGAAATTTCCTTACATTAATAACTACATCTGTTGTTTCAGCTTTCCATTTGTGCCGCGAAATTTTGCGACTGACAAAATTAATCATCGATTCCCATGTGCAATATCGTCTAAACAATGTGGATGCATTCCAGTTGGCCGATGGCCTACAGTATATATTTGCGCATGTTGGCCAACTGACTGGCATGTATCGTTACAAGTACAAATTAATGAGACAGATACGCATGTGTAAGGACTTGAAGCATCTTATATATTATCGCTTTAACACGGTAAGTACAAATTCTGAAATTAAAATGAAATGACAAACGTAAGGAAATCGAAAGGTCAAAGTTTAAGACAGTTTCGTTACAAACAACCACAACAACAGTTTCAAAAAACGTTTATTTTCAAACGATCGACTAGAAATTGATTATCATAACTTGAAAAGTAAAAAAAAGAGATGTTAAGTTAGGTGATGAAGACACCTTAGTATCCTTTGATGCAATTTCCCTCTTTACGAACATACCCACTACGTTGGCCATAAAGATCATAATGGAAAAATGGAATAAAATTTAAGAAATCACTAACATACCTAGAAACAAATTTTTAAATATATTAGAGTTCTGCCTTAAAGACAACAACTATTTCGTGCACGACAGCAAAATCTATACCCAAACGTTTGGAATGCCAATGGGCAATCCCCTCTCCCCCACGATAGCAGATATAGTTATGGATGACATCCTCGATGCCACATACTCGGACCTCAGGAAACAAAGAAAAGAAAGCGTCAAGTTTTTAGTGAAGTATGTGGACGATATATTCGCCATAGTAAAAAAGGACACAAAACTTATACTTGACACACTAAACAAATACCATAACAGACTACAGTTCACCATGGAAATGGAAGAAAACAACAACATTCCATTTCTAGACACACGCATACACAAAAACGACAACAACCTTATACTAGACTGGTACTCGGAACCGACTGCATCTGGACGCCTAATAAATTTTTTATCTTCACAACCACGAAAATACAAAATCAACACAGCCCGAAACCTCATACACAAGACACTAACAATAAGCCATCCCAAATTCCATACCGCCAATATAGACAAAATTAGAAGAATCCTTCACAGCAACAATTTTCCAAATCACATCGTACATGATCTAGTACAACAAAAGATCAATGAAATTAATCACAACCATAATCGGACTCAAACAAGGACCAATAACGAGACAAAGCAATATCACAGTATTACTCACATTCCCAGGCTAACAGAAAATCCAAACTTGACGCTACCCTGCAAAAAACGGAAATACTCCGTTTCATACTCCATAGAATACTCCTAAAGGAGTATCAGAGTACTCCAACACATATCCTCATTCATATAAAAAAGGTGGTCCAATTTACATGGCAATGTCCGGTGATTGGATCACCTAATCCATCTCGGAGTACTCCGTTTCTTTGCTTTTGAATACTCTATAGACCACCTACGTGAGAGTACTCTCAAAATACTCCCATGGGATTACTCTATAGAGTATTCAACAGCAAAGCGAGAGCGGGAGTAGGTGGTCCTCAAAAGAACACATACTCCCTTCTCGCTTTCGTCTAGAATACTCTATAGAGTAATCTTTTGGCAGCATTTTCAAAGTACTCCAACGTAGGTGCTCTATAGACTATTCAGAAGCAAAGTAAATGGTACTCCGAATAGGATTAGGTCATCCAATCACCGGACATTGCCATGTAAATTGGACCACCTTTTTTATATGAATGAGGATAAGTGTTGGAGTACTCTGATGCTCCAACGTTTTTTACAGGGTAGCTTATAAATCCAACTACACATTAAAAAGTTGTTTTACACAAACAAAAACTAAAATAGACACAAAACAACAAAACAACGTAATATACAAAATACAATGCGAAGGAAACAGCAACGAAAAATGTGACAAAATATACATAGGTACAACTAAGCGCGCTTTAGGCACACGACTAGCAGAACATGAAGCCGACATTAGAAAACAAAAACACAGCACAGCACTCTCCCAACATGCAATTACAAACAATCATAGGGCTGACTTTGCAAACGCAAAAATAATAGACAAAGAAGCGTGAACAAAAACAAGATACACACTAGAGAGTTTACGAATCATGCAAACCAGGGACAAAACAATAAACAAGAAAGAGGACACAGATGATATTGCGGCTGCTTATCTTTTATGTTTATGAGCTCCTCATTTTTGTTTATATTTAGTTTGACAAGCTTACCACATAAGATGGTATCAGTTATTTTACAACTAAGCAGTAATTAGTTTCTATTTCGAACCACCTTTTAAATGTAAGTTATAAAGTTCTTTTTTTTAATATTTTGTTCAATGTTGTATGTAGTAATGTTTCTTGGTTTTTGTAATTCATATTGTTCCGTTTTAAATTATTGTATTTTCCAAGTAAAATTGGCGAAACGTCGGCTGTAAGGTGAAACAAACTAGTGTTATTTGCACCACAGTAGGTTAGATCGGAAAAGCTTAACAAATCGCATCATAAAAAACTAAAAATTTGTGATTATTAATTATATTAAATTTGCTTGTGAATTGAACCTTATGAAATCAAACAAGAATTAACAGCACCATTCCCTTTCACATCTTTTATTTGAAAAAGATTTAGAATTGCAATAATATTTGTAAATGATGCCAATAGCTAACAATTTACATATTTTTGCTTTATCCATTCAGGGCCCTGTCGGCAAGGGACCAGGCTGTGGTTTTTGGGCACCTGGTTGGCGTGTTTGGTTATTCTTTATGCGTGGCATAACACCTTTGTTAGAACGTTGGTTAGGTAATTTATTGTCACGTCAATTCGAAGGACGACACTCTAAGGGCGTTGCGAAAACCGTAACAAAGCAACGTGTGGAATCACATTTCGATCTGGAACTGCGTGCATCTGTTATGCACGATATAGTTGACATGATGCCCGAAGGTATCAAACAAAACAAAGCACGTACTATATTACAACATTTGTCTGAGGCATGGCGGTGCTGGAAAGCAAATATACCATGGAAAGTTCCTGGCCTACCAATACCTATAGAGAATATGATATTGCGTTATGTAAAAATGAAAGCTGATTGGTGGACTAATACCGCACATTATAATCGTGAACGTATACGCCGTGGCGCTACTGTAGATAAAACAGTTTGTAAAAAGAATTTGGGCCGTTTGACGCGCCTGTATCTAAAATCCGAACAGGAACGTCAACATAATTACCTTAAAGATGGTCCATATATATCACCCGAGGAGGCTGTAGCTATATATACGACAACAGTGCATTGGTTAGAGTCAAGACGTTTTGGACCAATACCTTTTCCACCACTTTCTTACAAGCACGATACAAAGCTACTGATTTTGGCACTAGAACGTTTGAAGGAAGCCTATAGCGTTAAGTCGCGCTTGAATCAAAGCCAACGCGAGGAATTGGGTCTCATAGAACAGGCCTATGATAATCCACATGAAGCATTATCTCGTATAAAACGTCATTTGTTAACGCAACGTGCATTCAAAGAGGTGCGGCATTAAACATTTTTTTTTAGTTAATTTTGTTGCTAATTATTAAATGTACTTTTCAGGTTGGTATTGAATTTATGGATTTATATAGTCATTTGATACCAGTTTATGATGTTGAACCGTTAGAGAAAATAACGGACGCTTATTTGGATCAATATTTATGGTATGAAGCGGATAAGCGTCGCCTATTTCCGCCATGGATAAAACCTAGTGACACAGAACCACCGCCATTGTTGGCATATAAGTGGTGCCAAGGTAGGCTGAAATTGAAACAAAAAAATTATTTATACACCAAATAGTGAACGTGAGTGCATACGATAAGAACGTTTGTGTGTGTGATTTGTAGCAAAGTGATTTGTAATTGAAATCCCCTTGTTGCAAACCTCACGCGTGCGCGTTGTTACTATTCAACGAAGTAACTGATTAATGCGTATTTAATGTGACACACCGTAAGTCGATTTATAAAAAAAATTTACATTGCGTAATACTTACAATCAGACTTCTCTTTAATTCAACTTAATTCTTTTCGTATTCTAGGCATCAACAATCTGCAAGATGTATGGGATGTTGGTGAGGGCGAATGCAATGTATTGCTTGAATCTCGCTTTGAAAAACTTTATGAAAAGATAGATTTAACGTTATTAAATCGTTTGCTCCGTTTAATCGTTGATCATAATATTGCCGATTATATGACAGCTAAAAATAATGTTGTCATTAACTACAAAGATATGAATCACACTAACAGTTATGGCATTATACGTGGCCTACAATTCTCTTCATTTATAACGCAGTACTATGGATTGGTTTTGGATTTGTTAGTGCTCGGTTTACATCGCGCCAGTGAGATGGCTGGCCCACCACAAATGCCTAATGATTTCTTGACGTTCCAGGACACTGCTACGGAGACGGCACATCCAATACGTTTATATTGTCGTTATGTGGATCGTATTCATTTGTTCTTCCGTTTCAGTGCTGAAGAGGCTCGAGATTTAATTCAGCGCTATCTTACTGAACATCCGGATCCAAACAATGAAAATATTGTTGGCTACAACAACAAAAAGTGCTGGCCCAGAGATGCACGTATGCGTCTAATGAAACATGATGTGAACTTGTGAGTTATTTATTTTATAATTTTTCCTTCAATCCCAAAATTGAATGAACTATTTCATAATACTATAGAGGTCGCGCAGTATTTTGGGACATCAAAAATCGCTTACCGCGCTCAGTCACGACAATCAACTGGGAAAATACATTCGTATCGGTTTATTCAAAAGATAATCCAAATTTGCTATTCAATATGTGCGGTTTCGAATGTAGAATTTTACCAAAGGTTAATATCTAAAAAGTATTTTTTTTGTTTATTTTTAAAGTCAATTATATATATTTTCTTAGTGTCGTACGCAAGCTGAAGAGTTTACACATCGTGATGGTGTTTGGAATTTGCAAAACGAGGTTACAAAAGAGCGTACTGCCCAATGTTTCCTCCGGGTTGATGATGAGTCGCTGGGACGTTTCCACAATCGAGTGCGTCAAATTTTGATGGCATCTGGCTCTACAACATTTACAAAGGTGCTAAAAAATCAAGCTATAATACCCAAGCATTGTATATAATATACATTTTGTTCTATTTTTACAATTCACAGATTGTTAATAAATGGAACACTGCACTTATTGGTCTAATGACCTATTTCCGTGAGGCTGTGGTAAATACCCAAGAGCTTCTTGACTTGTTGGTGAAGTGTGAAAACAAAATACAGACACGTATAAAAATTGGTCTCAATTCAAAAATGCCTTCACGTTTCCCACCTGTGGTATTTTATACCCCCAAAGAATTAGGTGGTCTGGGAATGTTAAGCATGGGTCATGTATTAATTCCTCAATCGGATTTGCGCTGGTCTAAACAAACAGATGTTGGCATAACACATTTTCGCTCAGGTAAATTGATTCTCTTTTTCTTTAGTATTTAAGTGTAATGTGAGTTACACATTGTCAGGTATGTCACATGACGAGGATCAGCTAATTCCTAATTTGTATCGCTATATCCAACCATGGGAGAGCGAATTTATAGATTCGCAGCGTGTGTGGGCAGAATATGCATTAAAACGTCAAGAGGCTAATGCGCAAAATCGCCGTCTTACATTGGAAGATCTCGAAGACAGTTGGGATCGTGGTATACCACGTATAAATACACTTTTCCAGAAGGATCGTCACACACTTGCGTATGATAAAGGATGGCGTATACGTACCGAGTTCAAACAATATCAAGTGTTGAAACAAAATCCATTTTGGTGGACGCATCAGCGTCACGACGGTAAATTATGGAATCTTAATAATTACCGTACAGATATGATACAAGCCTTAGGCGGCGTTGAAGGTATTCTGGAGCATACACTTTTCAAGGGTACATATTTCCCCACTTGGGAGGGTCTTTTCTGGGAGAAAGCTTCTGGTTTTGAAGAGTCTATGAAATACAAAAAATTAACAAATGCTCAACGTTCTGGTTTGAACCAAATTCCGAATCGTCGCTTTACGCTGTGGTGGTCTCCAACTATTAATCGTGCCAACGTATATGTGGGTTTCCAGGTCCAACTTGATTTGACTGGTATTTTTATGCATGGCAAAATCCCAACACTTAAAATTTCGCTTATTCAAATCTTTCGAGCTCATTTGTGGCAAAAAATACACGAGTCGATTGTTATGGATCTTTGTCAGGTTTTCGATCAAGAGTTGGATGCACTCGAAATTGAAACAGTTCAAAAAGAAACTATACATCCACGTAAATCGTATAAAATGAACTCATCTTGTGCTGATATTTTGCTGTTCCCTGCTTACAAATGGAACGTATCGCGGCCATCTTTACTGGCGGACACAAAAGATACAATGGATAATACAACAACACAAAAGTATTGGTTGGATATTCAATTACGTTGGGGTGACTATGATTCACATGATGTGGAACGATATGCGCGTGCTAAGTTCCTGGATTATACTACAGACAACATGTCCATTTATCCATCGCCGACAGGTGTTCTTATTGCTATTGATTTGGCATATAACTTACACTCAGCTTATGGCAATTGGTTCCCTGGCTGTAAAACACTTATACAACAAGCTATGGCGAAAATTATGAAAGCCAATCCGGCGTTGTATGTATTACGTGAACGTATACGGAAAGCTCTGCAACTCTACTCATCCGAGCCAACTGAACCGTATCTGAGCTCACAAAATTATGGTGAACTCTTTTCAAATCAAATAATTTGGTTCGTAGACGACACGAATGTATATCGTGTTACCATACACAAAACGTTTGAAGGCAATTTAACAACGAAACCCATTAATGGTGCAATTTTCATTTTCAATCCACGTACTGGGCAATTGTTCTTAAAAATTATTCATACATCAGTATGGGCTGGTCAAAAACGTTTAGGTCAGCTGGCAAAATGGAAAACAGCGGAAGAAGTAGCCGCCTTAATTCGTTCCCTACCAGTAGAAGAACAACCTAAGCAAATTATTGTCACACGGAAGGGTATGTTGGATCCATTGGAGGTGCATTTGCTGGATTTCCCAAATATTGTGATTAAAGGCTCTGAGCTACAATTACCATTTCAGGTGAGTAAAAGTCTGATCGAGTACATTTTACATATTTTTATTTTTACAACTACTTTCATTTGTTGAACGAATTCAAAATTTAAAATCAGAAGTGGGATTCATCATATCTAATAATTGAGATGTTCATATCGCTGGTTTGCCGCCCAGCTAACCTAGTTTTCTATGGTTGGTGAAAAATAGTTAGGTTTCATTTTAACATTTCTTGACATTAGTTTTCGAAAATTGTGTAAAGACATACTTAAAACTCTTAATCTATCACTCCCATACATGAATATCATTTCTTTTTTCTATAATAGGCTTGTCTTAAAGTTGAAAAATTCGGTGATTTAATTCTGAAAGCTACCGAGCCGCAAATGGTACTCTTCAATCTCTATGATGATTGGCTTAAGACCATATCTTCGTATACAGCTTTCAGTCGACTGATTCTGATTTTACGTGCGCTTCATGTAAACACCGAACGCACAAAGATCATATTGAAACCAGATAAAACAACTATAACCGAAGCGCATCACATTTGGCCAACACTCACCGATGAGGAGTGGATTAAGGTTGAAGTACAGCTTAAGGATCTAATTTTGGCGGATTATGGTAAAAAGAATAATGTAAATGTTGCCTCACTAACACAATCGGAAATTCGTGATATTATTCTGGGCATGGAAATTAGTGCTCCATCAGCGCAACGGCAACAAATTGCTGAAATTGAAAAGCAAACAAAGGAACAAAATCAATTAACAGCTACCACAACACGTACGACGAACAAGCATGGTGATGAAATTATTACCTCAACTACGTCGAACTATGAAACCCAAACATTTAGTTCGAAAACAGAGTGGCGTGTGCGTGCTATATCTGCTACAAATCTACATTTACGAACAAATCACATTTATGTTAGTTCAGATGATATTAAAGAAACTGGTTATACTTATATCCTTCCAAAAAATATCCTCAAAAAGTTTGTCACAATATCCGATTTGCGTGCACAAATTGCCGGTTATTTATATGGTGTTAGTCCACCTGATAATCCACAGGTAATATATCCGAACAAATCTACTATAGAACTCATTGAAAACATAATATTTAACTTTTTATATTTTAGGTAAAGGAAATCCGTTGTATTGTCATGCCACCACAATGGGGCACTCACCAGACTATAAATTTACCCACCACTTTACCGACGCATCAATATCTGAAGGATATGGAACCACTTGGTTGGATACATACACAACCAAATGAGTTACCACAACTATCACCACAAGATATAACTACGCACGCTAAAATCATGCAAGAAAATGCAGCGTGGGATGGTGAAAAGACAATAGTTATTACATGCTCGTTTACGCCTGGATCATGTTCATTAACTGCATACAAATTGACGCCATCAGGCTTTGAGTGGGGATCTAAAAATACAGATAAAGGAAATAATCCCAAGGGTTATTTACCCTCACATTACGAGCGTGTCCAAATGTTACTGTCAAATAAATTCCTTGGCTTCTTTATGGTGCCTGCGCAGGGTAGCTGGAATTATAATTTTATGGGTGTAAGACATGATGCAACTATGAAGTATGAGTTGCAATTATCAAATCCTAAAGAATTCTATCACGAAATACATCGACCTTCCCACTTTTTGCTGTTCTCTAACTTGGAGGATGGTGGCGATGGCTCTGGTGCAGATCGAGAAGATGTGTTTGCGTAGTTTGGCATACAAATTGGTGACCACAAAATGACTATTAAAATAAATACTATATTTAGTTTTATTCATTTATGTATGTACTATCTTGGTTTTAAATAACTACGTTTATGTATTGTAAAAAATTTAAGAAATATTATCTTCGTATGTGACGCGAGACGCGTTACGGAAATTTGTAGCAATCGAGCCAATGACCGAGCTGTGCAGACTTTGTTAAGATTATAAGAACGTACATAGTTTTTAATATAAAAACCGTTTATACTACCGGATCATTAGAAATAAAAATATTTAAAAAATATTGCATAACTTTCTTCATTCTTTCGAGCCAACTCACATTGCTTGTCTGCTGTCCAAAGTAAGAACAGTAGCCTTAGGGCCGCTTTCATAAAGACCAGTTAACTCTAACCGGCAGTTTAGTTGACAGATGTTCGTCGACTATCTGTCAATTAAAGTCCGGTTAGCGTAAAACGGATAGTGAGAAAACGGACCTTAGAGTTGCACGTCAATGTTCTTTGCGGCATCCTCTCCCTTGCGCTACCATAACGTAAGGTGAGATGTAAAATCGGAATGATGAATTACGGCACTTAGAAATGCGGCCGCCGTGGTGTGAAGGTAGTGTTGCCGGCCTACCACACCGAAGGTCCATGGTTCGAGCCCTGGTACAGGTAACATCAAAAGTGATTTGAAAAAAGTTTTTCAAAACGGGGTCGCCCCTCGGCAGTGGTTTGGCAAACTCTCCGAGTGTATTTCTGCCATGACAGGCTTCTCAGCAAAAATTCGTCTCCTTTGTAGATGCCGTTCGGAGTCGGCAAAAAACTGTAGGTCCCACCAATTTGTAGGGAAAATTCAAATCGGCACACCACAAATTGGAAGAGAAGCTTGGCGCAAAAATCTCTTAGGAGGTTTATGATGATATACCTGTTATATATCGCGCCATAGAGATAGAGATAGATAGAAATACCCAAACAGGTCACTTCACTTGTTTTTGTACTACTTCGCTCAGCTTAGATGGCGCATCCGACTCTTACTAATATTAATAGTGCTTTCTCGGATATATTCGTTGACCCCGGCACCAAAGTCGATGATTCGCCTCTTACGAGGGGCGTACTACCCTCGAGTAGATTATAAGCTCCTTACCCACAGCGAGTCTATACTTGCCTTCATTTTTGCTCTGCAGTAGGGGCTGAATTGTGCCCGATATGTGTGGAAAGCTCCCAGAGCTCATAATTATGTGACTGCTGTTGTTGTTGTTGTTGTTAACAGTGACTGCTCTTAAAGCATAGTCGTTGGCACAGGGGATGGTCGTCATCTAGATAAGTGGTTTCACCTTCCCTAAACTTAGAGACCAGCAGCTATAGTCTATCTGTCATATGATTTGATTTGACCACGTTGAAATTTCTTCGCCCCTGTCCTTGCGTAAAAGTTGTTTAGGAAAATGTTAGTGGGTGGTGGAAGCCGTAGCATAAATAATTGAACCATAAAATGGCAGAATACTACTTTTGCGAACTCACTTGTTGTTGTTGTTTGTAACGACAAAAGCACTTGCCGAAGGTTTTGGGTGACAGTCCTTGGCATTGTGCTTTTTTGTTTTATCAAAGGCGTTAAGAAGAACAATACAAACTTTCCGTTGATAATCTCAGCCATTTGCAAAGGTCAAATCGCTTTTCATAGTTCTGCCAACTTTTGCTGCTCTCGAAGACAATTAAAATTTTATAGATGGTTTAGCAAAGCACAATTATCTGGATAGTTGTTCCATTCAAGTAACAAGGGACTACAAGTTTTTAAAGAATCGGTTCTATAAAATCCGGTTCGGACGGTTCCAGGTATTCATACTACTTTTGGCTATTTTTTGAATTGTTAGATGTGTACCAAAAACTATCAATGGCTTAGTGTGTTAGAATTCTTTGACTTCCAATAGATTACTCAAAGCGATACCAAAAACGAGCAAATACATGAATTGTGTCCCCAATCTCAATACAATACTAATTCGACAGATCTCAGGTTACGAGGGAAGGGTGTAGTGGACGGAAGTAGCGGTGAACTGCATGGACATTCCTACGACAAATTAGACAGGGTTACATTAATCCCTCAGATCTCAGCCTGTGAACCTCGTAATTGATATCCAACCACCTAAAACAGCTGCAGAGGAAGGCGTCCTGCCGAGGGAGACTAGAGTTAAGCTAGTAAAACTTCGTTCTAAATATTTTAATATTTTAAAATCTTACGTATCCAGACTCAACCGCACCATACCAAACACTTGCCCTCATGATACTAAACATCTTTTTACCTGTTCAAATGAACTATTACTCTTTTAACCCCAATATTACTCTGGTCCAACCATGTTGAAACTGCGCGTTTCCATGGACTTCCATTAAAAGAGCTTAATAATAATAATAATAACAACAACAACATTCCTACGACACACGACAATATCTAGCGTATTGTCCGAAAAACTGAATCCCGCGGTTCTGGTTCTGTCTTCACTGGTCTGCATGAAATAGCGAATAAAACAGGTCTTGCGTTACAAATTTTCAACTGGGACGGACTTCGCCAATTGACACTGGAAATCCAACGGATAGTCACTAATGCCAAAAAGTGCTACTTTGGACTGAGCAGGCAACAGGAAGTAAAATTTTCTCAAATACCTATCCTGATATAAGTTTTTGAAGCACGGACAGTGTGAAGAGCTCTCCTGAAGATTTATGGTCCTTCCCATGATGCTAATAGCGAGTATCGACGAAAATTCAACGATGAGGCTCTGCTGGCTGGGTCATGTTCGGCGTAGCAGCGTATGTACCAACACCCAAATTCGGCAGCAGAGGAAGAAAGATGGAAAAACAGATGAAGACTGACTTGAACTCCCATGGTGTTTTCCATTGGCGTCAGTGATCGTTAAAAATGGACCCATGCGGGTTAGGGGTTTAGAATATGCCCAAGGTAGGCACACCGGTCGTAAGAGGGGACTAATATCCACAAAGATAATGACGTGCAATTCGTTTGTTGATCTACGGATATGATGCCTCTCACCTCTCTTTACTCATCTTCTCTTTCCTTACAGAAGGGGGGGGGGGGGGGGGTTGACATGACAACACTCCCCAAAACCTTCGAGGAGTGTTTTTGTCATTACAAAAAACAACAACAACAACACCGTTAAAAAGGGATGACTGGAGTACTATGATACTCAACGGCCAAACTCACCTAGGGGGTTAAGCGGTTAAGCGCCAATAAATGTTGATGGTACAGGGTTGTAAATTAAGTATAATTCTGTTAACGCTTAACAGGGCGCAATTTTGCTACTACAGGGTGGCGCAAAAGTCATCCTCCTATCAGAAAATGCTATAAATTTTGCGATTGGCCCCTAAAGTCAGTTCTGTTTTGACATTTGTGTAGTAAATACACGTTAATAAACAATGTTACGCTACACTGCTCCAGAACGCGGAATATTGCTGACTATTTATTTGACCAATAATCGGTCGGGGCCAAACGGTTACTGTGAATGGTGAGCGCTACAGAGCAATGATCAACGAGTTCTTTTTGCCGCAACTTTATGAATTGGGATTGAAAAACATGTGGTTCCAACAAGACGGTGCAACAGCACACACTGCACGTGCCACAACCGATATGCTGAACATCGGAAGCTTACTTTTGCGCCACCTTGTACAACAACAAAATTCAATGGAAAGTTCAGCGAGATCCCTGTAGTGCAATCACATGATCACAGCAGCAATGAGAGACTACAGTGGATATGAATGTTGTATTCAACATGCCGCTGATCGATTTCTTATCAAGAAACGGCATCCTTACTTGCAATGAACAAACCTAGATTATCGTCTCGAAATCCATACTTCGATAGGAAAAGAAAGAACAGTCTTCCTAAATTAAACACATCGGGAGTTCGTTTTTGTTCTTTGTAACTACATAACTCTCCCCCTCAAGGTTTTCGGCAGTGTTTAAGATATGGACAGTTCTCTATCGGATATGGATCCGGGACGATACGTACCAGCACTAGACCGATCTTCAAGGGAACCCGTCGAACCATCGAGTACTGAATTTAGATCGCCTCTTGTAACAGGATACAATATAGCGGGAAAAAAGAAATATCTGGATAACCAAAAGGAAAAAAGAGCCAATCAAAGGTAAGACATCTAAATCTAGACTGTCGAAATCAAGTTAGATTGGGATTTTAAATAGCTTCGACTCGGTTTTTTGCTCTTCGGATCCTTTTTCTTGATTTCGTGCACCACTAAAAGAAGTGCAGTGCATAGTTGGTTATAAAATTAGCCCCCTGCACCCAACTCTCTTCCACTTTCATAAGTTAAGCTAATGACATTTTATAGGATACAAACAATACTTTGGACTTTCAAGTATGCTGACAACTTTGTGTGTGCGCCTCTGTATGGATGTTGATAAATGCCATTATGATAAGAATCACTGCACTTTGTTTTAAACTTTCCGTGGAAAGTGAAGCAGACGGAATGTGTTTGGAATGCTAAGCAAAAAGAAATGAGTTGACGGCAGACATTTTAGCGCAATCTGTGAGTTTATAAGTTTTCGGCGACGATAATAATTCGGTCAAGTAAGAAACTCATACAAACATATTTAGTTGTAGTTTTATTGGGAAAACTATGCGCCCGGTAAGAAGTACTTTGACAAACATAACGGTATAATGAGATCAGAAAAACGAAACTATGCCAGTATAGTGGCGATTATAAATTGCAAAGCGGACATTAGATTTTATGTAAGCGAAAAAATAATTCGTTAAAAGTTTCGAACCAGTTCATCAAGTCTCAAGAAAATCCAAAAAAAAACATCCCTTTTCGGTAAATAATTCTTAAGATTCAATTCTAGAATAAAAACTTTAATATTAATTAATAAAAAATACTTCGTACTTTTGCTGGCTCGAGGTCTACGCTTTGTTGCAAAAACTAATTAAAACACAAAGTTTTTCGTTTTGCCAATATATTTCGATTACCGTCGGCAATCGTTTTCAGGGCAACTAATACCAATATAAAAAACAAGAATTCAATAAATAATATCCATAAGTAACTAACAAATATTTATATACATACATTTGTTTTCACGTTCGCACTGTTTAAGGTGGAGTATGCTACTGTCAATTTTTTGTTAACAGGTGTCTGTACGATTGAGCAACGTTCTCTCTGATTTGTAATTTATTCTTATGTCTGTCGGTGTGTTGATAAGGTGCAGAATTTCTAATGTGAATCTCTTATTGTATTGTTTTTATAAATAAAAAATAAATAAAAAATTGATATTATTTTTTCAGCTCAAAATTTGTTTCAATAACGCCCTATATAAAAATTTGGTACAAGAACGCACTATCTCAGAATGATTTTCAAAAACGCCCTATCTGAACGAAAATTCAATGCATTTTTACCAGATAGGGCGTTGTTGAAAAAAAATTTGAGATATGGCGTTTTTGAATCAAATTCTGAAAAAGAGTGTTATTTAAAAAAATTTTGATATATGGCGTTTTTTAAAAATATTTTGAAATAGGGTGATCTTCCACTCAGGAAGAGGAAAGGCCTTTTGACATTTCATTGGGAGAGGAAGTTGCAAGTTTCTGCTGGGAGAATTTTACTCAGTTAAACACTTGCATGTGAAAAACAGCTGATCGTGAAATAAAACAACAATAAAAAAAACTTAAAATTTTGAGTTATTAACCAATGAAAGTAGCAACAGCTGTTGTGGTTGCAAGTTTTTACAAATTACTGTTTGGCGAAAATTTTGTACATTTTGTGTTTCGATAGAGATTTACCTCATTCTCACTTTACTGAAATGTCGTTGCAAGTTTTGTCACCGAACACACCTAAAATGATTAACCAATTTGAAGTAAATTGCCTTTTAAAAGCTTGTCTGATTTACCAGTCAGCAAAGTTTTCTGAGCGATTTCGTATGACCAGTGCAACCTTCTAGGTCATGTCACCCACTGTTCCGTAACAAGGGAGAAGATGGGTAATGAGAGGTGAGACGGATCATATCCCTGGATCAACCATCAACATGCAAGTCATTACACTTTGTGGATTTTAGTAGCCTCATACGACAGGCATACCTACCCCTAACCCGCATGGGTGTAACCAAATTTATACTCTTTTTTGTGCTTTCAGTAGTCAGAAAACCGAGCACGGGATTGAGTTCTTTAGTTTCTAATTGAACACAGAGATTATTGACTATCAATCTAGTGCAGTTAAAGATATCAAAGCGGAAATCGGTTCACAGATTACGGTTGTTACAATGTATCACGAGGAGAAAAATGGACCGTTTAAGGACCATGGATGGTTAACTTTCATTTTGTGGTGTCATGATTCTACTTTGCTTTTCCTACATACTGAATCGACCTTCATGTTAAATGGTGACTCCGGACGGAGGAGCGACGCAGTAGTAGGTCAACTCACTAATACTATACCACTGGTGAACGATTTTCCAGTACTTGTAGCCATTAAACTGCCAAAGATGAATTCAATCGGTCTCTAACCACTTCCACATTCCATATAATTCTATAGTAATAATTCTCTGAAACACCGATGAACTCGATCAAAGTAGATCGCCAAGTTTATGCTTACCTTTACTCTTTAGTGAACCATTTCTTTGACTTGAGCCTTCGGGTCCAAAAAATATTTGGAGTGGACGTCAGTGAAGGAAGGAGATTGGTGATAAGTAAAGTAGTAGGTAAAGAGTGTCATATCAACAGATCAGCCATCGAGTTGAACATCACTAGCCTTTGCGGCACAAACCGCTAAAGTTCTTTGTTAGAGACGTGAGAGCCTTTACCGTTCCCTAAGAAACTTATGGCTGTGTAAATTTAAGGTTGCTTACTCCCTTTTTAAAGCGCATGAAATCACAAATCTGTTCGTTTACAAACTAGGCTGGACCATAAGCTTTGTGTTACATATTAATTACTGTGGTGCATTGTGCATAAACTTCGTAATGGATCAACAACCTTGAAATCTGTTGGTGCCATAGTTGGCACTTTGCCTCTTTTGATTTGATTGATTTGAAGAGCTCTGACCCTTAATGGACGAACTCTATTCAAAGACAATTTGTCAAGGAATAGTGAAAACATTTCAGCTACTTATTGCAGAGCATTGAATTTCGAAGTGCTAAATTGGTCTTTTCGTGAATTTTGCAAAAAGCTCACAATGACAGAGCAATCAATCCGAGCATCAGCAATTGCAATACAATTGAAATGCACAAAAGGCACGCAGCCAGAGCAACATCAATAAATGCAACTGCAATGATAAATACGGAGATATATACATCCAGTGGTGTTGGAGGAATGATACGACAACAACAGGCAACACTCAACAGTACAACTTCAAATGTCATCAACAGCTAACCACAAACTATGAGTGCGGTGAGTGTGAGATAGAAAGTATGACAGAAATTCTTAAGGCGTACAGTGGTGTAAGAGGTAAAGCCGAATTCGGGAGGATAGATTAGACCTTCTGCAGTCAGCTCCTATTTGCTTCTTAAACACGATGTAACCCAACAACCTTCTCTATCGCCTTTTACCAAACTGCTTGAGGAGCCTTTTCATGCCACGAACTGGTGTCGGTCTGAATAACTTCTGGGACCTCTGTAAAGACATTTCTATTATATTGTTGCAGATTTTGTCATCATCTCCCGGATACAGCGAGTGTATTTCAAATCGAAATCTACGCTGTAAAGGTGGAATGCAGCGCAGGGTTGGTACCTAGACAGCAATCTTCTCTGGTTTCTCGGCTCTTCCGACTCTTAGGTTACCAATGATAACGACGAGTCTTGTTGGTTACCCCTGCGGGTTAGGGGCTTAGAATATGCCCGAGGTAGGCATACCGGTCGTAAAAGGCGACTAATATGCACAAAGGTAATGACGTGCAACTCGATGGTTGATCTACGGATATGATGCCTCTCACCTCTCATTACCCATCTCTCTTTCCTTACGGAAGGAGGGGTGACATGACCTAGAAGGTTCCACTGGTCATAAATCGCTACCACGACAGTCGGGCAGTACCGCAAGGGAGTACCGGAGCGTACCGGATTCATATCCGGCCAAGGACTGTCAGTTCGACAGCACTCCCCAAAACCTTCGGGGAGTGTTTTTGTCGTTACAACAACAACAACAACAACAACAAGTCTTGTTGGTCAACGCAGATAGTGGACTATGGGCCTAGGAAGGGTGCGAGGGCATCGTAACAGAGGGAAATGAGTCTATACATTGATCGGGGCTTGATGTCTCAAAGCAAAGTAAATCATTGCACGGTGTGATTTATGAGCAGAGTTGCTCAAATTTTGAAATTCAGCGGAAAAGTCCTAGAGCTAGCGTTTTCGCTCGTTTTTCTACAATGCCTTTCTTCGGAAAATTACGAGATGTGGTATCATAACGCCTTAGTAGTGCGCATTGGGAACCGAGGGGACTCACCAGACCACCTAACCATACCTCTTAGTCAGCACTCATATCTTTTCGACTCTATTTTTTCTTTCTAACAACATGATTTTTCTTCTTCTTCTTCCTATAGGTAACGTCCTTTCGCTACTGTGGACTGTGACACCCCTTATATTATCAGTATTTTGGTTCATTTCGTAGAGGTGCGAGAGGTGAAAATACACCAGCGGTCGGTTTTGTGGCTATCACGGACACCATCGATTTGTTTTATCGGCTTTTATCCAGAGGAAAAAAGATAGTTTCATTGAAAGCTTTATGTTGGTACTATCTAAGACTATATTTCTAGCAGCGGGCAAGTCTTACTCGTTGAGAGATAATGCATCGTAAAGCTGACTTTGTCGATTATAGACCTAAGGAAATGTTCCTTTTCTACCTTGGTGTCGAATACGGCTGGGTGGACCTATTAAAGATACATCTTTTTCTGCAGTACTTAAATCTGCTTTGAATGGAATTCGAAAAATCTTCGTGCACTTAGGGTTTGAAACCCTGCCGATTACTCAGCTGTGGTTCATATATAACCCACCGATCATATAGGGCATGTGTGTACAATGTAGATAATCTTACTCAAAAAACAACTGGAAAAATTCTCAAATTTAGCGCCTTAAGATGAGACTGAAGTACTGAATACAGCTTTTAGATTAGGTCCCAAGTAGAGATTAACTACCCTATTCTGGGGCAGCTTGCCATCATGACTACTGACACCTTCCGCTTGTTCTTATAATTTAGAATAGTCATTGCAGCTGTCACCACCTCCTTTGTAGATGACAAGCAAGCTGGGAATAGCACCATAAGCAAAAATGTTTATTGGGTATAATCAGTGCAGCAATTTAGGCTTCGTCTGCAGTTGATGGTGGAGAAAAATGGTAAACTTGATGTTCATTTGATTGCGATGGTGTATATTGGTGTGATGTCAGCAGAATCACGTCTCCAATACGCACATGGTGTTTAAACATATTTACACACTCTAATTGCATCAAAATTGGCAATGACAAGCACACAGTATAAAAGATGGGCTTGGGTAACCCGAATGATGATTGAAAACCAAATATCACAAATAAGTGGGAAAATAACCGCAGACTGATAGTCCAATAATGGTGACCTGGTAACCGACGTACTTCAGTTATTTAGGGAAGACTTCCATTCATTACCAAATTGCGACAGAGATGACGAATTCGATATCTCAATCCCTGGGTATGGAAAAACGCCAACCACCCGATTATGATGAAGTGAGGAAAGCAATATCTCGACTCAAAAATAATAAAGTGCCTGGATAGAATGGACATGCAACAGTATTATGCTTCCAGAAAATGGTCGGACATGAACAAGCCTTCAGATTTTAACCTAAGCACAGACCACAAGTAAGACGTCACCACAAACCGCACCAAGTACCGTGGAATCAGTCTCCTAAATAAAGCATATTGCGTGTTGTGGGAAAGACTGAGGCCGATCGTAGACAAGCTCATTTGACCATATCAGAGTGTTTTCAGAACTCTTAACCCCTGCGAGGTTTAAAATATGCCGGAGGTAGGCATGGCGGTTGTGCCTAAAATGCACAAAGGTAATAATGTTCAACTCGATGGTTGATCTACGGATATGATGCCTCTCACCTCTCATTACTCATCTTTTACTTCCTTACGGAAAAAGGGGTGACATGACCGAGAAGGTTGAACTAGTCATACCAAATCGCTCCCGCGAAAGTGGGGTATGTACCGCAAAGGAGTACCGGAGCGTACCGGGTTCATATCCGGCAAAGGACTGTCACTTTCGACAACACTGCCCAAAACCTTCGGGGAGTATTTTTGTCGCTACAAAAACAAATAAACAAGTATCGATGAATTTTAACAATGAGTTGTAAGATCTGTCCGGAGATATGAGTGAATTAAAGTCCAAATGATGATGATGATGCTGAAGGCGAATAAAAATTATTCGAATAAAAAATCAATTTATTCGAAGGCTATAAAAAATTCGAATAGTATTTATTCGAATAATTTATACTTTTATTCGAAAATTATTATTCAAAAAAATTACAACTATTCGAATAATAGGTATTCGGTAATACTATTTGAATAATACAAATGGAATAATAGTATTCGAATGAACGGATTTTTTGAAGTGAATATTTTTATTCGTTTATTCGAATAGTATTTATTGTATTGTTGAGGGTCATTAAGGACACCTTCGGCTCAAACGGCCTTCTTATATGATTCCCGATCTGGTGGCAGGGCTTGAGGGGATTGTGATATCCCTTGGCGAATTGTCTACAAGAATGTTATGGCTTACAACACCACTCTTATCATTTTCCCTTGACTGTGTAGCTGATTTTCCGGCAGTCTTTCTTCCCGAATCACCACTACATTCCTTTTATTATAAGCTGTTCCTTTAGTCGCGCTGGGATCTTTTAATATCCTCAGCGACAGCGCGGAGCAAATGAGAAATATGCAATCATTGATCCATATCATCGTTAGATAGAAAAAGTCTGAGAGCAAATTGGAGAACCCAGCAGTTCTTTGTTGCTTGGGGTACCATTGCGGGCACTCAATCTTAATTACACAGAGGCTTAGCGTATATTGCCTGCCACATAATGGTTCCTTGATAATATTAGCGTCTCGGATATACTTCACTTCCAGGACGCTGGAGCTCTGTCGAGTAAATTCCGTCTTTTTCGATTAGGGGCATACAGGTAGCTTGTCAAATCTCTTTATGCTGAAACTTAGTAGGCAAGCATTGTTGTAGTACTTTTCTCATTCTATGCTCTGAATTCGCAACCAAAATTCCTGTCATGGAACTAAACAAGTTAAATTAGTATCTTGAAATAGAATTACTTAAGCTGGATTCGGTTTGGTAACAAAAACTAGCACTCACGACCACATGTACATGTATACGTTAACAATGTAACGATATCTTAATTAAAATATTATATGGTTCGTGGCTTGAGGGCCGTCTTACATACTTGTCGAGAATTAGGCCGCAGTCAATGAAAGTATTATGGTTGGATTAAGTTGTAAATTTTCTACTGACTTGACCTGCTACTTCCGTCTCTGAGGTAGGAAAAAGCGAAAGGTGGCACGTAGTCTCATTTCCGTTACGCCGCTCAAATGCACTAACCACACTCGTCTCCATACATTTATGGTCTTTCCGCTCATATGAGTCTGCCTATACATACATACCCTATAGGAAACCAGACACGCAAAGTACTAGTCTCTAACTACAACGTTGTAACTGAAATCAAACTAGCCCGGATAGCATTACACTTGAACATATAAACTTTGGATAATAATTCTGTGTCCAAAGTCTAAACAATACAATAAAACAGTTTACTTAACTTACTTTTGTACAGTTAATGTGGAGCTTTGCATTCAACGGTAAGGGCGCCTTGGTGATAACTTGGCCCATAACTGAGGCCAATTGGAAATGCCAAGGTCAACCTCAAATTTCTTTGCCCATCTTAGTCGAGGTCTACCCCAATTCGAGTGTACATAGCCTTCTGGGTCGTTACCTCTTTGTTCATACGCATTACATGACCCAGCCGTCACGCTCGGCATCATTGGAAGGACCATGGATCTTCCGGATAAAAAGCCATTCATAAGACAGATATGCTGAGATACTGACATAACGAGTGCGATATTTTTTCGTGGAGAGCTGACTTAAATTTCAAATTGTCCAATGTACTACTTGTGGGCCTGAGTGATTCCCCTGAAACCATTTTCGTCAAGGCGAATGTACTCCGATATTTCATTAGATAACAGCAAATACCTCGTTTCATTCTCGTTCAAAGCAAGGCCCGCTATTTTATCGGAGATAGAGAAGGCAGAACTTACGGTGGTTTTGTTAAGGCCAAATATATCAACATCGCATACGCCAGCAATTGTATCCTTTTATAATAGACGTAAAGTCTACCATTGCGACTTAGTTCTGCTGCTCGAATTATCTTCTCGAAATCCAAGTTAAAGAAATTGCACTTGCTATACTGACTGCTGGGTATGATAATAGTTTCATCAAATCAGTCAAAACGGAAGGTAGGTTATATGCATTTTTGGCTGCGCATTGCTTGGAGTGGGCTGGCAAAAATATGAAACTTTGCCTTTGTTAGGTTTGTTAGTTAGTGTGATTGGCAGCTATAGGTTAGTGCATCAAATGTATATGATTTTGTACCCAGTATGAAAGAGCTAGCATCGTAAAGAAAGCGTGGGGCGTTACAGTGCAAGAAGTATCGGACCTTGCTAGGTCCGCCGCAGTGTCCATATAGAGGAGACCCATTACTTGCGCTGTGATTGAGCGTAAATACATCTCCCACAACTGTCCTTTACTGAACTGATATTTTGCCATATTATATATAACCTTGATATGAAAGGCGGTCGGCGGTCGTCGTGGTGTGGCGGTAGTGTTGCTGGCCTACCACACCGAAGGTCCAAGGTTCCAGCCCCGGTAGAGGTAACATCAAAAGTGGTTTGGACAAGTGTTTTTAGAACGGGGTCGCCCCTCGGCAGTGGTTTGGCAAACTCTCCGAGTGTATTTCTGCCATGGAAGGTTTCTCAGCAAAAATGCATCTGCTTTGCAGATGCCGCTCGGAATCGGCAACAAAAAAATGTAGGTCCCGCCAATTTGTAGGAAAAATTAGAAGCAGCACACCACATATTGGTAGAGAAGCTCGGTCTTAATCTCGCCAGGAGGTATATATAGCGCCAATTATTTATTTATTTTTTGATATGAAATGGTTCGTAAGGGGACATTCTTTAAATCAGCCAACAAGAGTACTTTCGGGACGGAGTGAGATGGGGGCCAGAAATTTCTCATGAACGAAGGGCGTCGAGGTGCCGAATCCCAAAGTCCTTCGAGGTTGAAACGCTTCACCTTTAAATCACTGAGTTGACACCGAGAGTTAATTTTTAAATTTCAAAAGTATTTCATTCACGCAAAAATAATTCAATATAAAAGGATGGTAGTACTTACTCGGGTTGTGTTCTTTTCCAAAGTGGAAGAGAGCTGGGCGATCGCAGAAGGCGAAACCCATCAACCGATTCCGGCAACGGGACTCGGAATAAGAATTCAAAAGGAATTCAGCAGGATTTCCCGTACCGAGTACTCTGTACCCGCTTGCTTAGCAGCGACACCTACAAGCAGCGATGGAGCATTATGGTGCCGCCCTAAACACTTACCAAATCTAACAATACAGTGGTTTCCCTTTATATTTACTTGTCCACCGTAATATACATCGTGGGTCCCAAAATGCTTCGCGCCTTCTCTGTTAAGGATAACGTTCTTTTATATGTGCCGAAAATCCCGCGATTTCTTTCGTACAATCCCGGGATTTGCGTTATGGGAAATATGTTCCTACAAACCGTATACAAGTATATATGAATGACTTATTTGAAAAATTTTCAACGAAAAGCTGATGGGGCACATATTTGAATCTTTTAATTTTCTTTTTTGACTGTGTTACTGAAACGTAACATTACATACATACATAGGTTCGAAGTGAAGTAACGCTACCGAGCTCTTTCGCGAATTCATCAAATGAATGGCTCACCACAGCTGTCGCTTAAAGCAGGATGACTTATTCGTTTGGCAGCGAACAAACACACAAACAGATTTTTTTGGAAAAAGTGCTGCTTTTGTTTAAACAATTTTGGTTAAATTAGAAAGAAATCAACTAATTTTTTTGATGCAGAACGAAAGTAAATATTTCAAAGTTTAACTTTAAGGAAGATTCATTCTAATCGGTTGATTAGGTTATGATGTAAAGCTGTGTAAACCAAAAATTTATGTTTTTTTACCACATTTTGTCCGATTGCCACGCCCCCTTTACATATTCCTTCACATTATATAAAAAAAGTCCATCTCACACAGCTAAGCTTTAAAATCCAAAAAACCGCTTTCAAACCGCAGCATTCTGTGCGAAGCCAACTCCGTACATAGCTTTTTAGCGACTTTATTTTATAAGTAGTATAGATTCCATTTTTTGTGCTTAAACGTAAAATCTTCTATAACAAAAACTGAGTTAACACAGATATTAAACGTAACAAAAGTGATTTTCCTTATGGCAATTTTAAATTTATCGTCCTGACAAATACACATTTTTTCACAAAATTGTTTCATATTAAAAAAATGCACAAAAAATCCCTAAACAATTCGTAAAAACTTTTTCGAAAACTTAAAACACTTGCAAAAAAATATGGCTACATATTTGATATTTCCTTGTTTTTAAAGAAATAACTTTCTTTTAAATAATAAACATATTGAAAATCAAATTATTTGTTTTATATTTTAAGGTGAGATAGTTTTCCAAATAATCTATTAACTTTTTGCAACCTAAACTGATGGCGAAAAGCGAATAACCAAATACCGGTATTAATACCGGAATTGTAAAATGAGTTCACGAAAATCCTTGAATGGCTAAAACGGGAAAAGTTGACATCCCTAGTACGTTCCTATAAAGTTGCTTATTTTTCTCATTTGAATGTTTATGGTTGTTACATGGCATAGTAAAACAGGTAATAGCACGGCGGCCATATTGGAAATTGTTTCTCTAAAACGTCAGAACAGCACAGCACATGTTAAAATGTTAACAAACCGATTTCGAGCAATTTTGACAGTTTAGAGAAAATTAAAATGAAAAAAATCGAATCAGTTGTTGATATGATATTACCATGGGTTGTTATTATATTTTATTTTGTATTCAACGCATTGTTGGCGGAAACAACTAATCAGAGTCCAGTCACAGTCAATTACACTTCATGGTAGCTTGGGCGCAATCAAATAAAAATTAAGCGAAGTGATCGGAATGGAGGCTGATGTGAGATAAAATATGAAGGATAGTGGGAAATTTTTCACCTAACCTACAATGGGATACAGAAAAAATTGTATTTTGTACTCAACAAAATAGCAGAATTAAAAAGTCAGCGCTTTTACTCTGGATCTTATCGAGCTGTAGTTTTGTATCTCTTTTTATTAACAATTAATTATATAGATGCTCTCGTAAGGGACTAGCTGACTGCTTTGCTAAAAACTTCAGCTATCATTTATCTGCTTATTTCGGGATCAGCTACACCAGTAGTGGAATTCACTAACTTATAACGATGCAATTTTTCGAGATTTTAACTAACGATTTCGTCGCCTGCATTATCGACTGTGCTATTCACTAACTTAGCTATAACGATTCGTTCTTCGGATTCCCCATCCCGCGAAAAAACGTACGCTAAGTACTTTAATTCTATAACAATAATATCACTATGTTCTATGAACACTAGGGTGGGTCGATTTGTATGGACGAAAGTTAACCGATATCGCGCCATCGATTTTTCGATAGGTTTTGGGCTCAGGAAAAAAAAAGTTCCACTACGCACACCCAAAAAAATAATTTTCGAGCCTGCGAAATTTAATTTTTTTGACTGTTTTCGACTTTGATTTTTAAGGTTTTTTTCATGACCTACTAAAAAAATTTCATTTGATTCTAAAATTTTCATGTATACCCTGCCCGACCCAAAAATGTCCGCTAAAAACGTTGGCGATAACAGTTTTTTGAAAAAAAAAAAATATTTTTTGGGTTTTGGGGAGTGTTTTGGTCAAAAAATTGACCCTTTGCCATTTTTTTAAGGGTTTTTTCAGCATACATGCAAAAATGTTTTCGATGAAAACAAATTTGTCTCATATTTCCAGTCCCACTTAAAATTGGCGATAACAGTTTTTTGAAAAAAGAGAAATGTATATAAGGCAGTGACCAAGGAAGGCAGGTTGATCAGTTTATTTTCAAGTGGCGAACAGTCATTGTTTACCCCTACTAGTTTGGCATCTTCTTTTGCGAATCGGAGTGGAAGGCAGTGGATGAATGTACTCCGAGTGAGTGTAATGAAGGAAATCGCGTTCAGAGTTGTTTTAAAGTAAAAACTGCAACTAAAAACTTCAATTTAAACTGAAATATACATTCTATAGTAACTGATAACGTGTTATAACTGCTTTATATTCAATAATTTGGGAGTTTCAAGGCTTCATGTTCAATACTGCAGTATTTAAATTTGATTGTTTTATTACTGCATACAACGCACCCTGTGTGGGTTGTGTGTGTGTGCAGATTCGGAGTAACCCTGCAAAAAACGGAAATACTCCGTTTCATACTCCAAAGAATACTCCTACAGGAGTATCAGAGTACTCCAACACATATCCTCATTCATATAAAAAAGGTGGTCCAATTTACATGGCAATGTCCGGTGACTGGATCACCTAATCCACCTCGGAGTACTCCGTTTCTTTGCTTTTGAATACTCTATAGACCACCTACGTGAGAGTACTCTCAAAATACTCCCATGGGATTACTCTATAGAGTATTCAACAGCAAAGCGAGAGCGGGAGTAGGTGGTCCTCAAAAGAACACATACTCCCTTCTCGCTTTCGTCTAGAATACTCTATAGAGTAATCTTTTGGCAGCATTTTCAAAGTACTCCAACGTAGGTGCTCTATAGACTATTCGGAAGCAAAGTAAATGGTACTCCGAGTAGGATTAGGTGATCCAATCACCGGACATCGCTATCTAAATTGGACCACCTTTTTTATATGAATGAGGATAAGTGTTGGAGTACTCTGATGCTCCATCGTTTTTTACAGGGAAGTTGCGCTACTAGTAGACATATACTATGCGAACAGTGAACTACTGTAAAGTTACCAAACCCTTAAATGCGTATTGCACTAGTTACTAGTAAATAAAACAAGCTATTTGTTAAAGTATTTGTGCGTGTGTTTATTTGACTTTATAGTCATCGAACCCAGAATTAACAATCGAAGAATCATCGAATTCGTCACAATACTTTGCGCAAACTCTCAACCTCTATTGTGACTGTTAGGTCTACAGGTGAAACGTTCAGAATGATGTGCGAGGCTGTTTTCCAGATGAATCTCAGTTAAACTGACAATGGAAAAACCCTTCCCTTATTTTAAATACAATATTTTTATGTGGCTGTCCACCGTAAACAAAATTGTCTTGAGAATCACATAAAACAAAATATAAGCCCCAGATGTACCTATGCGTACAAAATTTCTACACCCTCTGTTCTACATTTTATTTCTACTAATATTTGCCCTTCTAACTTGAGCTTAGTAAATTACTTGATCCGTCTTCTCCGCATTGGCTGTCAAACCGATGTCAAATGTTCAGGCATGCATATTATACAGTACCTAACTCATTAAAAAAAACGAATTAATTGACGCTTAACCACATAGCGAACCTCCTCTTCGCTATAACGGACTCAAATTGGAGTCGTCAAGAGCTTCCAAGTCATCCTTCACCTGTTTTTCTCGACGTAGTGGACCCGCCTCTTTCTTGTGCAGTCAAAAGAGGGGACGGGAGGGCGGATTGTTAATAGGAATACCTCCTTGGTCGGAAAGTCTTCAACCATTTCCATTCGAATTACATGATCTAGCCAGCCAAGTTGTTTGTCTTTTGTATGATATTTTTTCATGTCGCAATAACCATCAATTTTATCTTTCCATGTTATTGCATTGCAGCATCCTTTCCACCGTAGCACGCTCTTAAATCTTTTAGAGCTGACTCTGTCTTCGCGTCTATTTAACTACACTCAACGTACTCATAATAACCAGGTTAATGTTCAAGCTCTATGCCACTTTTGAACTTGACACCAGCTTTTGCGGTTCGGTTGCATGTCAATCTACTGCCTTACTACAATTACATCACTGATTTTTGTTGTTGTTGTTGTCGTCGTTTACAGTTTGCTTGAATTGTGTTAGATTTCTTGTTGTAAATGTCAAGTTTTCCATTAGCATTCACGGTTGTTGTCATTCTTCATTTTTTCTTGTTCACGGGTTTTCTTCTTCTTCTTACACTGTAAATTTGCATTTTTATAACGGTAGGTACAGCAGCACACACAGGAAACACACGTGCTCAGTGGACGCGCTATTGAGCGTAACAGTGTTGCTGGTGCTCCATCACACAACTCTTACCGCACGTGTGCTACACCGCCCATCACAAAACAAACTGCCACACCCATTTTCATATGGACATTTTATTATCAGCCGCTTTCTGTCGTTCTTTTCGAAAGTTGTTCTTTTTCACAAAATCGCGAGTATATTTCGTTGAATTCACTGCAGTGTCGCACTCGGTTTTTTTTTGTTTCGCTTTCGGCGCTGCAAATCCTAACCACTCGACCTCCACAGTTTTGGGGTTAGTGAAGTGTGGCATGTTTGTTTGTACTTTTTATTTACTCACCGCGTTGTCTGTCAGTTGAACAACTACAACAAAAAAGGTATGCAAATTTACACCATATTTAATACACATCAACAAATTCGAGATGGAATTCACTAGCGAACATAGGATTTTTAGTTATGCTTTTTATGAGGAGAGCGGAATTTTATCTAACACATAAAACTGAAAATTTTACTACTTTGCATACCTCTTTTCCTCTGATTATTTAAACGAGTTGCATATGAACAGCTGCGTTGATGTGGTGGTAGTGTTGCTGACCTACCACAACGAAGGTCCCACGTTCAAGTGACGGGGCAAGCAACATCAAAAAGAGAAATGTTTGGAAGTGTATTTTTGCCATGAAAAAGCCGCTCGGAGTTGGCATAAAACATGTAGGTCCAGGAAAAATAAGAAGCAGCACGCTACAAATTGGTAGAGAGTACATGGCTATATTGAGGCAAAGAAGGAAGAATGGAGCCTATTTAGAAAAAGAAATGTGAGGCCGAAAAGCGTGAATATGGGGAGCTTGAGCAATACCAAAAGTTCCGTCGATATTGGGAATTACCTCTCCGAACCATTTCAAACAATGCCACTTTATATTGTGCGATTTCTTTAACTGGATGCTTGAGAAGATTATTAAAGTAGGAGAGCTGATCTGAATTGGTACAATCTATTACAAGAGCAAGGAATGAAGCCGATACCAGCACCTTCTGGTACCAGCCCAAATGCGCGGAAATAATTTGTTTGACACCTTGAACCTTCGGGTCATGGATTTTAGTCGCCTCTTACATCAGAAAGTGGCTTTAACAAAGCTTTAAAAAAAGCTAAGAGGAAAGTGAGCCTTGCTGTGAACGAAGCGTTTTCTATAATCGCTGACAGCTGTGGTGTAGTGTAGGACCAAAAGTCGCAGATATGAGTATAGTGCTTAAAGCTCTTACAGCTCATCGTTAAACTTCCATCGATATTCACCTGCGACATCACGGGAAGTCGGCAGCAGAGATTGAGGGAGAGACCGGCGGACGATGATTCCCTTCCAACTATCTAAGCTTTGAGGTTATAGAGGACGAGTAGTTTATTTAGGTAAGGTTATGTTATGGTGAATGTCCATCGGCATTGCAGAGAGGTTATTCATTCGGGGTGAGCGATTCGGCTTGTAAAAAAACCCGATTTGGAATTAGACGCATAAAATAAGTCTTTCGAATAAACTGATTGCGAATTATAAGAGCATGCAAGGTAAATGAAATAAACGTAAGAGACATGCCATAGCTTACATACATCGCTTCAACAAAAACTGTCACAAAAGCATGGACAATCCCTATCAACCTAGCCTAACACATTTAAATCTTTATAATGACAATTTTTGAAAGAAATACGCACTCACCCATATAAACTTTAGAAATGCGGTCAATGGTGCGCATTTAAATGAACAAGCCAACTTAAGATGACATACGAACACAATGCAACAAGTACCTACCCATACAAAAAAGCCAAACACAGGTTGTGTGCAAAGTACATTGACCCTCTTTTGACTACGCGGTTAGGCCTCTTGGCAAAGTAAAAGTCTTCTGGACAAATTGGGCAACCATCCAAATGTACCAAAAACCGCTCTTGCTCCTGCCAACTCAACAAAAACACACAAAAAAGTCTAAAAAGCCAAATCGGAAAAATAGAAAACAAATAACGACTGATGAAACCAGACTATGGGAAACCAGAAAACAAATTCTTTGTACGTTATTAAATCTACAACAAACAGTAAGAGCAATCAGATTTTTAAGGCTTACAAACAAGCCAACCACCCACATACATACATATATACAAATGTTATAGACTTGGCAGTACGCTGTAAAAAATATGTAGTTTTAGAGTACTCCAACGCTGATTGGATCACCTAATCCATCTCAGAGTACCCTTTACTTCTGAGTAGTCTATGGAGCACCTCAGAGTACTTTCAAAATGCTGCCCAAGGATTACTCCATCGAGTATTCTACAGTAATTCTTTGGCAGCATTTTGAAAGGTCCTCAAATGTATACCTACTCCGTCTTTCGCTTTGGTGTTTAATACTCCATGGAGTAATCCTTTGGGAGCATTTTGAGAGTACTCTCCATGGAGTATTCAAAAGCAAAGAAATAGAGTACTCCGAGATGGATTAGGTGATCCAATTAGCGGACATCGCCATGTAAATTGGACCAATTTTTTTATATATAAATATAAGTGTTAGAGTACTCTGATACTTCTTAAGGAGTATTCTGAAGATGGAAGGAAGTATTTCCGTTTTTTGCAGGGGTTGTCGCTCTTGTTATTTGCTCTTTTTTCTACAAGCTAAATTCTCACGAAAGTTTTCTTAAACCACAATGCAATTGTATATTCGGTGCGTGACGGCAAAGTTAAAGGCAAAGGCAAGTGAAATCAGTTACCCACCACCCCTGTGTAGTGGTAAGTTGGTGGATTTGCTAACCATGGGAATGGCAGTAGAAACAGTGCGATGCACACATACACATAAGTATAACCACCCTTTAAACAAACTCTCAAATCTCATATTTTAAACGCTCAATTCGCATTCTCACACTCATTGCGGCATTTTGGTGTGGTGACGCATGTGCAGTTCTTGTTATAAAATGTTCCAAGTGGTGAGCAAAGACACGCTCAGTAGCCTATTGGGACAGGGTTTGCATTCTAAATGAGCTTTTCAAGAGAGAGTAATGCCATTGACATAAGTTGAACGTGCCAGCCCACTGTGGACGCAATTGCAGCTTCATCAATAACATAGCACAGTGGGACTCATCATCAGTTATTGGTGCTTAACCGCGTAGGCGATACTAGCAGTTGCTTTTTAACCCTAGAAAGCTAACCTTAGCTCACTCCCTATAAAATCTAACCATTCGTCGAAATTCTTTAAAATAATTATTTGTAATATAGTTATTTAATTTTTGGTTTCATTTATTGTACGCCAGTTTTTAATCCTCAAAATAAAACATTTTTTTCTTATTTTGGAACAATTCAGATATATTTTTTTAGGTCTTTTAGAAAGCCAGTCTTAAAAAGATACAGAAAATTTTGAATAACGTTTTCGTCGAATCGACGAAGGTTATGTGTCTAGGGTTAAAGCACGCCATTGCCAAGTCATCCTCCTGCCAAGGCAAAGGTGCACCGATTCTTAATATCACGACCGCAAATACTTTTGCCATCGCTCAGTCCAATACCCACTTTATTCTCTTCTATATCAGAGTCAGAGATATCTGAACTTGCAGAGTTTTTTTCAGGACAATGGTATTTTGTGTATATTGTACCAGTGCCGTTTAGTTCTGCTTGTCGTGTCCATTCTTTGATGAGATCCGAATTTCGGCCGAAGCGCAAAGATACGCAATTTTAAAGAGAGCAAAAGAAAATATAGCACACGATATCGATTATGATGAATTATGGTAATATCATGAACCGGAAAATGTACTGTACTTTTTTCGAAATGTCGAAAACGCAACAAGAAGATATAAGGCCAAGGACCTACAAAGCTAGACACCCACTAGAATTGTTTGGAGTAAACGGTATTGAAAAATTGTGGGTAGTTTTCTGGGTTTGAAAGGGATATATGAAAATGGCTATAGAGCTTCACACATCAAATTCCGAAGGATAGATATTGATTGAAATTTGGTATACATGCTATTGAAAATAAGAAAATCGGTAAAATGATATTATTTACGATATATGAGTCTTTGTGGTCTTTGCTGCGTATTCAGTTTACCGTTCCCCCCGAACATAGACTTTCTTAATTGTTTATAAGCACTTACATAATTTTTTCTGAGTAAGCTTTTTGTTGTATTTCTATGTCATATTGAGCGGGAGTTCGTTTTCCAATTTTGAAAGCTGGGCTGACGGCTTGCCATTTTTGGGTGGTTGTTTGGTACAAGCACACGCGCATATATGAACACACCCCATTATGGGCGCACATGGCACACCGTCGTACTTTGTATGCAAACATACCAGTTGCTTTGAGTTTTTGTTATTCTTGTTACAAAAAAAAATCTTACTTTTGTGCTCAAAACATTGAAAAGCATTAATAGGAGAGAAAAAACGCCCAACAACAGAGAGAGCGACTATGACTGACCATTTTTGAAATTTTCAACAGGCACGTACATACATATATACAATCATATTAAACAAAAACTAACAATAATAAAATGTTAAGTATCAAATAAAAAGCAGTATATTTAAATAAGTCGGGGTTGTTGTTATTGTTGCTTGCTACTGCCCGAGCCAGTGTTCGAGTGTGCTCACTATTCAATGGATCCAGAATATCTGTGAGCTTAGTGAGCGTTTTTGAGATATCCAAATAACTACTATTTGTGCACCACTCATGTCGGCAGTGGTTAATTGTTGTTGTTGTGGTTCTCGTTCGAGTTTGTTTTTGGTTTTTACTGTGGATTGCCCCCAGTTTTTGCTATCATTTTAATATTTGGGGGTTGGGGTGGAGAAGATTGAACTTTTCATTCAGCATAGCATTTCGTCAGTTACGCGTGTGACGTTCAGCCAACAAGTTGAACATTCGAAAAACATTAGTGTTTTGCACTATGTATGTTTGTTGTTAGGCGTTTTGGCTTTCGTTTCGTTCCATAGCTGGCGCTGTTTTTAAAGTTTCATAATTAAATGATGGTTTATTGTGAACGAGAACTTTAATTTTAGAAACTTTTGAAGTTTGTGCTAAAAGTTATCGGTAACGGTAAATGTTAGTAGTTTATCACGTGTATATGTGATTAAGTGTTTGCGTTATTTAAAAAATTTAAGTTGTTTATTGTTCATAGGTGAGTGAGTGGGTGGTTTCAATGAATTATCTAAATATTTTGGGGTATGTGTATTCAGCAGCCGGCAACTAGTTCACCCATACATCCACAGCAGAGCTCCAGAATAACTATAAATTGATAGCCTCATTATAGCAGTTGACAAAGATCATTCAGAAAGTTTTTATTTATAAAAGGGCGCTAATGCGTTACATAGGCTCATTGTATCTTGAACATTTCTTCTCTTGCTCCTTTCTGATGATATTTCGTACGAAATAGTTCGTTTTATCTTCCTTGTGCAAGGTTGCTGGAAATAGCAATTTAAATAAAACAATTTTTCTTCATGATAATTTTTTTTTTATTTTTCATCATCTGTTTCACTAAGTACATTAAGCTAAAAAAAAAATTTTTTTTTAAGTGGAATTCTTTATAATATAATTTAGTAACTGCTTCGTTCTCTAAACTAAACAGTGGACTTAACCAATTTTTATTTTTCTCTTTGAAGGCTGCTCGTTTTCTTCCACGAGCTCACAATTCAAATTGTTTTCAGTCACCTTTTTTGAGAAAAATTTCGGCAAAACTATAATTTTTCGAAATTCCAGATTTGAGCAAGTCCTGTTAGAAGTGCGTAAATCTATTCTAAAAAATATTGTTTGAAATGATATAGAGAGTGTTTTGATTAGCATTTGGCAAAATATTTTAAAGAAATCTCACTATCAATTTATTTTTGAGCGATTTTACTATCATCTCCTAAACAAATTCTATGATTTGTAAAATCTTCAAAATGACTAATGAAAGTCTCTCTATTTTTCTATATACAAAAAGTTGGCGGGACTATAGTCCGATTTCGTCTCTTTTCAATACCAATCTATTCTAGGTGCGGATAGAGCTATATGTGGAATTTGGTTAATATATATTAAGTTCTGCTCTAGACATGTCGATTACTTTTTTGGTACTTTTGCCATACCACCTGAGTGAAAGATCACTCTATCTTAGCAAACGGTGGAAAAACGTCCAATCCCTTATTTTGTTTGAACAACGTAATATCTTAAAATTTTTTTCAACAACACGCAACCTCAGAATTTGGCTGAAGAACGTCCTGTCTCAGAAAACGTTTAATAAACGCTATATCTCAATGTGAATTCAATAAATTTTAAGGAAAGAACCACGGTTTTTTCTTCAACCAATTTAAAAATATTTCCGTGATCGGAAGCGAATTTTCAAATCACAACAGCTCTAAACACGTAATTCGCAATGACGTCATACGTGAGTAATTGGCTGGAAGCCCCCTTCGGTTCAATTATGTATTATTACTCTTTCAAAAAGTTGGAAAGTTTAAAAGTTATTGTGGCTTAAAAAACGGTTTACGATCACGGAACGCATGTCGTCAGTTATTCAGGAGCCCTGCTAATTGTTTGAATGTTTGCCGAGGAGCACACATAAACATTCGCTAGAGCTTCGTTCACCCACGCACGCACAACAATAAACCACTAAATTGCTGGAAGCACTGGATAAATTGAATATTTTTTTGCCAGCTGAAATTTTGTTTGCGACGATAAAAAGTATGCTCGAGAAAGAAGAAAATATAAAAAAAAGTTAAAGCTTCGATGGCAGCTGTAAGCGACTACTGCGTCTCTGACACTACGACTACTTTCGGCGTCAGTGCGTGCAATTTGCAACAAAGCAAGCTCGACAAGGGAGACAAGTTATAAATCAAGTGTGCATGCAAGATGCATCGGAAATAAAGAAGTGCACCACTGGCGTTGAAAGTGCAATTGAGGGGCAACCAATCAATTTTTGCAATGTCATCAATCCTACACAGACTACAACGAATCGAAGGAACAAAGTGTTTACATTGAATCGGAAGGTTTTTTAATCCGATTAAATATTGATCTGAACTTACAGTTTAACTTAAAGAGGTATGCTTTTCTAAAGGTATGAATAATTACATTCTAAAGGTCTGTCTTGACATATGGCCCGAAATTAAGGACCCTGTCAAAAGCATTTAAAACGGACTTTGAAGTTTTAGGTAGACAAGTTCTCCGGAAGAGATATGATTGCATTAGCTCATGCTAACCATGATACGTGAATGTTTAAAGAAACTTCGGTGTTCCTCAGACTTTGGCAGCAGAATAGGTGAAGGTCACCCCTGAGTGGAAAAAGAGATGGAAGGTGACTGGAGGCCATGTTTCCAATTGGTGTCAGTTATCAAACAGACCTTTCTTTCCGCGCTGTCTGTGTGAAAGCAAACATTTACTTTGCTTAATTTAAAGGGAGGAGCCATGCCCCTGAACTGGCTCAGCTCAGTCTGTCTATGAATAAATAATCGAGTTTTACTTTACTAGATAATTTTTTTATTTAAGAATTATTTTGAATCGATTTTCTTATTGCTATATATTTTTAATACATCGATTATAAGAATTGCACGTTGTAAGTGTTTATAAATAGTGCCATCTGTGCGACGGATGAAAAAATTTGTAAATTGTGCACACTACAGTTGAAAACACTTAATTGCGTATAAATCAGTTTTAGTCAATATTGATTCTAGTCGAGTATTGGGAAACACTGAACATTTATTTTAGGTTTCAACTATAATTAACTTAAAGTGCGAAGTAATTTATTGTATTTTAAGTTTAATACTCATTAGCCAATTTCATTTTTAATTTAGTCAAATGTTAAAAAATATATTAATTATTTGTGACAAACCGAAATTGTAGAGTGATGTATTTGTATTTTAGGTTTGCGTCCAAAACTTATTATACTTTTTACTCTTATTATTTTTTACTGTCATACAATTTGTCAGAATCTGAATCAATAATTAAAAATTTTTAGTAATTTCAATAAGTCATTAAATGGATTCTCATTCTCAAGAAAATAATCAATTATACGTAATCACTGCGATTAGTAATCATTATTTAACAGGTTTGGCCATGATTCAATTATATATGGTTGTCGCCAGCGGCCAACAGCACGTAATTACCGTTTGGCAACGTATTGCCCTTATGTCAAAATGCACATGAGAGAGGGAACGCGCAATAACGATCCGCCTATAACATAAACATAAATCACAAAATTTCTTAAAATGCTATCACTAAGCACTCGTTAAATATGAATTCACACCGAATTTTTATTAAAAATAAATAAAACACGAATCGAACTCAATAGCTTTTCCAGGAACCGTAAACAAAGAATGTAAACAAAAAACAAAAATATGATAGTTTGACATAAGGTGTGGATGAGGAAGAAGAAGACGCTATGTCATCTACGACAACCATATAAATTATTCAATCATGGGTTTGGCATCGCTGATGACGCAAGACCGAAAGGTAGTTTTTATTCGTACGTCCATCACATCTTTCAGGACAATAAGGGTACGTTTTTGAAATCAAATTCAAGTCTGACAAAGGTAGCTCTCCCATTAAGGCCCATTAGTATTTCAGAAACATTAAGGGCCGGTTTCACTTAGTTAAGTCGAGTTTTTCACTTTTTCAGTTTCACCATCTAACTTAACTAAGTCACAACTTAGCCAGCCTGCCAGCTGACTTATTCTCGACTAAGTCAGTGTTGCTGTCGTTCAAAACCTAAATGTCAGCAATGCTCCTAATTTGTTTTGTACAATGTCCCAGCCGGAAAATTCGCCAAGCATAACTTTGACGGCGTATGCGTAGATGCATGTGAAAGCTTGTTTTCTAGCATGCAACCATTACGAAACTATAGTTTTTAATTAAGCGCTAAATTTAGTACCTTCCAACTAAAGAGAAATGGGTGCTAGATCAATACATTCCTTCGTGTATGGCCATTCACGCCCATTTCGCACTGGGGTATTGGGATACGCAGAGGTATCTGGTATAAAAAAAATACTACTATGCATAAAACAGCTGTTCGGGTTGTTGTGTTCAAAATTATTTAAGTCGCTCAGTTGGTGAAACCCAAAATTAAGTTAGTCTCGAATCTGTGCTAACCTAAGTCACGACTTAGTTTTAGTCTTAGTCGCGTTGGTGAAACCGGCCCTAAGACATTACCGGCGCTCACAGACTCTGCTTACAACAGTGTACCCTTAAGACGATCCCGTTGAAGCTCATCCTTTTACTGCCGTGACACACGTTCGTTATCATATTTGACAAACAAACATCCAGTCTATCTACTGTAATCCAGTTGAAAATGGCAGTAAATCAGCGTATAAAAGTTGGGAGATAAAATTAAATGCAGTAAAAGTGGTAATGGTTAAATATATCAAAAAGTTATAAAAATGTATTGTTAAAACAAAATGAGTATGGCATGAACTTAATGTGCAGTGGCAGAGCTGCTGGTTTCCACCAAAAAAGTCTCTACTTTACTACCACCTTAGTTTTATTTTTATTGCATAGCAGGTGCAGTAATATTATTATTTAAATAGTACTTAGTTAACAATACATTAGAAAGTATCAAAAAATGATAAAATTTAGCTAAAATTTTTGTTAGAGCAAACCAGCTTGTCAAGTGATATTGTGAAAACTCGTGAAATAATGCGATCCTTTTGAAACATCGGCTATCTGGGATCACCATTTGATTAAACGTTTTTCCTTATATGCGTATTAAGAAGGTGTGACAACTACACATTTCCTGGTAGTTCTGAGAGAGATGTTTTGACAGGCTTGCCACTTCGTCAAAAGTCGTTTACATAAACGTCGCTACCGTATTGACGACATGTATCCGACCAGATTTTTACCTTGGAGGGTACCAGACAGGTACCTCTATCTCTTCCCTGATTGATGCTGTAGCTTAAGGATCTTGTTGTAGTTCAGAACCGCTGCGAAAGTCGCCGTTTCTACCCAGCAGAACTTGAAGCGATATTGCCCCAAGCGATGAATGAGAGACAATAGATGATATTTGCTTCGTTTTCTGCTCTTATGCCACTCTTTGTGGATGACAAGGAGAGATATCCCCAAGCGATGAATAAGAGAGTACTCCCCTTAACACCCTATCGGATCAATAACAGAGAAATCTCTCTGTGCTCCGATTTTATTATTCTTGAAGCAATAGGGAGACCTCCGTAGCCGAGCTGTGCTCAAGAATAAACTCTTACCTCCCATCCTTGTCCGGTTTTTTCGCTGGACGAAATCTGACATTGTCACCGACCAAGTCCTCGGCTACCTTATTTACGACGTGGACAGCGCAAGTGAACATGGAATTAGACGCCTACGTCGACGGCATTAAGCTTTCGACTGTCACACATCCAAAAATCTTAGGGGTCACGTTTGATAACATGTTCAACTACGGTGCTCATGTAGCCGCGATTGTCACCAAATGACAAAGCCGCAACAAAATCCTCAAATTACCAGCTGGCAGCACTTGGGAAAAGATAAAGAAACGTTACTCGCAACGTACAAGGCAATTGGACAGCCGGTTCTGAGATAAGCGACGCCTATATGGTCGCCGGGGCTAGCAGACACACACCGCACTCAGAACTGCCACGGGATGCCTCCTTATGTCTCCTGAACACCACCTCCATAGTGAGGCAAAAATGCTCGGCGTTAAAGACCATAGTGAAATGCTGACCAGGCAATTTCCATTCAACTGCTACAAACCGGAGCATTCAAACAGGAGCCTGCTCAACGAAAATCCACCTCCCACCGGAATAAGGAGGTATCTCCGTAAGCATATTTTTTCGCCGCTTGATCCAAGGGTGCATCAACAGGCCCTCACACTCATCCACACAGAGTTGGTAAACTCCTTTGTCAGCCCTCGTCCAGTGAACGCCGTTATACAGGCACAAGCTCCAACTGTTGCCGAAGAGGAACGCGAACTGCCTAGGGAGATAAGGGTCATACTGGCCCAACTTCGTTCTCTCTATCTTACCTATCCAGACTGAACCCTGACATGCCAAATGCCTGCCCAGCATGCGGCGTGTTTTCCCATGACACTAACCATCTGCTCAACTGAGCCTACGCTTCTAACAGCAATATCACTATGGTACAACCCTGTTGAAGCCGCGAGGTTTCTGGGACTCCCGTTAGAAGAGCTCGATGACAATGTTGGGTAAGGGAGGTGACAGTTAGGCAGGTTAATCTATCGCTACAACAACAACAACCTCTTCAAGTTATTAATAAAATATTACTCCCTTCTATATATTTTTGGAGCGAAAGTAGATATTCTCCAACTTCTACTCCTAGCTAACATCTTTTTGAGTATGCAGAAATTCTCTGGCAACAAAAGAAAACGAATTTTCAACAAATAAAAAAAATATCAAGAAAAAGAAGGCGCTGCAGTCGTAGAAATATGAGAAATAAACACAATTTAAATAAAGATTCAAATTAAAATAACTATTCTTTTACATAATTAATCCCTTATTTTGCTGATATGTGAGGTATTTATATACATATGAGTTCTATTCCATTGCTTCCATTCCCTCATTTGCTTCCATAGAAGTCTAAAGTGTTACCCGCATTTGAGTATAATTGCTGGACGGCAATCCAGTGCTTTCGACGTGTTGAAGTGATGGTGAAACCGTTGTTGTTGTTGTGGTAACGACAAAAACACTCCCCTAAGGTTTTGGGGACAAATACACAATTATTATAGAGATGAGATCATCGCTAATTTCAAAATCAGTGCAACATTTGGATAAGCGTTTTAACGAACATCTAATATTAAGCAGCGAGTTAAGCATTTTAATTTTTAATCTGTTCCTTAACTTAGTTTTTAAAATGTTCATTGCACTAAAAATTCTCCCAACCTCCCCATTACTGAAAGGTAATACCAAAAAGCTAAATACATATTCGACCATTTCTACAAAAGGGGGTTCGTTTAATGCATTTTTATGTTCTCGGACTTCCACCCAAAATTCTATGGTAGAGGTCACACCAGCCCACTGTACGGTTATTAGCTTTCGCTACTGCAGCTCAATCAATGCTACTTGACTTGGAGAATGCTTAAACATTTCTTCTTGAAAGTGAGAAAATACCTCCGGCTTTGTAACTTTCAAAGAATTATCAACTGAAAAAAATGTAGCTTTTGTAAAGAATTCATATTTTCAGTTAAAAAAATAGTTGACAATTTTTACGAATAATTTTCTGTAGTTCGTCATCAATACTACCTTCATTTAACTTTAATTTTATACTCGTATGAAAAATTTGGTGTTGGGACCTGAAAAGGTTTGGAGTAAAAAAATGATAAAAAAAGCCACGAATCTTAAACCAAAATTATGCGGCTAAAGGACAAAAAAAGCCTAAATCTAGCCTCGAAAAGGCTAACCTGATCACCCTGCATACAAGGGAAAAAATTCTGCATACAGGCGGCGGTCTTTCGACAAGTTCACACTTTTTTCCGATACTCTCTACGCTTCCAAACTATAACTTTCTTTACTGTCAACTATTTAACCAACTACGTCAGTGTGGTCGGGCACCTACATTCGCTGTGACGCGTTTGGCATGGTATTAAATCAATTAAAAAGTTTATAATTGGCATTGAAGTACATAGTGGGATATGTGAGCTTGTGCACCGTTAAAGCTGTCATCGCGCTGCTTACCTATCAAACAAAAACAAAAACAAATGAGTAGAAGTTTGCCAAATGTGGTGCTCAATGTTGTTGCCCATCTAAAGCAAAACTTCCCTTACTTGGGTGGATATCTCCTACGTCCATATGTACATGCTTGTCAAGGTATATGTTTTCTCTGGTTTGGTTAAAGCCATATTATAAATATTCACTAATTAATGTAGTTGGCTCAGGCGTGACTGTTGTTAAAAGGTGTACCAAAGTTGTTAATAATAATGGCAACACAGGAGTCCCAGTTTTTGTCTCAATAACTCAGTTTGGAAAACCGAAACTCCAAGAGTAAGGTGAAGTTCCTTATGATTGTCTTCAAAAAACATAACCCTAGCTTGAAAAGGAGACTGTTCTGGAGCCAAAAGTTAATATTCTGAAACATATGTGCCGGAGATCAGTTTTGCGATGAAGCACAGGAACTGAATATTTCACTTCTCTCTAACAGAGACATCATGAGGTCTGCCACTTTATCTGCTACCCAAGTTTAGTGTCACTATCATCATTTGTTTATGCCTAACTAATTGGAAATACCCTGGCCCATTCAATCAACTCAACATGTCGTCCATCTTCCTCTGTTGATAAAAGTTCGGTTCATAGGAAAATCTCCGGCTGGATGATCTCTGTTCATTCGCATAACAAGACAAATCCAGGGAAGCCTTTTGACCTTAATTGACTCGTCTATGCATATATCCGTAAAGCTTGTATAGGTAATCTTTAAATTTCCTTCAATATACGCCTACTACATCATTAGAAGGACCATACAGCTTCGGTAGAACTTTTCCAGTCATACATTATGTCAGGTATGATGATATACATATAGAGCGGGATCTTTGTTCTTCGAGACAAGACTTTGCTTGTCAATAGCCTACTCACTCCAAACTGGCATTTGCTGGTAAGAGTGACATTACTTTCGGTTATACTGCTGCTTCCCAAATAGATGAAATCCGTCACAGTTTAAAATTTGTTACTATTAAAAGAACATGACTGATGACAGGTGGAGGGTTCGGATTTCTTTAGGAGAGCGCACCTAAGTTCTATTCTTGGGTATGCGCTCCTACGACTATATTCTGCATAATAGTTGATCCATGCTTCTTACCAACTTCTCCTTGCACCTTATAATTACATTCTTACTTCCTCATAGTCGCGTGCCGGACATATTTCTAAGAGTTAGATTGGGGGAATCGGATTTAGCATCTCCTTCGCTATTTCGCAATGAGCCGTCAGTTACCAGTGGTGGAATTCACTAACTTATAACGATGCGATTTTTCGAGATTTTAATTAACGGTTTTGTATTCTGCCTTATCGACTGTGCTATTCACTAACTTAGCTATAACGATTCGGGGTGAAGATTCCTCATCCCGCTATAAAACGTACGCATTTTTTTTGATAATAATGTTGATAGAATAGTAATATTATTTTAATTTTCGCTAAAAACTTTAAATGATGTGTTGTTTATTGAACTACACACATAACAACCCAAAATTGTGTGTTATTTACTTAACGACACAGCTGATCGCGAATAAACGAATATCGATAAAAAATAGTTAGTGAATACCGAAATCGTTATAAATATCGCTACGACCAAATGTCGATTGCGTATGTCGTTATAGAAGTTAGTGAATTCCACCACAGGTCGTCAATATTGCAACTGCAGGAATTACACTCGACCTTAAAACCTTGCATCAGTTTGTCGTGGTAAAATTTTCGAGTATTATTTATATCAACAAGCTCTTCCCATTCAATTTTGGCCTTACCTTACTAATACTACCACGAACAAAACATTAGTCCAATTCCATTGAAGAAACAGCCGGCACGAACCTGCAGTTAAGCCGATATTCCCAAACCTACCGAATATATTTTATAAAAAATTGTCTATGGATATCAGAGCGTATCACCAAAAATTTGTAAAATGTTCCCCCTGGTTCGAATGTTCCCTTGTTGGAGATTTTGAAAATCGGATTTTTTTTTCGGCACCTTGTAAAAATATTGCTTTTCCCTCATAACATTTTTATTTGGCCTTTGCTTCCAACGAGCAATATATTTTTAAAGACGTTAACCCATGTCGCATTTCGTCTATATGCGCCATTACCCTATCATGTCAAATTTAGCTTTTTTTTATAAAATTTTTAAGTAAATAAAACAACACCCTGTACTAAACGAAGCTGGAAATCTAGTAAATATAGCCTGCACTACCATTTGTGCATCAATATTGCCCCCTATTATGAGAAAAATTCGATCTTCGACTGTGATCGAAAGAGCTGATCGAACGAATTTTCATTTGGTATTACCACAGCCATTCGATGAAGACTAGTGTCATTGTACATTTCGATAGATTCAACTGTTCACAATAGTACATTACTCTCAGCTGTGATTTAAAATAAGTACAAATCAACAAAACAAAAAGAATGTTTTCATATATTTTCAAGAATACAAACAAAAATAAGTTCTTAAACATAAAGATATAAATACAAAAATATGACTACGATGGAATTGTGGTAGACAATTCATCAGATAAGAAGGAAAGCTTACTGAAACTAGCCAGAAGTAGAAAAAGATTAAGGAAAGTTTTTAATCCTTTGGAAATAAATATTGCAGTGTCCGTATAGCTTTTTAAATAATTGTATAATCGTATAACAATTGTAAATTATGTTTTTAGATTTATAAAGAACTGTCCAAAGAAGTGTTTATGGACTTATCAGAGGTGCTAGATAGTTAAAAAAACGTTATTTGTCCAAGATAGATAAAATTCCATCCCGAGGAAGTGATTTCTTCCCACTTTTTCGCAGTCTGGACTTCTTTGCAAACAACTCTCGCTATATTCACGACCTTAGACCTACATAAAATTATACAAATAATTGATAAGCCCAAGTATTTTAAATGAAAAATACGTAGAAAATGAATACAAAAAACTTACACTTTTAGCAATTTTTTGATAATTCGATACAACGTCGACAGCAAAATCCTATTCGATCACAACGAAAATCTCTACAGCGATGTGCTACTCATAATAGGAATTTGAAATTCGATTTTCGATGTTCGATAACCAGCGGAAATCGAACATCGAATTCAGCTCATAATGTCCGTGTTCAAACAGAGAAACTCGGAGTTGCTTTTATCGGCAATTCTCTTTTGGTGTTGCTCAAGTGTTTCCGATGTTGTTCAAACACGGGAACGAATTGCTTTGGTTGATTATGTTTTGTACTGACATTCTCGCAATACATACATATGTACTAAGAATTTTTGTACTGCGTTGTATGAATATTTTGAATGAAAAAATGTGTTTTCGTTCAAATTAATATAATTGTACTATTTTCTTGGAAATAAACTTTGAAAATCTGTTGATACAATTACTTTTATGTCGTTTATTAATATGTGTGCATGCGAATGTAAAAAAGGTATGAAGGAAAATGTCAAAATTAATCTGCGGCCAACATAACATAATTGATACGAACGGCAACACAAAGCGTGTTTCGCGAGCACAGGCAACTCGGTACCCGTCCCCTTCCATCGTCGCTCTCTCTCCCACAAAAAGCAAAAAAGCAACTCCTTGAAGTCAATTTGTATCTGCGTTTGAACACGGACAATAAGAACCATTATTACTAAAATATATCGTTTGAAAATCGAACATGAAACAGGAACTATAGAAAAAAAAATTTCGGTGTTTTCACAGAGTGGCAAAAACACATTTCTTGATTTGAAAACCTCATAATTCAAGTGCTCAAAATGGGTCTAAACATTTTAAACTTTTCTTTCTCCATACACCGTGTTACGCTCTAATGGATATCATTCTAGGCATAACAGTTCGTGTACTGTTATTTGTTAAAGTCGCTAAGAATACAAGTGGAAAAGTATTCAAAAAAATCCAACGGAACTGGATATTCATCTTGTTGTTATTGATTGCGAGCTTGTGCTTAGTTTTTCATCGGTACGTGCCGCTGCTAAAAAAATTTAAAAATTATGTGCAAACAACAACAATTAAATTGAATTGTGTAGACTGTGCTATACCAATAATTTCGTTTTGCGTTGAATCGCACATTGAATAGCATTGATTAAGATTTGCAGACCTCCACCGAATTGGGAGCAAAACGAATTTTACAAAATTTTGCGAAGGCGCGTGCTTCGGTCAATCGGTGCAAGCAAAAGTGATTTACCGTTATTTTTTTTGCATACAAATGCAGCTCAGTGCAATCGACTAGCGTCACCCAGCACAAACAAATCTGAAGAGACCAATGAAGAGCTTTCGTTCGCGCTACCATTGATTGACATCGTATTTTCTGGTTTTGCGCTAGAAATGGATTAATCAATGTTAGTGTAGAAAAACACTATTTTTGCATTTCCTTTAAAGTATTTTCAAACAAAATTTTTTTATTCGCTTTTGCATGACTTTTCAATGGTTTAGACGCGAAGAGGTGGCTGTCGAATAAGGCAATGTTTGAAATGTCAGTGTTCAACAGTTTAAATATAGAACCACTAAACAGACTGTGATTTATAATTAGAAAAAACTCAACATGAAAATTGAAAGTCGAAACTTAGCTGTGGCATGTACATATGTACAGATGTGTTCAATATAATAGTAGCAGAAATCACATAAAAAGAAATTTCAAAGTATATACAAAGTTCAGGACAGTTAATTAAACTTAAAAAATGTCCATCAAAATCTTAAAAATTTTTGACAGATTTCTAAAAAATTTCTGAGTACGCAGTTTTGCAGACCAATCAACTTTAATATAACATTGTGCAAGTTAGAACTCCCTTTCTCTGAATTTTCAGAATTTTTTTTCTCAAGGTTGTTGAGTGATTTCTTCCATACAACGCATGAAGAAAAATTAGGTTTGTATGGAAAAAAAATACTCAACTTCCTTGACAAAAAAAAAAACTAAAAAAGTTCAGGGGAAATTTTGAGGTACTGCTAACTGGCACATTTTCGAGCTAAAATTAAATGAGCTATAAAACTGCGTACTCAAAAATTCTGCATAAAAATATTGAAATTTTGATGTAAATATTAAACGTATAATTAACTTTCCTGAACTTTGTGTAAACTTTAAAATTTTTCTTCTTTTTATGTGGTTTCTGTTATGGAATTCGCAATATTTTGAATGAAAATTATTAAAAACACAGCTCATTTTTATTTCTTCGAACGATTTTCACTACTATTATATTGAACACAACTGTATGTACATATGTATGTAAGTTAACACGCCACTGTTAAAATTCCCTAAGTATTTAGAAAAAGTTTTAAAATAATAACATATTCGAAGGCAGCATCTCAAAGTCATTAAAAAATATGAGTTTGAAGCTAGAATAATGTTTGGTGTTCTTTTCATTATGCGAAAACTCTGCAAAAAGAAAAAAAATTATTTTTCAGAAATTGTGAAATTTTGATTCATATTCGGTTTTAAATACTGAAAAATATTTCAGCTTTAAAACACTTCTTCTAAAAGTTGGTTAAATCCCAGTAGAACTTGAGGCGAAATCTCCCCAAACGATTAATTAGTGAGTACTCTCATTGACATCCTTTTGGAACAACAGAAGATATTTTTTTCGTTTTCTGCTCTTATGCTACTCTTTGTGGAGGAAAGGGAGAGATATCCTCAAGCAATAATAATTCCCAACGGATTACCCACCATATCCCGCCCGACCGGCGCGAGGGGCGCATCCGCATAACGCGCGGATTATTCGTTCGTGCCGAGTCGTTGAAAGGCTTTGGTTTGTTAATCGTCGAGGTCTAAAACTGCTCAGCTACAGAGAAAACCTTATCAGCTAAGTAAAGTAGATATAAGATAGATTATACATTAAGAAATAACTAGTTAACAGAATAAAATTATTGTTAGAAGTTAATATAGAAGTTAAAGAATAAGAAACAATTAGTAGCTATGAATTTAGGATAGAAAGAATTGCTTTTTTATGGTGAAAAGCGAGTCTGAAATATCAAATCTACCAGAAAGAGAGTTATAGGCCTGGTTTCACCAACTCGACTTAACTTAGTTAAGTAGCGATTTTCACTTTTTCAGTTTCACCACCTAACTTAGCTAAGTCACAACTTAGGCCCGGTTTCACCAACTCGACTTAACTTAGTTAAGTAGCGATTTTCACTTTTTCAGTTTCACAACTTAGTCAACTTGCCAGCTGACTTATTCTTGACTAAGCAGTGTTGCTGTGGTTCAAAACCTAAATGTCAGTAATGTTGATAATTTGTTTTGTGCAACGCCCCCGTCGGAAACTTCACCATGCTTGACTTTAACAGGGTAAGCGTAGATGCATGTGAACGCTTGTTTTCTAGCATGCCACCATTACGAAACTATCGTTTTCAATTAAGCTTTAAATTTAGTACCTTCCAACTAAAGAGAAATGGGTGTAAGATCAATACATTCCTTCTTGTATGGCCATACATGCCCTTTTCGCACTGGGGTATTGGATGCGCATAGTTGTCTGGTATGAAAAAATACTACTATGCATAAAACAGCTGATCGGGTTGTTGTGCTCAAAATTATTTAAGTCGCTCAGTTGGTGAAACCCAAAATTAAGTTAGTCTCGAATCTGTGCTAACTTAAGTCACGACTTAGTTTTAGTCTTAGTCGCGTTGGTGAAACCGGCCCATAATCTTGACACGAACAGCGAAAAGGCTCATTTAACTGAAAATTGGTTCGGCACTGTTTTAAGACTAGAGGTTTGAATTGCCTTGAAGGACGAGACGGTACATTGAAGTTCACTTCACTTAGAAGAAATGGGCTGGAGTGTGAACCATTTAGCAATTTAATCACAAAAACAATTCCAAGCATTTCCCTCCGACTAAAAAGTGTGTGAAGATTAATAAGTTTTAAACGATTCGTATAGGGTGGCAGATTATACAAGGGATCCCAATGAAAATCTCTTAAGGAAAATAGTAAAACTTGTTTTTGAACTGATTCAAGGCGTCCTACATGAACCTGGTAACGCGGGTTCCAAATTATAGAACCGTATTCAAGTATCGGTCTGACTAATGTAGTGAAGAGGGCTTTAGTGGCATAAGGGTCGCTAAATTCTTTAGATCATCGTTTAACGAATGCTAGGACACCTCTAGCCTTATTGACTGTTGTGTTAATATGGCGGTTGAAACTGAGTTTATAGTCCATAGTAACCCCCAGGTCAACAAAATCATACACTTGCTCAAGACTATAATTTTTAATTGTATAGGAAGCCGGCTGAGAAATTCCACGCCAAAAACCCATGTATTTACATTTTTTAAGGTTAAGTGGCATATAATTTAACTCGCACCAAGTAACTAGTGTGTCTAGATCTAATGAATAAGAGAGTACGCCCCTTAACATCCTTATAGATCAATAACAGAAATTTCTACACTCTGTGCTCCGATTTTACAAATCTTGGAGCAATAAGGGAGACCTTCTCAAGTTATTAATAAAAGATTGATCCCTTCTATATATTTTTGGAGCGAAAGTAGAGATTTTACCAACTTCTACTCCTAGCTAACAGCTCTCTGCCAACAAAAGAAAAAAATTTTCAACAAAAAAAAAGCCGAAATTGTAGAAATACATAAAATTCAGGCCCGATATCATATGCTAAGTGGTTCGTTTTATTTTTGTTTTTTATTGCTATGTATGCTCTTATTGTTGATTTGTGAGGCAGTATTTATGAGATCTTTTCCATCGCTTACGAGTTTTAACCTCTTCAATCCCGCACCGAAAATACGCTCGAAAAAATAATTGTTTATGACTTATTTTTAATAACTGGTGTCTGAAGAGTTTATTTCAAACAAAATTTTTTTATTTTTTTTTTTTATACTAAAAAACAGTTTTTCGAAATTTTAAATTTTTAATATAACTGCAAAATAAAACAAAATATTCTTATGTAATAAAAAGAAAAAGCTATTTTAATGTTTTTCTTTTAAAAATAAATAAATATATATTAAAAAAAGTAAAAGTGTTTATGTGTACACAAAAAAAATATTGACTCACTTGTGACAAAATATGATCCAATCTTGCATATTTCAGTCCATTTGAAAATATCGTATGAAATGAACGCGACAGAAGAAGTAAAGAGAGAAACTAAAAATGTAGAAAAGCGAGCGAATATGTTCCCAATAAATAGTTATATTGCTTGAGAAAAATAATGAAATATTGACAGTTATTTTACAAAGAAAACTTTTGTCCACATATGTGGACATTATACCCGAAGAGGTTAAAATAGTACTCTTCATTTGCTTCCATAGCTGATTGGAGGCATGATTCTCTTCTTTCATTACTCTCCTAGGAGGTTTTCTAAAATTCTCCAAAACTTTCCCATTACCCGATTGTGAATTATAAAAAAGTAATAATAAAAACTCCATAATTGTTTTTTGGGAGGTGAAAGGGAGTTTTTCTATTACTCGCCTTCCTAGGACATGCAATGAAAAAAGGGAGTATACAAAATTATATGGTAATAACCAGATGTATATGGAGTAATCCCATACTCGGATTCTGGTTCTAGTGGCATGTATGAAGAAAGTTTTGGAGTTTTTGTTTAGTCAGAATCTTGAAATGTCGCTTTCCAATACTCAAATTTGCACTTTTTTATCAATAAAATTTTTTGTAACGCTGCTGTTAGTCTCACATAGCATATGCACAATTGACTTAACTTTGCAAGTTTTTCTAGATTATACTCCACTTAACTCATACAATATTTCATCATGTGTTCCCTCCCACAAAGCACTATCCGTATCCGAAGCACTACCCAAACCTTCGCGAGCAACAAAAAAAGCAGTTCGGCTGTAACAACTTTACAATGTAGGAGGAAACTACGAGGCCAATATACTAAATAAGGTCCTGATGAATGCGTACTACCACTCCAAATTATTGGACGCCCTTAAATATCCGGGAGGTGATAACATCTTTCCGGCTACATAGATGGAAGGGTGCACACTCAGGCGTATCAGCCCAACGTCTTTCCTCCCAAAAACTTTGGGCATGCTACTTGATGTTCACATTCGCAACAATTTGCTAGTACGCAACCTCTCTACTCATCAACTCGCATACTCCAAAGGCAAGTCCCTGAATGCATTTTACTTTTGGTATCTTTCTCGATCTTTCAACAACGTCTATCCACAAACCGTACTTGAGTCGTAATACCTTATCAAATCTGAAAGATACCGCTATAGTGTACGCCTCTACTGTGAAACCTTATGGCTAACACCTTACTTCAGGAACTGGTGAGGACTGTGGTCCGTCACCTATTTAAAGGACATACTTTACTACACCTAAAAACAGAATAGTTCAAAGGGTTTTTGCGAATCGAAGTGAGGAAAGGCTTTAGCTCAAACGTAGGGGCAGACACTATAACCTAATCTTCGCAGCCTAAGACAGTCTTCCATAGAGTATAATTTTCACACATTGATAACCCTAACATACTGTATCAAAGAATAAAGTCCGATTTGCTGGGGTTCTAGTAAGCAAACAATAACATAGTATGCCTACATAGAAGTTAAGGCCGAGCTTGTCTGATGATTTTTTGCTAAGATTCTTTTAATAACTGGAATATACTGTCACTAACCACTGCATACGAACCTCCGTGGTAGTAGCCCATCACAAAACTATGTCACGGGTCATCTAGTTCTAATCGTTGCCTGGTTATATGATTTTACAGCAAGTAGAATGCAAATTAGAGTTGTACTCGTTATGAATACTCTTTCCAGCCAACAAACCACTGAATCACCCAGACTCTGAGGCAACTCTAAAGTGATTCTGTCAGCACTCTGTGCTTTATATGTAGATATTAAGTTCATTGAGAATATTAGCTTTTCACCTTTGTTTCGCCTAGGAATTTGAGAGACTTCAAAGGACACGATCGCTGGCTGGAAATTGAGTATTCACAGTTATGTCTAGGAAGGCATGTGCAGTGTTTGCTCTGCCATAAGGACTCAATACGTTTTACAGCATTCAAATCAATTTGAATAATTTGAATTTGATTTCAGGCAAAAGTCACAAATATGCCCACCGAAAAAAAAAAAACAAATATTCATATATATCGCTTAAGGGAAGAACAATGGAGTATAAAAAAATGTACTAAAAGAAGCACAACAATAAGGAGGAAACGGAAAGAAGTAATACAAAAAAAGGACATTCAACAAAAAAGCAAACTCAGGAAAAATGGCCAAACACAAATCGAAATCACAAAAGTCAACTGACTTTAATTCGAGGTTGATATGTCGGGTAGTGGGTGTCAGATAGCTTATGCAAACACGTAAAGGCAGAGGTTATTGGGATTTATCGCAACCTAAGGGTGGCAGTACTAAATGTTGTTGTGCCCGAATGTCAAAGGGTGTGAGGTGTTGCATTCACGGTGTTTTTGTTCAAGTGCTTAAAATGCGTTTTGTCAACATTAGCGCTCAAGTGAAGTGACGTTGCCAACGGTGATAAAAAAACAAAAACAAAAAACATGAACAAATAGGTACAACGACAAATAACAACAGGCGATAAAGATGACAAAAACATCAAGAAAATAAGCAAACAATAACAAAACAATGACAAACCTACCCAATGCAGACGAAAAGGATATGCGACATTTGCAAACAATTTTTTCTCTGCGCTCTTGTCTGCTTTATGTTGTGCCTGTTGTTGTTAGTGCCTGCCTGTTCTACGGCTGTTGATGTTGCACGTGAGCTTCAGGAATGATTAATGCCGTTGAAATTGTTTTTAAATTGCCACACATATCCGGGCAACAAAACAAATGACTGCAAAAAAACCAAAAAGAAAAGCGGACCAAATAAGACAATGGGACAAGGACGAGTCGAAAGCTAACGCAAAATCAGACTAAAACTAAACAAGAGCTGAACAGGCAAGCTAAGGTATTAAGAAGTAGAAACGCGAATGTGTTACAAATTGATGAAAGAAAGAAGAGTAATCGTGTGCCAATATATGTAAGTAGGTGTCTGCCAAATGAGCAACGGAACGACAATGTGATTTGACGTTGTCAGTAACCGTTAAAGAAAAGCTCAGCGCGGCAAGCTTTAAGCTACATAGAGCTCAAAGTCCCAAAAACAGACACTTTGAAAAATTTAGCTCACACAAACACATAAAACTTTAAACAAAATATTTATAAAAAATAAAAATTGCTTATGAAGCTTGTAAAATTGTATGGGAATATCACTTTAAAAAGCTTGAAATTCCATTTAATTTACCATGAAGTTGAACGTTCTAACAACCTTTACTCCTAGAAATGCCGAAACCTGTTTGAAGAAAACAAAAACTTAAAAATAATAAAAGTTTAAAAAGCTAACAAACTCAAAAATTTTAAGATTGTTGAAACAAAACTTGAAGTCAAACTTATTTTCTCTTGGATTTGACCAAAACAATAAAAAAGTTAAAATTTGAAAAAAAAATGTAAGTTATGCTCATTATGTTTAACGAAGCTTCAAACTTCATAGAGTTCCAAAACTCAACTTTCTTTCACAGAATACCAAAAGTATCTCAAATCAAAAAATTAAAAAGCCCAAGTTTAGTAACTTGAGATGAGACTGAATTACAGGATACAGCTGACAGTTTCATTTGGGTTTATCAAAGCTTTAAGAAAGCTCATTTCTTGAAAGTCTTCAATCCCAAAACTAAATTAAGGATTAAATTTTATAAAACTAAGGTGGAAAAACTTGAAAGCTTTTAATAGAATTTCAGGCTTTCTCAGCTTTGAAAAGTTCAATGCTGAAAGAGCTTTTTAAAACCACCAAATTCTTAGGCACTGCAGGTTTAAGTCAAATTTAATAAAATTTTCATTTTGGTTTCAATGGCCAAGGTGGCTAGATAAACCGAATTTAGTTTTGGCCGTGGTTTCAACTAGCACTGAAAATTTTAAAGCTTCTTACCCCAAAAGTAAAAAACTATAATTCAAACACTCTAAAGTTTTTTAAAGTAAGGAATAGTGTTTTATTATGGGATTTGGAGCAACGTCAAGAACTAGTCTATGCTAGACTTATCTGGTCCGAAGCAGAACTTATGGTGCAATCAGACAATGGGCTTCAGTCTTTCGCCCAATATGCTGGCTAGAACCTTATATGGGATAAGGTGCAACTTAGTAGACTAAAGCAGATATTTATTGCTTTCTAGAGCTAAGTAAATAACAACAATTATGATAAATCCATTTTTCCTGATCTCGTTTAGGTAATTCACAATCACGCATGGACAATGTCTGTGCAAAAATGTAAACAATAATGGAAACAAAAACAAATAAAAACAAGTAAGGAAGGCGCTGTCTTCGGCTGTGCCGAAGGCTTTATACCTTTCATGAATACTTGCAAACTTAAATACGCATTGTTTAAAGTTCTCTAAAACTTTGTCAGCAATACATTTAATTTTCTTTTATAATAAGCTTTATTTGTTTAAGGGAAGTTGCCATAATCCTCTTATCTGAACGATCGGTTGTATGGGAGATATTAGCTATAGTGACCCGATTATACCGGATCCGACAAATGTCTAATATAATACAAAAATACATCCGTGTGCCAAATTTCATCGAGATATCTCAAAAATTGAGGGACTAATTTGCGTTCAAACAGACGGACGGACGGACGGACGGACAGACGGACATGGCTGTATCAACTCAGTTCATCGTCCTGATCAATTTGGTATACTTAATGCTGGGTCTATCTCTTATATTTCTAAATGTTACAAACATCGGACCAAAGTTAATATACCATTTCATGTTCATGAAAGGTATAACAAGTAACGAAAAAGCTGTCTTCGACTGTGCCGAAGACCTTATACCCTTCATGAATACGCATCACGGTTTTAAGTGCCCGATCCTTACTCACAATTTGTACAAACTCTGCAAACCTGTTAATTTAAATATACATATCCTAAACCCCATTTATCGGAACTACCGATTATATGGCAGCTATATGTTATGTTGGCTTGATCTAGCTGATTTTCACTAGTCACATTACGTATGTAATATGAACTAAAATGCAACAAAATTAAAGTTCCTAGCTCTTAAATTTCAATCTTTATAGGCGGCTCCATACCAAATTTCATCAAGATATCTCAAAAACTGAGGGACTAGTTTGCGTACAAACAGACAGATGGACAGACGGACATAGCTAAATCGACTCAGCTCATCGCCCTGATCATTTCGGTATACTTATTGGTAGGTCTATCTCTTCTTCTGTTCATACTTACAAACATTGGACCAAAGTTATAATACCATTTCATGTTCATGAACGGTATAAAAATATTCAAGCAATAAAAAAACTGCAACAAAAATCAATGCAAAGCTATTAGCCGATGGCAGGAACAACAAAAACGTTCAGTAGCAAAGAGCTCAAAAACCAGAGCAAGGACAACCCGATGGCCGAAATGGAATATGCAAGACATCCCAGCCATTCACTAGCTTATGCCTAGTAGGCGCTTTCGTCGGCGCATTTATCCTTACAGTAAAGATGGCTCGCTCAGCATGACGTTGGTTTAAAATTACCTCTAGTCAAACCAAGTAATTGTAAACTATTTGAAAACTGGTATGGGTACTAAAGCGTATCACGATGTATGAAGGAAAAAAAGTTGAAAATGTCTCCCCCCTTTTAAACACTTACGTTATGAAGTTTTACAAAAGCAGAAAATTTTGTCTGGCTCCATGTAAAATCAGCGTAATTCGGGGTTTCTCTATGATTTCTATGTTTTATGTTCGATTTTCAAACGACAGCTTTTATTAATAATATTAATAAGAGACAATTTCTTTAATCAGGTAGAGATGCACAAATTCTGAATTTTTTCCTTAGCACAGGGTGTTAACATCAAATAAATTTGAATAAAAGTTAAAGCTGATAGGTTTATGGCTAATACAGACGAAATATGATGAATTGTCTCTTTCCCATGCAAGCAACTGGTATTGGAACATTTATCTTATGATGTTTACGAAAACACAACTTTTTTTGGCACCCTGTAAAAACAGTAAAATTCGTGGTTTCTCTATGATTTCTATGTTTTGTCTTCCATTTTCAAACGACATATTTTAGTAATAATATTAATAATTGGCAATTTTTTACTCAGGTAGAGATGCACAGATTCTTAATTTTTTCGGTAACACAGGGTGTTATTTTTAAATGAATTTGAATAAAAGCTAAAGTTGACATGTTAGGTTAATGGTTTATATAGACGAAATATGACATGGGTTAAAAACTTTACAACAATATCTCAATCATTAAAATTAAATCTCAAATAGAAATTATATAAGGAAAAACAAATTTCGCTGCAGGGTGGTAAACATTTTTTTTCCATTTTTAAACCCGGGGAGAGTATTTCAATCTTTTATGTTAAAACGCTCGAATGAGCACCAAGTTAAACTAGTTGGCCAATTGTTATTTCCCCATACAAGCAACTGGTATTGGAACATTTATCTTATGATGTTTACGAAAACACAACTTTTTTTGGCACCCTGTAAAAACCGTAAAATTCGTGGTTTCTTTATAATTTCTATGTTTTATCTTCGATTTTCAAACGACATATTTTAGTAATAATATTAATTAGTGGCAATTTTTTACCCAAATAATGATGCACAAATTTTTTTATTTTCTTAGTACAGGGTGTTGGTTTTAAATAAATGACTAGTAACTAAAACTAAAACCAGTTCCAATGTATGTATATAATTAGGAGTGGTTCAGCCTAGTTATCGCAATACTATTTGAAATCATGCTAAAATCAATATGCCGACGCTTGGTCTAGTTCATTGCATGTAAAAGAGATTGATGACGAACTAGTGTTAGTTTCTTATGCACCAGCAGAACACTAGGGTAGAGTTATATATTTACCCTACAGGGTAATTATTACTTATTCATCAGCACAAATTCATTTCCATTTGCATTTTCTTTGCATAGTTGTTTTGCCTTTCCATTTTTTGTTGTTGTTGAGGAATATTTGCTTTCTCTGCGTTTTTTAATTTACTATCTCCAACGCAAAGACCGCGTTTGCACTGCACTCTGGCACTTTGATCAACACACTCAAAGAGCCCTACATCAGCTGGTCGTCAACGAAGCGCTGCTATTACCCAAATAACTACTACGCATCATAGTCCCATCTCACTGTACTCGGTACAATGTGCTTTGCACCTCTTGGTCGATGCTACACGACTTGGCTACTTGTCCTTGTCATCGATTATGTCTGTTGGTTCACACAGAACACTTTCCTTGTATTTGCTGGTTGTTTATTATCATTTCATGATTTCAGTTGCTGTGGTTGTTCATAAGTGCGTGGTCTGGGGGTGTGTGCTAAGCCAGACTTTGCTTGTTTTACCTCTTTTACAATTTTGCTGCGCTCTCTCTCTCACTATGACTTTTTGCATATTTGTCGGCGTAATTTTTCCATACAAATTGAAATTTCGTGTCAACGGAAGCTTTTAGCAAAATTTTGCTTGGCATCCATCCCAGCGGCGAAAATTCACATTTCAAAATGCAATACTTCTCCAACACAGACAGTTTCCCTTCAAGAATCAGTTACAACCAATATTACTTTCTCATAAGCATGGGCGTTTTGTAGGCCAAGCCGATTACATACCTCTTTACTAATAATGGAATAATTGTGTGAATGTACGGCAATAGAGCAAAGATGAACTTTCCCGAAGTTTCACTTTACGAAGCAGAAATCATAGAAATTCTTTCATTACATGTCAGCATACAATGTAATAGATGGTAATAAAGTACTTGTAAGGGTTTCGTAACGCATTATGTGGAAGGACTGCAAACTCACTTCGCCGCTGGGATGTAACAATCTTCAACTTAACGATGTAACCGTGCATTTGTGAGCATATGTACTTCGCACTTGCTATGTACAGATGCCGAATGTCCTCATAAGGGAAGCCGAAAGGCATGCAAGTGAGGAACTTGAGATGCTGGCTCAGAGGAATAACGCACGAGCATTGAACAAAAAAATAGGCAACCTGGTACCCGACGTATAGAGTGTATTTAAGTCGTGCAGGAAAGACTTCTTCTTATAACTTCATCGCTATGATGACGGACCTGATACCTAAAATCCTGACGTAGGGAAAAAATTGGCACCAACCGTAAGGTAGACAATGTCCTAGTTAAAACATAATGAAGCGCCTGGAAAGAACGGACTACACAAACCGCTCTTCAATTACGACGGCGAAGAGCTGTTGAAAAGCTGGCATCAACTCTTATGCAGGATAGGGTCAGACAAGTGCATGTCTCCACAATGAAACTTGAGTATGCTCTGCTCAATCCATAAGAAAGGCGATACAGGAAATAAAATCAATTGCAATGAAATATTTTTCTTTAAATGGCGCTTATTCGTCTAAACGATTTTGGTCGTCCAACAAAGTCGTTTCTTCTCTCTGCCAACTGGCACCAATTGGAAACACCACAGGATCGAAAATCGGTCTCCACTTTCCATAAGGGTCCCCCTCTTTTTCTGATTCCACCGACGGGTGCCGATAAGAATACCTTCTGGATAGGAGCACCTTCACACATTCGCACAATATGGCCTAGCCAACGCAGCCGCTGGGTTTTAATTCTAAAGTTGCAATTGTTTGCAAGAGTGATTCTTCTTTGGATTTCTAGGCTGATATTATTGTTGGTGTTAATGCTGGTTTCCAGATAAACGCAGTATATTACTATTTACAATGGAATTGGTCTCCTTAATATCGCATATAAAGCTATATTTGGCATAATGCGATGGATAGTATACCTCGCATCATGTTTCGTAATTTTATTTAACACGGTTCTGAAGTTAATAATAGCTGAAATTTGACATTTCGTTCATTTATGTACATATGTGTAAAAAAAAATCGTTAATAAGATCATCAGGTCCTTGTAACTATGAAATTCTAGCATTCTATCTGCATCAGCGAAGGAGATATGGCGTGTTCCGGTTTCCTACCTCTCTTTTAGAAAACTTTAGTTCAAAAGTGGGCGTGGTCGTTAACCGATTTTGCGTGGGCGTACTCTACATGTCTATAGTATACCTCGTATTAAGTTTCGTAATTCTATCTAACACCGTTCTGAAGTTATTAACAGTCGAATTTGAAATTTGCTTAACTCATAAGTGCCACGCCCTTTTTCCAAAAGTTTGCAAAAATCATATAGAAAATAAGAAAATTTATGTAATACCAAATTATATTATTATACCTGTATCAGTTAATTCGCGGCCGCCGTGGTGTGAAGGTAGTGTTGCCGGCCTACCACACCGAAGGTCCATGGTTCGAGCCCTGGTACAGGTAACATCAAAAGTGATTTGAAAAAAGTTTTTCAAAACGGGGTCGCCCCTCGGCAGTGGTTTGGCAAACTCTCCGAGTGTATTTCTGCCATGACAGGCTTCTCAGCAAAAATTCGTCTCCTTTGTAGATGCCGTTCGGAGTCGGCAAAAAACTGTAGGTCCCACCAATTTGTAGGGAAAATTCAAATCGGCACACCACAAATTGGAAGAGAAGCTTGGCGCAAAAATCTCTTAGGAGGTTTATGATGATATGCCTGTTGTATATCGCGCCATAGAGAGAGAGTTAATTCGATATGGGCAATTTAATATTTCTACCTATTTTCCATATAACTTTTATGAAAAAGTAGGCGTGGTCTAAAAGCGATTTGGTGGATTTATCACAACTATAGTATGCCTCCTACAAAATTCCGTTATTCTAGCGTAAACGGTTCTGAAGTTATTAAGAGTCAAAATTTGAAAATTTCTTCACTCATATGTGGGCGGAACCACGCCCTCTTTCAAAAAATTTGATACAATAGTCAAAGGGACAACGAAATCAATACATCTAGCAACTTTCATGTTGTTGTTGTTGTTAACAGCAACTTTCATCATTGTATCTACTTTTATTATTGAATTAATCCATTTTCTACGTGGTGCGTGGTTATGATTCGATTTCGCCCTTTTAAATAGGAACCTACCTTGGCCAAAAAGCCAACTGTGTGCAAAATTTTATTCAAATATCTCAATTACTCAAGTTGTAGTGTTCATGGACGGATGGACATGTCTTAATGAATTCCTCTGTTCATTTTAAGAACTTTGATGTATGAAACCTCATATCTATCTCTATTATTTTGTACCGTTACAAACCACCGTTATATGACCAAAACTATAATATCCTGTGTACTAGTACACGCTGGGTATAAAAATAAATGCGTGGCGCGATATACAATAGGCTGCTCTTCCAATTTGTGGTGTGCCTACAAATAAGCGGGACCTACAGGTTTCTGCCGGCTCCGAACGGCAGCTTTTTTTTAGGTTAAGGCACCAATAACACAGGTCAACAAAAAAAAAAATTCTGTACATGGGTTTTGCCCTATATATTCGGATTCTATGTTCAATTCTATAAAAAAAATGCAATTACGAATCAAAAATATTTGATTTTGTAGAAGTTATAGCGATTTGAAAATTTTGCATTTTTACACCAGGCTAATGAAGGTCCTTTCGCGCTATTTCGGTCGATAGAGGGCGGCGGGTAGCTACCTGTTGCAGCGATGCATCGAAAAAAGATCTGCTTAAAGCACAACATACTCATCTTAAAAAAAAAACCAAAAAAATGTGGCTGAGAAACAGTAAAAGGGAGATAAAAGGTCCCAGATACACATGATTTTAGGTAGATTTGGCAATTCGTTAAGTACATATTAAGAAACTAATCGAAACTTTTACTGACGGATTGCGTTTTTGTAAGTAAACACTCCTGTTATCTTTGCCTATGGGATAGCAGAAATGATGCCGCCCACTATCGCCAAAAACATTGGCCTGAACGTACTGAGTATGGAGTGGGAAGATTTAATATTAAACATGAAGCAATTGTCGATCCTACAAACATATTGATGCCGCCATTGCATATTAAATTGGGCCTTATTAAACAGTTTGTGAAAGCTCTTAATATTGAGTCTAAAGCTTTCAAATATTTGCAGACTTTTTTTCCAAAGCTGTCAGAGGCGAAGATTAAAGCTGGAGTCTTTGTTGGCCCTCAAATAAAAAAAATTATGAACTGCGATATTTTCCCGGACCTACTTAGCAATGAGGAGAACTAGCGTGGAACAGTTTTGAGGCAGTAGTTCATGGCTTTCTTGGAAGTCATAGGGATGAAAATTATGAAGAGCTGATAACTGGCATGATTGCGAATTTTTCCACCATCGGATGTAGAATGTCGCTAAAGATGCACATGTTACATTCACATCTGGATAAATTCAAATATAATATGGGAGCTTATTCAGAAGAACACGGGGAGCGATTCCATCAAGATACGAGTATAATGGAGTTTTAGAAACGCTACCAAGGCCAGTATACGGAAAGCATGATGGGGGACTATATTTGGACGTTAATAAGAGAAAATGTTACCGAATATGGCAGCAAAAAGCATTTTTAAACATTTAAACTGTATTCTAAAACTAAATTTATAAGAATAAATCTTAAATTGATTTTTACTATACAAGAATAAATCAAATCTATGTCAAATTTTGATGAATTTTCATGTTTTTCGTTTTTCTCATTTTTTTCGAACAAAACCAAATCAAAAACTTTTTTATGTTCATATTCTTATTTGTGGGTGCAAAAGCAATAAAAAAAATATACGCACGACCCATGTACAACAATGTTGTTGACCAGTGTAATCGATGATATATGGCGTTATGGCTTAAGTTGGTAGTATGACGCATTCTGTTTCAAGCTGCGATTGAAAGTAATTTTAAAATTCTCCGCAATTAAATGTTATGCAATCTCTTCGTTTATTCCATGTAAAATGAAATTTTCCAAACTTCAACCAATTTTTAGATTTGGTACATCGTGAAGTATCGTCAATTTATCAAACTTCTGTTAAACCAGCACAGTTAGTTCAAACTTGTTTGATTTTGCTTTATTCTTATTTCATGTATTGCATTCGTTTCATCTATACTATTTTTGGCTTTGTTGTAATTTAGTCGTTCGTTTGTTCAAAAAGTTTTTCTCGGTTACATTTTGCGACTGTTTAATTAGTTTACAAGAGAAGGCGTTCATTCATTCATTTCATTACCGACAGCATCATAGCAATCGAAAGGGAAACTAAATAAAGCACAAACAATGTAAACAACAACAAATCCAAATCACGAACTCACTTTCACACAATCTGTGCTCTAATAGGCGACGCACAAAAAGACCATAGTTCAACAGAACAACAAAAAAAAAACAACATGACAAATTTATAATAAAAAGCCAAATAACAGTAATTTAATTTGATGAACGCTGTGTTTAGCCACAATGCGAATTCATAAAACTTGGATATGCTCTGAGCATTTTGGTGCTATCGTTGTTTTGACAGAATAAATCTGCGCAGTGGGTTGTGGGCGAAGTTGTAGCGAAGCGATACCATGTTTCATGGCGAGTCCCGCAATGCTTTTCGAGTGTTTTGGTTAGGGTGCGCAACGTATTCGGGGGCTGCGCTAAACAGGTAGCGTGAATTCCGGACTTCAGTGACATTAGGTAATTATGACATACTCTGGTTTCAGGGCTCTTTTCAGCTACACATAACCCAAAAACCGGCAGACTCTGCACAACAGTCTCTAAAAATAACGTTGATTTCTGCTAAGAAAGCTCTCCTGTTACTATCAAGAATAGGCCGGTTCGTAGGCTATGCGGCCTCTCCAACTTCGCATAGAAGCCTCGGGAAACTATAAAGGTATACAGTTTTGAAGCTCATAAGATTTTCTATAAGCCGACTAAATTTTGAAAACTAAATTTTTTCTGTTGATTTCTGACATTATTCGCCTTCTGTCAAGACAGCTCTCTTGTTACTATGAAGAATAGGCAGGTTCGTAGGTAATTCGGCCTTCCCAATATTGATAGAAGCCGCTAAAAACTTTTAAGGCATGCAGTTTTGAAGCCCATAGAATCTTCTTTAAACCAAGTAGATATCATACAGCTTTTCCTATTGCATTAACGAATGTCAACCGAGTAGAACGTGTTTTTTGTGCGCTCTAATTAATTGTATTTTTCCTCAATATTTCATCAAAATTTACCTACGTTTTTGTAAATAAACAAAACCTTTGGGTTATAGGAGTGTTTTTGAACTGCTGTTCGCCCGTATCAGTGTACATGTCCGTGAAAAACGCTAAACAAAAACTCTCAACTAACAACAATAATAAGCAATAAAAAAATAAAATAAAAAAGCAACAACAGCAACTATGGCGCGCAGAAATCCACCAAGAGGACCGGCTTCCCCCCTTAAAACCCCGCTCACACCAACATTTGATTCTCTCGATGAGAAATTGGAAGAACTGAGAGATTCTGTAGTGAAACAGTTGACTGCAATAATGCTGATATTTCTAATCTCAAAGCATCGTTCACTTCAATTGAAAAGAGAGTGACAGCAGTTGAAAATGCGTGCTCTGATGTTCTTACTCTTCGAAGTGAACTGATTACAGCACAAGCTCAGCTCAATGCTCTCGAAAGCAATGCAGTCGCTACCGACTTAATAATTACTGGCATTCCACAAACAACAAATGAGTGTTTGCCTGAGCTCTTTGTGAAAATATGTAGAGTGGCAGAGCATCAGTCGCCACCCTTGCAAGATGCTTTTCGACTGCGAAATGGAGGAGGTAATAATCATGAACGAATTATACAAGATTAAGCCATCAATTTTGCCGCCATATTGTGAATAAAACAGCTGACTTTTTGTGACGTATGCAGGGTTCATGTACGGCCCAATAAATTTTTGTGTATTTTGTAAATATTTCCAAAACTACACTGCCGGAACTTATTTAATACAATTATTATCGTGATACGACATTAAATCATAGATATTTAAAAATTTTTTGTAAGAAATACATTCACATTTGATATAGTAAGTATTTTGTACCAATGTTTACATACAAATTTGCACTGGTACACGGCTATGAGAACCTCAATTAAAATGAGTAAATATTTCCAAAAATACACTGCCGCAACTTATTTAATACAATTATTATCGTGATACGACATTAAATCATAGATATTTAACAATTTTTTTGAAAGAAATACATTCACATTTGATATAGTAAGTATTTTGTACCAATGTTTACACTTTCTTTCTTGAAATGTATGGTATTTGACAGCTCTGTCTGGGCAACAACACACCGCATACGTCACGCAAAAAAATTACTTTTTTCTCACACATGTGACGGCTAAACCTTATCTATTTCATCCATGGGTAATAATCATGATCAAATAATCTATATGGTCGCCGCAATCGGCCAACAACACGAAATTACCGTTTGACGTCGGTGAATGCTTATGTCAAAATGCACATGTGAGAGGGGAAAAAAATACAAAGATATGTTAGTTTGACATAAGGTGTGGATGAGGAAGAAGAAGACGCCATTTCATGTGAAACGACCATATGATTTGATTTGATTGACGCTTTTATGTTGTTGTTGCTTATATCTTATCTTATCTTATCTGATGATGGCACAACGCCGAAACCGGTTTGTCTCAAAACCAAATTTGACAAGGGATCATGATCAAATAATTTATATGGTCGCTTCAAATGACATAGCGTCTTCTTCTTCCTCATCCACACCTTATGTCAAAAGCTTAGAAAATAGGCGAATCGTTTTTGCGCGTTCCCTCTCACATGTGCATTTTGACATAAGAATTCACCGACGTCTAACGGTAATTTCGTGTTGTTGGCCGTTCGCGTCAACCATATAAATCATTAAATAATGCAAGGGATGACGAAAAATCGTTCCAATATACATCAATCATTCACCCTGTCGGAAAAACAACAAAACAAAATAAAACATATATCTTAACACTTGTATGCGTTCCTTCTCAAAACTATGGTCTTAAACCTCTGTAGGAAATCCGCCTACAGCATAAATTACTCCCACAAGGCTCTTATAATTATTTTATGCAAGCAATCCAAAGGACTCCGCCGTGGTGTGAAGGTAGTGTTGCCGGCCTACCACACCGAAGGTCCATGGTTCGAGCCCTGGTACAGGTAACATCAAAAGTGATTTGAAAAAAGTTTTTCAAAACGGGGTCGCCCCTCGGCAGTGGTTTGGCAAACTCTCCGAGTGTATTTCTGCCATGACAGGCTTCTCAGCAAAAATTCGTCTCCTTTGTAGATGCCGTTCGGAGTCGGCAAAAAACTGTAGGTCCCACCAATTTGTAGGGAAAATTCAAATCGGCACACCACAAATTGGAAGAGAAGCTTGGCGCAAAAATCTCTTAGGAGGTTTATGATGATATACCTGTTGTATATCGCGCCATAGAGATAGAGAGAATCCAAAGGACTGAGTGTAGTGCATTTTAATGCCCGTAGCTTAAATTCCGAGAAACTAGACCACGTTAGGGATACTTTTGAGAAATCGAATGTAGATATTATTTGCGTCTCTGAAACCTGGTTTTCTCCTGATATTTCCGATTTCTACTACAGTATCCCCAACTATAGCCTAACGCGTGTTGATCGTAAAACCAAAAAGGGAGGAGGTGTTACCATATACTGCAAAACCTCCTTAAAAATCAATATCTTAGCAGAATCAAATAGCTCTGATACGGAGTATATAATTGCTGAAGTTTCGGATAACTATCAAAAAATATTAGTATCTTGTGTGTACAATCCTCATAAATGTTTCCTGTTAGATTTGTTTTTTAATGATCTGGCTTTGTTCTTAATTGATTTCGAACGCTTTCTTATATGTGGTGATTTTAATGTTAATATTCTACTCAATGACTCTTATTCAAATAAATTGCTTGATCATGTCTCAGCTGCAGGTCTTACTATAATTAATAAAGATATACCAACACGATATTCTCCAAATTCGACCCCAAGCTTGTTAGACCTCATCATTACGCCGAGTCCTGAACATGTTCTTAAATTTGATCAAATAAGCTTCATTTCTGACCATGACTTAATTTTTTGCACGCTCGATGTCATGTTCAACTATCCGGCCTATACTACTACTATTGAATATCGTGATTTCAAATGTGTAAATGTTGATGTGTTGTTTTTTGATCTGTCTAATGTTGACTGGACCCAGTGTTGGTTTATTGCGACGCTAGATAAAAAGTTGGAGTTTTTAAATAAAATAATTTGTATGCTTTATGACAAGCATGTTCCGCTACGAAAAGCTAGTTTTTCTGCTAACTGCGTCCCTTGGTACACCAGCAAAGTAAGGTCAGCCATTAAAGCACGGAATAGGCTTTACACTAAGTGGAAGAGGAGCGGAACGGACCTTGCATGGTCACAGTACAAGATTGCCCGAAATAGAGCCACCATCATTGCCCGCGAATCCAAGCAGAAGTACTGTCGGAGTAAACTAAATCCATCAATTTCATCTAAAGACCTATGGCGTAATCAAAGAAACCTAAATATACATGGAAAAACGCAATCAGTATGCCAGGTTGACCCAGACAGTTTAAACGATTACTTCGTTAGCTGTAGTAAATATCAGGGCGGTCCTGTATCTCAGAACTTCACAAGCATGTTTACACCGGATAAAAAATTTGAGTTTGAGGTTATGTCTGAGCACGACGTTTATAAAGCTCTCATGGGCATCAAGTCTAATGCGATCGGAGAGGACGGAGTATCCTTAAAGTTTGTAAAACTTGCGTTGCCATTCATTCTTGGAACTCTCACACATATCATAAATCAATGTTTTACAACTTCATATTTCCCAACGGAATGGAAAAAGGCATTAATAACTCCTATTGCCAAAGTAAAGGCAGCTTTTGAACCGAGTAACTATAGACCAATTAGCATTTTATCTGCCTTTGCAAAAGTGTGTGAGTCATTGATGGCAGCCCAAATTTCAAAATACGCTCAAGACAACAATTTGCTAAGTCCAGTTCAATCAGGATTTAGAACTAATCACAGCTGTTCTACTGCAATGGTAAAAATTATGGATGATATAAGAATCCATTATGATAATGGTGAATTGACGCTTCTATGCCTCCTTGATTTTTCCAAGGCATTCGATTGTGTCAACCATAGTCTTCTTTGTAAGAAACTTGAATATTACTTTGGTTTTTCTGACAGCTCAGTCAAGCTTATGGCCAGTTACTTGACAGGAAGATCCCAAAAAGTGATTTGCAAAGGTTCTGCATCTAAATCTTGTATTGTTTCCTCTGGCGTACCACAAGGCTCTGTACTGGGCCCTCTTCTATTTAGTATGTTTGTCAATGATGTGTTTTCTGTGTGTCAGTATGTAAATGTTCATGCATATGCCGATGATGTCCAATTGTATTTGTCTAACCGTGTTGGTCTCATTGACGATTTGTGTTCTAAAATAAATAGTGATTTATCAGCAATTTCGAAATGGGCGCGTAATAGCTGTCTCAGTTTAAATGCCGAAAAGTCATATGTGCTGCCAATTAGTAACAATGTTATCCAGTCTGAGTCAATCCCCAAGCTATATGTTGACAATACCGCTCTCTCGTTTACAAACAAGATTAAAAACTTGGGATTTGTGTTAAATTCAAAGTTGAACTGTGTCGATCACGTTAATAAAATAGTATCCAATGTTTATATTGTGTTACGAAGATTGCGAATGACTGCCGCGTTTACCCCACTTGAAACTAGAAAGAAGCTAGCTATCCAACTGATTGTACCACACATAACGTACTCCGATCTCGTCTATGGCCAATTTGATTCTGCTTCCCGTCATAAAGTTGATGTTGCTTTCAACAATATCACGCGTTATGTCTATGGTCTAAGAAAATACGATCACATCTCTCCGTTTAAGTGCAAAGTCCTTGGATGCAGTATATTCGATTACATCGCGGCTCGAAACTGTATTTACATGTTCAAACTTATTGAATTCAAAGAACCTCAATATCTATATGAAAAGCTAAAATTTTCCAAGTCTTGTAGGCATCGTAATTTAATAATTCCCAAATATCATTACTTGTCCTCGTCAAGACTATTTTTTGTAAATGCTGTTAGGCTCTGGAACTCTACTCCTGATTCTATCAAGGGTGCTTTGAGTGGGAGCAATTACAAAAGGGTGATCTATGAGTACTTCAGCTCAGCATGATGTGTGATTGGAACATAACTGCATAACTATATCTTTATACTGTTCTTTTCTTCTTTCTTTCTTACCAAACAAAAATGTCTTTATTACTTGAAATTAAATTTGTAATTCAGGCTGAAAATATATTTATCTTGTAATAAGTATTAAGTTTCAAATTTTTCATTAATTAAACTAAACTGAACATTAGATATTAAGGCTACTTTTAGTTATATTATGTTTTTATTAATAAATTTTTGTTCTTAAAAACAGAAGATGTGCTATAAAAGACTTGGTCTTATTGTCACAACCACATTGTTTAATCAAATATGAATAACAGTCAAGGCCGTGGGTCGCTGGATAGCACCTAGTTGTAGACAATAAACACAAACCACTTGAGTTATCAGACCCCCGCTTTCCTCTTCATATTCGCCAAGATAGTACGTTCAAAGTTCTTGGTAGCTTCTAACACTTCTATAACAGAACCCAATAGGATGACTTAGTGAATTTCATAATTGCGAGAAATTAATCTTTGCCCTCCTTGAAGCATAATTGCTTTGTTAGTGTTAAGTGTAATTCCAAAGAAACCCCAAAAGTGCAAGCTTCATACAAATCTGTTTGTGTCCAGAAAACTGAGTTGTTGTTCTTGTTTTTGAATGTATCCAACCACCCAATAAGAGCGTGTTTAAATGCATAGAAAATTAGTTTCAGCATCAGAGCACAACAAGAATTTGGAACACAATTTACTCTGATTTTAATTTTGGTCGTGCTGTAGCGTAAACAATAGACAAAACAACAACAAAAACAATGCAAGAGAACAATGCAAAGTATATAATGAAATTCTAACGCCAATGACAAACATGCGATTTTGAGATCCATACAGTTGCTGTGGTTGACGCAGTGATATTTCCGGTAAGCAGAGTTGTCTTTGATATCATCTCACATAGCAGGGGTAGCAAGTTCGAAAATCATTGTGAGCACTTAGGACAAATCCTCTAGGAGGAGTACACATTGAGAATTGGGGTAGATGAAAGTGTGGCGGGTCCTGAATCCGTCATTAGACTGAGCTCTGCACCGGCAACTCTGTTGTGGTTATAAGAAAATATTTGCCGAACCTACGATGTTCAGCAGTATTATCTGGACACTTTGACTAAACGTACAGAGTGTTTTAGAGTGACTATCAACCGCAGCAAAACGGTACTCGTTCTATTCACGAACCGACGGTTCTCGAAGGATCGCTAGTATTAACTGATAGGGTTAGATATATCGGAATTATTCTTTTTAGAAAGCTGTTGGATTTTTCAGACGGCGTTCAGACCAATACCCTTCTGTGGAATGCTAGATTGGTCGAGCGCGGAGCACAGCCTCAATTGGATCTAAGTGGCGCTCTTAAAAATACAGCTAACATGGATTTGAATGCTAAGTTGATTATACCTCTGGTGGGTAATGCGCGCAAGGCTACTGTCGCCCGGATCTAATCTAAGGGCTCTCCAGCATTTATGTGGCTTTGGTTTTATTTCGGCTTGGAAAGATTACTGTGTGCCTACTAGGCAAGTTTCAATACCGTCTTTCATACGAAGGAGGATAGTGACTCATTTCTCAAACCAATATATTGATCTCTGCAGCCATGCGGACAAAATTTCGGGCTACATTTTTAGAGAAACGGTTTGCTGTGGATCAACCGAAATAATTGCCGAAAGTCTCAAGGTTGCCAAGAGGTTTGGGGGGCTTACAATATACCCGCTCTAAGATATGCCTGTCGTAAAAAGCGACTAAATCATTCGCTACCAAAGCAGCTCGGTCGCTTCCAAAAATAAACCCTCTCCTAAACCTTTGGGCAGTGTTGACAAGAAATAACCCCCTTAAAGCCCCAGGATGGTCTGCCGCAAGGTCAAAGAAGTCTATCTGTCGCTTGTTCACAAGTTCGTATAGAAATGTAAGTACAAAGTTTCATATGGATTAAGTAGGAAATATTTAGTTATGCGCCCCAAACCGATACTCAGTAAGAATATAAATGTCTATGAATGGAAGTAGGGGTCATTCCAAGTTCTCTTAACCTAACCAAGTGAGGTGTGCTATTGCGCTAAGAGGTAGCCCGAAACAAACCTATCTCACCTTGGCAGTATGTTGGCATAAAGAACTTCACATTGTAAGAGAAGTTCGGCCTTGAACCTACTTTGACCTTACTTACAGTCTGCTATGCTTTTCAGCTTTTGTTGTTTCTGCTTGTGCACCCCACTGTTTCTTGGACAATGTAATATAACATGAAAATTTCATTAATACCTCAGTTGTGGAAAATTTAATGAAATCTTCTTCTTGACCGAATTTAATTGAACAAAATTAATAAAGCGGCCTATCCAATAAACAATTAGTTATCCTTGCTAAATTTAACAGGGGTTGGTTAGTTGACAAAATATCAACAATCAATATTGAGCTGTATATGCACGGGGTTCTGCTTAAAGGGTGTTTTTTTCGGGTGCAATTTTTCCCAGTCATTGGAAACTTTTTGTTGAGGGAATTACTTAAACCTGGTAACTCTTTTGTAAACTTCGTTTCAGGTTTGGCTCACTTTGCATAAAAAAATTATTAACCCAATTTTGAGTAACGAATAAAATTTAAATTTTTTAAGAATAAAAAATAAGTACTTCTAGATCCCCCAAAATTATAACCATTAGTGATAATTATAGTTTGTATTTTTTAGGTTTTTCTTTTGGTTATTTCGGTGTAAACAGAAATTCACTGAGATAATTTTATTAAAGTTTTATGGAGCTAGTTCGTGAACACCGTTAGTTAATATAGAGTTTTTGCCAGGACTAGCTGGTTTTACTCGGGTTGGAACTCTTTTTTTGGGCTATTTCGGGCTCACTTTAAGTCCATTTCGGGACCACCCACATATTTTGGGAATAATTTCAGGACCATATCAGGACTCACTTCCTGACATTTCACATTCGTCAAAGTCAATAATTACCTTCTCCTTGTGTTTTCTTTTGATAGATAAGGGCTTCAGGGTTGAACATAACTTGCCCATTCCAGCAAAGAATTTGTGCGTTCTTATGTCTTCTTCCCATTTGCTGCTTTACCAGCCTATAGATTTAAACCTAGATTTTGGGTTCTGTAGCAAGGTTGCCGTTAGTTATGATGGGTTAGACAGGGTCATATCGAAATAACAGCCCTTGATGAGGTAAAAACACTAAAACGATAGAACCGTCTGCTGTGGAGGAACATCCGCCTCTCTGGAAAATCAGGAAAAATCCCAGCAAGCTTTAAGTCCCTCAACATAATTTACCAGCAGGTAAACTCTTTTGTCACAAGCACAAGCCCCACTTGTTGCCGCAGAGGCATGCCAAATGAAACTGCTACTTACTTTATGTTGGTAAATGGTTGCAATCACTCTGCCCAGAGATTGTTCTGAAGGACCTAATTGCTTACCCAGCACTGTATAAACTCATAGTTACATACATAAAAACATATCTACTTCGCAAATGAGAATGCATTTTTTTTGTCTGCAAGCGACTTCGTGCAACAAAGTTTTTAACTTCAACTTTCCCCTAATAGTTTGCAGAGTTTACGAAGAATGAGCGAAACTTGGTCTTCATTGGTTTCATACTGTGGACTATATGAACACAAACATGCGAGTACATACATATATATGTACATATAATTCATGTTTATTTCTGGTTATTTCTTAAACAAAATGTTTTGCAAGGATAAAGTTTATTACTTAATTTTGTTTTTGCTTTTCGAAAGATTAACGCGCTTTTACGCTCGACGCTTGCATTTTGTTGCATTTTTCGCTTGACAATTTTCTTCTCCTTTAGTGCTCGTAATTATCACATTACTTAGGGTAATTTTGTGGTATTAGAACCGAAGGTTAGTACCAAATATTTAGGTATTATACTGGATAGCAAGTTGAGTTGGAAACTCAACGTACAAGAACGGTCGAAAAAGGCCTCAGCAGCTCTGTATACCTGTAAGAGGATGCTGGGCTGCACTTGGGGTCTTTCGCCTGCCTTGTCTTATTGGGTTTTCAATGCGATTGTTAGACCAATTTTATTCCATGGGGTCCTGGTTTGGTGGACCGCCTTAACGAAGAAAACGTATATGAAGTCAATAGAGAGAGTGTATAGAACATCTATGATAAGCATAACGGGTGCGCTTAAAACATCACCGACAGCAGCGTTACACGCCATTTTGCATCTACCGCCCGCAAACATAACGGCAAAGAACATAGCGTTAACAACTGCAAACAGGCTATATGCCACGGGGCAGTTTGAGTGCAGATCATTTGGCCATAGTAGTATAGCGTCTTCCTTGATAAGACATGTAGACTACACGGTCCCTTGCCTGCGCTTCGAAGAGGTTCTGGAAGCCACTATAGAGGAGGAGGGCTGGAGGAGAGGTGCAGAAATGACGAAAAACACGGTACACATATATACAGATGGTTCCAAAATGACTGTAATGACTTGGGGATCACTAAATCATTGAAATTGCCAGATCATTGCAGTATATTCCAGGCGGAAGTCATAGCCATTAAAGTGGGAGCAGAAATAGCTGTAGAAAGTCTAGCGCTCGGAGAGCGGGTGAACTTTTACGTCGACAGTCAGGCGGCTATCAAGGCCATAATCTCAAATAGTAGCACTTCTTTGAGCGTACTAGAGTGCAAAAGAAGTCTTGAAAAACTTAGTATAGAACATAGAGTACATATCTTTTGGACCCCAGGCCACAAAGGTATAGAGGGAAACGAGAAAGCTGATGAGCTAGCAAAGAGTGGAGTGGCACTAGATGCGAGCAACAGTATTAACGTACCCATCCCGCTAAGGGAATTAAAGCGTAGGTGCGATTTACACATGGTTAAACAAGCAGATAAGGCATGGGAAGAAGTGCAAGGCTGTAAAATCTCCAAAATCCTGTGCAAATCGTACGACATGAAACTTACAAAAACAATTGTATCCCTCAAAAGGGAAGACTGTAGACTGCTAATTGGTATCCTTACAGGGCACTGCCTTCTGGCAGGCCATGCCCACAAGATCGGTCTTGTTTCCGACAGCATGTGTAGGAAATGCAAAGCGGAGACGGAGACTGTGGAGCATGTCATGTGCACATGCCCCGCTCTATCCAGACTGCGGCTTCAAACATTTGGAAAGGGACAATTGCCCAACCTAGCTTCACTGAGAGAAATAGGCCCAAGTAGGCTTCTGGTTTTTGCGAAGAAAACATTACTGTTTTGTAAAATAGACACTGAAGTGTCAACTGTATAACAAGAGGTCGTCAAAGTTTTTCTGGTAACACTACGGACGCTATGCGTCTATGTGAGGCCACTGCGTTGGCCTGCCAGCACAACCTAACCTAACCTAGGGTAATTTTTCTGAAATTGGAGGGCAAAGCCAACAGGGTTTCGGGTGAGCTTCAAGTTGGGTTTAAAGACTTAATGTTGGGTTTGATCTTCAGGCGGTCGAAGTTGGGCCAACTTAGATTTGTTTAGCTTGTTAAAGCCTCTATTCATTTTTTTCCGCAGAAGGTTGTTCTTAGGCCTTAATACTTGAGAAATTTTTGTTTTTGGAATTTAAAATAGCTGGGATTTTTAGAAATGTTTTAAAGCAAATGATCAGCCCTACCACTGATTTTAGACTCCGCTCATTATTTTCAAAACTGATGCGTAATAAAAATAAATGTCGTTTTTGGATCTAACATTGGATTCAATGGAGATATACCACTAACTTAGTTAAACTAATAATATATATATAGAGATCGCCCAGTCGTTGAAATTCAACCAGAAAAGATTATCTTATTTTTATTATTTGCTGTTTCTTTCCTTTAATATATTTTCCTTTTATTTACTTTCTTTTCTTTTCTTTCATTTCTTTTCTTTCTACCCTATTTCATACCACAGTTTTCATTTCTTGCTGTTCCTTTCCTTAGCCTCCGCCTTCATTTTCGTACTTCGATCCCTTATTACAATTTACTTTCCTCTCCTCCCTTTTTCTTTGTTCCCTTTTATTTTCTTTCCTTTCCCGTTCCTTCCATTTTCTTCCATTACCTTTCCTTAGTTACCTTTCCTTTCAATTTTTCCATTTTATTTTATCATTTCCTTTCCTCACTGTTTTTTTCCTTCACCGTTATTTGCGTACTTTTCTTTGTTCTTATTTTCCTTTGTTAATTTATTTAGTATTATTTTATTTTTCTTTATTACATATTTTTTTTATGTTATTTATTCCAGATATTCTAACCACATAAAATACAAAAACAAATCTTACTCCTGTGTTGAATATTCTCATCTCATTTACATTGCTGACTTAATGTTTTCAAAAAAGCAATTCTTCGTGCTCTCAGTGACAGCTTACACTGATGGGCACGATTTATACAATAACATCGATTCAAGCAAGCATGCATGATCTGTATACTCACATAAAAACGGCTCTATAGCGGACGAATACATGATTGGCATTTGTGGTTGTGTCACTTTTAGGCTGATTTTTTCATATTTGAATAAATTGTTTTAAGGTTTTTTTGACAGATACCAACCCTCCTTGTGGAAACCTATAGATACTTATATACTTGTTTTTACTTTAGATTTATAGTCTCGCCGTAAAAGGGGCTTATTTTTTTCAGCTCGCGCATTTACGAGTATATACAGATAAGATTCCAAAGAACCGTAGATGAGAAATGGGAGCTCCTGCTTCGTGCTGGATTGATTTAAGCCCACTAGCGGATTCCACCAAAATTGTCCGGAAGTAAAGCACGATCCCAAACACATATGTGTATCTGTGTAATGAATTATTTTACCAATCTTTACGGAAGCAAGCGAAGATAGGACACGGCTATCTCTAAATTATCATTCTTGAGTCTGGCCAGCCAGTGGGAGTCACGCTACTCCTACCTCCTTTAGCCAATTCCTTAGTAATCATTTACAGCCTTACTACGCATGGCTTCCATAATATGTTGAACGTCATAGAGTGAGATAAAGGTTGGGATATATCTGGAAGGTTTTACCAAAGCATTATGAGTTACAAGATATTCCTATCCTGTTAAAATTTGTCTCAATAAGTTAAGCGGGTAAATGCTGTGGCCGGTTCACCTTGCTAAGACTAGCTTACTAGAAAAATTGATAAGTGATATCTCAATGGAAAATTTTTCCTCTCAGCCTCAACGCAACTCAAGACAAAAAGGTAAGAGGGTGGACCCGACTCACGTCCCCCAAAATTTGTGAGCATTAGCCTTTGATATGGCCAATTGCAATTGAATACTGCTCATTGCTCATTTCCCCTGGGAACACTCTCTGTCTCATATAATCAAAAACGAAAAATTCTGAGTGAAATGACTAAACAAAAATGCATATCAAATGCACCGCAACGTAAAAATGTAAGTATGTTCCGACAGCCAGTTAGGGTTGTGAATTAATAATCGACTTTTACCGTAAGCGATAATTTTTTGTGATAGGCGGACGGCATGCTTCCAGCGTTTTAGATATTCGCACAATACGAGGACCTAACATCGACTCTGATCACTACCTAGTAGCAGCCAAGATTCGTACCCGCCTCTGTACGACAAAACAGGTGCAACAAAAAACGCAGGGAAGCTGCTCTCCGAGAGCACAATTCAACCTAGTGGAATGCATGAGCAGTGGGATCATATCTCAGGAGCACTCCGTACCGCAGCCGATGTAATTGGATTCCGGCGAACGCGAAGAAACAACTGGTATGATGATGAAGAGTGCCGCGCTGCAGCGAAAAGAAAGGACGAAGCCTACAAGGCAACGCTGAGATCGAATGCAACGAGGAGTGTGTGTGAACACTACCGCGAGTTGAAGAGGGAAGAAAGGCGGCTTTTCCGGGCGAAAAAAAGAGAGACAGAAAAGCGTGAAATAAAGGAGCTTGAGATGCTGGTCAGCGGGAATAATGCCCGAAAATTCTATCAAAAAATTCGGCGAATGACAGAAGGTTTTAAACCCAGGGCAAACTCCTGTAAGAATGAGAACGGCGACCTGGTGACCGATGTTCAGAGAGCACTCAGAATATGGAGGGATCACTTCTCTGCCCTTTTAAATGCAGAAACTAAGAAAAAAACCAGAGAAGATGCCGAACCCGAGCCCACAATCGAAGATGATGGAATTGACGTTCCACAACCCGACTATAATGAGGTGCGAATAGCAATATCCCGATTGAAAAACAATAAAGCAGCTGGCGCTGATGGTTTGCCTGCTGAGCTATTCAAACACGAAGGCGAGGAGCTGGTAAGGCGCATGCATCAGCTTCTATGCAGAATATGGTTGGATGAATGCATGCCTGAAGATTGGAATCTAAGTGTTCTCTGCCCAATCCACAAGAAGGGCGATCCTGCAAACTGCGCCAACTATCGCGGAATCAGCCTTTTGAATATCGCATATAAGGTCCTATCAAGCGTATTGTGCGAAAGACTGAAGCCTGATGTGAACAGACTGATTGGACCTTATCAGTGTGGCTTCAGACCTGGTAAATCTACCATCGACCAGATCGAAAAATATGGGTTTGGTGGTGAACGAGGGCAAAAGGAAGTACCTTCTGTCATCATGCAAAGAGTCAGCGCATTCGCGCCTTGGCAACCAAGCCACTGTTGGCAGCAATAATTTCGAAATAGTAAAGGACTTCGTTTACCTGGGAACCAGCATTAACACCAACAATAATGTTAGCCTAGAAATCCGACGAAGAATTACTCTTCCAAACAAATGCTACTTCGGACTGAGTAGGCAATTGAAAAGTAAAGTCCTCTCTCGACGAACGAAAATAACACTCTACAAGTCACTCATCGCACCCGTCCTGCTATATGGTGCAGAAGCGTGGACACTAACAACATCTGATGAGGCGGCTCTGGGAGTATTCGAGAGAAAGGTTCTTCGAAAGATTTGCGGACCTCTACGCGTTGTCGACGGCGAGTACCGAAGAAGATTAAATGATGAGCTGTATGAACTTTACGCAGACGCCGACATAGTTCAGTGAATTAAAACACAGCGGCCTCGCTGGCTAGGCCACGTAGTGCGATTGAGCGAAGATGCTCCAGCCCAGAAGGTATTCTTATCGGCACCCGCCGGTGGAAGCAGAGGAAGAGGGAGACCACCACTCCGATGAAAGGTCCAAGTGGAGACCGATTTGCGATCCCGCAGTGTTTCCAATTGGCGCCAGTTGGCGCAACGAAGAAACGACTGGCGAGCTATGTTGGACGGTCAAAATCGCCCAGGCGGTTAGCTGACCATTTAAAGAAAGAAGAAGATAATTTTTTTATTAATTAATTTTTTGGATCTATATTATTATATAATGGTAGACAGTGATTTTTGATGAATTGAGGTTTATTATTTAAACTCAAAGTTTGATTCAAAACTTTTGCAATTTTTAGTTTCAAAACCATATATTGATTATTTGTGATATTAACAATTCATATTCGTCTTTTTCATTAGCTAAATCGAAATGGTAAAGTCATGTACAGTGAAATTCCCCAAGACGGACAGTCCTTATAACCGGACAGCTCCAATAACCGGACAAATTTTGTGTACACAGGTTTTTCAATAATTTTTTCATACAAATATCATTCTAATAAACGGATGCTCTAATAACCGGACGCGGACACTGTATTTCAAGCCATTTCCATGAAAAAATTTCTCATAAACGGACAAAATTCAAAAACATCGCAAGCAAGCTTTGTTGTTCATTATAAAAATGAAATAGGGGATTCCCCTTTTAACATGTATGCACAAATTCAAGCCGCCCGTGTCAAGTAAAAGGTGGTTGCGTTCAAAGTTCGTAATAATATGGCCCCGAAAAAGAAGCTACTTTCTATTAAAGAGAAAATGGAAATTATTAATGTTTTCGAAAAAGAAAAGCTATCAGTACGTGGAATTGCAAAAATGTAAAGTATGGTGAGTCCAAAATTTAACTTGTAGGTACACGTTTCCTTTGCTTTAAAAGGTTCAATATTGGCAAAACGGAAGCTGCTGAAATTAATAAAAATAAAGAAAAAATTCGTTCTAAATGGGAGTCTGGATCTAATATTCACCAAAAGCGAAGTTTCCTTAAAGAAGGCGGCTCGGAAATAGAGAGGATGTGTTTTGATCTTTTCGCTAAGGCTAGAAGTCAAAAAATTCCGATTTCTGGTCCCATTTTGAAAGCAAAGGCAATGGCAATTTGCAAGAAAACTGGGTGTACCTAATTTTAATGCTTCGGATGGATGGCTAAATAAATGGCGATTAAGGAATAATGTTTCCTTCAAATGCATATCTGGTGAAGCTGCAGATGTGAATCAGGATGATGTCGAACAGTTTCGGACAAAGCTGCAAACTCTGTTGAATGGGTACAAGCCTGAAGACATTTACAACGCCGATGAGAGTAAGCTTTTCTTTCGTGCCTTGCCGGACAAAACCCTCGCTCCTAAATCCGAAAAATGTGTGAGAGGTAAGCTATCAAAGGAAAGACTCACAATTTTGTTCTTTGCTAATATGGCTGGAGATAAGGAGCCGCTTTTGGTTATAGGGAAAGCAGCCCGTCCTCGATCTTTAAACATGTTCCAATTGCAAAACTTCCAGTGGATTGGAAGTCTAATAGAAAAGCATGGATGACTCGAGAAGTGATGAGCGAATGGCTGCAGCAGTTCAATCGAAGAATGAAAGCCCAGAATCGAAAAATTATCTTGTTTTTAGATAACGCGGCTTCTCATCCAAACGAATTAGACTTGACCAACATAAACATTTGTTTCTTGCCACCAAATACAACGGCAGTTAGCCAACCCCTTGATCAAGGTATAATCCAAAATTTTAAAACTTTGTATAGAAGCATAGTTTTAAACACTTGACAACTAAAATTGGCGATACAAGTTCAGCCTCAGAGCTCTCAAAATCGATTAATGTACTGGAAGCTGTGTATTTCATCAAATCATCTTGGAATAAGGTGGAAGCCTCAACAATCCGAAACTGCTTCCGTAAAGTAGGATTTTTGGATGCTTTAGAGGATCCTTCAGATTTGATCCCGAAGATGACATTCCACTGACAGTCTATGCTAGGCTTCAGGAAGGACTAGATTTGGCAAATGATTTCGAAGGTTTTCTCCAAATACATCAAAATGTTGTCACTGAGGACAACAATATAGAAATTCAATTTGACCAACCAGATGATACTATGGACTTAAGTGATTCAGAAGATGAACCTTCAGAAGAAATAAGTGGCCCCATAACATCATATGATAAGGCTTTAAAACTTGTTGCGCGCTTGAAACAATATGCAAAAAATGACTATGTAGCTTTTCAGCAGGTTAAAAATATCGAGAGTCACATTGAAAATGAAAATTTTAAATTAAAGGAATCAATGTTAAAACAAACAAGCATCACACAATTTTTTGAATCAAACTAGTCGATATTGAAATGTAAGACTTGTACAATGTATTTAATTGATATATTTATGTATGTATATGTAATACTAAAGTATTTAAATATTCTTTACTTCGAAAAATTTCTTAAATAAACTACAATGAATTTTATATGTGTAGTATATATTTTTTGACCTCATCCCCTATAAGCGGACATCTCCCATAACCGGACAAAAACACTGCGACCGTGAGTGTCCGGTTATGAGGAATTTCACTGTATTTGTATTTAAGTTTTAAGACCAAAAAATTGTTATTGTAAGAAATATTTACGAGTATTGACAATTTTGTATTTGAAAAATTGGATTCTGACTTAATAAAATTTGAAAATCATGCATTTCTTTACTTTTTTTGTACTTAACTGATTTTCAATTGAAGTAACTATAATCTTATTTTACTAATACATTGAGTAGACCTTTTCCATATAAAATATCGACTAATTCACAAAAATCGATTAGTGTCTTTAAAAATTGCTTTCAAAAATAAAAGAGCGATGCATTTCTAAACAATTACTCGATAATCGATTTTTCCAACTCTAGGTCACATCTCTACAACCAGCTTGTCAGCCAACAGGCTACTGGTTAAATGTTCTACGGTCATTGTGGTTGTTGGAAAATTTATTTATTTTGAAATTATCGTTGTTACTCACGTGCTCACTAGCATTTAAGCCGAACGACAATACATTAATCCGCAGCTGCAGTGACAATATTTAAGTTCAGATTGCACGTAACATATACCCAGTTGTTAGTTTAATATGTATTATAATTTATGCTAAAAAATGTCGGTATGATGGATGTGTGACTACGATATGCTGATAGCTAGCCAAACGTTTCTTCGCTCTTTCAACTGGTCCTAATTGGAAACACCACGGGAACGCAAATCGGTTTTCACTTGGCACTTCAATCGGAGTGGTGGTCTCCCTATTTCTCTACTTACACCGGCAGGTGCCGATCAGAATGCCTTCTGCGCTGGAGCATCTTCATTCATTCGTACAACATAGCCTTAAGTTTCAGAAATAAATTTTAATCCCAATGAGCATCAGTGTTCGTACTTCTACCACTGGTGGAGACTATTATCGAAGTAAAATACTTGGTTATCAAGTTGCACTACAAGCAGTCCAAAGATGCTTAGGTGGATGTACACCATAGGCAGACCGTTAAAAGTAACTTGAGCCGTCACATGGTAGTCCAGAGCAGCTCTAAGTACAGCGATAAAATCACTTGCATATGATCAATGCTGTCAGCGATGTAGGTGCGATTCGATCTTACAACGCTGCATTTAGCCAAACGAACCCTTATAAACCTAGTTAGAGGGGTGCGAGCAGAACCGAAGCTATATCATATCTTAGAGCAGAAGAGCTTAAAGAGCAGCTACCGATCTTGCAAACTTACAGAGTTTAAAAACAGAACTGGGAGGGAAAGTCATTCTGAACATTTTTCAGTGATATTGAGGCAATTGCTGACCCGATATTTTGGCTGGATCCGCTATCCAACTGTAGTATGCTCTTCAACAGATTATGTACGAATCATCCGATCAAGCACTGGGCTGACGTTAGCTCTTGCTGGGTATCGTGATTCTTCCGTGTCAGGGTGCATTGCAGGCGTTTGACGGCAGTCTTTTATTTCGACAACTCTCCCCAAAACCTGTGCGTTTGTCCTTACCCAAGCATTATTATGCTGTGAGCCAAACGCAGCTGGGTATAATATAATATCAAACAATGTGAGGGTACATAAAGCGCACACTGCCTGGCACTGCAATCAAATACAATAACTGTGCACCCCCGTAAAGGGTAGTTGATCAGTGTGGCCACAAAGCAGCAACTGATGAGTGTTGCTGGTGCTTGAAAACTTTTGCTCAGGTAGGCAGTAAAACCTGTGGCGCGTCACGATATGGCGTAAATACCTAGTGCACCGGTGCGCTGACCATTAATGGAAGATGTAAGAGGCAGAGGCAGAGGCAGAGGCCATAGGGCAATGACAAAATAAAAAGTTTGCATGCACAAAAGTAGTTGTCAATAAACGTGGAAAGCGCAATGGCGCTCAATGTTAAAACTTACATGGCATGACATGGAACCCTTAGTGTATTTACACTGCTGTGCAATAAAAGTGCATCGTGAAGTATCAATGAGTTTGACTCTTAAAAGATGACGAATGTGAGGCGATCCGAAAGTGCAATGGGTTCAAATATATTGTTCCTGTGAGACAGTGGAACTAATATCAGATAGTGCTGGGAGCGAATAGTTCTTGGGGTAGATTTTTTGACCACTAAGAGACATTATCACTATTAACCGTTAACCCGTTTATAAACGAATAAAAACTTAGCACAAAGAGTTTACTGTAAAACCCTCTGAAAACCAGACGTTGGCTAGAGGGAGTACGACCGCTCATATCCTTCCGAGAAATGATTCCATGGCCTATTTTAAACGTCGTGAGAGCACGAAAATAATATATAAAGCAAATATGGTTTGTGTATCTAGGCTAACTTGGCCTTCTTAGAATAAATGATGCAGAAAAGTGATTATTGTCCCTGGTAAGGGGTTTCAGAAGACACTTTTGAATAAGCATACGCACTGCTACAATGACCAAAAGCTTCCCAGTTAATTGGGTTAACAACAAGACTGAAAAGAGAGATTATCGGCCAGCGCAGCGATACCCTTGTAAATTAAGCATAACATTTAAAGGCGAGGTGGGTGTTCTTCTAAGGGTGCCCGTCGAAGCCCAGTCCGATACAATCCTTTGTTCAGTAGGTTCCACCAGACAAACTCTGTTTGGAAGAGTATTGACTTAACCATGTTCTCATGTAACCAGCTCTAGTACCGGTATCAGTTTCATATATCTTTTATACAGGGCAGGGATTTTTCTACTGAAGGGAACGAGTTTAGTGTTGTTGGTTATAGAAAGCAGTCCACAAGACCATGCCCATTTAGTTTGTTTGCTTGCTTGAATAGCACGAAAACACTTCCCGGGGGTATAGGGGAGTATTACTGATGTGCAGTGTCCTTTGTCGGGCAAGGATCGGGTTCACAGGCCAAGATCTGATAGATTAATTTACCGGCTTAGTATGAATATCGTTTAGAGCCCACCTGTGGTCCTAGGGAACAAACGGCGTAATAATGTGATGACGTATAGGGTCGTAGTTCTTAACGAGATATCTCCTTATATCCCTGTGCGGCGGGTCTTCGACCATTAGACCCCCTTTTGGGTGTACAGTGTTTTGGCAGGTTAGTAAAAACTATCTGATAAATAATTCCGTATGGTAATTTGGACTTGCGTATTTTAGCCTCTTGATAGAGGTGAGTCTGAGGCACCATAAGCAACCCGCAGTAGTTATGATACCGGTGCTTTTGCAGACTTGTAACTTCCTCCATTTGGTGTCGCTAAGGTTCGGTTTCCATGTCTACACCACGTAATCATATGTATGTTCTTGTTAATGAATTTAATCCGAACTCCCTTGGCTCCTAAGCTAGTCAGGACTCCTTTGATAGCACCAAACAGAAGTTCGTTAAACGCCTTTCCGCTTTTTAAAAGAAGAAGAAGCGCGAGTTTCTTGTCAGTTGGATACAAAAAATGTTTGGTTTCTTCTTAATATTTTTTTTTTGCTATTGTATTGCACATAACTATAGGCTACCAGAGGTCTGCTGCTAATGTGTAACGAGAATGTCGACAAAACTGACAGCTCAAACAGCAGAGCTCAGCTGGCATACACTGTTGACTGGCTTATACTTTCCACACCCATAATTTCAGCGGCGGCCACATGTTGACATGAACAGGCAGGTAAATTGAAAAAAAAAAAAAAAACTCGATGCATGTGATTGTGTATGTATGGGCCCTGTTTAATCCAGAAACCACCAACGACCCCGTTGAGTGGCCGTTTTCAGCAAGGTCGATATGTCGATGCAGACTGGCTCTTTGGGTGCTGGCCTCTGGCGCCAACGGCAACAGTTGTTTTTCCAGGTCGTGCTGCCATGTAAGCAACTCTGTGTTGGTAGCACGTTGGTGTAGGCAGAGCAATGGGGGTGAAAGCCTAGAGGCATAAATTATGAAAAAGTTAGAGAAGTAACAAAGAGTATAGAAGCAATAGCGTGCTTTTCTGTGTGTGCTTCCACTACAACTTCGTCAAAGTGAGTAGTACGAGGTGTGTTCAAAAAGTATCGCGAATTTTGTGTTTTTTCAAAAATTATTTATTTATTCATGAATATCTATTTTGTCCCCTTCAAAGTAATCCCCATGAGATATTATACACTTGTGCCAACGGTTTTTCCAATCCTCGAAGCACTTCAAAAAATCATTTTTTTGTATCTTGTTCAGCTCCTCCTTCGATGCCGTCTTTATCTCGTCAAGAGAAGCGTTACGTCGTCCTTTCATGGGCCTCTTCAGTTTAGGGAACAAGAAAAAGTCACAGGGGGCCAGATCTGGGGAATACGGTGCGTGAGCAGGGGCGTTATCGTGGTGCAAAAGCCAATTTTAGTACTTCCACAAATCCGGGCGTTTCTGGCAGATTGCTTCGCGCAAATTGCGCATAACTTGCAGGTAATATTCCTTATTGACCGTTCTTCCCTGTGGCAAGAACTCATGATGCACCACTGCAATCGAAGAAAACTGTCAGCAAAACTTTCACATTCGACCGAACTTGGCGCGCTTTTTTCGGTCTTGGTTCGTGCGGCAGCTTCCATTGAGGTGATTGAGCTTTGGTTTCCACGTCATAACCATAAACCCACGATTCGTCACCAGTTATGACCCTCTGGAGCAAATTTGGGTCGTCGCGGACAGAGTTTAACATCTCATTAGCAATGTTCATGCGATGCTGTTTTTGGTCACAATTGAGCAATTTTGGTACGAATTTCGCGTAAAAATCGAAGACGATCCAAAACACGTGCAAGCAAAACAGCTGTCAACAATTAACTGAACATTCAAAATGGCCGAGCTTGTCGGCATAAGTGAGAGACATGAGTACCAACATATCTATCTCTATGGCGCGATATACAACAGGTATATCATCATAAACCTCCTAAGAGATTTTTGCGCCAAGCTTCTCTTCCAATTTGTGGTGTGCCGATTTGAATTTTCCCTACAAATTGGTGGGACCTACAGTTTTTTGCCGACTCCGAACGACATCTACAAAGGAGACGAATTTTTGCTGAGAAGCCTGTCATGGCAGAAATACACTCGGAGAGTTTGCCAAACCACTGCCGAGGGGCGACCCCGTTTTGAAAAACTTTTTTCAAATCACTTTTGATGTTACCTGTACCAGGGCTCGAACCATGGACCTTCGGTGTGGTAGGCCGGCAACACTACCTTCACACCACGGCGGCCGCCACGGCGTACCAACATAACGCCACAAAAAATTCGAAATTCGAATATACGTAACCAGCGAAAATTCAAAATTCGCGATACTTTTTGAACACACCTCGTAGTTTAGTATGTTCTCGACAAGAGTGGCAACCTGCCAAAGCGACAGATAAGACAGCTGTTTACCTCACGTCTCATAGCTGTTTGTGTTTCTTATTTTCCCACCACCAACGCTAACTTATCCTGTTGCTCGCCGCTCGGTTGTGCACTTTTTGCAAGTTCCCTTAACCTCACTTTTACATAAACATACGTGCATAAGATTGCTTATGACGCATATGTATGAATGTATGGCATGTGGCACGTGTTGAGCCGAGTGTCATGTCACTTGGTTGTGAATGGCACTCATTATTTGAAGTTGAAGATGTTTTGTAATTTCTTTTGATGTTCATAAAACACTGGCCCATACACAACCTAACAGCTGAATTGCAATTGGATACTCTTCTATGTACGAGTACTTCGGTGGAGTAACAACACTAGACAACAAGGAAGGATTAAGCTGTGTACATTATGCGGTTGGCATTTTGCTGCCATTATTGGTTTCACATGTTTAGAGCTCTCTATAAAGAGACATGCGATATGAGTAAAGGATGAACAACAAGAAATCGAATTAATGATAGAGAGAGAGTGTGCTTGGAATATTCAAAGCTACTCTGTGCGGAGAAGTGGCTTTTGGTCATATTTAGTTTGTAAATATATGACAGGCCAAAAACTTTTATTTTCTCAAACATTCAAAAGTAGTTGCCAGTGGGACCAGGTGATTGGAAAAAAAGAGGCTAAATCGGCAAAAAAAAGGCTAGAAAAGGCTAAAATTAAGAAAGAAAGAAGCTAACAAAAGTCAGAAATTTTTTTTCGAAATCCATTTCAAATTTTTTGTTTTAGCTTAAACTATTTGTATATAAAGCTGTAGACATAATTTTAAGGAACTATTTTTGTTTTAACACATATCAGGCACATTTTCCTTGACTATGCATTTTTTCAAAGAAATACATGCTATAGGAAAATCACAAGCTAATTAATTTTATTTTTGTTTTTGGTTTAATGGTCTGTTCATTTTTACATATTTTTGTTATCAAATGGTCTTGAGCTCTTTAAACTTACAAAAATATGTAATTATTTTTATAATATTTTCTTCGTCTGCTGAATCAGAAGAGCTTGAGTCTGCGTACAAAGTTTGTGTATTTATCATAGAGATGAGATCATCGCTAATTTCAAAATCAGTGCAACATTTGGATACGCGTTTTAACGAACATCTAATATTAAGCAGCGAGTTAAGCATTTTAATTTTTAATCTGTTACTTAACTTAGTTTTTAAAATGTTCATGGCACTAAAAATTCTCCCAACCTCCCCATTACTGAAAGGTAATACCAAAAACCTAAATACAAATTTTACCATTTCTAAAAAAAGGGGTTCGTTTAATGAATTTTTAGGGCCACACTTGTCCACTGTACGATTATTAGCTTTCGCCACTGCAGCTCAATCAATGGTACTTGACTTGGAGAATGCTTAAACATTTATTCTTGAAAGTGAGAAAATACATCCGGCTTTGTAACTTTCAAAGAATTATCAACTGAAAAAAAAATGTACCTTTTGTAAAGAGTTCATATTATCATATTATCAGGTAGGGGATGTCGTAATTGGGTTATCAATTCCATTAAAAATAGTTGACAATTTTTACGAATAATTTTCTGTAGTTCGTCATCAATACTACCTTCCTTGAACTTTAATTTTATATATTCCTCGAAGTTGTATGAAAATATGATGTTGGGACCAGAAAAGGCTAAAGGAGAAAAAAAGGCCTGGTCACACTGGTAGTTGCCAATTGCACTGGAAGTTTTAGATGGTATACAAACATCTAGGCAAGTAGATGGGGTAAGGAGTCTATTCTCTTTCACAAACTTTCCACATACTTAAAGGAATATAAGAACTTGTATAAGATCTTTAATCGGTATTTGCAAAGATGCCATATAGTTTAGTTTGTTGTAAATACTCAAAGACATTCTGAGCGAGTTTATATATAGTTTTAGTTACCAACCGTCTGTATTCTTTAATTCGTTCAATAAGTTTTCGCGATAATAGCACCCTAGGATATAGCCCTACCTAGAATTATTTTTATTGATATTTACATTGGCATGTCTTATTTCATTTTTTTGCTTATGTCAAAAAGGTGGCAACTCCCTAACAACCTTCTAATTGGCAGCACATATATAAAACATTTTAGATTGTAGCAAATAACTTATTTATGTGCAAACTTTTATAGATACGTACCAAAACGTTTTCGAGATAATAGCAGATATTCAAAAAACACTTGGTCTTTGAGGTGTTTTCCCCGCTTAAAATTGTAATTTTAACAAAAAAAAAAATTCAGTCTACTATAAAATGTTTTCGAAAGCTGATTTAAATACCTGCCCTATGGTACAAATCTTTGAAATCGGTTGAGCCATTCCGTAGTAATCACAGCTTAAAAGTACCTGTTACCGTAATTTTTCAAATACTTTGATACCTTGCCACGCCCACAATTTTTCAAAAATGCAATTTCTAAAAATGAGGTGTTTTTGTAGGTAAAATGTACCTATATGCAAAATTTTAGCAAAATCTGAGGGGGCGGGTTCAATGCATATCGGTTTTAATATGAAATCCATCTTAAGTAGGATAGATTGACATGCAGTATATTACCTATTTTCGAAAGTTCCTCCAAATGAGTCTAGTCGTTTACGTGATAATAGATGATATGTCCAAAAAAAAATTTATTGGGAGTAGTTTACAACCCTAGAAATGTTTTTCTTGAAATACGTCGTCAAATACGCTTCTTTTGATACCCATATTGGCATATCTCATTTCCATACAAAAAAAAAACAAAATTGGCAACCACATAAAAGCATCCTGAGTGGCAACACCTAGGTAGAAATTGTTGGAATGTGGTGGCTACAAAAATAGCTCATTTAAAGTTATAAGATATATAGCCCAAACATCGTTGTTCGTAACAATCGATTCCATCGTTCTCGCTGATTCCGACAAATGATTATATGAAATGAAATGAGTATATGATAAAATGGCGGCCGCATACAAAATTGTATCTCTAGAATTGAAGGACTAGTTTGCACACAAACAGGACCATCTCTTCTTCTTCTCATACTTTCAAACATCGAACCCGAGTTATTATACCATTTAATGTTCATGAGAGCCATAATATACAACAACAAAGCCAACATGAGCTCACTACTGGCTGGCTGCGGTTATTTCTCTACTACATACTTAAACATAATGAACTGTTCATTCCTCTATGATCACAAAAAAATGTTAGATTATAATTAAGTTATAAAATTACTAACATTTCTAATTTATTGAGTTGTTGATTGTTGGCGAATGCCACACAACTCAATTTAACTTTGGCCCCCTCCTAACCAAAAGCCGCGAACCTAATTCACTTGATTTCTATGTGTACAGTATATATGTATCGCAGCACTAAGTTCTAGCACATTACCCACCACAAAAGTTGCACCTTATATAAAACTTATTTGATTGGGAAAAACGCTTATTATATGAGGCATATAGTTTGTAAGGAGTAACAGGAGCACATGAAATTAGGCATCAATGAGACCTTATAAGAAGATAGTACAAAGACTAGGAACGGCCCGTTGGAATTACGTTATTATAAAGGTATATGTCTGAGCAGGCGGACCAGTTTGCGATACATTTTATGACTCACCCATTTGGGTGAAGGCACTTAGAGCACAGCTGTACGTCCTAAAAGGCTCCATAACACACATGATCGCTTAAGGTAAGTCCAAGACCAGCAAGTGGAAAATGTGACCTAACTCCAAATTTTTGGAAAGCAAGGTAAACACGGCGGAAATGGGAACGCTCTCGAAGCATCTCTTTTCAAAACACTCGGGATATACTTTATACATAATTGACATACAAATGGAATACTATTTTATGGGTACACAAAATAGGCTACTTGCACCTTACAGCAACTGAATTCTGGGCTCGAGCCAGGGAAGGAAAAGGTTGTCTTCGATTTGCTTGAAATTTTACATTTGTATAGGGATTTATCTGCAAGAAATGCTATTACTCTACGATAAATCCTGGATGAGTCGCAAAGGAGCATGCTCGTTCTATCCCTACACAGATTAAAACAGCTTTTTCATAGCAGAAATATGAAATTATGAAAACACATATTACCCTTATTGCATTTAATGTAAAATAATAGGTTAACGACCACGCCCACTTTGGTGTAAGCGATTTTAAAAACGACGCGATGTCATGTATAATCGAAGTTGTCGCTCTTGCATTACCTTTCCAAAGTTGCGAACTAGTTTACAATTAAATTTTTTAGATCTAATTCGTTTACCGATACTATTATAAGCATATTTTTATAGGCACCACTGTATACAGGATAACAACATATTTCGCACCGGTAAAAGGCATCGTAAACTTTAAGTTAGAAGTCTAGCAATTGATCAGGGAAAACTGCATAACATTTTAAGAAACAGTTTTGGAATTATGCGCGAACAAACACACAGTCAGAGATACAAAAATTCTAAAAAGTTGTTTTGTCTTCTGTTACTCTAATGTGTTTTTCTTGCATACCGACAACGTAAAGTGCAATAGCTGACTAACCCACAACGTTAACAATTCTCAACTAATGACATCAATAGAAAGTATAAAACATAAAGTTTTATAATAATAAATGAATTGTTTGTTGGCTCGAGGCCAAATGAAAGTAATATTAAAAACACAGGTTTTTAAATTTTGTTTACGATATATTTCGGTTACTCATCGGTAACTGTCTTCATATAACTATAATTGGAATGTAAACACATTTCTTATTAATATAAACAAACACAAACAATAATTATAAGCATTTATATACATTTGTTTTACACGTCTCGTTGCTTTGACGTGCAAAGATGACTAGATCATGATTTAATGATTTATATGGTTGACGCGAACGGCCAACAACACGAAATTACCGTTTGACGTCGGTGAATTCTTATGTCAAAATGCACATGTGAGAGAGAAGAAGACGGTATGTCAGTTGAAGCGACCATATAAATTATTTGATCATGGACTAGATGCAAAACTTCGCATTCTCTGAGAGCGCTCTAAAAGTGGTAATTTTTTATAACATTTTCCAATGGTGCCAGTAGGGTGAAAAAAAAATATTGACATTTTGAGCAGATTTTTGGGTATTTTGCAGTTTCCACACCACCACGAGGTATGCAAAAGGCGCGTTACCGAATTGTACTATTTTTTAAGTTTATCGAAGTTCACTTCCATAAAAAATCTAATAACTTTACGGAATATATAAGTTAAAAATGTATTTATTTGCAAAAAATTCTATAAACTTAGTAAGGAATACAAAAATAGAGCTTTCACAGTTTCGGCCGCTTAACATATTTTAATTTGAAGTAATTATTCAATTTGTCATCAAAATACGTGCACAATTTTATAATCACCTAGATTTGTCCTTCTGCTTCCTAGGGAATTTATGAAAACTAGAGTTCGCCCAGTGGTTGAAATTCAACCAATAAACTTTATTTTATCTTATTTTTTTCCTGTAGGTATGTCTTATCCGCCTTTTTTTCTTCCTTTCTATGTCGTTCCTTTCCTCTAACATATTTTTACTTTCCTTGATTTCTTTTTTTACTTTCCTTGATTTCTTTTTTACTCTCTTAGTTTATTTTTTACTTTCCTCAAACTTCTTTTCCTTTCCCTTCCCTTCCTTTTATTTTCTTTTTTTCCCCTTCGTTTTCTTACCTTTCCTTTAATTCCCTTTCCCTTCCCTTCCTTTCATTTCCTTACTATTCCTTTCTTTCCTTTAATTTTCCTTCCTTTCCTATCCTTTCCATTCCCTTCCCTTTCCTTCCTTTCCTTTTCCGTTTCTTTCCTTTCTTTCCTTTAATTTTAATTCCTTTCAATTCTTTTCCTTTCCTCTATTTTCCTTTAATTTTCTTCGGTGTTTAATACTCTTTATGAGTAATCATTTATTTAATTTTTGTAAACCCTGTTTGTAGGTATCAGCAATGAATTTTACATATTTGCTCATATTTTACATTGCTTGTGTAATGTATCCAACAAAGCAACTTTTCGTGCTCTCAGGAGAGCAGCTGACACTGGGCATCGTAGCCAGTAACCAATACAATAACAACAACTAAAGCAAAAATGCATGACACAACAGAGTATCTATAGTGCGAATACTTATTTTTCATTGGTCCACTACCAACTCTTCGCACTCACAGTGAGAGCCGACCACACGAATAACACAAAAACATGCATGGCAAGTCTACTCACACTACTACGGCTCTTAATTTTTTCCTACAAAGCAACTTCTCGGCCATGCTCACGATTCAGCATAGTACACAAAAAGCAAGTACACACACACACAGCGTGTCTATAGTGTGAATAAGTGAATGTGTAGTGGTGTGACTTTTATGTTAAATTTTTTATATTAAAATGATTTTTAAAATTTTTTTTATTTACGGATAAAAGTACACCTCAAAATTTCCTATCTATACATATATAATTTGTATACCTTAGAATTATAGTTTAGCAGAAAACGGCTCTACATTGCATTCATCTTGTCTATTTATATATAAGCTGCTGGCCACCAGCACACGCCACGATACAGTTCTTTACTTTCCCCATTTTAATCACTTATTAATAATGTTCTTACCGCCTTTCGTCAAAGTTCATATATATATTAGACTGGGTCGATTTATTAACCGATATCGCGACATCGATTTTTCTATAGGTTTTGGGCTCAGGAAAAAAAATTTCCACTACGCATACCCAAAAAAATAATTTTCGAGCCTGCGAAAATTCATTTTTTTTGACTTTTTTCGACTTTGATTTTTAAAGGTTTTTTCATCACCTACTAAAAAATTTCATTTAAAAATTTTCATGTATAGCCTGTCCGACCCAAAAATGTCCGCTAAAAACGTTGGCGATAACAGTTTTTTGAAAAAAAATTTTATTTTCGGGTTTTTGGACTTGTTTTGGTCGAAAAATCGACTTTTCCTGAGCTCGAAACCTATCGAAAAATCGATGGCGTGATATCGGTTAACTTTCGTCCATACAAATCGATCCACCCTAATATATATACTATAATTTGTTCGGATTAACGATGTTTTTTTCAGCGCACTGTTTTTTCACACCCGCAATCGCAACAGTTGAGATATCACTGATTTATGCAACTTGTTTTGGTACGTTTTTTGCTTCTGGCTCCTCATTGTCTATGTATCTCATGTCAGACGGTCCTCGATTAGGCAGTGTAGCCAACTACTTCATGTGTTTGTGAGTTGGCAACACTGCATAATCGAGGACCGAAATGAGAGAGCGGGAGAGAGTCTCGCATCTAGTCATCTTTGTTGAGGTGAAGGTTTATACTGTCCGTTTGTTCGTGAGTAAATGACGGTAAAGATGAGCGACGTTATCTTTGTACGTTTTGTAGTTTAGTCCATGATTTAATGATTTATATGGTTGACGCGAACGGCCAACAACACGAAATTACCGTTTGACGTCGGTGAATTCTTATGTCAAAATGCACATGTGAGAGGGAACGCGCAAAAACGATTCGCCTATTTTCTAAGCTTTTGACATAAGGTGTGGATGAGGAAGAAGAAGACGCTATGTCATTTGAAGCGACCATATAAATTATTTGATCATGGTTTAGTCTTATGTTTGAGTGTTTATTATGTGTAACATTTCTAATGTGAAGCGTTTGTTGTAGTGTTGTTCCTGCTGTAAGATTGATGCTTTCTCGAAGTTCGAAGAGTGATCGCTGTTTGCACAGTTGGCCATCAATGCTGTTTTTTTGGATATTGTTTTCGCCATAATACAAGTAAATGAGTAAAAAAATACGTTAGATGTGCTAAATTCGTTTGACAGACACATTAAGTTCACGATAGAACTGGAAGAAGACGACAAAATATCTTATATAGATTCTATGGTAATAAGACGAGGAATCCAGTTGAAAATTATGAATTTAAAAGTTTTACACATAAAAAATAAAACAAGGCATTTTTATTTTCCATTTTTCTTAATTTAAATAATTTGGGCTTAGTCCATTATTGCACTGAAGGCCTCATTTTATGTGAGAGATGGCCCGTTTCTCTGCGTCTCAGAACTATGTATAAATATACTGATCCGATTTTAATCATTATATCCCATATCAGATAAGATATGGAACTTAATTACCTTACGAAGCTGGTCCAGCTATTGGAACAAATGATATCTTAAATTTTGAGTTAAACGTCTAGTAATGCGATGGTAAAAGTTTCATTCAATTCCATTCAGCAGTTTTTAAATGATGCCGGACCAAACATACAGGCAGACAAACAAAAATTCTAAAAACTGTTGATTTGGCTTCTATTGGCTTAATAATGATAACTCCAATCGATTTTTCTTAAATATCTGCACTGTACAGACATAAATGTTACAATTTTACTGTACGAGATTAAAAATGTGTATGAACTGTAAACCAATTGAACTGGTGACGCTCTAGTTGTCTTGGAACTAGTTTCCATTTCGTATTGCAACTCTCATCAAAAAGTATTGGGACTAGTTATTGATGTTGCTTCGCTGGCATTTATTATGGCTGTGGTTGTGTTGATTGAGTAGTATCTATAATAAAGGGTGTTTTTTTTAGGGGTATAGAACTTCGAATTGAAATAAAACACAAGAAAATCGTTTTAAGGTCCATCAATTTGGCTTTATTGGAAGGATAATTTTATGCCATTAATGTTTAAATATGATTTCGGGCATGTGGCCGCCGCGGCTGGCTCGAATAAAGCCAATTCTACAGGTCCAATTTTCAACCACTTTTTCGAGCATATGGGGCCGTATGTCGGCAATAACGCCACGAATGTTGGCTTCCAATTCCCCTAACGTTTCTGGTTTGTTGGTGTAGACGAGCGACTTCACATATCCCCAAAGAAAATAATCCAATGGTGTCAAATCACACGACCTTGGTGGCCAATTGACAGGTCCATTCCGCGAAATTATGCGCTCATCGAATGTTTCCTTCAATAAATCGATTGTGACGTGCGCTGTGTGGCATGTAGCGCCGTCTTGTTGGAACCACAACTCATCCACATTCATGCCATCCAATTCGGGAACAAAATAGTCGGTTATCATGGCTCTATCCGGTCTCCATTAACGGTAGCTGCCTCTCCAGCATTATTGTGGAAGAAGTATGGCCCAATGACTCCACCAGCCCATAGAGCACACCAAACAGTCAGTTTTTGTGGATGTAATGGCGTTTCAAGGGTCTCACGTGGATTCTCTTCACTCCAAATGCGGCAATTTTGCTTGTTGACGTAGCCATTCAACCAAAAATGAGCCTCATCACTGAACAAAATTTTGCGATGAAAATCAGCATCGAAATCAATCTCATTTTCGGCCCATACACCAAAATCACGACGCATTGCATCGTCTCGCGGCTTTAATTCTTGCACAAGCTGGATCTTGTAAGGTCGCAAGCCAAGATCTTTGCGCAAAATCTTCCATAAAGTTGATGGACAAAGCTCCAATTGCTGTGCACGGTGACGAATCGATTCATTCGGGTCCTCTTCAACACTTTGCTCTACAGCGGCAATTGTTTCTTCGGTGCGCACTGTTCGACGTCTCTGCGGATGCGTATTATCACATAGAGTAAACGTTGTGCGAAAACAATCCATGGATAACCGAATTAATTGCTCTGATGGACGATTATGTCGACCATAAAATGGACGGAGCTCACGGTAAACTTCGCGAACTGAACCATTATTTTCGAAATAAATTTGCACGATTTGCAAGCGTTGTTCTTTTGTCAACCTGTTCATGATAAAATGGCAAACCAAACTGAACATAAATGACATTAGAGTTGCCAGATTTGACCACAAAATGCCAGTTTTATCTCTATTCGAAAAACAAACCTGTAAAAAAAACACCCTGTACAACAGCGATTGATTATATTTTCGCAATAAAAATTTCAGTTCAGTTTAGGGTTATAATTTAAATTTATCTTTTTATTTTTATCTACGCTTTCATCCCTTGAATGTACTTGGTTATGGAGAAGAGTATACGTTATTGAAATACTCACCTACTAGTTTGTTTATTAAATACTATGAAAAGGAAAGGAATTTTTTGATTAACCTTTCGGGAATGATGAATAATTAAGAATACACCTGGCAGATAGCGAAAGTAGAGCGACAACTTGATTGATTTGACCTTCCTTAATAAAGTAATTAGGTTGGGCAAGCAACTATCTGCTACACTTCATACATTATTTTCACAGTTCAAGCTGGTTGCTAAATAGACAGAATTCTACTTGGTTTGGTTTCGTATGACTCGTGGAGATGGATTCTCTTACCTATTTCAATAAGAAAAATCGGCCAGGCAAGTTGGCTCTTTTGCTCTTAGGAAAATTAGTATAATTATTAGGTTAGGTTGAAGTGCCTGGCGTAGGGGCACACTTAGGCCAGTATTAGAAGGCCCGTTGTGATACCACGTAAGGACACCGTTACACCACCTCTTCGAACCAATTTGAAGACCTAATGAAGGCCATCATGTCCTTGATGTCATACTCCGCAATATGACAGATGCTATCCAGGAAGGGGACTCCCAGACAACGCCGTCTAGCGCCGCTAGCTGCTGGGCAGTTGCAGATAAGGTTTTCCATAGTTTCTTCCTCTTCGTTATCTTGGCAGCTTCTACAACAACGACGATAGGGGACCACCTAGCCTTTCCGGAAGGCCCCCCCCCCCCCCCAACGTTTCATCCTCCCATCATCTTACTTTTTCTTTATCTCTTCTGAATATTCTTCTACATTTCTTTCCTCCTTCTCTTCTGCTTCTAGTTACATTCCTATGCCCCTATTATAGATATCGGTTGAGTACTTGGACATCCATAAAAGACACATAGGCACTCAGACACATATTATTTGAGTAATTAAAGCCAAAACAACTGTTATTAGCACTTGTGTCGGCTTGTCTGTATGTTTGTTAGCTCATCACTCAAAAACCGCTGACTAGAATTGAATGAGATTTTCACAGATGTATCACTGATGCTCACCTTAAAGTTTAGGAACCATTTTACAGCATCAAAATAATTTATTTTCGCTGTACAAAGTCGTGGTAAAAAAATTGTTCACTCTACCTCGGCGGCCGATATTGCTTGCATGTTTCTTTGTGAAGTCAAAATGATGTATGCTTCAGCAATATCGCCTACCACTTATCGGTTATCTAATTAATTCCTTGATTGCATAAATATGCCATTACAAAAATAATATCTTAATAGTTAAAGAGTTAGCCAAAGCAAACATTTAGTTACTTAATTAAGTCTTTTAACCATCAATCACAACAAAAAAAATATTGTCTTATCTCGGACTCAATGTTGAAAATTTTCTCCATTATATTGCCCAATTATGTACACGAAATGATGGGAAAATAAATAAGCAGAGACTAACTAAAGCTGTTTGTTGCAGGAAGTTGGTACTACAAGCGCACAAAAGCAAAACACAAAAAAAAAAAAGAGAAAATCAAGAATTGGAAGTAGCAAAATATGAAAACTAAAATATGTACGAATGTAGGGCAAGTGAAGTGGTAGCCTTGGCTTTTCATATTTTAAGTAATTGCCTGAATAGGAGCCAGTTTGATGTAAATTTACATTGCTTCCTTTCAATATTTGCTACCTGGAAAAATTTCAAAAACAGAAGAAAAAATTGAATATTTATTTGGCAAGAAGCAAGTTTTTACGAAAAATGCTAAAATGGGAGAAAGGAAAGTTTCTACAGAAAAATTGCAAATAGTCCCCTGATTCTAGTGTGGTAACAAAATTCTTCTTACCGGTAAAGAAATCATCTATCAATTCTTAAAAATCTTTGATATTTTGTCGACTAACGTTGCTGTCTGATTTTGTAACCACTAAAATAGGTGGTTACGTGGCGTAACTGCGGAAAAGTGGTCGTGTTTTATTAATATTTTTGTGGAAGCAAATATAGCATACTAACATATACAATACGTAAATATTAATAATACTAGAAATTTCGTTCATTCGTTCGTTTTCATTTTCATTTTGAGAGCGTTACTTTTTAGGGTAGAATTGCGGTGGCATTAAATGCTTGCCGACGGCAACGCTCTTCGTTAACATAGTCTTACAGGTATCATATTACCGGTTACGCGCAGAATCAGGCTTTAAAGGTACACTGGATGTAACTTTTAATAATCGGAGATAGCCAAACTATCTACCTCAAGCAGTGTCGCTCTTTGCTTAGCACGTGAGCGCAGCTTTTAAACGCTCACACACAGATTAGACCACACACATATTTATGACGAAAACTCTTTGTGTACTGTGAACTGACGCAATTTTTTTGCCAATCAGTTGACCCACGACTTTTGTCGTACAGTACATGCTACAAAAAACTTAGCACTTGAGAATAATATAGGTACTTTAATATATAGAAATGAATACCTGAAAAAATTGTATAATAAAAACCAACTAGAGTGAGCGTGTTCTTCAGGCGATTTCTCATTTTTCACTGGATATACCATCCATCTTTCCACATCCGTGATATGCTCGCGCAAAGTGCTATTGCATGATTGTGAGCATCACTGGTTTCAATGGAAAACTAAAATTCATTACAATTTGGTAAACAACTAAAGAACAATTGAAAAAGAAATGAGAAATTTAATTGTATATATGAGATTGTGGGTTGTCGGTAGCAATGTGAAATCAATTTAATATTAAATTTTGTTACAAGTTTGGTTGCTTATGAAACTAATAAACGTGTATGTATGGAAAAGTTAAGCTTGTATGTGAAAAAAAAAAAATTTAGAAATAGCAGTTTGTTTTTTGAAAAGAATGTGAGTAAGCACAGCAAAGTCTTCGAGTGATGCACGCACAAACATACAGACAGATAGCCGAAAATTCGAAGAATATTTGATTTATCCTTTGTTGGTTTAATAAAGATCTTCATATGAGTTTTATGTAATATCTTTTATGTACAGCCATTGGCTTGTTGTAATTTTAATAAATACATAAAAAGATGTATAGCCTACTTTTATTGCCACCGCTGTATACAACAGGAACAACATATTTATCTGCGGTGAAAAGGTTATATAACCTTAAGTTATATCCCTAGCAATGTTTTGGTGAAGGTTGCATTTTATTTCATACAGAAGTTTTAGTGTGAAGCGCGTACAAACAGATAAACAGACAGACGAAAATGCTGTTGTTTCTGTTACTCTAGTGAACGCAAAAAGTTTCGCAAAAGTGTCAAAACTAAATATCTTCTATCGACACTTGATTTCACTAATAAAATTTAACCTTAAATTTAATTCCGAAGAGATCAGTCTCAAAGAAAATGTTGTTGATGTTGTTGTATAATAGTAGCTCGCGCTGTTTTGTCGCCACTTATGCATGTGGAATTTGGAGGGTTATACTAAAACAAAATTCTTTTTCGAGAAACACCCGAGTCATTGTGGGGAATATTCTTACTCGCTTCCGACGCCAGCCCACTACTTCAAGCTCGCGAACATATTCAATTAGATATTATCCCCAATTCATTCATAAGAAGGCCCAGTTAGCCTGCATTTCTCGCAACTGCCAATACTTGACCAGAGCTATTTGGGCTACGGTATCTAAAAGGGTGTTTTTTTTAGGGGTATAGAACTTTGAATTGAAATAAAACACAAGAAAATCGTTTTAAGGTCCATCAATTTGGCTTTATTGGAAGGATAATTTTATGCCATTAATGTTTAAATATGATTTCGGGCATGTGGCCGCCGCGGCTGGCTCGAATAAAGCCAATTCTACAGGTCCAATTTTCAACCACTTTTTCGAGCATATGGGGCCGTATGTCGGCAATAACGCCACGAATGTTGGCTTCCAATTTCCCTAACGTTTCTGGTTTGTTGGTGTAGACGAGCGACTTCACATATCCCCAAAGAAAATAATCCAATGGTGTCAAATCACACGACCTTGGTGGCCAATTGACAGGTCCATTCCGCGAAATTATGCGCTCATCGAATGTTTCCTTCAATAAATCGATTGTGACGTGCGCTGTGTGGCATGTAGCGCCGTCTTGTTGGAACCACAACTCATCCACATTCATGCCATCCAATTCGGGAACAAAATAGTCGGTTATCATGGCTCTATACCGGTCTCCATTAACGGTAGCTGCCTCTCCAGCATTATTGCGGAAGAAGTATGGCCCAATGACTCCACCAGCCCATAGAGCACACCAAACAGTCAGTTTTTGTGGATGTAATGGCGTTTCAGGGTCTCATGTGGATTCTCTTCACTCCAAATGCGGCAATTTTGCTTGTTGACGTAGCCATTCAACCAAAAATGAGCCTCATCACTGAACAAAATTTTGCGATGAAAATCAGCATCGAAATCAATCTCATTTTCGGCCCATACACCAAAATCACGACGCATTGCATGGTCTCGCGGCTTTAATTCTTGCACAAGCTGGATCTTGTAAGGTCGCAAGCCAAGATCTTTGCGCAAAATCTTCCATAAAGTTGATGGACAAAGCTCCAATTGCTGTGCACGGTGGCGAATCGATTCATTCGGGTCCTCTTCAACACTTTGCTCTACAGCGGCAATTGTTTCTTCGGTGCGCACTGTGCGACGTCTCTGCGGATGCGTATTATCACATAGAGTAAACGTAGTGCGAAAACGATCCATGGTTAACCGAATTAATTGCTCTGATGGACGATTATGTCGACCATAAAATGGACGGAGCTCACGGTAAACTTCGCGAACTGAACCATTATTTTCGAAATAAATTTGCACGATTTGCAAGCGTTGTTCTTTTGTCAACCTGTTCATGATGAAATGGCGAACCAAACTGAACATAAATGACATTAGGGTTGCCAGATTTGACCACAAAATGCCAGTTTTATCTCTATTCGAAAAACAAACCTGTAAAAAAAATACCCTGTACTAAGACATAAAAATACTGAATTCATCCTATCAGGCTTGAAATAGCTTCATTTGATTTAAAAAGCGCTCCCATTCGAGTATACCAAGAAAACTATAAATCAAACTGCAAATACATAGCGCTCATAAATCCATACATACATATTTACATTTCAATAAATTTCGAGGCGAATGAACGCATTTCCCAGCGCACCGATTGAGTACCGTTATATTCCCACAAAAAAAAACCACGAAACGAAAATAACCACAACAATAAAAGTGAGGAAATTCAATAAAATTATGGGAAGCTTGATGATGCCAGGATACTACTATCAATATGTATTTACAACAGCAACAATGGCGCATGCAAGACACCAGCAAACAATATGATTTTACTACGAACCACGACACCCACCAACGATTTCATTCGACAGGCACATCACATTTTATATGTATGTATATATTAGGGATGCAAATGTTCCCCAATTGCGTGGTCCCGAAATTTTCGGTATGTTGAATGACTAGTATCAGTTACGAAGTTTACGTATTCTTTGTTTGACGGCTGAAATCGGGCAAGGAGTTAGATGAAGTTGCTTTTCAATAACTTAAAAAAATGGGCGAGAGGGGGAAACATGGGGCTTGCAACCTTCCATACAAATCGGGTATTCACGCCAGACCACTGAAATTCGGCAAAGAGTGAAATTATGTTAATCTCTAATCACTCTAGAAAAATGGGGAATAAGAAAAAGGGGGCGCGGCAGCGCCCATATGAATTGGATTTTTAGTATTAAATATCTCTAGAATCATTCATGCCACATGACTCAACTGCGGTATATGAATTCAATCTCCAACAACTCCAGAAAAACGTAGAAAACTCCGGGACTGTCGTGCCTAATATGTTTGTATGTACGACATGCTGTTATGTAACTTGGCCCACCTAGTGAAAAGAAGTTTAACTTGCATAAAAGGATATACACTCTCGTACATTTATATTTGTATAAATACGACGTAGCGGGAATCGACAAGAAACTTCATTGCATATCGGAAAGCGGAAGGAACTTCATAAAAAATATTGAAAGCTAGTGTTTGCTCATATTGTTACGCGCAAACTTGCAAAACATCTATAGCTGCATACACAGGCACACAAAATTACGAGGGCGTTTGGTAAAAATTCCACTTTGAGGTAGGCAATACTAAGTGGGACATGAAGGTATTCAAGGGGTAGCTTCTCCAACCTGTTTTAAGCAGCCGAGACCATGACGCACCTGATTTCCTTACGGAGGTGGAGGCCTGACGATACAAAATTCTTCACACGAAAGTGTGGCAAATACCTGAAGTTGGTAGTGTTTGGCCCCCACTGATATCCGCTGTCGATTCCATTAATGGTCTCCGTTCTAGTCGCTTTTTTGATTCCAGTTATATTCTAATTATGGGTCAAGATGCGCACTCTAGTCTCGGTTTTTGTTCTAGGCTTGGCTTCAGTGCTGGTATCAGTTCGGATATATTCCGATTTTATTTATATTCCGTGGTCTTTGTACAGTCTCGGTTCTTGTTCTACTTCCGGTTCAGTTCCTGTTTCTAGTGTAGGTTCCTGCTTTAATCTGTACTGGTTTCTGTTTTAATTCCGATCTCAGTTAATTTCTAATTAAATTTTTTTCGTTCAGCACCGGTATCTAGTTTCGGTTCCAACTTCAGTTTTAGTTATATTTCAGTATTTGAGTACATTTCCGGTCCTCTTTCTTATTTCTGATTCAGTTTTCGGTTATATTTAATGGCATGGGTTTCTGTTGGAGTCTCTGTGTCAGTACTGGTCTCTCTGTGCCCATTCTGCTAAGCGTTATATTTCAAGGTTTTCACAAGGTTCACTATTCAAGTCTTAGTTCTTGTTCTGTTTTGGTTTCACCTTCGGTTGTTTTTCTATTCTCGGTTCAGTACTGACTCTTATTGTAGTCTCAGCTCCAGGGTTGCTCACGGTTCCAATTCTAGTCTCTCGTTTATTTTTTTTAGCCTTTATGTTAAATTCGAGTTTCTCGGCTCTGAGTTATCTTTCAGTTTTTGTGTCCAGCTTCGAACTACAGACTCAGTTATTGTTCCAGTTTTGGTTCTAGCTCAGTCTTACTTCTTGTTCCAGATACCGTTCCAGTCATTCATAAACAACTGAAAGTATTTATTGCATGGTCCTCGTTTTAATGCATTTTTTTTTGTCCGTATTTCTGCTACTTTTGCTTCAGTATCAGACAGCATCAGCTTCTAGATATTTTACGTACAATATTTAGTGGTTCTATATACTTGCAAGATTGTTGTTGGGAAATTTACTTAGTAGGCAGCAGCTGGAAATCATTCAAATAACATATTTTTTTGTAATAAATATATATGTACGATGACGCCCAACTACTCTTGAACTAGTACATATTGTATTTTTTAATATATTCGGTTCTTCCGTTTTATTTTCCAAACACGCAGTCACACTTTTATGAGTTTTCAGTGCCTTGGGCCTGTGTTGCTATTGCCTTTGACTTGGCGCATCGCTTTTCGCCGTATTTAAATTTCGTGCATTTTATGTAAATAAATGTGAAGGTTTCCAGCAGTGCAAGCCAGAAGACTTGTTGGTTCTGGCACTGCTATAGTATGTGGTTTACACTAGTTCGTGCGTGAACAGCAGCCAGTTTTAGCTAATAATTTTATACGAAAAAAAGTAAGAAGGTCTAAGTTCGGCTAAAACCGAACATTAAATATGCAGTTGCGTAAAAGTGGGCATGGTCAATTGGCAAATTGTTGTGTTAGGACCTGTACAGATTTTTTACTTTTTCTACTACAAGGCTGTTGTTGTTGTTGTTATTAACAGTGCTTCGCCCTGCCTAATGGGCACGATCACTCAGAGAATCGTCATCAAACTCTTCTAACGAGAGTCCAAGTAAAAGCGCAGTTTCAACAGGGTTAGACCAGAGTGATATAGGTGTTAGAAGAGTGGGTTCAATTGCACAGGAAAAGAGATGTTTGGTATCATGAGGGGACATACCACATGCAGGGAACGTATTTGGTGTGGTAGGGTTCAGTCTAGATAAGTAAGAGTTTAACCTATTACAATATCCAGAGCGAAGTTGTGCTAGGATGACTCTAGTCTCTCAAGAATACGTTCCTCATCAGCTATTTCAGATGGTTCGACGTCTATTATGGGATTCACAGGCCGAGATCTGAGAGATCTGTCCACCGACTCGGTGTGGATGTCGTTTAGAGCCCGCCTATGGTTACGTAGATCAAACGGAAAGGTAATGTGGTGCTTACGGAGATGTTTCCTTATGTGTCTCGGGGGCGGAGGTTCATCCAATAGATGGCGATTTGGATGACTGGGCCGGTGACAGCTCAGTAGAAACTGTCTGCTCAGCAGTTCCGCATGCTCAAGTGTATTGAGCATTTTGGCCTTCTGATGAAGGTGAGACTCCGATGACATAAGCAGACATCCCGTGGCAGTTCTGATGGCGGGGTTTTGGCAGAGTTGCAACTTCCTCCAGTTGGTGTCAGCAAGGTTGGCCAATAGCCTTATAAGTGGCTTGTAATGTTTCTTTATCTTTTCCCCAAGTACTGCCGGCCAGCGACTTGAGGATCTTGTTGCGGCTCTGTACCTTAGATGCTATTGCGGTGGCATGACTAGCGAAGGTGAGGCTGTTGTCAAACGTCACACCCAGGATTTTAGGGTGGTTGACAGTAGGTAGAAGTACTCCATCTACGTGGACGTTTAACTCTTGTACCATCTGCGCAATCCACGTCGTAAAAAGTCGCCGTCGATTTAGTCGGAGATATGGTCAGGTCTCGCTCGTGGAAGAAGCTGGAAAGGTCCCAGAGCTAGCAGTTAATCCTCGTACAGAATTCGTCAATGGAGGGGCCCTTACCCGAAGCGATGATCGTGCAGTCGTCAGCGTAGGATACAATGGAGATTTCGTCTGGTGGGGCAGGAAGCCTCGAAATATAGAAGTTAAACAAAAGGGGGGATAGGACACCACCCTGTGGCACCCCTTGTTTGATTCTTCCTGGTCTAGATTTCATGTTCCTAAATTTGACTGACGCCTGCCGACCGTTGAGGTAGTTGGCGGTCCGCCTTTTTTGGCCGACAGGGAGCGGTGTCTCTTCCAGGTCTCTTAGGAGTGTGGCGTGGTTGACCGTGTCGAAGGCTTTGAAAAGGTCAAGTGCTACGAGCACCGTCTTATGGTTTGGTGGGTGTTGATTCAAACCATAATTTATCTGCGTCGTAATGGTATTAAGAGCGGATGTTCTGCTGCGTGTCTTACGGAAGCCATGTTGATGTTCGGCCAACTGCAAGTTTGCAGTGTAGTATGGGAGTAGAATGGTCTCCTATAACTTCGCTACAGGACTACAATGCTCATTCTCTTTAGCTAAATTATCTTAGTTGTATCGTCATATTAAGATGGGAATATTTGCTTAATACAGATATGCATATTTATAAGACGAATTCGTCTGACAATGGTCAATTTCACAAATCGAACATATAATGCTTTGCTCATGTTAAGAATATCACTTCGAAAATAGGGTGAGAGTTTCTGAAACGAATCATTAAAAATTGTGAAAATTTATTTTTGAGTACAGGACGATAGTTTTTGTTGATAGTGCGTTTACATAATGTAATATAATAGTTACTTATAATTGTATTTCCCTCAAATAAATAAATAAAAATAGTTTTGTATTAATAATGGTATTATTTGGTGGCTATTGACAATACAAACAAATACCGATCTTTGATTTTTGTAAAAAAAATTTTTCTTTTTTTGAAAATGTTTGTCCTTTTTATATCAAAGTTCAACCAAAAAAAAAAAATTAAATTTTTCCGGAACAAGTTTTCGCACAAAAAAAAATAGCACATATGCAAAATATTACCCTCAAAGTTATTCCGTTGGGGGAAAAATGGCCCGTCATGTGGATGCCAGTTATCATAACTTGAACACTTTCTGCTCTGCACTAATTTTAGATCAATGTTCTGTTTTCCTTCCCCCTTTTCAGTTAAGTTTTATTTAAAAGTGGTCGTGGTCGAATCACGATTTAGTTCATATTCGCTTAGTGTACTCTTCATAAAAGTGACATGTTCACTATCAAATTGAATTATTCTATCTACATCAGTGAAGAAGATATATCATAACTTCTCTTCCTACCTCCCTTTAAAAAACTTTAACAAAAAAGTGGCCGCACCCCCCACGTCTAGGGCATACTTAGTATGAAGCTTCGTTATTCAATCATAAACGGTTCTGAGGTTAATAACAGTCGAAGTTTGAGAATTTGTATACTCATATGTGGGCGGTGCCACGCCCCTTTTAAAAAATGTTAAACAAAATCGTTAATATGATTAACAAGTCAATCAAGCCACTCAATTTTGTTACTGTAGCTGCTTTTATTTTTGAATTATCTACTTTTATACGTTTTTGAAACTTGCGATATCGAACAAAAGGGGCGTGGTTATCGTCCGATTTCGCCCATTTTAAATAGCAGCCTATCTTGGCCGGAAAGTAACCAAATTTCATTCACATATCTAAATTTTTAGTAAAGTTACCGTGCCCATGGACGAACGAGCATGCTCAATGGATTCCTTCATTCATTCTAAGAACTTTTAAAGGTGGAACTATATATCTATTTCGTTTACTTTATACCGTTATGTGAACTAAACTGTAATAACCTGTTGACTAAAACAGCTGGGAACGGCCCGCTTATTTAATATTTTTTGCAGAACGTTTTCCTACAGATCTATACGCAGCTAATTTTTTTGGTAATAACTCGGCATTTTTATAGCAAAAATGAGATCAGTCCAAAGAAATCTAAGCTGAAACTTTTACAGTATTTTTTTTTTTTTTTTTTGCCAAAGTCTAATGTATATTATAGCATACCATCAATACCTGGACTCCTACATAATCAGCATGTTTCCCGAACATGCTTCTTGCTTGTACAGCTATGTTGGTGCTGTTGTTCTTTTTTTTGTTTGCATACCTTTTGTTTTGGAAAATCGATAATCGTCGTCGATGGGAAATGTGCACAATTTGTTTTAAGTGGAAAAGCCTTAAGTTTAATTTATGCCAAGTAACAGGTGTCGCATTGCATTTTTAATCTTATTTAGAACGAATCTTAAGTGGGTTTAATAAAAGGTTGATTGCAAAAGCATGGAATTGTGGATATCGAATACCAGGGAGGAAGAACTGAATGAGCAATACCCGAACTACAAGAATTTTCTAGAAGAGCTTAACTACAGGCTGGGCTGTGGGCGGCTTGTTAACTTCGCCGTAGCTTGAAATATGTGCACACAGTTTCACCAGTAAAGTTTTGGGGTCGAGAATCTGCTCAAGAAAGAGGTACCTGAAAAATTATCCGGCTATGCCACCTGTCATCTAAGAGCAAACATTGACTTAACGATGCAACCCCCAGCGAGTTCAAGGCGCCAAAACCCTTCAAAGTCTCTTAAAAAAACAACAACGACACCCACTTTTGATCCCTACTGAGCAGGCGAAAACAGCTGGAGAATGGCTTGAAATTCTTTGGGCTCCCATTGGTGAGAAGAGCAAACGTTCTGTATTGCCTATGTGGCTGGCAATGTGCACAGCCTGCTCCATTCTATCCTTTACAGGTCGTTGATGTGACGCAAACATTAGAAATGAGCTAAAGGGATTTCTGCATTTTGCTGGAGGGTTAAACCTTTGGAAAATTTCGCAGGCGATAAGACGACTCTTTGTGAGAAAGTATTCTTATGGAGAAGTGATGAAAATATTTCAGGTTAACTCATTTGAAACAGCTTTACAATCTCTAAGTGAATGCTGTCCTTCTTTACAGATATCATCACCATTGCGTTGAAGCTTAATCGGTAAGTAATTATATTGGATAAGTGGTAAATGTGGTTGATTGACTCACACAATAAACCATTGACTTTGTTTCAATGAAAAGTTGGAAGCTAAACCTTGCAAAAATTTAGGAGCAGCACAGAACAAATTTGAAGAGAAGTTCCGCTTAAACTTTTAGACTGGGTTAGAAAAAAAATTATTTTCATATTGAAAACAATACTGTAAAAGTTTCAGACCTTATTATTTTTTAGAGGTTTAACATTACTAATTTAGATTTTTTAAGGCTGATTGATTTTTGCTTTGAAACTCCCAAAATATTGAAGTAAAAAAAATAAAGCTGCATATAGTTTTGTAAGAAATTCAATTTTCACAAAAAGGTTTTGCATGAACATTTTCGTCAGGTGTCTCATTCCAGAGTAATCAACCTGTAAACATCGGTATGGTGTTCTGATTTCCCGTTTTTTCTTTGGAACCTTGTCAAAAACCCAAAAAAAGTGTAAAAGAAAGGCAAAAAAAAATTCTTAAAAACAGGAGTCAAAGCATTTTTCAAAACAAAAAAAAATTAATTTTTTAGGGTGTATAGCCCGAACTTCGACCTGTTCCTAAATTCTGATGGTAGATTTGAGTTTACAATTAACTTAAAGAATCTGTTTTAATTTTGTGTCTATATTCATTTTTGCGTTTTTACCAAACTTTGTTATTCTCCACCTGACTTGTATTTTTGTTAAGAATATTTTGCAGGGAAATTAATTTTCTTTTAAACCATACGCATTACTGTGCTTTTTTCGCCATTCCGAAAAATAATATAAATATAATTTATTTTGTTGTTGGTTTTATGGTCTGTTTATTTTTACATGAGCCATGACCAGTTGGTAATAATTCTTAGTTAATTATTATTATCTTTGATTAGAGGAAAATTAATTAAAAAAAGTAAGGACGGCGCTGTCTTCGGTTGTGCCGAAGGCTTTATACCTTTCATGAATACGTGCAAACTTAAAAACGCATTCTTGTTGAGGGAGAAATGGCCATAATCCTCTTATCTGAACGATCGGTGGTATGGGGTATATACTATATATAGCTCCCATCTTAGCAATTTTTTTACCAAACTTTTTATTATCTGTAAGCAAATATCTCACCAAGTTTCAAGCTTTAATCTTCCAAAATGAGGGATAAATGGCCATAATCCTCTTATCTGAACGATCGGTTGTATGGGATATATACTATATATAGCTCCGAACTTGGTGATTTTTTTACGAAATCTTTTGCTATCTATAAGAAAATATATCACCAAGTTTCAAGTTTTAATCTCTAAAAATGAGGAAGAAATGGTCATAATCCTCTTATTTGAACGCTCGGTTGTATGGGAGATATATGCTATAGTAACCCGATTATACCGGATCCGACAAATGTCTAATATAATACAAAAATACATCCGTGTGCCAAATTTCATCGAGATATCTAAAAAACTGAGGGACTAGTTTGCGTTCAAACAGACGGACGGACGGACGGACAGATTGACAGACGGACGGACAGACGGACATGGCTGTATCAACTCAGTTCATCGTCCTGATCAATTTGGTATACTTAATGGTGGGACTATCTCTTATATTTCTAAACGTTACAAACATCGGACCAAAATTAATATACCATTTCATGTTCATGAAAGGTATAATTAAAATTTTTCCTCTAATCAAAAATAATAATAATTAACTAAGAACTATTATCAACTTGTCTTGAGCTCGTTAAACTTACAAAAATATAAATATAAATAAAATTTGTTTTTCCTTTTTGGCACGATCTAATACAAGGTGGCGCAAAAGTAATCCTCCTATCAGAAAATGCTATAAATTTTGCGATTGGCCCCTAAAGTCAGTTCTGTTTTGACATTTGTGTAGTAAACACATGCGAAATACACGTTAATAAACAATGTTACGCTACACTGCTCCAGAACGCGGAATATTGCTGACTATTTATTTGACCAATAATCGGTCGGGGCCAAACGGTTACTGTGAATGGTGAGCGCTACAGAGCAATGATCAACGAGTTCTTTTTGCCGCAACTTGATGAATTGGGATTGGAAAACATGTGGTTCCAACAAGACGGTGCAACAGCACACACTGCACGTGCCACAACCGATATGCTGAACATCGGAAGCTTACTTTTGCGCCACTTTGTATATGTATAGGCATGCATGTATTAGGGTGGGTTAGATTTTTTTTTCTTAGCAGTGAGTAAGACGTGTTACTTTATAAGGAACAAAAATTAGAACCAAAAGAAATTTATTAAACACTTTGACGTTCTCTTCTTGATTTTGAAACTAACAATTAATCAATTGGCGTAATTTCAAATGAAGAAAAAAATATTGAAAGGTGTAGAAGTAAAAATTACAGGGTTCAAAATGATTAAGCAATAACAGCAAAAGCAGCGAAAATGTGCTGATGCTATGATTTAAATTTTTCTCGCTTAAAAACTAAATAATATAATAAATAAAATTTGAAACTTAAACTCTCTAGGCATACGACATGACTATGGTTAAAAAAAATTCAAATATTTTCCGAGTTTTCCAGACATTGGTCAAACTGTGGACTAGGGGTGACCCCAGAAGATTTGTATACGATATGGATATTATATAAAAAGGTATTAGCAATTGTTTTAAGAAGGAGTGGATAGTAATAGGGATAGGGATAGGGATAGGGATAGTGATAGGGATAGGAATAGAGATATTGGTAGGGAAGTGGAATAGGAAAAAGACGATATGGAAATATATTAAGGAGGGAGCACAGAGTAGGAAGACGTAGATGAGTAGGGAAGCAGTAATTTTTTCAGATGCAGAGCGTGCAAGGACAACGTCTACCATTCGAGAAAAAAGTAGAAATCAGCTGGTCTAATTTAGTTATGTATAGTTTTAAGTTAGACCATGCGCGATTCAAATCAAAAATTGTTGTTCTCTGAGGTTTGCTCGACGATTTGGTATAGCCAGTCGATCTGTTTCACGGTCTGCCTGGTTTTGTGATTTAAAAGCACGAAGTTGAGCCATACTAACGCAGAGCTCTTCACGTGAAAATTCTTGTTCTTCGTCACTCCTTTCTCCAATATTTCGAATCCTCTTTGTATCACAATTTTGTCGTGACAGATTTGATCGTCTTGGGCGCCCCACGATATTGTTAAAATAGCTGCACAATAAGTTAATGGAAACTCGAAACAAATACATCTACCGGACAGTTTTACAAATTCAAATTGTTAAATTTTTAATCATTTTTAATATTAATAAAAGTATAGGTCTACCAATGTGCCGAATTTCAAGCAAGTCGCACCATAAATAAAAAATGTTGGAATAGGTCATTCCCTGGTCCACTACCCGGAAAGAAGGTATCCTATGTCCGTTTCCTGGTTCTAAGCTACGTCCCCACCAATTTTCAGCCAAATCGCTTCAGCCGTGCTTTTATATATCTATATATATATCTGCATATTGCTTTGCTGGTTGCAACAGACGTTTTATATGGATATAGTTGAGTCACCCCATTATTGCTTTACAGCTGCTAGCAGTACGCTTTTCAGACATGGCAGCAGCAGCTTTGCTTTTGCTTGTGGTTTTGAAATTTTCATGCTGCTGCTGCGCTGTTTTTTTTTATATTTTTTTCCAGGCAAAAGCAAAATCATGTGCTTTAAAATTTTTTTAATCATTTTCGAGCCCTGAAAAATTATATTTCGTATTATTTCCTTCAAAGTAAGTTAAAAATCAAAAGAATAGATGGTTAAAAAAATCACATTCGCCAATTTATGGACGTACTTAAAAATTTTGGAGCAACAAAAAATTTTTCGATTATTTATTTTAAAAAAAGAGAGGGGACCACCTCAGAGTAATGACTAAAATTATTATAAACCCTAGCAAAACGTTGTAATATTTCTCAAATATCAATTAAAGCATTATTTCTTGCTTTTTTATGGTAAACATTTTCAACGCGCAATGTTGTGTACTTATGTTTGAACGCATAATTTATACACCTGCAATAAATTCCGCTGATCGAATTTACAGCATAAGTATTTAGTGTGGAGTGGTTGTTTATGTATGTAAATTCTTACTTTTTTGACCCAAAACAAAAATGAATGAAATTTAAGTGTAAAATTGAATTAAAATTGTAAAATTCAATAAACATGCAAATTATCCGTGTAAATATGTACTCATATAGCATTTACTGCTGCTGGCATTGCAACTACAATAACAACACAAACGTTCGAGAGCAGCAGTGTTCATGAACACTTCATTACAGTTATTGTTATTTGCTGCCAGTTTGCCTGAAGCGACCTGCAGCTGCTATTGAAAAGCACTCCTGCCATAGAGCAAAGGAACTGCTTTAGCCAATGCCCCCAATCAACTAGCCTTCTCTGTTTGACCAATGTACATCCATACATACATACATGCATAATGTGCGTGTAACCTGGAATGCAAATTTTGTTGTTTTTGCCAACTTGGTGGTGGTGGGTGGTACGCACGTAAAATAAATCCAAGTCACACATACAAAGATAGATCCATAGCTGCGTATGTATGTATGTGTAACACTGTCTGCACGCTCCTGAGCTATTATCCTTGCCACGCGTTCACATTTTAATTGGTTTGAATTGATTTAACGCAGTTTCGTTTGGTCCAGTCTGCTTGGTGATGAATTTCGCTTATGATTAACCATGCATTTGTTATGTACGCTTTGATAGGACTCGTATAGTAAGCGTTGTTTGTCTCAAACTCATGTCAGGCTGTTTATAACCACAGAAGGCCAGTAAATAAAAAAGTACACCACTCATCCCTTTTTGCTGGGTTTGGGACCCATCACGTAAAAACCACTTCCAATAAAAAATTAAAAAAAAGGAATTGGGTGAGAAATCACTTTACTGGAAAGGTTTACATCGCCATCAAACAGGAAATGCGACGAATGGGTCAAGGCGTGAAGACACTCGGGGATTTTGCGACGTCTACTACTGCGTCCATAGAAGGTGGTGTTGGATTTGTGGTAATAAATATACTCCTTTTAATACCAGGAGAAGGGAAGTAGTTTTTGGACCTACAATGGAACTAAGTTGATCGACTTTGTCACGGCCGAAAATATGGTTTTATGGAGTACCAGTTTTCAGCATAAGATCCCCTGATAAAAGCACGCGAAACCAAATTGAAAATAGAAACACTAGGGCGAAAGGCGAGTGTAAGGAACTTGGGATGCTGGCTGATAGGGGCAATTAACGAAAATTCTAAGAAAAGATCAAGCGGACGGCGGAAGGTTTCAAGACCGGTTTCAATTCCTGCAGGCACGATTTCTTTGTCGATTTCATAACGGATTTCGACAGCCCGAAAAGAAGTTGTTTGTATGCTGCCAGACCAAAGTATCTGAGGACAGATGAGATGTGCAGTATACTTGGCACATAAAAGTGAAAAGAGATAATTTCCTCTATAGTGACAGTTTTTATTCCCGATAGTATTCTAACTCAAACGATTTTGCGGAACACGGTTGCATCGGAGGGACATCCAGTATATTCTCTAGTATTATAGAGAATACTGCTCGAATCCTTTCCAAGAAAAAATGAGAAAAATCTCTCGTTCCTTATTTCAATAGTTTGACCAAGGAGGGTGGGAATTAAATTCTTTGGCCCACCTTGTAATATGTAAGAGATTGCAATCAAATCACGAAACTGTGTGCCCAGCCTACTACATTTTTTTCTGATTTCCTCTCTGCCTCCCTCTTCGACATTTTGATAGCAATTGGCTCACTTGCATATGTGTTCCGCATGCGGTAGTTCATCGCTTTTGAAGTATGCATTTTGGAAGTCATTATTTGCCGCAACCAAATATTCCACAAGCTGCCCATTATGGTAGGCAATTGCTGTTCGCGAAATTATCCCGTTATTTTCCTGTACTCACAAAGGTTTTAATGTTGTTGTTTTTAGGGCTATGAATGTTCAGTGCAGCTCAGTTTAAGTGCAGTTCAGTCTAACCTTGCATATACAGCTGTGTTTAATATAATAGTTGTGAAATTAAATTGGATATCGTTCGATGAAATAAGAAGAAGCTGTAATTTTAATAATTTTCATTTCAAGCGAATTCCATAACAGAAACCACATAAAAAGAAATTTCAAAGTTTACACAAAGTTCGGGAAAGTTAATTAAACCTAAAAAAATGCCCATCAAAATCTTAAAATTTTTTCCCAGAATTTCTAGAAAATTTTTCAGTAGGCAGTTTTGTAGACCAATCAATTTTAGTGCAAGTTAGGACTCGCTCAAAAATTTCCTTGAATTTTCAGAATTTTTTTCATCAATGGTATTGAATTATTTCTTCCATACAACGCATGAAAAAAAATAATTTTATTTGTAAATTTTTACAAGTTTAATTAACTTTCCTGAGCTTGGTGTAAACTTTAAAATTTATTTTTATGTGGTTATGGAAATTGTTATATTTTAAATGAAAATTATTAAAATCACAACTTCTTTTTATTTCATCGAACGATATCCAATTTAATTTCACTACTATTATATTGAACACCACTGTGCCTACATTGGCGATTGGCATATTGCTCTCCTCTTAGCTTATAAATTCACAGATAATTAAACGTAATGAAGTCTTTCATATCTGACAATGGAATTACCAAAACGTAGCGGATGATTCGCTCGAAAAATGGTGATAAATGAACGGAGGAAGTGTGGGTTAGTGTACGTAAGTTTAATTAACGGGAAAAAATTCAGCCATAAATAGGAGAATGTGATTGCATGAAAGGATAAAGAAACTCAGAAACTCGATTTAATCGCTTTGCAGTTGGGTTTTGGGTTGTAGCTAGAAGAACGCGCTCATTCGAAGCTCGTTGGAAGAACGCCCTCTCTATATCATAGGCGTATAGTTAGATGAGATGCAGATAGGAAATTATCATATAGTTTGGTATGAAGGAATTTACAGTTATATTTTTAGCAGAATCCACAGGCATCCATACTATTATATCGAAAGAAAAATAGGTCAAAATTAATCCTTTTAGGTGTAGAATTTGGAGAGAGTCTTAGAGGGACAGGAGGGTAACAGAGAGCAAGGGCACAAATAAGAGAAACAAGTAAAAAAGTCTAAACTCGGGTGGAACCGAACATTAAATACCCAGCTGTGTAAAAGTGGTTGTGGTAAATTGTTGTGAAATTATGACCTATAGAGGTTTTAAGCTTTTTCTACTACCATTTGGACAATCTTATAAATAAAAATTAATGTTTGTCTGTGTGTCTGGCGTCCAAAGTACTTAACCGAAATTTTGACAGTAGTAGTTGAATAGGCGTCCAAGCTACTCAACCGATTTTTATGAAATTTTCACAGTAGCTTCTTGGATTCACTGGTTCCAGCATAGGCTATATGTAATTTTGAAAATCGTAGATAGTATACCTCGTATCTTGTTTCGTAATTTTATTTAACACTGTTCTGAAGTTAATAATAGCTGAAATTTGACATTTTGTTCACTTATATGTGGGCGGTGCCAAACCCATTTTCCAAAATTAAAAAAAAATCATTAATAAGATCATCAGGTCATTGTAACTACGAAATTCTAGCATTCTATCTGCATCAGTGAAGGAGATATGGCATGTTCCCGTAGGCGTGGTCGTGCACCGATATTGGTTATTTTCCGTGGACGTACTCTACATGTCTACCTTCAAAAGGTCGAATTTGAATTTGCTTGACTCATAAGTGGGGGGTGCCACGCCCACTTTCCAAATTTGAGGTAACTGACAAATTACATATATCATTCTAACTGTATCAGTCAACGAGATATGGGCAGTTCAGAATTTCTACCTCGTTTTCAGATAACTTTTATAAAAAATTAGGCGTGGTCGAAAAGCGATTTCGCTTATTTTCTATGGGTGCATTTATCACAACAATAGTATGCCTCCTTGTCGGGCAGTTCAGAATTTCTACTCGTTTTCAGATAACTTTTATGAAAAATTAGGCGTGGTCGAAAAGCGATTTCGCTTATTTTCTATGGGTGCATTTATCACAACAATAGTATGCCTCCTTGTCGGGCAGTTCAGAATTTCTACTCGTTTTCAGATAACTTTTATGAAAAATTAGGCGTGGTCGAAAAGCGATTTCGCTTATTTTCTATGGGTGCATTTATCACAACAATAGTATGCCTCCTTATCGGGCAGTTCAGAATTTCTACCTCGTTTTCAGATAACTTTTATGAAAAATTAGGCGTGGTCGAAAAGCGATTTCGCTTATTTTCTATGGGTGCATTTATCACAACAATAGTATGCCACCTTATCGGGCAGTTCAGAATTTCTACCTCGTTTTCAGATAACTTTTATAAAAAATTAGGCGTGGTCGAAAAGCGATTTCGCTTATTTTCTATGGGTGCATTTATCACAACAATAGTATGCCACCTTATCGGGCAGTTCAGAATTTCTACCTCGTTTTCAGATAACTTTTATAAAAAATTAGGCGTGGTCGAAAAGCGATTTCGCTTATTTTCTATGGGTGCATTTATCACAACAATAGTATGCCTCCTTGTCGGGCAGTTCAGAATTTCTACTCGTTTTCAGATAACTTTTATGAAAAATTAGGCGTGGTCGAAAAGCGATTTCGCTTATTTTCTATGGGTGCATTTATCACAACAATAGTATGCCACCTTATCGGGCAGTTCAGAATTTCTACCTCGTTTTCAGATAACTTTTATAAAAAATTAGGCGTGGTCGAAAAGCGATTTCGCTTATTTTCTATGGGTGCATTTATCACAACAATAGTATGCCACCTTATCGGGCAGTTCAGAATTTCTACCTCGTTTTCAGATAACTTTTATAAAAAATTAGGCGTGGTCGAAAAGCGATTTCGCTTATTTTCTATGGGTGCATTTATCACAACAATAGTATGCCTCCTTGTCGGGCAGTTCAGAATTTCTACCTCGTTTTCAGATAACTTTTATGAAAAATTAGGCGTGGTCGAAAAGCGATTTCGCTTATTTTCTATGGGTGCATTTATCACAACAATAGTATGCCACCTTATCGGGCAGTTCAGAATTTCTACCTCGTTTTCAGATAACTTTTATAAAAAATTAGGCGTGGTCGAAAAGCGATTTCGCTTATTTTCTATGGGTGCATTTATCACAACAATAGTATGCCACCTTATCGGGCAGTTCAGAATTTCTACCTCGTTTTCAGATAACTTTTATAAAAAATTAGGCGTGGTCGAAAAGCGATTTCGCTTATTTTCTATGGGTGCATTTATCACAACAATAGTATGCCTCCTTATCGGGCAGTTCAGAATTTCTACCTCGTTTTCAGATAACTTTTATAAAAAATTAGGCGTGGTCGAAAAGCGATTTCGCTTATTTTCTATGGGTGCATTTATCACAACAATAGTATGCCACCTTATCGGGCAGTTCAGAATTTCTACCTCGTTTTCAGATAACTTTTATGAAAAATTAGGCGTGGTCGAAAAGCGATTTCGCTTATTTTCTATGGGTGCATTTATCACAACAATAGTATGCCTCCTTGTCGGGCAGTTCAGAATTTCTACTCGTTTTCAGATAACTTTTATGAAAAATTAGGCGTGGTCGAAAAGCGATTTCGCTTATTTTCTATGGGTGCATTTATCACAACAATAGTATGCCACCTTATCGGGCAGTTCAGAATTTCTACCTCGTTTTCAGATAACTTTTATAAAAAATTAGGCGTGGTCGAAAAGCGATTTCGCTTATTTTCTATGGGTGCATTTATCACAACAATAGTATGCCTCCTTGTCGGGCAGTTCAGAATTTCTACCTCGTTTTCAGATAACTTTTATGAAAAATTAGGCGTGGTCGAAAAGCGATTTCGCTTATTTTCTATGGGTGCATTTATCACAACAATAGTATGCCTCCTTATCGGGCAGTTCAGAATTTCTACCTCGTTTTCAGATAACTTTTATGAAAAATTAGGCGTGGTCGAAAAGCGATTTCGCTTATTTTCTATGGGTGCATTTATCACAACAATAGTATGCCACCTTATCGGGCAGTTCAGAATTTCTACCTCGTTTTCAGATAACTTTTATAAAAAATTAGGCGTGGTCGAAAAGCGATTTCGCTTATTTTCTATGGGTGCATTTATCACAACAATAGTATGCCTCCTTGTCGGGCAGTTCAGAATTTCTACCTCGTTTTCAGATAACTTTTATGAAAAATTAGGCGTGGTCGAAAAGCGATTTCGCTTATTTTCTATGGGTGCATTTATCACAACAATAGTATGCCTCCTTGTCGGGCAGTTCAGAATTTCTACCTCGTTTTCAGATAACTTTTATAAAAAATTAGGCGTGGTCGAAAAGCGATTTCGCTTATTTTCTATGGGTGCATTTATCACAACAATAGTATGCCTCCTTGTCGGGCAGTTCAGAATTTCTACCTCGTTTTCAGATAACTTTTATGAAAAATTAGGCGTGGTCGAAAAGCGATTTCGCTTATTTTCTATGGGTGCATTTATCACAACAATAGTATGCCACCTTATCGGGCAGTTCAGAATTTCTACCTCGTTTTCAGATAACTTTTATAAAAAATTAGGCGTGGTCGAAAAGCGATTTCGCTTATTTTCTATGGGTGCATTTATCACAACAATAGTATGCCACCTTATCGGGCAGTTCAGAATTTCTACCTCGTTTTCAGATAACTTTTATAAAAAATTAGGCGTGGTCGAAAAGCGATTTCGCTTATTTTCTATGGGTGCATTTATCACAACAATAGTATGCCTCCTTATCGGGCAGTTCAGAATTTCTACCTCGTTTTCAGATAACTTTTATAAAAAATTAGGCGTGGTCGAAAAGCGATTTCGCTTATTTTCTATGGGTGCATTTATCACAACAATAGTATGCCACCTTATCGGGCAGTTCAGAATTTCTACCTCGTTTTCAGATAACTTTTATAAAAAATTAGGCGTGGTCGAAAAGCGATTTCGCTTATTTTCTATGGGTGCATTTATCACAACAATAGTATGCCTCCTTGTCGGGCAGTTCAGAATTTCTACTCGTTTTCAGATAACTTTTATGAAAAATTAGGCGTGGTCGAAAAGCGATTTCGCTTATTTTCTATGGGTGCATTTATCACAACAATAGTATGCCACCTTATCGGGCAGTTCAGAATTTCTACCTCGTTTTCAGATAACTTTTATAAAAAATTAGGCGTGGTCGAAAAGCGATTTCGCTTATTTTCTATGGGTGCATTTATCACAACAATAGTATGCCTCCTTGTCGGGCAGTTCAGAATTTCTACCTCGTTTTCAGATAACTTTTATGAAAAATTAGGCGTGGTCGAAAAGCGATTTCGCTTATTTTCTATGGGTGCATTTATCACAACAATAGTATGCCTCCTTATCGGGCAGTTCAGAATTTCTACCTCGTTTTCAGATAACTTTTATGAAAAATTAGGCGTGGTCGAAAAGCGATTTCGCTTATTTTCTATGGGTGCATTTATCACAACAATAGTATGCCACCTTATCGGGCAGTTCAGAATTTCTACCTCGTTTTCAGATAACTTTTATAAAAAATTAGGCGTGGTCGAAAAGCGATTTCGCTTATTTTCTATGGGTGCATTTATCACAACAATAGTATGCCTCCTTGTCGGGCAGTTCAGAATTTCTACCTCGTTTTCAGATAACTTTTATGAAAAATTAGGCGTGGTCGAAAAGCGATTTCGCTTATTTTCTATGGGTGCATTTATCACAACAATAGTATGCCTCCTTGTCGGGCAGTTCAGAATTTCTACCTCGTTTTCAGATAACTTTTATGAAAAATTAGGCGTGGTCGAAAAGCGATTTCGCTTATTTTCTATGGGTGCATTTATCACAACAATAGTATGCCTCCTTGTCGGGCAGTTCAGAATTTCTACCTCGTTTTCAGATAACTTTTATGAAAAATTAGGCGTGGTCGAAAAGCGATTTCGCTTATTTTCTATGGGTGCATTTATCACAACAATAGTATGCCTCCTTATCGGGCAGTTCAGAATTTCTACCTCGTTTTCAGATAACTTTTATGAAAAATTAGGCGTGGTCGAAAAGCGATTTCGCTTATTTTCTATGGGTGCATTTATCACAACAATAGTATGCCACCTTATCGGGCAGTTCAGAATTTCTACCTCGTTTTCAGATAACTTTTATAAAAAATTAGGCGTGGTCGAAAAGCGATTTCGCTTATTTTCTATGGGTGCATTTATCACAACAATAGTATGCCTCCTTGTCGGGCAGTTCAGAATTTCTACCTCGTTTTCAGATAACTTTTATGAAAAATTAGGCGTGGTCGAAAAGCGATTTCGCTTATTTTCTATGGGTGCATTTATCACAACAATAGTATGCCTCCTTATCGGGCAGTTCAGAATTTCTACCTCGTTTTCAGATAACTTTTATGAAAAATTAGGCGTGGTCGAAAAGCGATTTCGCTTATTTTCTATGGGTGCATTTATCACAACAATAGTATGCCTCCTTGTCGGGCAGTTCAGAATTTCTACCTCGTTTTCAGATAACTTTTATGAAAAATTAGGCGTGGTCGAAAAGCGATTTCGCTTATTTTCTATGGGTGCATTTATCACAACAATAGTATGCCTCCTTATCGGGCAGTTCAGAATTTCTACCTCGTTTTCAGATAACTTTTATGAAAAATTAGGCGTGGTCGAAAAGCGATTTCGCTTATTTTCTATGGGTGCATTTATCACAACAATAGTATGCCACCTTATCGGGCAGTTCAGAATTTCTACCTCGTTTTCAGATAACTTTTATAAAAAATTAGTCGTGGTCGAAAAGCGATTTCGCTTATTTTCTATGGGTGCATTTATCACAACAATAGTATGCCTCCTTATCGGGCAGTTCAGAATTTCTACCTCGTTTTCAGATAACTTTTATGAAAAATTAGGCGTGGTCGAAAAGCGATTTCGCTTATTTTCTATGGGTGCTTTTATCACAACAATAGTCTACCTCCTTTCGTTGTACTAGCGTAAACGGTTCTGAAGTTATTAAGAGTCAAAAATTGAAAATTTCTTCACTCATATGTGGGCGGTACCACGCCCTTTTTCCAAAAATTTGATAAAATCGTCAATGGGACGAACAATTTAATAAATCTACCAAGTTTCATTATTGTAGCTGCTTTTAATATTTAATTATCTCTTCTTAAACGTTTTTCGAAATTTTCGATATCGAAAAAAGGGGCGTGGTTATGGTCCGATTCCGCCCTTTTAAGTAGCAACCTACCTTGGCCAGAAAGCAAATTGTGTGCGAAATTTCATTCAAATATCTCAATTTTTACTCAAGTTATCGTGTTCACGGACGTTGATATATGGAACTATATATCTATCTCCAATATTTTGTACCGTTACAAACTAGCGTTATATGACCAAGACAGTGTACTAGTACACGCTGGGTATAAAAAGAGCAGAAAACGGCGGGGATGTAGGCTTTGGACAGAAAGTAATTGGGGTTCAAAGAAATGGGGATAGAGAAATTGAGGAAATAGAAAACTAAAGAGAAGCAGAGGCAGAGATGGAGGAAGGGAGTAAGAATGGAGAGTTGACTGTGCGATATTTGGCGCCAATCTAAACCGCACTTTCAGCTGCTGCAACAAAAACAAGTGAGGCCAACTTATACTTCATCTGTTTTTTCTAACTCATTATTTTTGCACGATAGAGATTCACCTTGTCTAAAGCCTCTAGATTCGAATCGTTTGGAGTGGTCGCTAAACGCCATTTAACAAAGCCATGTAGCTCTCCAGAGATCCATATTGTGCAAAGCAGTTCGATACTAACAGGCCGGAATTAACGCTGGGAACACCATAGGGTTCCAATGAGCTCAAACACCTCGGAAAATATGGGTGTGGTGTTTTGGCACCCATTTCATTTTCTTACTTCCTAGAAACTTAACTAGCCATGCATAGCCCAAAATTGCAGTTTTTTTATTGTTGTAAGAGTACTTCGAGTGCCTAATAAGCACGCCCATTTCCAGAATTGCCTCCCATCACTTGTAATGAAAAGTTCTAAGAAACTGGGTGAGACTATAGTGAATTTGCTTCCTACTATTATGCCAGATAATGCTGGCTGGAAAGGTCTACTGACGTTGAAAACTTCACTGAGAATTTCCTTAGAGCATATCGTTCTGGATCTTTTTACCACTAGAATCTTTTTTAAAAAAGTGAGTGTCAAAACCTCAAACTATTTCAGACCTGGGAACCTACAAGCAAAACCTTTTCTAGCTGCCGAAATTCATTTCGAAACCGATCTGGTTGATTGTAGACTGAAAAAGTCTGAAGCCCCACTGATAAGGTTCAATCAGCTTGTCTGCGATGGACTTCACTATTTCGAAACAATATGATAGATACTACCTTATATGCTATATTAATGAAACTCATTTCCGGATCGCCCTTTTTGCCGATCCGCCGTATTTTTCAAAATATCATTTACAGTCCTTATTCTTATTAGCCAGAATTTTCACTTTATGAAAAATCCGCCATATCTTTTTAAAACGCTCTTGTCGCACACACTTTCTGTTTCCGCGTCTTTGTAATCATTACAACAACTAGCATCCCTGATCCGAATGTATTCAATCATAATTAAAGTGACTACTTCAAATCCACTTAAATAAACTCACTTAAAACTTTATAATGATATATAGTAGACGGTAATGTGTTAGGAAATTTTCTCGCACATTAACCGTTGCAAGCGAGCGACGGCAAAAGTAGCGTAAATCTTGGCAACACTTCGAAAACGGAAAATGTCGACATTAACGACATGCAATGCGATTTAATATATTTATCCTGGCTACATATTTCACATACATAGCAGATTTTTTGTTGTATTTTAGTGGAAATATGTGAGTTGTCAGCTAAGAAAATATGAAATGCACAGCTAAGCAGCGGAAAAGAAATCTACTTAAAGCTAAATCCACTCACAGTCATCGTGGAGTGTAAAAGGAATATTGAGAAGATTCTGGTGCGCCTAAAAGTTCACTGCATACCTAAAAAAAAGTTTCAGCACAGACGTTGCATGTGTGGGGATGCCAGCTGCTTTGGCTTATTTTAAAGTATCCCTGCAAAAGATCGTGTGACTAATCTTTAATTAGGTTAATCCGCGATTAATCGCTTTAGTCTACAATATAAGTCAATTTTAATTTCCGTAACATACTTATAGGGGTGACAATACTTATTTAAAAGATATGTCGGACAGAGAATTAGTTATATCGTACCCGGTCGGGTTTAAATGGTTACAACTGGTCTCTCCATTCTGCAAGCTCAACAAATGTCAGCAACTCAACCTATATAATAATATCAGAACAGGCATCAGACTGATCATCCACTAAAAAGAAACAGGCAGACCCGTGAAGTACTGCCGTTTACGTTCGTGGTAGAAGTGGATCAGGATTTGTGTTTTCAGTTAGGAAAGGAGGGTGCCTTTGGTCCTACAGTGTGAATATTCAGTCTATGAGATATATCATCCTCACGTCTGTGAACAATATTCTACCTAACGAGGCAACCGAGAAGTGGGAGCATATTTCTCACTCACTACGTACGGGCACTCTGGACACAATAGGGTTCAAGAGATTTCTGAAGAACAGCTTTGGAAAAAACGGATCCTTTATACAGGATCAAGTCGTGTATGTGCGTACGAAAAAGGGGAGCGAGGCGCCGGTAGTAGTGATTTCTAAAGTAATGAGTGCAAAGTGCTTTGAATTGAGGCTGGGCAAAAAATGTAATAAAATGTCACCAAGAAACTATGAGGTTTGCTTTGTCGAAGGCTGAGTTAAAGCTCTGTCTATCCCACAAGAGAAGGAGAGATAAACAAGGGCCACTATCGAATATCCCCTTTCCACGTTCAAGCGACCAGCAATCAACAACGATTGAGCCACAGTAGTTCACTGTGAAGCTGCCGACAGTTGAAGCAACATTGAACCACAGCTGAGCGGTGGTGTAATACGGGGGATTCAGCACAGCTGGCAAAAGACGGCAGTTAAGTAGTGGCTTGGTTGCCACCTACAGGAGAAGTAATGGCAGCAACTATTAGTCGAAATGACGAGATGACTAACTCTTTGGGTAGAAATCGCAGTCTGCATAAGCGCACGCTGAATTGGTGCCTAAATAGAGGCCTAGGATTTCATAGGCAAATCCATGGGCTGAGTGGTAGTGTAGCCTATAGACAGAACGGGTTTCTCCTTCCTCTAGTCAAAGCGCGGAGGCAGAACCAAGCGGAAATCAATACTCCGCCGGAGCGGCACAAAGCTAGTCGGTGAAGCGAAAAGACCGTCCCACTTACGCCAAACAGTTGACTGATGCCACTGAGCCACTTAAAGGGTGTTACAAATCTGCTGACAACTATACTTTTTGTGTGTTGACTTATTTCCCTGCAATGAAGTTCTTTTGGCAACAGGTGATCCTAATGCTGTCCTTCTGTCGATCTGATTGTGTATGTGGCTCTTAGCATGACTACTCTACAAGGTTTGCATGTCTAATTTTTGCATTGATCGACCGTGAACGTACTCAGCGGATCTCTTTCCAGCGTGGGTGATCATGTACGAATCTGGTGGAATGGGATGCTCGCGTGGCTATGTTCCAGCAATGAGTACTAACAGCTTCGGATCCCAGCAGTTTAAGTGCTCCGGAGACTGATACTGCCCGCAGCAGTGTTAATGTCAAGCAGGAATGATGGTAATGATGGCTCAAAATGGCGATTTAGTGCAGTTAGTGGTGCATTAAGACCAATGTTGGGAGCCTTAATTAACGCTTGGCGGGAATGTAGACATCCCATTATTTAGTAGGTGATCGTTCCGCCGTAGCATCTGCACCGGAATACCCAGGAACTGCCAACCAGAGTGCAGGTTTCAGAGAAAACTTCCATTGTTCTGTGAAATGAAGTAGTATTGGCAGGTACCAAATGATCATTTTGACTATACCGTATTTGTCTACTTCGGACTGAAAGACGAATTGCTGAACCACTGCAAGACTGCCGAATCCGACTACGAAATAATCCGTAAAATAATGGAAAGGAAGCTGCAGCGCGTTGAACTTTTGACGACTTTTACACGGGTCTCTCAAGATGAGTAGGTTGGCGTTATTGAGGTGAAGCTTCAAACCGTATCAAACTAATCATCATTATGCGGATAAGAAATGGCTACCTGCATGAATTTAATATTCGCATACTGTTATTTTGTCGGAGGTGGCTCGTAAGAAAAAAAAACTAACAGAATAAGTAAATTAGGTAGTACGTTCTTTATTTCGCATGTGCTATTACGGACACGATACTTCGCATGTTCTATCATGAACATACGTAGGTGATATCGCATGGAATTTTTAATAATTTAGTTCAGCAATCTGCAGACAACAAGCGAAAGCTAGAGGCGGGCGTAGACATGAAGGTGGAGGTACAAATACGATTGGAGCTCTCAAGATTGTTCTTACGGAAGGCAGACAAACCTTCGGCTTCTTTCTAATTGATATACAGAAACTTCTGAGTGAGAAAACGACTTAAATAGACGAAAGTGAAAGTGGAGCATACTCGTATTTGCCCCCTTCAGGAAGCTTGCTTGATGTCTCATTACCTGGTATTGTACAGTTTCCAGCCATCCATACCAGGTGAATGGAGAGTTGCTCAGCTATCTTATAGAGAGATTTGCGACAGCCTTCCATAGTCTTGGCTTTACATGTGATAGCTCCCAGCGCTTTTAGAGCTGCTGAGGAAGAGGAAATAGAAACATCCTGAAAAAAATTTGCAGGTGAAGCAAAATGTGGCCGAGAAAACGGTCACAAAAGGTTACTAAATGTTTACTCAATTCAAAGCTTAATTTTACTGTATCGAAACATGTAAGGGTATTCAATATGCAACTGACTGCAATGCAAAAGCTCCAGCTACAAATCTACAAACTTCTGTAGCGCACGCCTTGCTGGCTTGCGTGCGTTGACAACAATGGAAGGAGCAATTTTTTGTTTTTGTCCTGTAGCGTTGCCATCTCTGTGTGTAAAAGCAAATATAATAAATTACTTTTTTTTTCTTTGTGTCATTTTGTTATTGTATGAATATTTGATATTTGCATTGTTCAGGCTTCTGCTCTTTTGTGCGCTTGAACTGTAGAAAGTTTTATTAAAAACGTGCCTGCATGAAATTATTTATTTGAAATTGACAATGTCGCATATAAGACTGAGTCATCGGATATACGTACGAAGTCATTTTTAAATGAGGATTCCGTGTAGAAAAATGAATGCGTGTACTGCATGTGAAGGTGTGTAGTTATTGTAATTTTTAATGAAAATCACTCCTCCGCTCGACGGCTAATTTGGTTTAAATAAGAAATTTAAAATCCATTGACATTGGATGTTCGAATAATGTTGCAGTTTTTGAAGTATTTTCGACAGATTTTTGAGACCTTAAACGATGGATTTGAAGTAAATCTTTTGTAAGTATGGGGTATTAAAAGGGGTGGGGGCAGTACACCTACATCCGAAAGGAAGTATACTTCAATAGGTTTGGGAGTAATACCTCTTTTTTTCTCTCTATGGAGTGTGATCGATAGTAGGGTACTAAGGTATTCTTGATCCATACGATTTTAGGCTACCTTCTGCAGACAAGAGTTGATGCGACAGACTATTCAGATGAACTCCGAAGATCTTTCCCCAGCAGCACCTTTCGCTTATGCAGCAGTCGGATTCACTGTCAGTTGCTGGTTGCTGATTCTACTTCGTGGTTAGTAGACAGCATCGAAGCATGTGGGACTAAAGGTTTGGTTTCCTAGAAAGCTGGTCTCGCCACATAGTGGTCGAAACATTGCGGTGGAGTACTTTGTCAAAATTGCTGCAATGTAAAAGCAATCAGGTGGACACAAAAGAGACGGTGAAGTCCACCGTAACGTAAAATAGCGACAAGCATAGTATATTACGGCCGGCATGACGGTGCAAATTCGTTGGGCAACGTTTCTTCCTACACATTTATTACGGTGAGAATTCAAAAAAATTGTGTTCGGTTTAATTTTGATAACAATTTCAAGCACACAGTTTAATAACTCATTTAATTTTTGAATATAATGAAGTACAAGTTTTAAGTCAGGCCAGTTAAATAATGATTACTAATCGTAATGATTGCCGGTTTGATTAATTACTATCTTGAGAATCAATTTAATGATTGCTAAGCAATTACTTTCAAAAAAAAAAATTAAAATTATCAAAAAAAAAAATAGTTTTGATTACTTTTGAATTTTTTTATTTTGGTTATTTTTAATAATTTTTAACTTTGTTCAGTATTGTTGTGAAAGCACATAAATATACACACCAAAAATACTGAAAAACTCAAAAATAATCCAAAAAAAAAAACAAAAAAAAAATAAAAAATAAAATAAAACATCAAAAATAATCAAAAGTAATCAAAACAACGTTCTTTCTATTATTTTTGATTATTTAAAAATTTTTTAATTTTTCCTAATCGTAATCAACTCAATCATTAGAAGAGCAATTAAAATAATCACTACTAATTAAAAAAGCCGGCTAACTAATTGATTACGTACTACTAATAAAATTTAACAGGTCTGTTTTAAGCGTGTCCGAATTTTTGTTTTTAAGGAATTACAAATGGTTTGGTGGAATTTATCCCATACTTTCCATACCGTTAGCAAATTTTATTGCAGAAAAGAAAAAAATTTAAAATCAACGAGAATTACGATACACTGGAAACATGCACCTTATTATGCTAAGATACAGGGATATAAAACTGCATGCTTGAAATTTTTATAAAAAATAAACAAAACATTTATTTTTCATTAGTTGTTTTTTATTAAAATTTGAAATTTAATTTTTAAATACTCTTCACTTTGCGTCGTAGTCGAAAACCAGACCAGTTTTGTTTGACTAGTTATTATTAATCAATTAATTAAACGGCTTTTTAAATTGGTAATGATTATTTTAATTGTTTTGCAATTTTTATTTGATTACTATTAGTAAGAATAGAAAAAGAAACAAAAAAAAATCAGAAAAAATCAAAAATAATCAAACAACGTTGTTTTGATTACTTTTCGTTATTTTTGATATTTTTTTGGGGTTTTACGATATTTTTTGATTAATTATGATTCTTTTCAGTATTGTTGATTTGAATATTTATGTGTAATACTAAAAAAAGTGAAAAAAAAATAAAAAATAATCAAAAGTAATAAAAACAGTTTTTTTTTGATTATTATTGATTTTTTTTAATAATCGTAAAAAATCATTTTTTTTTTTTGATTATTTTTGTAATCAATTGGAAAATAATCATTTAATATTGAAAGTAATCGTAATCAATCATTAAATGGATTATCAAGAAAATAATTAATCAAATCGGTAATCATTACGATTAGTAATCATTATTTAACATGCCTGATTGAAATTTAATTTTCAAATACTTCTCACTTTGCGACGCAGTCGAAAACAAGGAAGAAAACGAAAGTAAAGAGGAGCATGCTTAACTCTTTGAAGACGGGATTGAGCGTATTTTTATGGGTATATGAGAGTTTTGTTTACATTGAGATATATTTAAGGTAAAGCTTACGTTTACTGTTACTGTTATGGTTAGGCTTATGGTTAGGCTTATGGTCAGGATTAAAGCTACGGTGGATACCGTCAGAATTATTGTTATCGGGATTAAGGTTATGGTGAAATTTGCGACTGCAGTAGCTGTTATGGTAACATTAGCGGTTACTCTTATGGTTACGGTGGGTTTAAGAACTATGGTTACGGTTGCTATAAAAATTATGTTAACTGCTGTTACTGTTACTGATTTGATGAGGAAAAAGGCACTGCAATGGTAAGATTTATGGTCACGGTCACGATCAGGTTTCTGCTTATGGTTAGAGTTTTAGCTATGGTGGCTACCAAAATGATTATTGTTATAGTGAAGTTAACAGTTACGATTTAAATTACTTTCCTCGTAATATTTGCAGCTACTCTTATGGTTATGGTTATTATCAAAATTATGGCTAAGGTTACTATAAGAATAATAGGGATGGTTACTGTTACGCATTGATTTGAATTTATCAGCATTTTTTTTACGTTTAGGGCAACGGTTCAGGATTATGATTTCTGCTACTTGTTAAGTTAAAGTTATGATAACAGTTGTGGTTATGGTTAAGTTTGTATTTACAGTTACGGTTATGGTCAAGGTTGCGGTTATGGGTACATTTAAGCTTAGTGCAACAGTTCAGAATTACAATTTTAGGTAGCACTACGATCAGGATTAATAATAAAATAACTTATTGTGACATAACTTAACATAAATTAACGTAACAGAACATAACTCAATATTTCATATCTTATGGACTGCCATTTTAAATTGAAACTAATTTGTGCTAAGTCAAGTTTACCAAGGAAAAAGCAGCATACTTTAAGGGAATCACATATGAGCTCTCATTGAAATGTGTAGGTCAGGGTATTTCGAAGATGATCGAACTGGTGAAAGTCTAAGAAAACAGGTACGAAGAACCAACTTAATCTACCAAAACTGTTCGAGCCGCTGAACCCAACAGACACAAGTTATTATCTGTGTGTTCAAGTCCCTTGTATCTACTGTGAATTACGTTTTCTTGAACAAAGTCTTCGGAAATTCATTTAACATTTTCGTGGAGCGATGAAATGTCTCAATGCAAGTAAATAAAATACATTTCAAAAAGCATAGATTTCTAGCCGCCCACTTTAGACACTCTCAGAATTGAAATTCCGCTAAATGAATCCACTTGCGTTAGATGAGCAGCGAAAACATGCAAAAATAAAAGGATGCTAGTAATTTTATTAAGCGCTAAAAGCGAATTGAACGAAAAACTACTTACCACGAAGTTATTTAAACGTCACTCGAAATGCTCGCAAATACGGCAAAAACTATGCAACATAAACATACAGCAAACATAACACAAAATATTATACAAAACGCTGTGAGTGAGAGCGTGTGTGTGTGTGGCATGGATTTGAGTTGAGCAAATCGAGCACAGAAAAACATTGAAGCTGATGCCTTTGCTGAGCACAAAAAAAAAAAAAATAAAAAAAAAAACAAAAGCGAGATGAAAATGTCAAGTCATGTGCAATTCGCAAGGATATTGTGAAAAGGATAGAACAGCTCGTGCGCATACCACAAATGCACTGCCATGCAACAGCATTACAAGTTGTAGCGGGCGAGGTGCACAAAATGAATGAGCGTGTTAAGCGTGGCGACAAAAACCCAAATAAAATTGAGATAAATTTATGTAGACTTGTCTAAATGTGTTTTGTTAACATGAAACGTTGTGCTGGGCAGCACAGAAGTAAACAGTGACGCTGAGTTCTTATAAAAACATACTTACATACATATTTACTTACTGGTTTATTCATTTATTTAAAAATGCGCCAAGCATAAACGTGGCAAAACATACATACATTCATACAAATGTACATATGTTCCTAATAGTAATAGAGTATCTACGAAAAAATCAGTTTGCATTAGATCGAGCAGAAATGTGTTTTCTTGTTCCAAGTTTACGAATTGGTAGCAGAGACAAAAAATGACTGTTATTTGAAATTTCCGTATCGAAAACGTTGCTCGAATTCTAAAATTTATTTAAAGCATTGCTTTATAATAATTATACGATAAAAAAAATGCATTATTTAAATAATAGTTAAATATTACGTTACTTGATAACTGTTATGGCTGAAAAATATTTTTTTTCGTTGCCAAAAAAGTTATTAATTTGAAATAAATTTTTTTACTTGCGTCATAAGAGTGGTAAAAACGTTTTGCTCACCACCAGATTTATTTAGAAAATGATCCAAAACGCAACATGGCTGTCCTCCGTTAAAAAAAACCCACAACCAGATGTACCATGTTGTGTTAGAAGCACTCCATACGGCATCCTAAGACATAATTGGATACTGGCGATTTCTAAAAAAACTGGTACGATGTTGACAAATAACTATTATACCCAAAAAATAAAATAAGCGTTTAATTATTATTTGAAAAAAATTTTTTTTTTGGATCAGATAATTGTTATGAAGCAAAATTTATTGGATAAAGCTATAACTGTTCTAACCACGCGATGAATCAGAGAGTACTCCCTTTGACATCCTTTTGGAAGAATAGAAGAGTTTTTTTTTCGTTTACTGATCTTATGCCACTCTTTGTGGAGAACAAGGGGAGATATCTCCAAGACATGAATAAGAGGGTACTCCCCTTAACATCTTTCGGATCAATAACAGCGATTTATTTGTGCTCCGATTTTACTAATCTAGGAGAAATAGCGGAGACCTCCTTAAGTAATTAATAAGTGATAAATTTCTCTGTCAACAAAAAGAAACAAATAAAAAAAAAAAACAAAAAAAAAGCTGTAATCGTAGAAATATGTGAAATGAATACAACTTACATAAAGATTTCAATAATAATAACTATTGTTTTCCATAATTAACCCCATATTTGCTGATATGTGAGGTATTTATAAAGGGTGTTTTTTTAGGGGTATAGAACTTCGAATTGAAATAAAACACAAGAAAATCGTTTTAAGGTCCATCAATTTGGCTTTATTGGAAGGACAATTTTATGCCATTAATGTTTAAATATGATTTCGGGCATGTGGCCGCTGCGGCTGGCTCGAATAAAGCCAATTCTACAGGTCCAATTTTCAACCACTTTTTCGAGCATATGGGGCCGTATGTCGGCAATAACGCCACGAATGTTGGCTTCCAATTCCCCTAACGTTTCTGGTTTGTTGGTGTAGACGAGCGACTTCACATATCCCCAAAGAAAATAATCCAATGGTGTCAAATCACACGACCTTGGTGGCCAATTGACAGGTCCATTCCGCGAAATTATGCGCTCATCGAATGTTTCCTTCAATAAATCGATTGTGACGTGCGCTGTGTGGCATGTAGCGCCGTCTTGTTGGAACCACAACTCATCCACAATCATGCCATCCAATTCGGGAACAAAATAGTCGGTTATCATGGCTCTATACCGGTCTCCATTAACGGTAGCTGCCTCTCCAGCATTATTGCGGAAGAAGTATGGCCCAATGACTCCACCAGCCCATAGAGCACACCAAACAGTCAGTTTTTGTGGATGTAATGGCGTTTCAAGGGTCTCATGTGGATTCTCTTCACTCCAAATGCGGCAATTTTGCTTGTTGACGTAGCCATTCAACCAAAAATGAGCCTCATCACTGAACAAAATTTTGCGATGAAAATCAGCATCGAAATCAATCTCATTTTCGGCCCATACACCAAAATCACGACGCATTGCATGGTCTCGCGGCTTTAATTCTTCCACAAGCTGGATCTTGTAAGGTCGCAAGCCAAGATCTTTGCGCAAAATCTTCCATAAAGTTGATGGACAAAGCTCCAATTGCTGTGCACGGTGGCGAATCGATTCATTCGGGTCCTCTTCAACACTTTGCTCTACAGCGGCAATTGTTTCTTCGGTGCGCACTGTTCGACGTCTCTGCGGATGCGTATTATCACATAGAGTAAACGTAGTGCGAAAACGATCCATGGTTAACCGAATTAATTGCTCTGATGGACGATTATGTCGACCATAAAATGGACGGAGCTCACGGTAAACTTCGCGAACTGAACCATTATTTTCGAAATAAATTTGCACGATTTGCAAGCGTTGTTCTTTTGTCAACCTGTTCATGATGAAATGGCAAACCAAACTGAACATAAATGACATTAGAGTTGCCAGATTTGACCACAAAATGCCAGTTTTATCTCTATTCGAAAAACAAACCTGTAAAAAAACACCCTTTATATGAGTTCTATTCCATTGCTTTCATTCCTTCATTTGCTTCCATAGAAGGTTTGAGGTATGATTCTCCAAAGATATTTCATTGGTAGGTTAGGAGGAGTGTGAAATATCCTCAATACTCTCCTGGGAGGTTTTCTAAAATTCTCCAAAACTCCCCCGTTCCTGGATTGTTATACATAAAACATTAATAACAGAAACTGTATTATGGTTTTTTGGGAGGTGAAAGGGAGTTTTTCTATTACTCGCCCCCCTATGACAAAATTATATTTTAATACCCAGATATATAGGGAGTAGTCGAATACTCGCAAGGTAGTACTCCGGTATAAATAAAACGATGATCCCTGGTTGTACTGGGCTATGTCTCTGGTTGTTAGCTCCACGGACCAAATTGAATGGTAATTTTAGAAAATTTTAATCCCAGAAATTATATAGAAAGAGTTTGTATGCTTTGCAACATATGGAGCTGAGCCTAAATGGCCGGGTAAAACCTGCGACATTTTGGAGAATAGGCCATCCACTAACTAAAAGCTAAACCCATTTATCTTGGTGTTGCTAATCAGAATATATTTAAAAGGTTGTGCTAGTGATCTATTGTTATATCCCACTCTACGCAGGTCTATCGTTTTACTTTGAAATGAGTAAATAACAGTAAAGTTATACAATCTCCATTGTGTAAAGGGCAATTATTTAGACCGGAAATTGTGTTTCATTATTAACGGGCTTGTTTTATGCACAAAAAAGCTATATACTAGTGAAAATCAGCTTAAAAATTTGAAATATCTTGATAATATTACGTGTAATTGCCTTCGAAAAGAACAGAGTTTTTATAGTGGGTGATGCCACGCCTACTTCCATAAAATTTATTTGTGATCAAGTTTTGCTGAAAAGTCTCACCACGTGTGCCAAATCTTAGTGGTATAATGCACAGTTACAAAATTATCGCCTCTTAAATATAAAAAAAACAAATTTTAGAATTATATTAAAAAATGGCGTGACCCTTAATCGATTTCGGCCATTTTCCTACAAGTAGTAGGATTTATAAAATAAACATTTTCACTACATTTCGTTATAATGAATAAATTTTGTTCGAGTTGTGGTACTAAAAGTTTTGTGGAATAGTTCAATATAAAAAGGGGCGCGGCCACGTCCCGTCTTAAAAATATATATAATAAATTTCATCTCACACCAATACTTGGGAAGTTGAATATACTCGTATATCGTATATATTATGTAATTGTAATAAGGTTATTTTTCGCAGCGATTAAAAAGCTTTTATATAAAAGTGGGCGTTGTTTTTATACGATTTTGTTCCTTTTTTCCGGAACATTCCTTGTAAAGTGTGTAATACATGTGCCGCATTTTGTTCTGATACCTTCAACTGATTTTGAGACGATATAATACCTTCAAAGGTTTTTCGTTTATTGATTAATAATATTTGTAAAATTAACTTAAACAAAAGTTGGCTATAACACGACCATTTTAAAAATTTTCTAAAACAATCTGCTTTTATTTTAATGTACGCACAAAATTCAGTCCTTATGCGTGGATTATACTAAATAATCACTCTTATATTTTTTATGTGTTTTCCAAAATATTCGATGTATAAAAAGCGGGCGTGGCTATTGTGCGATTTCGTTTATTTTATATGGTAATGGGAGATCTGCATACCAAGTTTGAATAAGAAATTACCTTACCTAAAAATAAATTTTCTGGAATAACCTTGCCAATGATACCCATATTGACATTTCTCACTGAATATTTACAAAAAGGTGGCAACCTTCTTTTTACAACAGCTAGGTAGAATGTCTTATAATTTATTATATTATTTACATGCAATAATTTAATCCAAATCGGTTGAGCGTAGATTGTAGTAAATTTCGAAAGTGACTCCACCGATACAGATAAAATGTTGCAAATAGATAATGACTGTACCTTAACCTATTATATCTTACCACTGCATATATTTTTAAAAGGTTGCGATATTTTTTGAAATTGTTTAAAGACTGAAAAATATACCAATATGGATAGCAAACTGGAGTTATTTCACGTCCTTTTTTAATACAACTATTTTTTAGCAGGGTTGCCACACAATGTAAATACTGGCACTACTAATTTTAATGCAATTTCGAAAGTAAATACATCCTGAACTATTATGTCGTGGTGCTGCCACTTCGGGTATTTTTAAAAGGTTGCCATCTCTTTTAAAATCATTTTAAAATTAGAAAGAATTGGTCAAATGAGTATCCGACGAAATGTTTCTTATGCTGTTTTCAATAAGTTTCTTTTTGTAGTTCTGTTCATTTGATGCGGGTCTGTTTAAGGTAAGTGTCTTTGGAACTATATACGGAAAATTCTCTCATTGTGTAAAGCTGTTCGAGTTCGACACAGCCTAAAATACGACTTGATTACAAGGAATGTTTTGCCCTCGAAAAGTCATTCACGCAACAGACACCTGATAAATAATCCACTCGTCTTCCTGTACGCCATAACTATCTAACCAAATAGTAGGAGAATATTTTATAGACCCACTATGTAACGTCACTGTGAAGACCTAACAATATGCTCTGCAAAACTCATAAGTATCAGGTTCCTCAATGCCGTAGAATAAGCTCTATTTAACATATTGTGAGAGAGAGCGAAGTACAATGATTGCTTAGCTTTTCGTTTATGATTTCAATAAATTTCAAGAAAAATTACAAAAACCATCTAGTTTTGTCTAAACCGTTCAATGTACCTACATATCTTAGTCAGCACCACAAAGAAGCGTATAAGCTGAAGTTGCATAGCTTGCAGTTCAAGAGGATTGTGGCGAGAAAATGAACTTGCGCAGCAGCGCCAAAAACTTATTTAGCGAAACCACAATAGCTCGGTGGTGCTGCAAAAACAGCAAAACTTGACAAATTTATTTGCCACGCGATTTGAGTGTCGCGCTAAGGGAATGAAAACAGTTGTAGTTATGGGAGCAGTGGCAATAACAGCAATTGCAGTGCCAGTTATGGCAAAAACAACAGCACTGCCTTGTATGCGATCGTGTGCGTGCGTCGGATTACTTATTGCTTGGTGCTTGGCATGTTAATGCAACGAATTGAGTGTTGTGCTGTGCTGTATGCCACATTTTATCCGGCTAACATAAGCAATAAATTTATGATTTAGTTGATGCTTTGACGCGCTTGAATATGAACTGTCGTGTAAGCAATAAATATGCTAACAAATAATGGAGATTTGTTTCTAAGTTAAACAGAAGTATGTATGCAATGATCGAAAGTTAAGGAAGGTTTGTTTTGCTATCAAAGCTTGACTCGCCCACTACTGGTTATAACACCGGGATCAAATCCTAGGTGGAGCATTGCATCATCAGAGTCCGATTTGTAGCCCCATTCATCGTCATTAGATTTGTAGGGAAAACTTTCTTAGATCACGTATTTATTTTTCTTGAAAGTTTGGAAGAGCTTAAGACCCATCAGATCCCTCATGAACACCAATAATTTCAATTAAGATCACCCTGGGAGCGAGATGTAGGCCCTTCCCTTTATGTCAGCGACTGGCACCGACGGAAATTTAGTGACTAGTTGCAAGTGCTTTACAAAGATATGGGCATGGTACAACTAATAACAAAGTGGTAACTTATGCTCCAGGCGAAAAAGTTGGAAGATTTTAGTTAATCGGATCCTCATAAACACGATGAGGGTGTTCACGTGGGCCTCGTTATCAGGTAATCTAGTTATGTAGTCAGAGTTCTTACTTGAACCAAATAATGAATTATTAAAGTGAAAACACAACATTTAGACTAAAAAGTTAGGAGGTTTGGTTTGCATAAATTTAATATGTATATATGATAAGGGTATTCACGTAGACGAGGATATTTTTTTACCAGACCAGACGATGAAATATTAAAGTGAAAACTCAAGACTTAGCCTAAAATTTGGAACAAATTATGGTAGTAATATTTTTTATTCATGCAAAATAATGAAATATTACAGTGAAAACACTAGTTTTGAACTAAAAACTTGGTCAATTTGAGTTTGTCGAAGCTACATAAGCACGATGAAGGTATTCATTTGTGTCTGTTTATCAGGTCGTCTGGTTCTGTAGCAATTTTTCTTACACATACTAAACAAAAAAATAATAAAAAGTGAAAACACATGCAACAGACCAAAAAGTTGGAAGATTAAGGTTGATTAAATTTCATAAACACAATGGGGGTATTCACGTAGGTTTTGTAATGAGGTTATCTGGTTATGTAGTCTCATTATTAACAAAGAAAAAATAATGAAATATGAGATATTGTTTAAACTTTAATCAGGCAAAGTAACGAAGAGAAGACTCGTTTCAGACTAAAAAGTTCAGCGTTAAACTAAAAAGTTAGAAGAATTAGCTTGACAAAACTTAATAAACACAATACTAGTATTGACTTGGGTTCCACCATCTGGTTATATAGGCAGATTCCTTACTCAAACCGTACAATAAAATAACAACAAGTGAAAATTATCGCTTCCGACGAAAAAGTTGGACGAAATGAATTAACAAATTGTAAACTTACACTTCAGCTCTAAAGTATAGTTTGAAGACTTTTGGTTAGCTGTAAATTCCTATACACAATCGGATATTGCACTCGAGTAAGCCTGTTTGTAATTTACCTCAACGAATTACACTAACGAGAAATAAAATCAAGCAAATCACTTTACTAACTGGGTGAATTAGCTAACCGACTAGTTCTCTTTTCTGCGTGTCTATCGCGACAAATCTTACATTTCAAGAATCTTAATACAGTTGACACGTTTACAGCTATCCATGACATAGTGAGAAATACAGCTTTTACTGAATAATCAACTTGATCACATTTCGCTTCATTTTGACCTTTTTAAGCAAATAAAAGAGTCTTTCATATCTATAATCTCATCGCAGACCTTTTATAAAAAATTGCTATGCTTTTATCACTTTATTAATGACTATAAAAAGGAGAACAAAAAAATTGAAAGGAAGACAAAAATTTGCTGATCAAGAAATGAAGCGAATAGCGAAATCCCATTACCCTGGCAATTGGTCAAGTAACTTTGAGTACATGGCATTTGTGGCTACAGCAGAAAAACTTACAAAAGAGAATAAAGAAGAAAGGAGAGAAGAAGTGGAATGTAAACGCGTTGAATACTTATTACAAGAAATTACTCATCAACACGCAGATACTTTTTATGCGCCAGCAGAGCAAACGGGTAAGTTAAGCAAACGAATCAACGGAATAAGTGAACTGTGAACAGAAAAACAAAAAACAAAAAAAAAAGCAAAAAAAAAGGAGGCGAAACGCGTAAAAAAGTTACTGCAGAACAAATTACTAAATGGCTAGCATACAAGCAGGCGCAATGACATACAGAGTGGCTGATGAATTTTGCTACATTAAGAAACTCAAATAATTTTTTTTTCAGTGTATGGAATTCATCTTTCTTTTATTCATGTCATTAAATTTTATTAAATATAGCTTAATTAGTTTTAAAAATAATGGAATTTAAATGCCCCCCTGCTCGTCGATGCATGTGCGGCATCTTACCAAAAACTTGTTCATTACTGCTTGGAGAGTTGAGACAGGAATAGCCGCAATTGTTTCTCGAATGGATTGCCTTAGTTCATTCAAATTTGTTGGTTTTGCTTTGAAGACTTCCTGTTTGCAATAACCCCACAAGAAAAAGTCAGGTGCAGTAAGGTCAGGCTACCTGGGTGGCCAACGGAATGTGGAGTTTCTGGATATCAGCTTATTGGGAAATTTTCGTCGCAATTCTGTCATAACAGGTTGGGCTATATGAGGAGCTGCATCATCTTGCTGAAACCACACAGAGTTGAAAGAAATTCTCATTCGGCGTAATTCTGGATAGAAAAACTCTCTCAACATGCTCAAGTAACGGTCTCCAGTAACCGTAACGGTGTGACCGTTTTCTTCGAAGAAGTAGGGCCCGACAATGCAGCGTGATGAAACTGCACACCACACTGTGACACGAAGTGGATGCAATTCCGTCTCATGGAGTATCTGTGGGTTGGAAGCAATCCATATTCGACAATTTTGTTTGTTTATGTTTCCGTTTAAATCGAAATGGGCCTCGTCAGACATGAAAAGACAGTTCAACATGTTTCCATCCTCTTCCACCATTTGAAGCATCTTCTGGCAAAATTCCAAGCGAATCGGCAAGTCTGCAGCGTTCAGTTTATTGGCCATTTGAATTTTATATGGGAATAAGTCCAAATCTTTGTGCATAATTGACTGTAATGACTGTCTGCTTACACCCATTTGAGCAGATAAGCTTCTTGTCGAAACACGTGGATTGTTTTGTATGGCAGCAGCTACAGCAGCGATTGTTTCCTCCGTTCGAACTGAAGGGTTTCGATGGTAAGGTCTTCTGTTGACTGTCCCATGCTCGGCAAAATTGTTTACAAGTCTTATTATGGTCCATCTGCTCGGAGGATTGCCGCCAAACGTGCGCCTATACTCTCTTTGAACCGAAACTACGGACTCCAGTGCGTGATAGCGGCGGACAATCCAAATTCTTGTTTCAGTGTCCCAGTTATCCATTTTTGTTAAATGTAAAAGTCAATCTGCAAAATAAATAAAAAATTAACCAGATTCATTTAATAGAAAAAAAGTTATTTAATTTTTTTTTGGTAGCGGCTTTTATCAGCCACCCTGTACAATTCAATGAGTAGCTGTGTATGACTAGGTGCATAATAGGGTGCTACATTTGGAAGCGATATTGTGTTTGTTCTTCAGTTGCAAAGACAAGGAAAGATACCTGCTTCCTCCATTATCACAACATGACCTGCTGCTTTCTGAGAGCAATCTTCAACTTAGCGATGTAACCGAGTAATGGGTACTTGGGCGACGAGATTTTCTAGAATTTTTCGTGGTTGCCATATAATTTAGTTTGTTGTTGATACTCATCAGTTAAGACATACAAAAAATAACCCGGGGTGGTACTGTGTCCTATAAATATTTTTGTTGAAATAGGACGTAAAATACTTTTATTTGACTTTTTTATTTCAGATAGGTGGCAACCCGGTTAAAACCTAGTAAGTGGCATTGGCAACACATTTATAGGGTAACTTAATTCTGCTAGATAACTTCAAGATTTCATAGAAACTTATCAAGACATTTTTGAGATACAGGACCATATTAAGGAAACCGCAGCAATTGCTTTTAGTTCCAGGTTCAAACCTTTTTTCTCAAATTTTGAAAATTTCTTCTTACAATTTTATGTCAAATTTCTGAAAATTTGAGAAAAATCAATAGCTTTTTTTATAAATATGGCCTAATATCAGATATGCAAAAGAAATAAAAGTAGTAGAATTATGTGGCAACCCTATAAAAGCCTTCTGTAAGGAACTACCTAAACCTTTAAATAGATATAGCGAGATTAAGTGGCAACCCTAAGTGGTAACCCCAACCGGAATTTTTTTTATTAAAATGCCACGCAAAATACCTATGGGTATCAAATATTGTTGAATTTCATTTGATTACAAAAAACTCAGGAAGGTGACCTCATAAAAGCATCATGAGTGACAACAACTGCTTAGGAATTCTAAGAATGAAGTTCACTATTTGCAATTTGCTCTGAATCGGCTAAACCGTTGTTTAGATAGTGTGAATATACAAATATATCGTTAAAAGTTTAAAGATGGGATTCAAGGGAAGAAGACCAACTGTTTCGATGCTGATTTTCGTTGGGATTGGAAAGGAAGACTTCTTAATAAAAAGAAGCCCGAGGGCCGAAATCGGGAGTCCATCCAAAGCTTTCTTAAGTGATGTAGAGAATAAAACTCATATCCAGGTATATCTGATGATTGAAAAAAACGTATTGCCAGAGACTAAGATGAAGTAAGGATGCTTTTGATATAGTATTGGCACATTCAATTTCGTTAGGTCAAAGATTACTTTTCCGAAGATGATGTTGGAACCTCGTAAAGTGCCATCATGATGCACGCGTTAACTATGTTTGTAAGGAGACAGCGATCGTATGTCGTCGAGTACGCACAGATGAGCTCACTTATTGCGAATAGACTAGACATAATGTTACCCAGGCGTGAACGATAGTACTTGGCTATGGAGTCCAACCACAAATGCAACACCACGACTTGTTGTGCTTTGGTTTTTATGTGGGGACTTAAGTAGTTGTCCCAGTATCCGATTATTCTCATGTCCTACCTCGTTCTTTGTATTTCCTAAGCAATCGCGGGGACTTCAAACCAGGCCTGTTAAGTTTGATTAGCAATTAGTAATCAATTAATTAAACGGCTTTTTTGATTGGAAATGGTTATTTTAATTGTTTTTCAAGAAAAGGCAATTATTAATTGATTACGATCAGAAAAAATCAAAAGAAATTAAAAATAATCATATAAAACCAAAAATAGTCACAAAAAGTTGTTTTGATTACTTTTGATTATTTTTGAATTAATTTAGATTTTTTTTTTGATTTATTTCAGTACTGTTGATGTGTATATTTATGTGCTTCTACAACAATGCTGAAATAAATCAAAAATAATCGAAAAAAATAAAAAATTATCAAAAGTAATCAAAACAACTTTTTTTGATTTAAATTAATTGGAAAATAGTCATTAAAAATTGAAAGTAATGGGTAATCAATCATTGAATGGATTCTCTTTACTTCTCTTTGCTCGCCAGTCGTTTCTTCTATGCGCAAATTGGAAACACCGCCCGGTCGCAAATCGGTCTCCCCTTGGTCCTTCCATCGGAGTGATGGTCTCCCTCTTCCTCTGCTTCCACCGGCGGGTGCCTATAAGAATACCTTCTGGGCTGGAGCATCTTCGCTCATTCGCACAACGTGGCCTAGCCAGCGAAGCCTCAGTGTTTTAATTCGCTGAACGCGTGAATGGATTCTCAAGATAGTAATTAATCAAACCGGCAATCATTACGATTAGTTATCAGTATTTAACAGGTCCGTTTCAAACACACAATAATATTTAGAACTTTTGCTATTGTCTTCATTACTTTGGGTTTTCTGGTACTTTCAATGGAATTGACAGAATCTAAAGACAAGATTAGGATATTTTCCAACCTTTATAGGCGGTCAAAACTTAAGTGAGTACTAGTAGCCAAGTATGCAGTAGTGATCACTCTTTTAGAGCTGTTACGCAAGGTCTCACCTACATTATTCACCTTGTCCACAGTTCAACAAAAAGAAAGAGGAATAACATAACCCAAAAAAATGAACACCTTAATGCACATCTGTATGAAAGTATGAGATGAGTGGAGCGTGTGAAAAAGAATTGTGAATTAACTCGTGGTTGAATGGAAAAACGGAATTGCACTCGGACTCGTACTTGACCGATGAAGTGATAAAACCCAATTGCAGTGCAATCAATAACTGTAAAAAAAAGAGTTGGAACGACCGATGATGTTAAAGGCCAGAAGGCGTTTATGCTTTAAAGAGTAGCGTTCAGCATCAATTTCAACTGTATGTACTTTGAAAAGTCTGTTCAACTCAGCCAAAATGTTGATCATTAAAAAGTAAAGTTTAAATCATAGAAACTTTGACTTCAAGGACAGGAAACTTGTAGCAAACGCTAAATTACTTCGGACTATACTCGTACAAGGAAACTTTTACACTTTTCATTTATTTAAAAAAATGTAAATTCTCGTTGAGCTGAAGTGAAGATCAAAGAACAGAAGAAATGAACAAGAGCTGCCCGTTAGATGGATGTCTTTGTCGTTGCTGTACGAGCTTCAATTCACAATGTAAAGCCTATGGATGCATTACTGAATTAACATCTCTTGGTAGAACCACATTCCTTGCAGCTGGGCTCTCACTGCAGACGCGTATGCACCTATTCAGCATCAGTATTGGGATTACTTAACCTTGCACTATCATCTTAGAAAGGCCCATGGTGCTCTGCAATCGAGCTAATATTTCAAGCTATAGGTTTGCTAAGCAATATCCGTAGTTTAATGACTTCGATACACAACATTCGCATTGCGGGAAGGCTTTTTTTGGTTTAGAAAGGCTTAGTGATGTTCTGCCTTCTCCTGGCAGAGCTTTATTACTTTTCAGCAGTCAAATTACCATCCTCAATTCGGGATAGTCGCGGAAGGGTCGAGTTTTCCAATGTCAGGGTATGGGGCATTGGGTGCATCATCTCCTTTGCAATTCAACAATGAGGATAAGTGTTCCAAGATTATTCCAAAGTATTTAACTTTGTAATACCTCTAGAATTCCTAAAAAGCAGGAAGGGACCATGCAATAAGAAAGGCAACGTCATCTGCATAGGCTGGAGCATCGACACTCGAGAAGTTGTTGTTGTTGTTGTGGTAACGACAAAAACACTCCCCGATGGTTTTAGGGAGTGTTGTCGAATTAGCAGTCCTTGGCCGGATTTGAACCCGGTATGGTTCTGTACTCCCTTGCGGTACTGCCCGACTGTTGTGGTAGCGATTTATGACCACTGAAACGTTCTAGGTCATGTCACCCCTCCTTCCGTAAGGAAGGATGAGATGGGTAATGAGAGGTGAGAGGCATCATATCCGTAGATCAACCATCGAGCTGCACGTCATTACCTTTGTGCATATTAGTCGCCTCTTACGACCGGTATGCCTACCTCGGGCAATTTCTAAACCACTAACCCGCAGGGGCTACACTCGACACACTCGACAAGTCTTTGTGCTTACCTGTTCTTATCATTATTATTGTTATTATTATTATTATTATTATTATTGTTTCTTTTGTATTGACTGTACTATTATAATCAGTATGAAGTCGTCAAAAGAGAGAATTTATACTATAAAATAGCAAAAAAAATATAATAAAAAGGGCGCAAAAAGCTTCATAAACAAATAAAAGTAGTGCAAAATTTGTACTAAACAAATTCTAAGAAAAACAACTAAAAGCTGTAAACAGGCAGAAGAAGACTTTCTAAACAATCTCGTTTCAGTTTTCCTTAAGTTATTCAAGTTTACGCATTTTAAGTGGCTGCACTTGAATTGATTTGGCATGCAGCGGCGCTGAAACTTCCAGTGTAAATAGTAAAGACTATTATTTGCTGAAAGTAAGAAGTTACATACTTTGTTCTATACCAACAACTTGAATCTAAGCATTGGTCTGCATTCAGCTAAGTTAAATTTGAATGCGTTCTTGTTTATTTTTTACTAAAAGTAGTTTTTCTTTGCCGGCTTGCTAATAGAATAATTACATATTGACGTTGAGGATTAACTGCACAGTTTACTAATATTACAAATATTTACATGGAAGTACTAACTTTGAGATTGGTTTTACAAATGTCTGAGAGTTCGTCCGCAACTTACTTGAACATCAAAAAAGAAATGATAATAAATAAAAGTAAGAGATTAGTCAGGGCCAATTGCTTTAAAAGTTTTGCAAAGTATCTTGATAGGGCTGCTTTTCTAGATATATGCATTTTTTTAAAGCAGTGATTTTTTTTGGAAACAAAGGCTTTTTGGGAGCTGTGCCTTTTTTAACCGGTGATTTCCTAGAATCACATACTCGTACTTGTGTGGCGCCAGTGATTTTTTCAGCAAAGAATGTTTGTGAAAGCAAACTTTTTTGAGAGCAGTGATTTTTTAAAGAGTCCTTTCCAAAAAACAGAGACATTTTTGACAACGATTTTTTAGCCAGGCATTTTTTAGAAACACTCTTATTTGAGAACAGTAATTTTTTTGGACTTTTGTCCCAGCGATTTTTAGGCATTACTTTTTTAGAAATAAACTTTTTTGGGAGTAGTGATTTTTTGAAACCATTTTTTTTAGTCAGCAATTTCTTACAAACACTCTTGTGAGAGCAATGATTTTATAAGGAGTGATTTTATTTTGGAAACAAACACCTTTTTCACATTGATTTTTTCAGCCCGTAATTTTTTAGAAACAAACTCTTTTACAAACTTTCATTGACAACGATTTTTTTTGCCAGACATTTTTTGGAAACAATCTTTTTTGAGAGCAGTGATTTTTTAAGCAGTAGTATATTTTGGACTTTTAGCAGCGATTTTTAGACATTAATTTTTTAGAAACAAACTTTTTTTGAAAGCAGTGAATTTTTTGATAACAAAGACTTTTTTGATAGCAATTTTTTTAGCCAGTAGTTTATAGAAACACTTTTTTGAGAGCAGTGATTTTTAAGAACTGATTTTTTGGAAACAAACACCTTTTTCACATGGATTTTTTAGCCCGCAATTTTTTGAAAACAATCTTTTTTGAGAGACGTGGTTTTTAAGAAGTGATTTTGTTTGGAAACAGTGACTTGTTGACAACGATTTTATATGCCAGGAATTTTTTAGAAATGCTCTTTTTTGAGAGCTGAACTTTTTTTGGACTTTTGTCACAGCGATTTTTAGCCTTAATTTCTTAGAAAAAAAATTTGTTTGAAAGGAGTGATTTTTTTGATAACAGAGACTTTTTTGATTAAAAATGTTCCTAGCCAGTAATTTCTAGAAATACTTTTTTGAGAGCAGTGACTTTTAAGAAATGATTTTTTTTTGGAAACAAACACCTTTTTCACATGGATTTTTTAGCCCGCAATTTTTTGAAAACAATCTTTTTTGAGAGACGTGATTTTTTGATAACACAGACTTTTTTGAAGCAATTTTTTTAGCCAGTAATTTCTAGAATCACTTTTTTGAGAGCAGTGATTTTTTTAAGTAGTTTTTATTATTTTTATTTTTTGGAGTGATTTTTTGGCAGTGTATACTTTTTTGGAGCAGTGATTTTTTAAAGATGTGTTTTTAGTAAGTAATACTGACTTCATTGGAACCAGTGTCGTTTGAGGTCGGCAAATTATTTCATTTGCAAAACTTTTTCTTGAAATTTGTTACGTTTTTTGGGACCAGTGACTATTGAGCTCTAGTGATTTTCTTTGATATTTGTGACTATTTTAGCCAATTTTTTTGGAAGCAATGATTATTTTGGATCTAGGATCCTTTTTGGAAACCAGGTAATTTGGCTGAACCACATTTTTTGTAGGTATTTTGGAACCAGTCATAGTTGCACTCTGACAACTTTGAAATGGGGCATTTTCTAAAATTTTTTTTTTGTCGTAACCATTGTAATTTCTTTTGAATTAATGACTTTTAAGCCATAGATAAAACTCTTAAAAATAATGATGCTTTTGGGACCTGTGCCATTTAATGGGAACAGTAAAATTTAGTGACTCTTTTGTGATCGTTGACTTGCTTTTTTTTTGGAACGACGAGTTTTTTCTAAAGCTGTGGGTACAGTAATTCTTTTCAAAAAAGAAACATTTTTGGCCAATATGGACATTTTTGTAACCTGAGACTTTTTTGAAAACGTATGGTTTTGGAGGCGATTCGTCGACTAGTGACTCAGGAGCTGATTATATAAGTCATCGTGACACTTTGCGGCGCAGTCACTCATATTCACTTTCAGCCTTATGTAATGTCTAACAAATTCGCATTACAACCCCCATTTACTGACTTTTTAGCGACTTTTTTTTTAACAGCGATTGTGAGTTGGAAAGAGCAGCTGTAGTCTGACTTGGATTCTCGTAATGCTTCCAATTACCAGGAGTTGAACTGAGAAAGGACAATTGACGTACCAACGTTTCCTATGAAGCTGAGGGAACAGCAATAAGGAGATAAGATTTTCGTTGCCGGAATGATCACGGAAAAGTGGTGCATTTCTTGGAAATAATGACTTTACATAGGAAAGTACAGCTATATCATCACTTCCATTCGTGCTCCCATTTGTCAGCAGTTTCGCTAAGAAGGAATGACTGATAATGATCAAAAAAACAGATTGAATAGGTACCGCAACTTTTCCGACAAATTCGTTAAATAATTTAGCAATATGTGGTGCTTGTTCTTGCTGCTGGTGGTCAACAACGTTAAGAGCTCCATACAACTTTCGAAATTGAAGCCGCAGTATGAAAAGTTTTTAAATTGATATTTTTACCCGCTTCAACTCGGGCTGCCTATTCAGGCCTGACAACGCTTTACAAAAAGTTACTCATACGCCGTGGCGCCAAAAACTGTATATTATTTTGAGTTTTTTAAAGTTTTTTAATTAGCCGCAGCCGTGGTAGTATAATGTGTAGTGAGCTTGTAGAGGGTTCAAGGAAGCAGTGTGCTTCGTATTTTAACTAAATTGGTCTATTGGTCTAAATTAATCATCAATTATCCTCATCAACTGGCCCACGCAATTTAATTTTTCGTTCTGCGTTGGTGGCTTGGCAGAGTTCTCGCTATTGACCATAGAGAGAGAGAGAGATGCGCTCTAGAGAACTGTTTGCAGAACTTTATGTGTTCCCAAAATTTCTTGCCTAGTCTCCATTTCCCCTGTTGAGAAGTCTTGTGGGATAGCGAAGAATTTGCTGGACTTTAGGCAGGCGCTTGAATTGACGATGACTTAATGGAAACAATGCTCCATCTAAAAAACCCTACTTTTAGTAGAAGACCACAGCTATGATTACACCAGGACTACTCATGGAATTATTGTGAATATGGTTCAAGTAGTTCGAGTCAATTCCGAAAATTACCAATGCTGTTCACAAAATCCTGTACCTATTCAACCGAGGTAGAGTGTGTTGAGTTGAATGCTTTGTAAAAGTTTAGTTTGTCATAATTTTCAAGAAATTACAAAGTTTCTTCAAATCAAAAACAATAAACTACTTTCCGTTTTAAATCAGTTCACACCTTAATTCTTAGTGTTTGTACCCTCAGGACTTCAAGTGTAATTCTTTTTTATATTTTAATATAAGTACAAAGCCTCCGACACAGTAGTAGACAGCACTCTCCTTATTTGTTTGTATGTAATCTCAGTTCTAACTAAGCTTATTACTTTAAATTATATTTGTCTGCTTTTTAATTTTATTTTCCTACATACGCATACCATCATACATAATTCAACGAAGCATTATCCCGAGGCTATAAAGGAATGAGACGTTAGTCTAGTTTCATGAGCTGTTTACAAATACTGTACAATCTGCAATTATATGTATTGGCATTGGTATGTAAGTATGTAGGTATGCGCGTACCGAAGTGCTAAAGTGTGAATGATGATAGTCAGTCATATTACTGTCAAGTAATAACTTTCTTTTAACATTCATTTTATATACTTTTCTCTGATGTAATTACATTCCCAACCAAATATAAGTAAAATAAGTCTGTTCTATTGTTTATATACATTCTTACATCGCAATTTAAAGACAGTAATGGAACATATCTAGTTCAGAACTGGTAAGCTTGTGGGGCTTTCGGAACTGTTACTAGTTTGTCATACATTTTTTTGTAAGCAACCAGACCTGCAGATTTAAAGTGTCAATGCAGTAAGGAGGTAACATCTCTGAACTAATTTACAGTTACACAACTCAGATCTGGGGCATTGATTGGCACAACTTCGTTAGTTTCCAATCAGACAATAATTCCGTATTTTAATGATAAGTTCTAGGAACAAAGTTGATATACTCAAATTATATTAATTTTTGTGGATGTGGTATGGTTATGGTTTTGTTTATGGATGTGGTTATGGCCATGGCTATGGTTATGGTTATGATTATGGTTATGGTTATGGTTATGGTTATAGTTGTGGTTATGGTCATGGTTGTGGTTACGGTTATGGTTATTGTTATGGATATGGTTATGGTTATGGATATGATTATGATAATGGTTGTGTTGATGTCTATGTTATGATTATGGGTATGGTAATGGTTGTGAAGATGGCTACGGTTATGGCTATGGTTATGGTTTTGGTTGTGGTGATGACTATGTTTATGGTTGTGGTGATGGTTACGGTCATGGTCACGGCTATGGTTATGGTTATGGTTATGGTTATAATTATGGTTATGGTTATGGTTATGGTTATGGATATGATTATGGTTATGGTTACGGTTATAGTTACGGTTATGGTTAAGGTTATGGTTAAGGTTATGGTTAAGGTTATGGTTAAGGTTATGGTTAAGGTTATGGTTATGGTTAAGGTTGTTGTCATGGTTCTGGTTATGCTTATGGTTATGGTTATGGTTATTTTTATTTTTATGGTTATGGTTATGGATATACTAATGGTTGTGGTGATTGCTATGGTTATGGTTGTAGTTGTGGTTGTGGTGATTGCTATGGTTATGGTTGTAGTTGTGGTTGTGGTAATGCTTTTGTTATGCTTATTATCATTGATATTTTTATGATTGTACCGCTACCATGCCAATGGTCCCAGGTTCTCATTCTGGCGGAACTCATATCCTAATTACTTCAAAACGAAACTAGGTCGACCCTTGGGAGCTGCTTGTAAACCACTCTTAACAGAATTTCGCTTATCTTAGCAAATGTCACATTTATAAATTTTTTTCCTTTTTAACATTTTTTTCTCCATCGTGTTTGGTTATTTCTTTCATATGAGCTTGTCGTTGTCCATGAGAAAAACCATTTCCATAAATCAAACATATTTTTACGAGTCATGAGATTTGGACTTTGTGAGACTAGAATTAAATAGGCTATGAAACTGCATATTTGGAAATCGGTTTGAAATTCGTGCTTCAAATTTAAAAATTCTCTAAAAGTTTTCTGAATTTTTCAGGCATTTTTCCAATTTTTGTATAAGCTAGTATATGACGGTGGTTTGTAACGGTACAAAATAATAGAGATAGATATGGAGTTCTTAGAATGAACAGAGGAATCCATTAAGACATGTTCGTCCGTCCGTCCGTGGACACGATAACTTGAGTAAAAATTTAGATATTTTAATGAAATTTAGAACACAGGTTGCTTTCCGGCCAAGGTAGGTTGCTATTTGAAATGGACGAAATCAAAGCATAACCACACGTATAAACGTATAAAATGAGTTAATTCAATAACAAAAGCCGCTACAATGATCAAATTTGCTAGAGTTATTAATGAGGCTTCCATTGACAATTTTATCAAATTTTTGGAAAGGGGGTGTGGCCCGCCCACATTTTAATGAAATAAATTTTCAAACTTTGACTCTTAATGACTTCAGAACCGTTTACGCTAGTATAACGAAATTTCGTAGGAGGCATACTATTGTTGTGATAAATGCACCCATGGAAAATAAGCAAAATCGCTTTTCGACCATGCCTCCTTTTTCATAAAAGTTATATAGAAAGGAGGTAGGAATATTGAACTGGCCATATCTAATTAACTGATACAGATAGTCACATAAGTAGTTTGGAAGGTGGGCGTGGTACCGCCCACTTATAAGTCAAGCAAATTTCAAATTCGACTGTTAATAACTTCAGAACGGTGAAGGATAGAATCACGAAACTTAATACGAGGTATACTATAGACGTGTAGAGTACGCCCAAGCAAAATCGGTTAACGACCAAGCCCACTTTTGGACTAAAGTTTTCTAAAGAGAGTTAGGAAACCGGAACATGCCATATCTCATTCACTGATGCAGGTAGAACGCTAGAATTCCGTGGTTACAATGACCTGATAATCTTATTAATGATTTTTGTAAAATTTTGGAAAAGGGGCGTGGCACCACCACAAATTTCAGCTGTTATTAACTTCAGAACCGTGTTAAATAAAATTGCGAAACATGATACGAGGTACACTATCTACGTTTTTCAAATTATATATGTATATCCTATGCTGGAACCAGTGAATCAAGGAATCTACTGCGAAAATTTTATAAAGATCGGCTAAGTACCTTGGACGCCAGATACACATTCATTGTTATTTATAAGATTGCCCACATGGTAGTAGAAAAAGTTTAAAACCACTATAGGTCATAACTCCACAACAACTTACCACGACCACTTATACAGAGCTGGGTATTTAATGTTCGGTTCCACCCGAACTTAGACTTAGTTGCTTGTCTTCTTTTTATCCAACTTAACATTTTTCTTGACTTTTTTCATTTTGCAGAAATATTCGTTGTGGAAGTGCTCGGAAGCATGAAAATACTAAAATAACTTGCAATCGTAATGGTAATAGCAACCAGCTCAACCACTGAATGTGCTGTGGAAAAAGCAAACAGAAGCCATATCAAGTAAACATACAAATTGATAATTTATGTATTTTTGTGAATAGCTCTCAGTATACAGGTTTGTGTTGCATTTGGGCAGCAGAAGAACTTCTCATTTTACTGGCAGTCAGCACTGGTGAATCTTTTTTTTTTCTACGCATTGTTTTTTCTACTGGGTAAGTGCAGTACGTGATTATATTTCTAGCTCAAGTTAAAAATTGGAAGCATATCCTTCATATGGTGTATACATATGTATGTATGTAATTACGTACTTAATAAAACCATATGTAATGAAAAGGAAATGTGAAAATCGCTATTTAGCAATTTTGTTGACCTATTTTTGTTGTAACCTAATTTGTATGTATTTTTGTGCATACTTTGAAAGTGGATAATCTTATCGAATATAACGTGAATTGATGTGGTCGATTATAAATGCCGACAGATACTTATATATTTATGTACAGTTGTGCTCAATATAATACTAGTGAAATTAAATTAGATATGGTTTGACGAAATAAGAAAAAGCTGTGTTTTTAATAATTTTCAATTAAAACGTAGCGAATTCCATAACAGACCCACATGAAAAGAAATTTCAAAGTTTACACAAAGCTCAGGAAAGCTAATTAAACTTTTAAAAATCTACATCAAAATTTCATTATTTTTAGGAAAAATTTTTAGAGTACGCAGTTTTATAGCTCAATAAACTCAAAGTTTTCCCCTGAATTTTTAGAATCTTTTTGTCAAGGATGTTTGGTATTTCATACAAAATAATTTGTAATTTGTATGGAAGAAATCACTCAACACCCTTGACGAAAAAAATTCTAAAAATTTAGTAACATTTTTGAGCGAGTTCTTACTTGCAGATTATTGTACTTAAATTGATTTGGCTACAAAACTGCATACTCAAAAATTTTCTGGAAATTCTTCCAAGAAAATGTGAAGATTTTGATGCCCATTTTTTGAAGTTTAACTACCTTTCCTAAACTTTGTGTAAACCTTGAAATTTCTTTTAATGTTATTTATGTTATGGAATACGCCATATTTTAAATGAAAATTATTAAAATCACAGTCTCTTATTTCATCAAACGATATCCATTTTAATTCCACTACAATTATATTGAACACAGCTGTATCGTATGTATGTTTTCGCATTTGGAAGATCTCTTGAAAGTATTTTAAAATATTTTCCTGCGTTAGGTTTTCTGTTTGAATTTAATTGTGGAATATTGGGTTGTTGCTGAAATATTAATAAGAAATTATTTATGTTATGGGTAGAGTAGGGTTACGTATATATTATCGATTTTTACTTTTTTCATTTATCGATTTTCGGATCAATTAATAAGTAAACACAAATTTTTTAAGATCGGTTTTAAAAATTTAATATTATAAATCGACTTTTATAAATAGGGCCACCTGTGCTACGATTGAAAAATTAGTAACTATGTGCACACAAGTCCTGGAAACACATAGTTTCGTATAATTACTGCAATATTGATTTTAGTTCAATGTTAGTTACAGAACATTTGTGCCAATTATTTACTTTAGGTATATTGTTTATAAGTAAGTTCAAAGTTTACGGAAAAAATTATTGTATTTTTCAGTTTCAAGACCAAACGATTTCCTGTTTGTTTGTCTTAATATTCATCAGTTTATTTAATTTTTAGTTTATTCAAATGTGAATAGGTATTTTTCGTATAATAAAATCGATTAATGAACAAAAATCGATTATTTTCTATAAAAATCTATTTCTCACAAATCGTTTTATCTCTAAAAAAATTGACTTTTTGGTAATCGATTAATGACTCGAGGTCACGAAGAGATTTTCATGGGAATCAAACTACTTTTTTTATCGATCCTAGAGAAAATAAAATAATAAATCACTAACTCAGGGGATGAATTAATTTATTGTTTATATCTGCTAATGGCGGACTGCTTGCACTATCTCCAATATGGACGTGACGAGTTGTTGAAGAGCATACACAAACTCTTATGGAAAATATGAACGAAAGATCTCCTGCCGCCAGATTGAGACTCAAGTGTCCTCTACCCCATCAGCACCAACTAAATCACAATCCTTAATATCGCATTTAATAATCTTATCAATGTGGCTTCAGGGCTGACAAGTGTACCATTTATGAGATCCTAACGATACGAGAAATCTTGGAAAAAACCAATATGTAAGATATTACCTTTACCATCTCTTTGTCGCTTTCAAATTAGCTCTTAACAGCCGAAGGGGACTTGCCTGTATTTTGCTTTAACTCCCTATCAGGTATGGCAGAATTCATTCTAGTGGCTTGAAACCAAGCGAGGCTTTAGATATGCCTACCCCATATCGTGCTATGTCTTATACTTGATGCTGTGGAAGATAATTCAAATAGAGGAGAACTAAACCGCACTGAAACAATCTATTTGGAGTAATTAGACGATATTCACATCAGTCATCTTCCGTAAGCTCAACTTTCTTTCCCTTAAGAAAAAGATGCGAAAAAGTAGACACAAATTCGAAACTCTCTATCTGGAGATCAGCGTTAACAGCCGCTCTTGCAAACAAGTGCTATCTTGGACGGAGCAGGTAATTGATAAGTAAATTCACCCACCACAGTTGTCTTAATGTATGATTTGAAATCGCGGACGGTGAATAAAGTCAGATGGGACGGGCGTTGGATCATTCTTTCTAATACCAACTGCTTGTGTCTACAGAAATTAAATGATTGGCTATACCCGGAGATTTTCGCTGATATCTCTCTCTATGGCGCGATATACAACAGGTATATCATCATAAACCTCCTAAGAGATTTTTGCGCCAAGCTTCTCTTCCAATTTGTGGTGTGCCGATTTGAATTTTTCCCTACAAATTGGTGGGACCTACAGTTTTTTGCCGACTCCGAACGGCATCTACAAAGGAGACGAATTTTTTGCTGAGAAGCCTGTCATGGCAGAAATACACTCGGAGAGTTTGCCAAACCACTGCCGAGGGGCGACCCCGTTTTGAAAAACTTGTTTCAAATCACTTTTGATGTTACCTGTACCAGGGCTCGAACCATGGACCTTCGGTGTGGTAGGCCGGCAACACTACCTTCACACCACGGCGGCCGCCGCTGATATACAGCTAGTAAAAAAACAACATCTTAGGGCCACTTTCATAAGAGCCGGTTAAGCCTAATCGTTATATCGTAGGTTATGGTATGCTAATGGGCAAAGTGTGAACTTATTGGCCCCGCCTTGGTATTTTCAATTGGCGTTAGTAACTTGCTAAGAAGGGTTAACAGTCCCAGCCAGCTTGGGGTTTAAAATATGTCTGCGAATTCCGGAAAAATGCTGTCGATATCCGTAATACTGCTCCAACCTTCGTAGAGCGTTTTGCGGTTACAACAACAACAACCACATAGACGGTAAAGTACTATTAACTATGGCGATGATTTCTTGAAAGCAGCTGATTTTCACTCGAATGTGTGATGTATTACTAAAGCGAAACGCAGATAATAAGCAGGAAATTAGAGCGCCCAGCTAATTTAATCCCTGCAGAGCTATACAAACTTAAGAAAGGATTATAATTAACAAAGAACTCTTCTTACAGCAATCAATATCTACTCGCTGAACAGAAGTTCCATAAAACTGATGTCTACGTTTCTGGTGCCTTTTTTGCCGGCACAGGTTCCAGACCGATTCCGAGACGAATTCATAAATAAAAAAAATTGAGATTTGGCAATACATAAGACACTCATTTAACAAGGTGCTGAGTCGGTGGGCCATCAGAGTTACTCTCAAGTATTCGTAGTTTGCTGATGTGGAGCACAATCCTTTCTGGAATGACCTCTAGCATGACATATATCTGGAAACTAAAGTAGACAATCAAAAGAGAACTTCTTGGCTTATAAGATTTTCTCCCATGCAGTGGCTTATTTTATCTAATTTCATTCGTGGCTTTCTTTATTTTTTGTTCATTCAACAAAATGAAGGAATGTGATTAACATATCCTTTAAGCTCATTAACACATGTCACACATGTTGAAGCATGTCAACGGCAGCGAATGCAATTTAAAAATGAAGGCTCATTTACACAGTTGACTGATTGGGTAGTAAAAAATTTTGATGAACACAAAGAAAAATTGCACATACATGCGCGCTTCTAGGTTTTTTCATTCGCTCGAGAACTAATAATTTTTTTGAAAAACTCCGAATGTGAATCGTGTAGAGGCAGATGGTTTGTAAAACCACTTCTCCTGACGGATGGACCTGAGTGAGTTCATAAGCCGGATTGCCTTTGCGACCTCACATAAGCTACCGTGCTCTAGATCTCATTACGGAAGGAGGGTTGACATGACCTAAAAGGTTGCCTTGGTCATACCCAATAGCTACCACGACAATCGGGCAGTACCGCAAGGAAGTACCGGAGCGTACCGGGCTCATATCCGGCAAAAAACTGTCAGTTTCGACCACACTCTCCAAAACCTTTGGGGAGTGTTTTTGTCGTTACAAACAATCACATCAACAACAAGGTCTCCACTCAAATTTTGGTTACAATATTTCTCATATCTCACATTACGGCCCACACACTGTTACTGCCAACTCTTGAGAGCACAACGTAATTAATATTATCAGCACGTCGTAAGGCGCCTTATATCTCTCTAACCTTCAAAAATAAAAATCATCATTAATTTTACGGTTTCGCACGCAATTATTTCAATTACGTAGGCGGCGCTAATATAATTTATCCCTATGGCCTAAAGGACCGTCACAAGAAAAAAATACCAACACCTGTTTGTACTTTTTTTTTTTCAGACAAGAAAGTAAGTGGGCGTATGTATGTAGGTACATTCAATTTTATATCACTACAATTTTTATTAGGAAAATTGTGCTGATAAGAAAATATTTTGGGTATCAACTTCCCTACATTTTGATTCAGCTCATACACATAGCCCACAAAGTCCGCGTTCACCTTACAAACTATTTTATGTGATATGAGGACAAAGCATGAATGCATTTTCTAACTAAATTTCCCCCGCCTATTTATTCTCTACATATTCAGTTTCAAAAGGCCGAAAAAACAAAAACAAATTACTCCTTATATTTTGAAGATAACGGCACTTAAAGCGCATTTAGACACCAAAAAGTCTGCGTTCAGTTGTTTGGTTTGAATGATACCGTTAGTTTTTACGATGCTTCTTCCTTTTTTTGCGCATTTTCTATTGTTTGCATGTTGTTCATTTGTTTAACGCGCTCGGTGGTGCATGTTGATAGAAAATAGTGTTAAATTTTAAGCATGTTTAAAGGTAAAGAAATTACCATTGGTGAGAGAAAAATAATTATTAAATTATGGAAAGAAAGAAAAACATTTCGGAAAATTGGTCAAACAGTTGGAAGAACGTATTCTTCTATCCAGCGCGTCATAAACAATTATAAAGAAACTGGAACTTGAACATCTAAGCCGAGGTCTGGTCGCCCGAAAAAATTATCAATTCGTGAAGAACGTAAAATAATCAATATGGCAAAATTAAATCCTAGAACTACCTCTACAAAAATCGTTGAAAATGTACGGGAAAGATTTAACAAACGCATTTGTACCGAAAGTGCTGGAAAAGTTTTACGTAGATAAAGATAAAAAACTGAATCGTTTCAACAGAAACGACTGGTTTTTTTCGGTAAGTGATAATATTATCGTTGCTTCGATGCAACCATGCAAAAATTATTTTTTATTTCCATAAAAATTATTATTCTAGGCCCGAAGCTTATTTATAGTCATAAATTATTATATTTTGCGTAAAGAAACAAACAGTGAAGGAAATGGCTATAAACACTATGAAAACTCTGCTTCATTAGTTTCAATGGCTAAAAAGGGGTTCACTCAGCTCCATTGCGTCTTATGCCCACAAGTGGCGCTGAACGTCCAGGTCGCCTGAAAGAATTAGTCACGCTACAAATCGTCGGTAAAATCCCTTGAATGATATTGAACGGTAGGAGAGTGAACGTGAGGAAATAGCTGCAACCACAGGTTTCTCAACTGCGCGAGTACATCAAATATGACATGAATTTTGAACTCGAAAAACCTATTCGTCAATGGATACCGCGATTGCTCATACTCGATCAAAAGCGTAACGGCGTGACAACTTCAAATGAGTATTTGGCGATGTTCAGCAGCAATCCAAAAAAATTCTTGCACCGTTTTGTTACCGAAGCATGAGTTCATCACATCAAACCAGGAATCAAGGAGCGATGAAGACAGTTCTTTTCTCTAATTCTAAGTGCAATATATAAAACCAAATTTGCTTTGTTAGCTAGCAAGATAATGGCCAAAGGTTTTCGGCATGCGCTCTCATTCACACTGATTATCTTGAAAAGAGCAGAACAATTAACAGCGAATATTGTTTAGAGCTTTTGAACTGATTCAACAATGATTTGAAGCAGAAAATGCTGGACACGCAATGCTGGACTGTAGTCACCATGGTATAAATATTCCTAAAGTATATTGCGAACTACTATAAGCTAACCCAGCATCTGCTCCAGATTTAGCACCGTCCGTTTATTTGCCATTTTCCAGCCTGGAGATATCGCAGAGCGGTAAGAGATTCGGTTTGACCCGACCAGTCATCACTGAAACCAATGCCTATTTCGAGAGCCTCGAAATGCCCTATTACCTAGAAGGAGAATAAAAACTGTTAAAAAGTTAAATGCTTTTTTCCGAAAAAAAAAATTATTTTTAATTCAAACCTTCCTCATAGCATTTCTCGCTATCACCAATGGCTAGCCTAGTATTTATTTTCATTTGACTATCTTTCATGCCTCCACATGCTGCTAGCATTTCCTGCACTTACACAAATACTTTTGCTATTCACAGCAGGCTAGCGTTGTGCTATTTTGTGTTTTTGCCATTTTTCATGCCAGCTTTCACCTACACTTGTAGGCCTGAGTAGGTGGTGAAAGTGCGTATCTGCCTGAGCTTTACTTTGCGCTTAAAAAAAAGTTGCATATACATATGTGCCATTAATATACAAAAGTTCTTTGCAACAACTCCAGCCTACGCGCACAATATAATATGGGTTCATACTCATAAGGAACAACAATATTTAGTGCTACCAAATATTCGTTGCTCAACACGACGAGTGGAAAAAAAATGCAATCGTTAAATAAACTTTCGGAGCATAGTAGCACAAGCTTTCACAATCCGCTTTGTTTCAGGGCAGCTTAGTCCCATGAGTTGAGCTAAAAAAAAGCCTATGCAGCTTACGTTTGGAAAAAGTATTAACAAACAATGTGTGAGTCCTAAAGTGTTGTTGTTGTGTAGTCCCAATATTTGTGCAAAAATTTTGCCTCAAGGTTGCAAGGTTGTGTCACATCTGAGAATATAATCAAACAAATATGCTCGCCTTTTAAAACTCAAAACTCATTCATTGAGAAAACATCTGGCAGTACTCAGTTCAAGCGCCTAAAAGTATGCAAAAAAAATTGTTGCAACTCTCATTTTTATAGCACCCGCCATTTGTGTCAATGCGCCTATTTTATACCAAAACAAATGAGTTGAGTGAATCTCTTACCACATCATTTTTTCAGCTTCAGTTGTTGTTGTTTTTAGCGACAAAAACACTCCCCGAAGGTTTTGGGTGGTGTTGTCGGAAGTGAAAGTCCTTTGCCGGATATGAACGCGGTACTTCCTTGCGGTACTGCCCGACTGTCGTGGTAGCGATTTGGTATGACCAGTGGAACCTTCTAGGACCCGTCCTATAATCGCGTGTGTTCAATCGGGATATCCATTGCCCAAATATTTATGCAAGATGTGATCTACTAACCAGACCTGTTAAGTAAAGGTTACCGATTCACTTGATTATTCTTTGGAAAATCTTATAAATGATTCATAACTATTTGATAGATTTTTAAAGATTATTTAAAAAACTGCACAAGATCACAAGTCTTCTTTGCGTGTTTTTTTAAGTAATAATTTATCAAAAAAAAGTGTAGAAGAATCAAAAATTTTTTCAAATATTGTTCAAAATCAAAAATTTATATTCTAAAGTAATAATTAATTTTTAGACTTTTTTTTTTGATTATTTCAAATTTTTTCCAATGGTAATCAATGAAAAATTGCCGCCTAAAATAATCATTATTGATTGAAAAAGCCACCCAATCAATTGATTACTCAATTCTAATAGAAGTTTAGCAAGTCTGATACTACTTCAGTAGAGTTTGGCTGTAGTCTCAGCCGTTTTACTTACTTTCATTCTCCTAGCATTCCACGGATTTTATCGATGATTTCTCACATGACTTCTGGTTTTGGTTGACCTGTAAACCAATTTTTTGGATTAGCCGAGTCCCCAAAATATTTATTTGGGGAAAGTGGGTGGTGTCATAATATAGGCCCCATAAGGTTTCAATTCGTCTCAAAGATTCAGATTGAGATGAATGCTAAGAGGAATGAGGAGAAGAATAGGAATGGGAAAAGGGTAAAGTTGGAAGATGGAAGGAAATGGTGATAGGCGAAATATGAGAAGAAAAGGGGAGAAAGATAGAAGGGCACAGAAAGAGGAAATGATCTACGTGTAGGAACAAAGTGGAGTATTTCAAATATAATAAAAATAGTATAAATAATTTTCACGATTTACCTTAGAGGAGGTTAAGGCCGAGCTTCTACCTCAATATATGGTGTGCTGTTTCTAGTTTTCTCTCTGTAAATTGGCCGAATCTACATATTCTTTGTCCACTTCAACCGAGGTGAATTTCTAAAGAGAAACTTTGTCATGCAGAAATAACCTCGGAATCTTTGCCGACCAATGCCTAGGTGCGAGATGGTTTTCGAAAAAACTTTTTCTTTACCATTTTGATATTACCTTCCCCGAACTTCGAGCTAGAACCTTTCGTCGTAGTAGGCCAGCACACTATCATCACAGCATGGTCGGCGTTTTAAATATAAGCAATTTCAGTCTGCCTCGTCTGCTAGTATCTATATAAGTATGAAATGTAAAACGTTAGTAATAATTTAAAGAATGAAAATCTGCAGAAGCATGAGGTATTATGGGTAACAGTCCCACGAGACATACAAGCCTTGCCCTAAAACCTCGCTTCTTTATGCGTAAATGGAAAATTTTCTAAGCAAGCCATATTAACAATAAGAGTAAAGTTGTCTAGCGCAACAACAAAAATGCTTTTATAAAGCCAGATACAATAATCAAAGTTTTAATAATGCGAAAATGTGCATACAAAAAGGATCCTACGACAAAATCGTATCTATACACATGTACGAGGTGTGTTCAAAAAGTATCGCGAATTTTGTGTTTTTTCAAAAATTATTTATTTATTCATGAATATCTATTTTGTCCCCTTCAAAGTAATCCCCATGAGATATTATACACTTGTGCCAACGGTTTTTCCAATCTTCGAAGCACTTCAAAAAATCATTTTTTTGTATCTTGTTCAGCTCCTCCTTCGATGCCGTCTTTATCTCGTCAAGAGAAGCGTAACGTCGTCCTTTCATGGGCCTCTTCAGTTTAGGGAACAAGAAAAAGTCACAGGGGGCCAGATCTGGGGAATACGGGGGCTGCGGCATCATTAGTGTGTTGTTTTTGGCCAAAAAGTCGCGCACAAGCAACAATGCGTGAGCAGGGGCGTTATCGTGGTGCAAAAGCCAATTTTTGTTCTTCCACAAATCCGGGCGTTTCTGGCGGATTGCTTCGCGCAAATTGCGCATAACTTGCAGGTAATATTCCTTATTGACCGTTCTTCCCTGTGGCAAGAACTCATGATGCACCACGCCCCTGCAATCGAAGAAAACTGTCAGCAAAACTTTCACATTCGACCGAACTTGGCGCGCTTTTTTCGGTCTTGGTTCGTGCGGCAGCTTTCATTGAGATGATTGAGCTTTGGTTTCCACGTCATACCCATAAACCCACGATTCGTCACCAGTTATGACCCTCTGGAGCAAATTTGGGTCGTCGCGGACAGAGTTTAACATCTCATTAGCAATGTTCATGCGATGCTGTTTTTGGTCACAATTGAGCAATTTTGGTACGAATTTCGCGTAAAAATCGAAGACGATCCAAAACACGTGCAAGCAAAACAGCCGTCAACAATTAATTGAACATTCAAAATGGCCGAGCTTGTCGGCATAAGTGAGAGACATGAGTACCAACATAACGCCACAAAAAATTCGAAATTCGAATATACGTAACCAGCGAAAATTCAAAATTCGCGATACTTTTTGAACACACCTCGTATGTATATGTGTAGTACATAATACATTTCCATTTTGTCACGCATGGCGAAGCTAAGGGATTAGTTTTAAAAGGCAATTTTTGTTATTGTTGTTTTTATTTATACTAGTTTGAGTTCACAGGTGTACGCGTGAGTGATTATGTAATGGTTGTTTGAGCTCACCTACTAGATGCCTACAAATAACTAAGCCGATACAACAGACCCAGCAGTTAAACCAACTGGTTGTGGATTACAATGTAATTACATTGTATGAATCATAACCTAAGGAGTCTGTTATTGGCTTTAGCCCGCTGTACTAGTATAAAAGCTTATAGTTTTGGTATGGAATAATTGAAAGAGATATAGTTATACGTATATCAAGGTTATTATAGCGAAAGGAAGAGTCGATTGAGCCATGTCAGTCCGTTGGGCTATCCAGCTCTTTATCACGATCAAGGGAAAGCGTGTTGTTATTGTATATACATATATACTCGTATCTAAAAAAAATCTATTACAAAAATTAAACGACCAGTACTTCTATATGGGTTCGAAATTGATTGTTGATGATTTATGGCCCAATTGTGACCGTTTGCAATAACGTTTGAAAGGAAAATAAAGCTGTGATAAGTACGAAGAAATACCGGCTATCGCGACATCTAGAAAAGATAAGAAAATAAAAGCAAATAAAAGAAAAGAAAAGAAAAGAAAAGAAAAGAAAATAAAAGAAAATAAAAGAAAAGAAAAGAAAAGAAAAGAAAAGAAAAGGAAAGAAAAGAAAAGAAAAGATAAGAAAATAAAATAGAATAAAATAAAATAAATAAAAATAAAATAAAATAATTTTTAATTATATTAAATTAAATTAATTTAAAGGAATTGTGATAACTGGGAAGAAATTAATTGAAGGAAGGAAATGAAAAGTAAAGGGGAGGAAGGGAGAGGGAAGAAAAGGAAAGGAAATGAAAGGAAAGGCAAGGAAAGGAAAGGATGGAAAAGGAAAGAAAGTGAAAGGAAAGGAAAAGAAAGGAAAGAAAAGGAAAGGAAAGGAAAGGCAAGGCAAGGAAAGGAAAGGATGGAAAAGGAAAGTAAAGTAAAGGACAGGAAGCGAAAGAAAAAGAAAGGAAAGGACGAAAAGGAAAGAAAAAAAGGCAAGGAAAGGGAAGGAGACTGGTGATAGATGAAAAAAGCGTATAAAATAAAAATATATTGAAGTAAAGGTACAGCAAAGAAGAGAAGGGAAAGAAGGCCAAGAAAGAAGAAGCTAATAACTAAAATAAATTAAAGTTTTGTGCTTGAAATTCGTCCGTTGGGCGAGGTCTAATTTAATAGTTTATGTGCAGGATACAAACTCCACGAGTACTTGGTACTCAAGCCTTTTTTTAAAATTAAGATTGGTTCTAGACTAGAAAACTCGCCAACGCTTCGCTGCGTCCCATAACTTAAAATAGACTGAGCCCGATTTTAATCATTATATCTCCGAAACTAGTTGAGATATGGAACTTAAGTAACGCTTACGGCAACACCTTTCGTTTCATACTGTTATTGTACAAACACATTGGGGTCACCCTGGTCTACATATTGGTCTATAACTCCAAAACCAGTTAAGTTATCAAAATAAGAAATATCTTAAATATTAAGTTATACGTCTAGTAACGGTAAAGTGGCATTAAATTGTTTTCGGCTGTTTTTGAGTAATACGCGCCGAAACTTACAGACAGACACACAAATATTTTGAAATTCTAATAATCCCTCTGATACATTTTTCATGAATATGTGTAATGTACAGACATCGACCTGTTACTTTTTACTATATGTAAATGTTAAATATTTGTCTTTTCCAAAATTTACATTCGACTAACTGTTTCTTTTCTTTTTATTTTTCCTGAATTTTGCCAACCAGTATTCTGAAAAACGTTGAATTTTTGTTGGCCGAGTTTAGTCTTTTTGGGACTAGTTTGATCCAAGTCCGAAAATTCTATATATAAACCAGTATTTTTCTGCCTAGTCACTGCATTTTTTCCAACTTCAAAAACTTCAGTATTCAACAAAACTTTAAATTCGTCTTCTTTCCTATTTTTTTCTTTTTGGACCAAGTTTGATACCAATCAGAAAAATCTAGTTATAAACTAGTGTTTTCTCGTAACCAGTTTGGTGTTTCACTGCACGGTACACACATGTATATATATAGATTAATACCCACCACTGTTACGTCGATATTGGCTTATACGTCTCTTCAGCTAAAAATTAAATTGCCTGCGTTCGAGGGAGGAAATCTTCCATCAAAGCTTTAGATAGGCTCTCATCCTATCTAGGAGTTTTTAAAATTCACTTTCCACTTAAAATTCGAAAAGCCTATCAGTACTTGTTGTTATTGCTGCGTTAAGCTTTGGTTTTGTAATTTTAGAAAATAAATTAAGAAGCCAGTTACTTGGGGTGTAGCACTGTGACTTTTCATTTCCTTTATTCGTACTAAAGATTTTCTGCTAAGACATACATACGCTATGTATGTGTAGTTGTAACTTAAAGGACGTGTGTGTTAACTGTTTGTATTTTGGGAATTTTGAGATATTATTGCATTCTCATACTAATCCTGTGCGGATGTTCCAATAGATAGCATGTTGCACATTAGGAATGTGAATGAAAAATCGATTATTTTTTAACTACGATTTTTATAACTGATTTTAATTAATAAATCGATTACAATAATAACAAAGTTTAATCGATTTTTGTAAATAGTGCCTGTGCGAGCAACGAGAAAATGAGTAAATCTATATACACACTATAGGTGATACACATAGCTTCGAATAAATATAAGAATCTGTCTGTGAATAATTTGTAGCTGAATTAATAAATCTGTAAATCGACCATTTGATTTGTTTTTGTAATTATTATCTTTAATGATTTTCACTTAAAATAATTATTCATAATATATTTTTGCTAATGCATCGAGTAAACATTATTCGTATAAAAACCGAACAAAAAAAATCGATTGTTGAGTCATCGATTTTTTCCTATGCAGGTCCGATTCCTACTGCGCTTTAAACGACAGTTACAAGTTTCTGGAAGCATTAAGAAACACATGCTAAACTTAAAGCGTAGTGCAAATTGAGTACAGCGTCAGAATAACTCTACGACATCCCAATATGGACTTAGACCATCAACTGCTGCTCGATGAGAGCAATTTCACAATGTAAGCGAACAGTACGAATATATTTTTAGCCTACTACGTACCGTATTGCCAAAACTAAAGGATTCTATCACCTCCAAAAGTGAAGGAGAAGAAATGTCACTACGGGAATAGTGAAGAGTTTCGTATCGCCTCGAAAGAAACTGATTAGTATATTATCCACTAGAACTAGATCAACTGATAAAATAATGTAATTCATAAGCATTAACTCTTTGTCGAATTCAAATAAGCTTTTGCCGTGAAAAGGACCCGGCAAAGCTTACTCATCTAAGTCCAACAGTACAGCACCAATCACTTCTCATTGCTCCAAACCATTTCAAACCAAAAGAGGCTTCAAAGAATTGATGCTGGTGAACAGCAGAATCTAACCACACTAGTAATGAAAGTATCTTAATCCCTCTCTAGACATATAATCTCGCTCTACAACTCATCTGTTCGTATTTCAAGTATCATGCCATTGAATGCAGCCTGGGTTTTCCCAAAAGTAATACGATTACTTCAGAATTACATTGCATGCACCAGCTACCAGTTGAGCAATATTGTAAATTTTGTTTTTAATTTCATATTCCTTGCAGAAGCAACAGTGTTGCATTGAAGTATTTCTACCCTTTTGATTAAAAACAAAGAAGAAGCAATCAACTCAAACTGTGTGGCTCTGTGTCTTTGTCAAATATGCAAAAATTGTTTTATGACTTTGCGGGTGAAGGGTGAATGTTAAACTAATTCTTTCTCATTATATCAGCATACGGCAGTGGGTGTCTGCTAGATATAATATTCCCGAAATGCCATGCTGCCTGAAAACCCGAAATTTGTCGCATTTCTTTCTTACAATTTCGGGGGTTTCGGGATTGGAAATAGTATGTTATTAAAAAAATAGGTGTGATTTATTTATAAAAATTGTAAAATTTTTTTGGTTGATAGTTAACCCATTAAGATCCAGAAAAAAATAAACTGATATTCGTCATTCCTTATTTCATTCTTGGTTATTAACAAGATATACAAAAAAGCCATTTCTTTTTTATTTGAGGAAAATGGCTGTCATCTCATGTGCACAATGTCCACTTATGCTATGAAACTAAACAAAACAGTTGCATTCCACGAAGTTTATGCCATAATTTTTGTAAGATTAACTGTTTTTGTTGTTTAAGATACAGGCTTCGCTATTTGAAGACCTGACCTCGTATGGGAACAGTGAGCGGTAATGGGTTCAAGTAACATGAGATTGCAAATTTACCAAAAACTGTGGGTTAAGTATACCCACCATCGCAATTTTTCCATTTATTTTTTCACTATTCGAATTTTTTAAATTTGTATCAACAATTGAATTAAATTTTATAAAAGTATTATAGTTTAGCATTTTTTAAAGTTCCGAAGATTTCAACTGCTAAAACACGACTGAATTTTATTCATATTCAGTGATCGTTACAAAGTTGTTTCAAAAGAAGAATGGGAAAACAAGAAAGGATACATACATGCATATGTTTACCGAGTTGTATTGTAATGTATTGAATTCAAAATATATTACGAACTGCCTCACCTTTCCAACATTTTTAGTAATTTTTATTAATTATTAGAAGTTTTAATTTGAATAGAAATGAGAAGAAATTATTTCTATTCAAAGAAAAGAACAAAAATAATTTCATAAAAATAGTATTCTTAGCCTGGAACTCATTTGTAGTCGCAAATACTTAGATTTTTTCATTTAACAGAACTGAGGCCAGATAGAAGGGCCATTTACTCGTGCTAACAATTTAGATTTATTCGCCTGATAAAGTTTTTTAAAACATAAATTTAAAAAAAATATTGCATACAAAATTCCAAAAAAACGATCAAAAATACAAAAGAAGTCTCTAACAGGCTAATGAATAACTGCCCATAATGGTCAGAGGACTGGCATGCGGCACTTAAAGCTTGTCAGAACTTATTTGATTTTGCTTTGTTGTTAAATGATACTTAAAAAAAATAAACCTTTTGAGAATAAAATTATTTTCCAACCTAGACAATAGAATAATCGAAACTAAACGAGGTTTCAGACAGGGTGACCCCCTATCGTGCGATTTCTTTAATTTAATGCTGGAGAAAATAATACAAGCTGCAGAACTTAACCGCGCTGGAACAATATTTTATAAAAGCGTGCAACTGTTGGCATATGCTGACGATATTGATATCATTGGCCTTAACAACCTCGCCGTAACTTCTGCTTACTCCAAATTAGAAAAAGAAGCGGAGAAAATGGGATTGGTGGTGAACGAGGGCAAAACGAAGTACCTTCTGTCATCATGCAAAGAGTCAGCGCATTCGCGCCTTGGCAACCAAGCCACTGTTGCCAGCAATAATTTCGAAATAGTAAAGGACTTCGTTTACCTGGGAACCAGCATTAATACCAACAATAATGTTAGCCTAGAAATCCGACGAAGAATCACTCTTGCAAACAAATGCTACTTCGGACTGAGTAGGCAATTGAAAAGTAAAGTCCTCTCTCGACGAACGAAAATAACACTCTACAAGTCACTCATCGCACCCGTCCTGCTATATGGTGCAGAAGCGTGGACACTAACAACATCTGATGAGGCGGCTCTGGGAGTATTCGAGAGAAAGGTTCTTCGAAAGATTTGTGGACCTCTACGCGTTGGCGACGGCGAGTACCGAAGAAGATTTAATGATGAGCTGTATGAACTTTGCGGAGACGCCGACATAGTTCAGCGAATTAAAACACAGGGGCTTCGCTGGCTAGGCCACGTAGTGCGAATGAGCGAAGATGCTCTAGCCCAGAAGGTATTCTTATCGGCACCCGCCGGTGGAAGCAGAGGAAGAGGGAGACCACCACTCCGATGGAAGGACCAAGTGGAGACCGATTTGCGATCCCGCGGTGTTTCCAATTGGCGCCAGTTGGCGCAACGAAGAAACGACTGGCGAGCTATGTTGGACGGTCAAAATCGCCCAGGCGGTTAGATGACCATTTAAAGAAGAAGAAGAAACAATAGAATAAAGGATATCCAAATGCCGGGCTAATTAATCACAGAATACCGAGATTATAAAATTCGATACCGTAAATCCCAGTATTTTTAAAATCCAAAAATTTGGCATCCCTTGTGTCTACATACTCGTACGCCTGTAAACTTTGTAGTAAGAGCTTTGCAAAAAAAAAAATGGATATTGTGAGAGTTCTACGATAAAGTTGGATGCTAACTAAGTGATATCAAAGGATTTGCAAAAATTTAGTCTTTCTCCTACCAAGGTTGCCACTTCGGTGCATTTGAGCAAAAAATTCTAGTTTTTTTAGTTGAGTTATAGTTCATGGGGTAAACATCAATGTATGGGCGTTCCATGTGTATGTCCGCTCCAAAAGCTCCTAGAATGTGTCATTTTCTTGCGTTGGTTCGCGTCCGCCTTGAAGAGCCTTGGTTTTATGCGGATCGAGGCGAGATGCTCAGAAATCAGACGCCGAATCTGCGCTTATCTGCATGACGTTTCCAGTAGATGGTTCAGTACTATTTCCTTGCTCTGTTCATCACATTTCTTGTCGACCTTTGAATTCAAGACCACATCAAGTAGACAGGCAAACTAACCTACCCAATTGGGGGACCAGACATGACAGGTGTACGCTCTGAAATTATAATCCTAGGGTAGTCATTTAAAAACGAGTTTCACATATCTGCAACTTTAGCTTCGAAATGGGATTACCCTTGAAGTGGGAGTGTACCACTTCTTGTGCAACATCAATAGCCATCTGACGAAAACTTAAATAAATCAGTAATTTCACGATTTTCCGATTCTTGAGGTGAATACAAATCTTTAATTTTAGTATTTTCTGTTTCTTTAGATAGTTAGAAATCAGTAATTATAGTTTTTTTTGTGTGTTGTGGAAGTACTTTTTTTCCTTTTCTTTCTAAGGTATAGACAGATCAAAACTTCAAATGTCACTGAAGATGGCACTATGCCGCCAAATCAAATTTGATAAGGAAAACTCGTTGCAATGTAGATCATAAATAAGGAGCTTGGATATTTTCTGATTGATGGAGGGAGTCCTATATGAGGGTTCCCTTACCCATCTATCGTTTGAGTGCTTAGTGAAGCCAGTTTCAAATGGGTGCTTGTGTGTTTATTAGACTGGACCATAAATATTGATATTATTTATTGGAATGGCAAAAAATATAATCTTAAAATTTCAGACTTTGATAGAAATTCTTAGAGGTCTATGTATTAAATTACTCACAAAAAGGGACTGAGTGTCAGGCAGTCCGTTTTATATTTTTAATACATTTTTTTTTTCTCATTCTTATGTACCTAGCAAGGGAAAAGCCTAAGAGGTTCAGCTCGGTCATTGGGGTTGACGTTTTTATTATTTCAAATGCTGAGTTACTAGGCGCAGCTGCTCATATAAAATTTCCGTTTGTCGTTTACAATGTAACCTCTCATTAGTCCCCCCGGGCGAATAAATATTTGGCTATACTTTGTACAAGTAAATGGAATGGCGAAACGTGCTTTTACTAGTTGCTGAAATGGTTGGGCAAAAACAAACAAATTCAATGCGCTTTCTGTGGTATTTTTGGAGCTTACATATTGGTGACACTCATACATGCATATATACTCGTACATCACTAGAAAGGATATGTTCATTCGTTTATTTAACTTAATGCATCTATTGATATGTTTTGTTGGTATATTTGCTGATTGCTACGCTATGAGCAGGAACGTTGTCATAGTAAATGCTCTCTACACCGAAAATACTCATCCCCCTCTTTTACTCACTACCCTTCTACTTATTACTACTCTGCAATACCTTTCTACTTTCTTGTATTTGGCATCGTTTTTATTGCATTTTATTCGCATAATCGACTTACGAAAGCTCAGAAAATTGTTTGCTCAGTAACGTCAATTTCAGTTGCCCATTAAATGCTGTCAAGAACTTTGGTTTTTAGGCGTCCTTCGAACTATAGAAACTGCGCTTTTTGCGAGTTGTAAGTTTGTCCCTAAAGAATTGTTCTAATTTTCCACTTGATTGGTGGCTACAACAACAACGATCATACAATTGAAATGCATGGATTGTAGCATAAGCTTATTTGGCCATTTTCTGCTTAGTGGCTTACAACAAATGCATGGATGCGTGCACGCTTGAGCACATACAAAACCATAACGACCAAAGGAGCTAGCAACACTCGGTCATTTGATTCCACAAATCACACAAATTATGGTTCATTGCCAAGGCCGTAGAAGAAATCGAATTTCAAATTTGACATTTTATAAATCTTTACTTAATTTTATGTTTCATCTATAAGCCTAGGAGCGGGGCTCTTCCAGTCTAGGACTCCCTTCCTCTTCTTTAGCACTACTTCCGGTGCAGAGATGCGCTACCCCTTAGCTCACAAGAAGTGACTCCCCTTACATCTGCTGACCATATCCCATCTTTCGCTGCCGCATATCGCAGATATCGTCTTTACTGTAAAGCAAATTGTTGGCATCGAAGAAAGTCGTCTATGTCTGCACAGTTGAAGACTCTTGGAGATTCCAACCTTGGCGATTGTATGGAGGTATTTACCGAGTTAACCGTGTCCGGCTAAGAATTGGAAGAGATAGAAGTTGGCCTTTAACTATAGCTCTAGTACTGGAATTAATTCCCTGGCCTTCTTGCAGCACTGCCGCTACATTTCAGTTCCAGCTGTGGATCAATTCTTCTCGCTTCTGGGTACGTATTCCGCGCTTAGGTCGTAAATTCTTTTTGTTTTCTCAGTGAGGACGTATATCGGCGGAGACCGTGCATTATACTAAGGCAATGTAGAGCTCCTCTGCAATGGCCAGTGGTGTTAGCGGCTCGTTACTTCAAGGATTTCAGTGAATCCCACCAGATTTCTAAAGCGTACATGAAATCGGAGGCGGTGAGCTTGCTGTCTAGCCTCTTACCCAGATATTTCTTGGACCTGCACGCTTCTATATGTAAATCGCCAACTGTCATGCTGATGATGGGTGGAATTCACCCCAGCTGTAGGCCCTGATAGGAAATTCACGCTGCGCATCACTTGGTTTAGTTTATCTGAGCAAGGTCTTCTAGCTTCTTGCTGTTATCACAGAAGCCACTACATCTATCAAAACGACGAGAAAAATGCTTTTTGGCCTCTGTAAGCGAAGAAGGCTGTCATACGTGATATTCCAAAAGTCGAGGAATAGCACCGCCACCTTTTTTCACCTTCACCTTTCTTTGGACTTGCACCCGTTCGTATATTCGCCAGCGGTGCCTTGAAGACGCGTTCTACTCCATCAACCATATCATCCCAACTGGTTGAGTTTAAGGCATTTTTAACATCTAATGTGCCCAATAGACTATCAATCTTCCTTGGTTGCTTGCTGTATCACCTTTCTTGACCACGTCTATGACTTCTGCTATGTCATCTATTGATAAGTGCCTTCGCCGAAAGCCATGTTGTCGGTGGGACAGTCCCCCCATCGTCTATGGCTGTCGTTAGGCGTTGCTTTATAGGACTCTTCATCATTTCGCCAGCCGAGCATGCACAGACGGCGGAAAGACGATGCAGAGTGTGGGTCCGCTTTGATAACGACAACCATGCTAAAAACGACAAACCAAGCTGTCTTCCATCTGGCGGCGAAGATTCTTGCTTCCAGTTTTTTGTTATATACAAAAGCTCTGAACAATAATTAGCAATTAGTCTGATAGCAACCTTTTCGCAGGGCTGTTTTGAGCTCTTCTACGGAAAATGCTACCACGATGACCACAGACCGCCTTACAGCACGTGCGATTGCTTGAGTAATAATAATAATTTTCTACTTTAATCACTTTTCAATGCTTATTAACGATCGGTAGGATGGGATTTCTACTAATTATCGTCGATTTTTGTTGATCTTTTCCGACGTCTACACTTTCCCGTGGTCTTTCATATTGAGCTTTGGTTTCTCTATATTTCTTTTTAATCTAGCGCTTGTCAAATATAATCGATTTTTATACTTTTTATCGTTAAGTAACTACTCTGAGATGCTTTGTATTGATATGCTTCTGATTCTTCGAGTTCACTTCACAAGTAAGTAACTTCGAAATTTCGCTAGAAAAAGTATTGAGGCGACTTAAATCCAGTGAAAGCATTGTCTTGTCCTTCTCATCTTATTCACGTTGTTGCTCTTCACTAATCCCTGCTGCTGTCATTCAGATCGTTAACATGGTTGTTTTTGTTTTCAACCCCTTAGATGCAAGGACTAACCAGACGTAGAGATTTGCTTTGGGTACAAAATCCGTTTCATTGGTTGTAATTTCGAGTGAAAAGGAAATTCATAGCGCTTGCCCATGTTGTCATTACTGAAACTACTAACTACAATTGCAATTCCAACTTTAACTGCCTTTTTCTCGTAAACATTGTATTGCGTTTTATGTTGTTGCTATGGCTATTTGGACGTTCGTAATAGGATGCTCTTTTATAAGATTTTTTTTGTGTTTTGGAGTGTTTTTTAGAGTGTTTTGAGATCGAAAATGGCTCTGAATGTGATGAATTCGAAGCGTTTAGTGACGCTTTTTAAATGAACTTTGAGCCTTTTAATGATGCTTTTCTGAAGCTTATTTGGATTCTTTTTAGACTCTTTTTAGAGTCATATTGGAGGTTTTCATCGAAATTTTTATGAAGTCATTTAACTAATCAGAAGGAAAGATTATTTTTATTATTACCGCTGCGGGTTAGGGGTATAGAATATGCCCGAGGTAGGCATACCGGTCGTAAGAGGCGACTAATATGCACAAAGGTAATGACGTGCAACTCGATGGTTGATCTACGGATATGATGCCTCTCACCTCTCATTACCCATTTTATCCTTCCTTGCGGAAGGAGGGGTGACATGACCTAGAAGGTTTCACTGGTCATAAATCGCTACCATGACGCTCGGGCAGTACCGCAAGGGAGTACCGGAGCGTGCTGGGTTCAAATTCGGCCAGGGACTGTTAATTCGACAACACTTCCTAAAACCTTCGGGGAGTGTTTTTGTCGTTACCACAACAACAACAACAAAGATTATTTTGAATGTTTATGTAAGTTTTATTGGCATAATTCTGAAAATTAAATACCATTAGTCCTTTATTGAAAACAAATTGTATGTAAAAATATCTGTTCCGCTCAACTGCTCTCCAACGTTCATATTTTCTCACAATTCTCTTTACGCGTACACTAAAAACGATCAGAAAATACTCTAAATCTCTCATATAATTATCCGCTCTATAATATTCATATCTTCTCCCAAGGCTCCGTGGATCTGCATAAAAAAGTGGGTTTTTCGAATAACAGATTTTTTTTGGATCATTATTTTGGAGCGCTCCGACTTTGCTCAGCTGAATTCCAGTTGGTCCTTTCGATATATTATGAAAAGTTCCTTAGCTAAAATTCATTTGTTAATTTCATATAAAAATGTGGATAGTTCTTTCATAGAAGTATTTCGAATCAATATTTTAAAGCATACACAAAAATTCCAAAAATTTCCTTACACCCTTCTTCGGCCGCTACATCTTGTTATCATTTTTTATTTTCTCTTAAAGCACAGTATTCGAACCTCCATATACAAAATTGTTAAGATAGAAAGGATTAAGCTTCAATTACATCGTATTTGTTTCAAAAATCATAAAAACATTGCTTGTGGTTTGTTTAACACAAAAGTATATCGCTGGCTGAGTGGAATATCACACTATTTCAAAATATTGTTCAAAAAAAATCCGAGATAGGGCGTTTTTGAAAAATATTTTAAAACAGTCAATATGTGCTAAAAAGTTGGAATTATTCAAATATTGAAGTGGATTCTTTTTATTTCTTACTGGTAGACTGGGCTGAAGTTGCCGTGTCTAAAATTAGCCTACATTTAACAAATTGTACTCTCTTTCCTCCTCGCTTGGCGCTTCCTTGTAATTTATTCCTATATCTCAATTTTTCTTTTTACTTTTGCTTTTCCCTCACCCCCATTTCTCGTTAGTTAATTTTACCGTGTTCATTTTCCTCTAACACCTCCTCTAATTCTAAAATTATCTATTCCTTCTCTCCTTCTTCTCCCTTTTCCTCTGCGGGTATCGATATGTACAAAGTTGTGAAGATATAGCGGTTTAACTTTTTTTCGGTCTTGGTACCGCTTACTTTTTCCAAGGTTTTTTTGAACACATATCTATACGAGTATATAAATAAAACATCATTTACTTGAATCAAAAACTATATACAGAATGTGTCTTGCCCATTGACCTTCTGAACCTATCGTGAAAGTTTTAGAGACCGACAATCAGCTGTGGACATAATTTAAGCACAAACAAAACACAAAATATGTGGGCGTGGCACCGCCCACTTCTAAAAATTATGCAAATCTTGACCAAGTGACACTTATATCCAAATATCATAAATTTTGATCAAATACGTTCAGATTTATGACGAATTGAAATTTTATATGACTTGGGGCGTGGCACCGCCCACTTTTCTAAAATTATATATAGCTTATGCTGTAAGCAGTGAACCCAAAAATATAACGTGAAAATTTCATGAAGATCGGTTGGGTGCTTTGGACGCATATAAAGGACATACATACACACATTAATTTTTATTTATAAGATAAATTAATATTTTCTCTTTTTAACACATTAATTGTAGGGTGTTAATTAATTTTTTTTTTGTTTGGACAAAACACTTTTCAAAAAGTGTCTGTTTTCATTTATTTACAAAATTTTTTATTTATTTTATGTTTCAAAATACCCATGCTCTTAGCACTAACCAACATTTTGTTTGAGCGATATAGGCTTTTTATGTTGGTGGTCGAAAAATGGCTTAAAGTGGGTGAAATTAAAAAAAAAATAATTTAAATTTGAGGCAAGAGTTTTAAAATCATTTCTGAGTATGGAGTCTTGTAGGTTTATTTTTTTTGTCGAACAACGCCGGAACCGGTTTGTCCTAGATCTAAAATTAACAAGATTTGACCGAAAATCAATGCAAATTAATTTAAATTTGTATCACTGGGAACTTGCTTGTAAATCGATTACAAAGATTCTCCTAGCATCGCTTATAAAGAGATTGATCAGTATGCAATCGGTGCGCCACCTTCCGGATTTTTTGTGCCTTTCATTGGCACTAGGTTGTGAGTTTGACCTCAAGTTCGATGTCTCTAGCTCGAGGTTACGCACGACTTTTCTAAATATCTCTATGCGTGCGGCACCTAACGAGATTGATTCCCCTTACGTAATATATTCCCTTCGGTTTCTGAGCTATGTTCCAAGTTAAAAGTCTGTCACCTGAAAGTTACATAAAAATTGTCTACAAGATTCCAACAGTTTTGGTTGAATTTTGTAAATACTTCAATATTTGAGACACCTAACATCTAGAAATGTATGGAAAATCTTAAAAATAGTTTGGGTTGAAAAAAAACCATGTTTCATCACCCTTGTATACATGTGACACGTCAACTCATATTCCTCTTCTGCGAGATTGAATTGCAAGTACATTTGATGCCATTTTAACAGATACTACCGTTCGCACCCATGTGCGCATTCTTAAGTCTACATTGTCATCCAAAGGAGGAACTGGTTTACTAACAGCCATTTTGTATTCTTTGCTTATTCCGAACTTATTTTAACTCGGTAATTAAGCAAGTGGTAGTACAAGGTGGCGCAAAAGTAAGCTTCCGATGTTCAGCATATCGGTTGTGGCACGTGCAGTGTGTGCTGTTGCACCGTCTTGTTGGAACCACATATTTTCCAATCCCAATTCATCAAGTTGCGGCAAAAAGAACTCGTTGATCATTGCTCTGTAGCGCTCACCATTCACAGTAACCGTTTGGCCCCGACCGATTATTGGTCAAATAAATAGTCAGCAATATTCCGCGTTCTGGAGCAGTGTAGCGTAACATTGTTTATTAACGTGTATTTCGCATGTGTTTACTACACAAATGTCAAAACAGAACTGACTTTAGGGGCCAATCGCAAAATTTATAGCATTTTCTGATAGGAGGATTACTTTTGCGCCACCCTGTAGCTCCCTAGAACAAGCTTTAATGTGTACTGTACTTATGTATATATTTTTAAAGAATCTTTTATAGTCATACAAACATTTGATATATACATATATACTCCACTCAGTAATACCTAAGTTCAATATGTTTCTTCACCAACGTAAGTCTACTCTTGAGGACGCGCATGCAAACACTAACTATTTGTGTTGTAGGAGGAAAAAGGAAATCGAAAACAAGCCTACCACAAGAAGGACTAACGTGCATGTCTGGGTAGGATATGGTAGTTTCATACAACACATTTCGAATTTGCTCGTTCACCTCGCTGACCTAAAAAGCGAGACAGTTTTCATCACAAACATAAAATGTAAAATCTGCTTAGGAAAGAAGCAAGCACTATAATTCCATGACCTGGAGACATTCGGCCGACAAAAAATGTTCACTATAATGATGATTTAGTGTAGCAACAGCGTTATGTAATATAAGAAATTTATTCTCTGAGACGCCATGTGTAAGGATGATGGAACACTTTAAATAATTGTTGTTTTTTTTTATGTGTAAACATCTTTGGGCTTGCTAGGGGCTGCTCATAAAAGTTACGCGTCGCTGCCTGTAACCGCGCCTCTGCCGTTAAGCGTGCCTCTGCCGCTGTTTGTAATCGTGCTTCTGTGTGTGACTTAGGTGTGGAAATCTTGTTTGACTGCTTTGCTGATATGTAAGCTCTGTTTATGGGAGTGCATGTTATTGTTATTATTCGGTAATCGTGAATCTAAACACGATGACTTCTATCAATCGGCAAAAGATGAAGGCAACTGCGTTTACACACAGTTACACATATACACAGTGCTTATAAAAATAAAATAAGTGATTATTTATGTTAAATTTCTTTTAGTTCAGAATACTAGGGACGGTAGTTCATTTGTTTTGTTTGTGTAATCTTTATGGTTATACGAATGAAATGCAAGAAAATAAACTAATATTAAATAAATAAAAATAAAATGAAATAAAATAAAATAAAATTAAATTAATTAAAATAAAATAAAGTTAAATTAAATTAAATTAAATTAAATTTTTTTTTTTTTTTTTTTTTTTTTTTTTTGTGTTCGTGGGAGGAGGAAATGCTTTATGCACGAACCGGGTTTGAGCCCTCGTTACTAGATTCTCTAGCAGCGGAACTCTCCGAGTGTGGGACTCCTTCTTATCTTGAAGTATACCGCACTAAAACCTAACCTCCCACGGCCCGCGCATTCTTCCTTACCTGGGACCGCGCTTAGCATTACTTCAGGTAAGGAAGCGCGTTACGTGAGCTCTATGGCTACTCTCACGCTAACTGGCTAGACAACCGTCTTCCCGTTTCGCAAGGAGGACATTCCTCGCGTATCGTCTGACTATGTCCCATCTAACGTTTTCGCAGGTCATCTTGCGAATGACACTGCCCGGGGAAAGTTCGCCAATTGTCTCTTCCACCCCCCTTCTTTCTTCTGCAAATTGCTCGCATTCGAAGAAGGTGTGGCGTACGTCGTCTATGGCTCCGCAGTAGGTGCAGTTCGGGGTTTGAACTTTGCCCATTCTATGGAGATATTCACGGAAATAACCGTGTCCGGTTAAGAACTGGGTCAGGTAGAAGTCGACTTCTCCATGAGGTCGGTTCAGCCATGGTTCTAGTTCGGGGATTAATACCCTGGTCCACCTTCCAGCAGCACTGCTGCACCATTGTAGTTGCCACCGCCGGATCGAATCACCACGCGCCTGCGTTGCAGCAACGTCTCTACGTACCTCTGCACGAGTGTCGTAAGTCATTTTTCTTTCCTCAGCGAGGAGATATATCGGTATAGTCCCCGCGATGACCAGAACAGCATCTGCGGAGACCGTGCGGTATGCTGAGGCGATTCTCAGGGCCCCTCTACGTTGGACTGCGGTAATAGCGGCCCGATACTTCCCAAATTTCATTGCGTCCGCCCAGACTTCTGCACCGTACAACAGTATAGAATCTGAGGCGGACGCCAGCAGCTTTCTTATGCATGGCTTTGGTCCACCTGTATTTGCCATTAGCGATGGTCTTCACAGCCTTCTCGCAGGAGCTTCTTAGATGCTCCGAGAAGGTCAGCTTGTTGTCCAATTTCACCCCTAGATATTTCGTAGAGCGGCGCGTCTCTATCTGTTGATCCCCAACATTCATGTTGGTGATTGTGGGAATCCTTCTTTTCGTTAGTATCACGATCTCTGTCTTGGCTGTAGCCAGTTGGAGGCCGTGATTATTCATCCACTCGTCTACACTGCGCATCACTTGGTTCAGTTTAAGCTGTGCCAGGTCGCAGTTTCGTGCTGTTATCACCGCAGCCACGTCGTCTGCAAAAGCAACTAGAAAAGTGCTTTCTGGCATCTGCATTCGAAGGAGACTGTCATAGGTAGCATTCCAAAGATCAGGGCCGAGCACCGACCCTTGTGCTGCCCCGCCTGTTAGCTTCACCTTTTTTTGGCCTTGCGTCGTTTCATAGATTAGCCAACGGTCTCTTAAGTAGTCCCTCAATATATCTAACAAGTATATCGGGACCTTAAAGTAGCGTTCTAATGCATCAAGCATGTCTTCCCACCTGGCAGAGTTAAAAGCGTTTTTAACATCTAACGTCACCAATAGTACCACCGGCCTTGCTTGATGGCTTGCCGTCTCGGCCTTCCGGACTGCCTCTACGACTTCTGTTATGGCGTCTATTGTGGAGTGCCCTCTCCGAAAGCCATGTTGCCGGTGGGAGAGTCCACCCTCGTCTTCTATGGCTGCTTTTAGACGTTGCTTTATAAGGCTCTCCATCATTTTTCCCGCTGTGTCGAGCATACATAGTGGGCGAAAGGATGATGGAGAGCTTGGGTCCCCTTTGCCTTTCGGTATGAGGACGAGCCGTGCTGTCTTCCATCTGGCGGGGAAGACACCTGCTTCTAGACATTTGTTATACATGTGTAACAAGAGATCTGGACAACTATTAGCAGTTAATCTGATTGCCTCCGCAGGTATTCCATCGGGTCCTGGGGCTTTACCAGCCCTCATGCTACGCAGGGCTCTTTCTAGCTCTTCTTCATTGAAAGGTACCACGTTGCGGTCATCTCGTGCTGCATGTTCCTCTTCTCTAGTAAGTTGCGTGAGGAATAGCGCTTCCACGATGTTCTTCATGTCATCTTCGTCCATCGTGTGATTTGGTGGTCGAAGTTTCTTCATAACTATTTTGTACCCTTGTCCCCAGTGGTCTTGATCCACTTCCTTACAGAGCTCTTTCCAGCATCTTAGTTTGCTTGCTTTTATGGCGGCGCCGAGAGCCTTTTTCGCCCCCTTGTACGCCTCCGCCCTTTCAAGAGCCTCGGATCTGCCACGTGAGCGCGTCGCCAGTCTTCGCATTCTGTGACATGTTTTCCGGAGTTCCGCGATTTCGCTATTCCACCAATATACCTGCTTCTTGCCTCGCCACGTTCCTATTCGTGGCATAGAGACGTTGCAAGCATGGCGCATGCATTGCATGGTTTCTTCAACCGCCGCATGTGGCGTATTGGTGCCGTCGGTTATCCGTCTGGCTTTCGCCAGCACTGTTCCGGTGAACCTGGTGGCGTCAACTTTAGCTGCATCCCATCTACGGGTTTTGTATGATGCGTTCGCTGCCGGTCTCTGACCAGGATGGTCGAGTTGGAAGGTGATGTAGTTGTGGTCGCTGCCAGTAAGGTCCTCCATCACTCTCCACCCAACCGCGTTTGGAAAGAGTCTCTTTGAGACGAGCGTTATGTCGGGGATCGAGTACCCAAAGCCCGGGCGCCTGTATGTTGGGGTCGTGCCCGTATTCAGTACGACCACACCGAGTCGGGCTGCCATTTCCAGAATTAGTTTTCCCCTGGTATTAGTTTGAGGCATGCCCCATTCTATTGCTCTAGCGTTGAAGTCTCCAGCGATGACCAGGTTGCCCGTTTGGTCCCGTAGGTCGTCTTCTAATAGCTCCAGCTTTTCTTTGAACCTCTGAATGGGGTCATTTGGTGACAGGTAGCAGCTAACAAGAGTTGTTCGCGCTACAGTTACACGGACGTAGCCATGCCCGGCAGCACGATTAGTAACATTGGTATTGGCGTCCACTATCCAGATAGCAGCAGCGCCAGATTCGTCAATGTACCAGCTGTCTCTGGCCTTGTAAGGGTCGCTGATGATTGCATAGTTTATTTGGTGATCAAGCACCAGTTGGTCTAGCAGTTCATCAGCTAACCTGCATCGATTCAGATTTCCTTGAATCACGCTGGTCATTGGGGCGACAGTTTGGCTTTCGCCGAAGCAAGTGCTTCTCTAAACGTGCTACATGCTCCAGACCCGGGAAGATGATCGAGGTTTCCCGTGGTGCAAAGGTAGCATTTTGCCTTTTCAGTGCAGGATGAGGATTTGTGGCCAGAGTTCCCACACTTCCAGCACGCGTCCCTCCTGTCGGGCCCATTGCAGCCAGCCTGTCGGTGTCCGTAGCCGAGACACCTGAAGCAGCGTTGCACTTCCGCACGCTGTCTGATCCTACATTGGATCCAGCCGATGGGAATTTTTCCTTTTTTGAGCAGTTGGCTTCCGGGACCTTCGTCCACTTCGACAACAGCCTTCTTTTGCTCTCTCTGATTTACGGCGAAAAGAGAGATACGGATTTGGCCTGAGCTTTCTCCGATCTCTCTTCGAACGGCCTCTTCTATTTCCTCAGCCGTTGTGAGACAGTCCATGCCCAATACCTCTAGCTTTATACGCTTAGAGATTTGTTGTGCATCGCCAACTTCTCCTACCGCGCTACCAATGGCTTCTCTAAAGGCCGGTTGGTCGTTGCACTGCGCCGTTTCTATTAGTACGCTACCAGCCTTGGTCTTGCGCACTGACCGTATCACCGTTCCGGTTTCGGCAGGCCGGAGCTGACCTCGGATTGCCCCTAGAACTTCGGCGTAGGTTTTGCCTTCGGCCGGTTTCACCAGAAACGTTACGGCTCTGCTGTTCCTCTTGCTCTTTTTGACTGCCTTCGGGGCTTGAGCAGGCGGCTTCTTTTTTGCTTTAGGACGCTCTTGCCGTCTCCGACCTACTACTTTGGACCAAGCCTCTTCGGAATGGGTATTCTCCGATTCCTTGTCCCTTTTCTTCTTGGCTTCCGAGTCTATGAGCTGAGGGTCGGAGTTAGTCCGATCCCTCTTATTTGATGGGCCCGGTTCGTCACCCTCTTCTTTATTTGGGCTCAATGAGCTCATAAAGCTCAACACCTCTTCGAGGAGAGCCATTCCGTTCTTTATGTCCATGGACACGGACTTCTGTCTCTGTGCGGCTGTTTGCATTGTACGCAGCACCGTTAGCGCATGGTCCAAGCACTGGCCTTGGGTTTTCCCCTTAAGGCTAAAAAGTGTCATTGCGCTTTTTAAGGGGGTTGCCTTCTTGTGGGTGGGATCTAGCTTCCCGCCGGTAGCAGTGGGTGTTGACTGGCCGGGCGTTTTGGTGCCGAATCCCACTGGTGTGTTTCGTGCCGGTCCAGAGCCTCGCGAAGGCATAACTGGAGTGGCCACTCTAGCCGGCGTTTTTAGAACCGGCGATCTTAGCAGTTTACTGCTTTTTCTGAATGCGACCTCGTCGCCGCTTTCGTTCTCCATTCTTTCTTCGTTGTTTTGATTTGGTTTATTCATTTCTATTGGGTCTCCGCTTCAAGCCGCTATCTCAGCACGATGTGCAGTCGCCGTTATTGATTCCCGTGGTTATCTATGCGCTTGCAGGGAGGCCACGCTAGGGTTGACACAGGTCCTTATGAGAGTCTGTGTTCAGTGCCAGAATCCGGCATTAGTCAGGAGTTGTCTCAACTGAGCCTGCACCACCAACTTAATGACGACGTGCTTCGAACGTACTTGAAGACGTGCTAGGGTTTTAACGAGACGGAGACGATGCCGATATTAACCTACCAGCCATTTCGCCAAGGTGTCACCCTTGGTTACTGAGGTGGCAGACTACCGGCCTCGCCAGCCCGTAACATACTTTTCCTAATCATGTTTCCAGTTTCGGTCTTCAGGATCTTACTGGACTCAATCCTGAGGATGCTTAGTTAGAGTTTAAGGGCCGCATCCACTCGCCCTTTATTCGTTTTGGTTCGCCCTGAGTATTTCATTTCCTCAGTGCCACCCATTTCTGGGAAGCGTTCCTCTATCCACCACCCGAGGAGGCGCCCGGTAGGGGAACCGATACCCCGCCGGGTAAATTAAATTAAATTAAGTTAAATTAAATTAAATTAAATTAAATTAAATTAAATTAAATTAAATTAAATTAAATTAAATTAAATTAAATTAAATTAAATTAAATTAAATTAAATTAAATTAAATTAAATTAAATTAAATTAAATTAAATTAAATTAAATTAAATTAAATTAAATTAAATTAAATTAAATTAAATTAAATTAAATTAAATTAAATTAAATTAAATTAAATTAAATTAAATTAAATTAAATAAAATAAAATAAAATAAAATAAAATAAAATAAAATAAAATTAAATTAAATAAAATAAAATAAAATAAAATAAAATAAAATAAAATAAAATAAAATAAAATAAAATAAAATAAAATAAAATAAAATAAAATAAAATAAAATAAAATAAAATAAAATAAAATAAAATTAATTAAAATAAAATAAATTAAAATAAAATTAATTAAAATAAAATAAAATAAAGTTAAATTAAATTAAATGAAATAAAAACTAAATAAAAATAAAATAATAAAATAAAATAATGTAAAATGTATTAAAAGGAACTATAAAGGGGAGGAAAGGAAAGGAAATTAAAGGAAAGGAAAGGAAGGTGAGGGAAAGGAAAGGAAAAAATCAAAGGGAAGAAGAAGCAAGGAAAGGCAAGGAAAGGAATCAAAGGGAAGAAAAAGCAAGGAAAGGAAAGGAAGCAAGAAATAAAAACAATTAAATAAACTAAAAATAGAGAATGTTGAAAGAAGATAGAATAAAATAAAAATATATTAAAGTAAAGACCCAGCATAGAAGAGAAGGGTAAGAAAGTAGTAGCTAATAACCAAAATAAAATAAAGTTTTGTGTTTGAAATTCAACCACTGGACGAGGTCTAATTTAATTTAATTTGTGTACAGAATACACATGTTTACACATAAAGCTCCAAAAGTACTTGGTACTCACACCTTTTGGTTTTTTTTAATTATGAGAAACAGTTTATCTCTAGGAGACGTATCTAAGGCTTACATAAGGCCTTATTAAAAGCCAATATACATAGTATGATGCAATTATTATAAGTCTTATAGTCAGATACGTCATACGTTACAATGGCCTTATTCTAAGGCATGCTGCCCATCTGCGCAAACAGCAGAGTTTCTTTCTTGTTTCCAAGATCACTTTTTTTTGCTGGGAATGTACTTTCATGTATGTGAATGTACCTAAATATGTTGAAACATATATACTGAGATACGATTACATTTCATTGCGTTCGTTATTTCAACTGGGTTAACAAAAAAAAAAAAAAAGCAAAAAGTGATTGAAATCGTCCACATCGTAAGAGAAGATGGATGAATGGGATTACGTTACGCTTTTACTCTGTGACCGACATCTTTTCATTTTTGTCATTCAGGTCACATTGAAAGTGGTGGAATTATTAAAGTCGTGAGGTAAATGTCTCCAACGACAGTAAATGAGTTACATACTCGTACAGGGAAGTTTTTCACAATATAAAGGACAATATCCTAATTTGTTGGATTCGGTCGTGTGTAATGCTTTTACAAGGCGAACAGTTTAAAAAGAGAAACATATTGGTAATGTGTTAAAGCTTGCCGTATTTACTTTAAAGTAAAATAATACCCAAAATAAAGACACGAGCTAATATTTTTAAAGATGAAGTTCACTTCTCATGGATGCGTTTTTTTCGGTGACAAGTAACAAGGTCAATGGAAATAACGTCAATTGATGATATTTCTCTTGAATTTAAAATATTCAATATTGTGATTTTTAAAATTATTTAAAAAAGCGCCGCAGGCGAAAGTAAAGTTTCAAAGAAGATCACATTTAAATATCATCATAAAGCTAGACTACGGACCCTACATTAAATTAAAATACACCCAAATCTACAGGACAATATTGGTTAATGCATAGAATGTAAACACTCTGCCGTCAAAACACAAATCTAGTTTAGAACTAAAACTTAATCAGACTTAACAAATGATTACTAATCGTAACGATTACCGCTTTGATTAATTATTTTTTTAGAATCCATTTAATGATTGATTACCATTACCTTAAATTTTTAATGATTATTTTCCAACTAGTTAAAAAAAAATTATGATTTTTTACGATTATTAAAAAATTTTTTTTTTTCATTTTTCATTTTTTTTTGATTATTTTTGACTTTTAACAACTTTTTTTTTGATTATTTTTGATTTTTTTCAGTATTGTTGATGCCTCTACAACAATACTGAAAAAAAATATAAAAAATTATTAAAAAAAAAAAATTGTTTGGGTTTTTTAATAATCGTAAAAATCATGATTTTTTTGATTATTTTTTTCAGTTAATTGGAAAATAGTCATTAAAAATTTAAAGAAATGGTAATTAATCATTAAATGGACTCAAGAAAATAATAAAAAAAAAATTAAAAAAATTCAAAACAATCCAAAGTAATCAAAACAACTCTTCCATTATTTTGAATATTTTGGATATTTTTTTTTTTAAGTTTTTAATAATCGTGAAAGAACTTGATTGTTTTTTGATTTTTGCTATCGTAACCGGTTAATAATTGTATTTTCCTGAACTTGTTAAAACACTTTTTTGATGGGGAGTCGTCTTTTTTGCAACTTTTGCTGTCAGATGGCTGGTAGAAGTCTTTAACTATACTCATGTAGCTTAAAGAATTTTAGTTTTTTAGACTAAAGCCTTCTGTAATTCATCGCATTCCTTCTGAGTTGTTGTGTGGTATGTATGTTAATGCGCCTACCGAGCTCTCTGCCATGCGCAGATAAAATTTTTCGTGGAATTTCTACTCCGCACATATAGATCAATCAGACCTTCCAATAATTTTAACAGTAACAATGTCAGGTCCAAATTCCTTTGGGGCATAGCACAGCTCTTAACAATAGGCTTAAATGGGAGCTAACCAGCTTCATGAATCCCTAGAGGGTTACGAGCCTAGAATAACCACGACGCGAAGGTCGTACTAGTTGTGAGGCAGCATAAAACTAGTTGTTTTGACTACGGCGTTTACTTACAAAAGATGTGTGCAACAATGTGCGTGCCTTAACTGAGATGCAAGGTTGGATGCCGTAAGGCGCTACGATGAGATTGTCCACATCGCTGGCATACAAAGAAAATAAGCGTGCATAATTCAGATGCCACTCTCTATGCTAATGTGTATTTGTATTTGTATTTTGAGGGCGCTTGTATAATAATGGTGGACATTGTTTTGTTAAAGGGTCGAGCTTAGCTGAGCTCAACCATAACCTCGTTTCGTGTAGTTTGCAAAGCGTTGTTATCGCTTGCATTTCTCGTAGACGCAGAGCTTAATACATACACCACACAACAATGCAGGTGCCATAGTTTGAAACAAATGCCATTTGCAGATGAAGCTAGTAGCATGTAACAACAACAACAACTATAATTGCCAACAGTAATAACAACCTTTGCTGCAAGCCTTATATTTCAAACAACAACAGCTAAAGACAATAGCTACATGCTGCAGCTGCCATCGTCGCCACAAACCGAATTGAAATCGCAACAAAGGCAAACGCCTTGTTTGCTGTCACCTCAGGCAGTCAGACAGACAGAACAACAAATACAACAATGCATTTGCACCTAAGCAGTGTATAACAATAACAAATCATAGCAACTAACTGGCAAACACAGATCAGGGAGCATAAATAAAGTGTGGGTGGGTGTAATGTTAGAACAACCGAAGTGTGTAGTCGTAGTGAAAGAGGGAATAAATTGTAGTACACATTTTTATACCGTAGTAGAATTTTAAAAGTAGTAACAGACCGTCATCCTGATCGAAAACTTGCTTGCCTACATGAAAAAGCTTGTACTTTCAGGCCATCTCCCAGCTCGGTTCTTATTTATCTGCCTTTTCATCTACCTCTTGCGCCATAATTTTCAGTACCCAGTGACCGAGCAAAACCTTCCTGTTAATCTAGCATTTCTTGTATTTCTGTTCTTATTACTCACTCTAAGTCAAAACTTTATTAATATTCCCAATCCTATTTATTTTCCTACTCCCTTTCCTTTTTTTAATCCTATTCCTTTTCCCATTTCTATTCTTAATCCTAATCCTATTTCATATACCTATTCCTATTCCTACTCCTATTCCTATCCCTATTCCTATTCCTACTCCTATTGCTATTCCAAATCCTATTCCCACGCCTATTGCTATTCCTATTCCAATTCCTATTCTTATTCCTATTGCTATTCCTTTTCCTTTTCCTATCCCTATTCCTATTTTTATTCGTATTCATATTCTTATTCCTTTTCGTATTCATATTCTTAATCCTAATCCTACTTCATATACCTATTCCTATTCCTATTCCTACTCCTTTTTCTATTCCTATCCCTATCCCTATTTCTATTCATATTCATAGCCTTATTCCTATTTCTTTCCCTATTCCTAATCCTTTTCCTATTCTTATTCCTTTTCCTATTTCTATTTTGTTTCCTATTCCTACACCTATGTCTTTTCCCATTGCTATTCCTATCCTAATTCTGAGTTTAATTTCTACTCCAATTCCTATTGCCTTACCTACTCCTGGTCCTGTTCCTAGTCGTTCTTCAATTCCTTTTTTTTAATACACAATCCGAAGATCGAAGTGGTCAAATAAATCTTCCAGGGCGTACCGAGTTAATTCTGGCAGAAGACTGCCCATATCCATAACAACTCACTTATCACAATGACAACAATTACGCCGCAGCTGTTTTGCAATTAGACTCTACGAGTTTTTAATAGGAGTGAGAGTACCCCTGTTATGAGTATGTCAGCCTACCGCTGCACCTTACTTTAGTCAAGTGAGCCGAGTACCATGCAACAGACCCAGACATCTTGAAAAGCAACGGTTTTGGCCACTACAGTGTACATCTTAGAAGATCTCTAAATTTTTTGCAAAACCTAGTAAATCTACTGCCATTGTAAAGTTCTTACTCTGCCAGCTCTAGCCTTCGCCATTTACCCTTCGTCTTCAATGCGTTTGAAATTTTAGACTCCTCGCTACATAAACGTATGCTACTCGTTGTCATAGCCGCTCGTCTAACAGACTTAAACTGCGGTTAGTCCCTTGCTCATTTTATTTTAAATTGCAGTACGCCGAAAGTATGATTTAATTCAATTTAAATAGCAAAGGAATATGTGGTGCTTTTATTGCTGGTTGTACTACATATTTTCATAATACTCAACATGCTACCTTTTCCATTAGATTTATAGAATTCTATATACCTCTATATAGCCATCGGGATACATCTCTATAGATAGGATTAGAGGTATATAAAGCGTTTGGCTGGCTGATGGAGATGAGTAAGTGATTCCTTAAATGCAAAGCGGCAGCATATCGAGAAGATGAAGTTGAGACTGCCGTGATGAATTTAGTTTCGCTTTTCGGAACCTGCTGTCGTATTCAGTCTCTAGTCTATTGTAGGATCAATTCTTATCTCCGTCATCCGCCTCAGTGGTCGGGCATGAGCATAGATAATCTAGATGTTGAAGAACTTCGCTTTTATTTGCATTAATTTGGGATCTCTTCTCCAGCACAAATGCAGTATCGCCTCTTCTAGTTTTTTTTTCTTCACTACTCTACTTTCAAAGAGTTCTTGACACTCCCCACAATTGGCACCACCGGAGCAGATCCTGTGCTGTTGCTTACCCTCTTGCTCTGGGGTTGTATTGGAATCCGAGCTCGGATCAAGGGACTGGATCTGCTGCATATGCTGAAAGAAAATATACGTAAAAAAAGGAATCGCAGTTGAGCGATAGACAAACGGTGAAAAACGAAAGACGTGCAGGATTTTCATGCCCCCTAAAAACTCCCAACTTTAGCTCCAATTTAACGGAACATAATACAGGCGAATACCGGCCCATTTCAAGTAGGATATCACCAGGATGCATGATTTACTGTAGTATAGCTAAGAACATCTTATCAGGACCTGGGGATTAATCAGGTGATAAACTATTGACATTTTAAGCTTATCTAATAGTCTTTTGGTTAGAGCTCCACTTTTTCGTACCCGTGATCCGTCTTTCTTTACAAAAAAAAAGGCTAGAGTACCAAGTACTCGTGGAGTTTGATATGCAAACATGTGTGTCCTGTACATAAATTTAATTAAATTAGACCTCGCCCAGTGGTTGAATTTTAACCACAAAACTTTATTTTGTTTTAGTTATTAGCTACTCCTTCCTTGGCCTTCTTTTCCTTCTCTTCTATGCTGTTCCTCTAATTTAATATATTTTTATTTTATTTGCTTTTCTCTTCTTTCACTAGTCTATTTTCAATTTATTTTATTGTATTATATTTCCTTTTTCTTGCTTCCTTTCCTTCCCTTTCCCTTAATATCCTTTATGTTCCTCTCCTTTCCTTTTCTTTACTTTCCTTTCCTCACCGTTATCATAGCTTCTTTAAATTAATTTAATCTTACTTTATTTCATTTCATTTCATTGCAATTCATTTCATTTCATTTTATTTTATTTTATTTTATTTTATTTTATTTTATTTTATTTTATAAATTTTTGTAGGTATAACGAGCTCAAGACCAGTTGATAATAATTCTTAGTTAATTACTATTATTTTTGATTAGAGGAAAAATTGAAAGCAACAAACATATACAGGCTATAGTTATAGTACTATTTCGAAAACAGCCACGATTTCTCGTCAGACTAATTCGTATAGTTTTGCTATTTTCAGAGGATCTTGTGGAGATCGAACCCACTCACTCTGATTGCCAGCGCAGCCGCCTAACCCATAGGCTATGCTGCGTGTAGTTTCTGCAAGCTGCTTAATTCGCGTTTTCCTCTAATTGTTGTTTGTTATCTTGCCAACGGTATACACAATATTTTAGACATACTGTCTATATGTAAATCGTGTATGTTGGACTTTGTTTGTGTACATTCTTCTTTCTATTTTTAGAAGATAGTTATTGTACATAACCGCGTGCTCCGGTATAAATGTATTTTGTTGTTGGTTTTACGGTCTGTTCATTTTACATATTTTTGTAGGTATAACGAGCTCAAGACCAGTTGATAATAATTCTTAGTTAATTACTATTATTTTTGATTAGAGGAAAAATTGAAAGCAACAAACATATACAGGCTATAGTTATAGTACTATTTCGAAAACAGCCACGATTTCTCGTCAGACTAATTCGTATAGTTTTGCTATTTTCAGAGGATCTTGTGGAGATCGAACCCACTCACTCTGATTGCCAGCGCAGCCGCCTAACCCATAGGCTATGCTGCGTGTAGTTTCTGCAAGCTGCTTAATTCGCGTTTTCCTCTAATTGTTGTTTGTTATCTTGCCAACGGTATACACAATATTTTAGACATTCTGTCTATATGTAAATCGTGTATGTTGGACTTTGTTTGTGTACATTCTTCTTTCTATTTTTAGAAGATAGTTATTGTACATAACCGCGTGCTCCGGTATAAATGTATTTTGTTGTTGGTTTTACGGTCTGTTCATTTTACATATTTTTGTAGGTATAACGAGCTCAAGACCAGTTGATAATAATTCTTAGTTAATTACTATTATTTTTGATTAGAGGAAAAATTGAAAGCAACAAACATATACAGGCTATAGTTATAGTACTATTTCGAAAACAGCCACGATTTCTCGTCAGACTAATTCGTATAGTTTTGCTATTTTCAGAGGATCTTGTGGAGATCGAACCCACTCACTCTGATTGCCAGCGCAGCCGCCTAACCCATAGGCTATGCTGCGTGTAGTTTCTGCAAGCTGCTTAATTCGCGTTTTCCTCTAATTGTTGTTTGTTATCTTGCCAACGGTATACACAATATTTTAGACATTCTGTCTATATGTAAATCGTGTATGTTGGACTTTGTTTGTGTACATTCTTCTTTCTATTTTTAGAAGATAGTTATTGTACATAACCGCGTGCTCCGGTATAAATGTATTTTGTTGTTGGTTTTACGGTCTGTTCATTTTACATATTTTTGTAGGTATAACGAGCTCAAGACCAGTTGATAATAATTCTTAGTTAATTACTATTATTTTTTATTAGAGGAAAAATTGAAAGCAACAAACATATACAGGCTATAGTTATAGTACTATTTCGAAAACAGCCACGATTTCTCGTCAGACTAATTCGTATAGTTTTGCTATTTTCAGAGGATCTTGTGGAGATCGAACCCACTCACTCTGATTGCCAGCGCAGCCGCCTAACCCATAGGCTATGCTGCGTGTAGTTTCTGCAAGCTGCTTAATTCGCGTTTTCCTCTAATTGTTGTTTGTTATCTTGCCAACGGTATACACAATATTTTAGACATTCTGTCTATATGTAAATCGTGTATGTTGGACTTTGTTTGTGTACATTCTTCTTTCTATTTTTAGAAGATAGTTATTGTACATAACCGCGTGCTCCGGTATAAATGTATTTTGTTGTTGGTTTTACGGTCTGTTCATTTTACATATTTTTGTAGGTATAACGAGCTCAAGACCAGTTGATCAGAGTGAGTGGGTTCGATCTCCACAAGATCCTCTGAAAATAGCAAAACTATACGAATTAGTCTGACGAGAAATCGTGGCTGTTTTCGAAATAGTACTATAACTATAGCCTGTATATGTTTGTTGCTTTCAATTTTTCCTCTAATCAAAAATAATAGTAATTAACTAAGAATTATTATCAACTGGTCTTGAGCTCGTTATACCTACAAAAATATGTAAAATGAACAGACCGTAAAACCAACAACAAAATACATTTATACCGGAGCACGCGGTTATGTACAATAACTATCTTCTAAAAATAGAAAGAAGAATGTACACAAACAAAGTCCAACATACACGATTTACATATAGACAGAATGTCTAAAATATTGTGTATACCGTTGGCAAGATAACAAACAACAATTAGAGGAAAACGCGAATTAAGCAGCTTGCAGAAACTACACGCAGCATAGCCTATGGGTTAGGCGGCTGCGCTGGCAATCAGAGTGAGTGGGTTCGATCTCCACAAGATCCTCTGAAAATAGCAAAACTATACGAATTAGTCTGACGAGAAATCGTGGCTGTTTTCGAAATAGTACTATAACTATAGCCTGTATATGTTTGTTGCTTTCAATTTTTCCTCTAATCAAAAATAATAGTAATTAACTAAGAATTATTA